>CM038719.1:44188647-44191147 GCA_021613375.1 Megaleporinus macrocephalus | reverse complement strand
GTTACAGTGTGTGTGTAGTTACAGTGTGTGTAGTGAGTGTGTGTGTGTGTAGTTACAGTGTGTGTAGTGTGTGTGTGTGTGTGTAGTTACAGTGTGTGTAGTGTGTGTGTGTGTGTGTAGTTACAGTGTGTGTAGTGTGTGTGTGTGTTTGTAGTTACAGTGTGTGTGTGTGTGGTTACAGTGTGTGTAGTGTGTGTGTGTGTGTAGTTACAGTGTGTGTAGTGTGTGTGTGTGTAGTTACAGTGTGTGTGTGTAGTTACAGTGTGTGTAGTTACAGTGTGTGTGTAGTTATAGTGTGTGTGTGTGTGTAGTTACAGTGTGTGTAGTGTGAGTGTAGTTACTGTGTGTGTGTGTAGTTACAGTGTGTGTAGTGTGTGTGTGTGTAGTGTGTGCGTGTGTAGTTACAGTGTGAAGTGTTTGCTCCAGTTTCTCTCTGCCTGCTTTCTCCACCTCCTTTATGGAGCAGAACACTGATCCTGGCTCCGCCCCTTTTTCCCAGGTTAGCAGGTCAGAGCGCACAACCTTCTTCAGCTGCTCCACCTCCTGCACATAAACAGGTATAAGCGTGTAAACAGGTAAAAGCGTGTAAACAGGTAAAAGCGTGTAAACAGGTATAAGCGTGTAAGCGGGTCACCCTCAGTTCTGGTGCTGCAGATCTAATCAGATTTCCTACAATTACATAATTACATCCTTACTGCAGCTCCCAATCTCCTCCTCACCTCCTTTCCAACTCTCCTCTCTTATCTTTTCTCCTACTCTTCTCCTCTCTAACTTATCTCCTCCTCTCTTCTCCTCCTCTCTTATCTTCTCTCCATTTCTCCTCCTCCTGCTGTGGTTCTCTGTGTGAAGGTTGTGTTCTGTGAGTAACTGGAGGTGTTAGTGTTCACACTGAGAGTTACTGGTTGTGTCTGGACTTTATAGAAAGTTCTGAGACGCGAGGAGCTGCTGATTTTAACTAGCACAGTAACTAATACTGTAACTAATACAGTAACGGGTAAAGTAACTAATACTGTGACTAATACAGTAACTAATACAGTAACTAATACTTTAACTAATACAGTAACTAATACAGTAACTAATACTGTAACTAATACAGAAACTAATACAGTAACTAATACTGTTACGGGTACAGTAACTAATACAGTAACTAATACAGTAACTAATACTGTAACGGGTACAGTAACTAATACTGTAACTAATACAGTAACTAATACTGTAACAGGTACAGTAACTAATACTGTAACTAATACAGTAACTAATACTGTAACGGTAGAGTAACTAATACAGTAACTAATACTGTAACGAGTACAGTAACTAATACTGTAAATAATACAGTAACTAATACTGTAACTGTTACAGTAACTAATACTGTAACTAATACAGTAACTAATACTGTAACGGGTACTGAAACTAATACTGTAACGGGTACAGTAACTAATACAGTAACTAATACTGTAATGGGTACTGTAACTAATACAGTAACTAACACAGTAGTGGGTACAGTAACTAATACTGTAACTATTACAGTAACTAATACTGTAACGGGTACAGTAACTAATACAGTAACTAACACAGTAATGGGTACAGTAACTAATACTGTAACTAATACAGTAACGGGTACAGTAACGGGTACAGTAACTAATACTGTAACGGGTACAGTAACTAATACTGTAACTAATACAGTAACAGGTAAAGTAACTAATACTGTAACGGTACAGTAACTAATACAGTAAGTAATACTGTAACGGGTACAGTAACGAATACAGTAACTAACACAGTAACGGGTACAGTAACTAATACAGTAACTAATACAGTAACTAATACAGTAACGGTACAGTAACTAATACTGTAACGGGTACAGTAACTAATACTGTAACTAATACAGTAACTAATACTGTAACTAATACAGTAACAGGTAAAGTAACTAATACTGTAACTAACACAGTAACTAATACTGTAACGGGTACAGTAACTAATACTGTAACTAACACAGTAACTAATACTGTAACGGGTACAGTAACTAATACTGTAACTAATACAGTAACTAATACTGTAACTAATACAGTAACAGGTAAAGTAACTAATACTGTAACTAATACAGTAACTAATACAGTAACAGGTAAAGTAACTAATACTGTAACGGGTACAGTAACTAATACTGTAACGGTACAGTAACTAATACTGTAACTAACAGTAACTAATACAGTAACAGGTAAAGTAACTAATACTGTAACGGGTACAGTAACTAATACTGTAACGGGTACAGTAACTAATACTGTAACTAATACAGTAACTAATACTGTAACTAATACAGTAACAGGTAAAGTAACTAATACTGTAACGGGTACAGTAACTAATACTGTAACAGGTACAGTAACTGGTACTGTAACGGGTACAGTAACTGGTACTGTAACGGGTACAGTAACTAATACTGTAACGGTACAGTAACTAATACTGTAATGGGTACAGTAACTGGTACTGTAACGGGTACGGTAACTAA
>CM038719.1:44158647-44178647 GCA_021613375.1 Megaleporinus macrocephalus | reverse complement strand
GAGAGTATGGCTGATGGAGTGAGTGTGTGTGAGAGTATGCTGATGAAGTGAGTGTGTGTGAGAGTATGCTGATGGAGTGAGTGTGTGTGAGAGTATGCTGATGGAGTGAGTGTGTGTGAGAGAGTATTATGATGGAGTGAGTGTGTGTGAGAGTATGCTGATGGAGTGAGTGTGTGTGTGAGAGTATGCTGATGGAGTGAGTGTGTGTGTGTGAGAGTATGCTGATGGAGTGAGTGTGTGTGTGTGAGAGTATGCTGATGGAGTGAGTGTGTGTGTGTGAGAGTATGCTGATGGAGTGAGTGTGTGTGTGTGAGAGTATGCTGATGGAGTGAGTGTGTGAGAGTATGCTGATGGAGTGTGTGTGTGTGTGTGAGAGTATGCTGATGGAGTGAGTGTGTGTGAGAGAATGCTGATGGAGTGAGTGTGTGTGAGAGTATGCTGATGGAGTGAGTGTGTGTGAGAGTATGCTGATGGAGTGAGTGTGTGTGAGAGTATGCTGATGGAGTGAGTGTGTGTGTGTGAGAGTATGCTGATGGAGTGAGTGTGTGTGAGAGTATGCTGATGAAGTGAGTGTGTGTGAGAGTATGCTGATGGAGTGAGTGTGTGTGAGAGTATGCTGATGGAGTGAGTGTGTGTGAGAGAGTATTATGATGGAGTGAGTGTGTGTGAGAGTATGCTGATGGAGTGAGTGTGTGTGTGAGAGTATGCTGATGGAGTGAGTGTGGTGTGAGAGTATGCTGATGGAGTGAGTGTGTGGTGTGTGAGAGTATGCTGATGGAGTGAGTGTGTGTGTGTGAGAGTATGCTGATGGAGTGAGTGTGTGTGTGTGAGAGTATGCTGATGGAGTGAGTGTGTGTGTGTGAGAGTATGCTGATGGAGTGAGTGTGTGTGTGAGAGTATGCTGATGGAGTGAGTGTGTGTGAGAGTATGCTGATGGAGTGAGTGTGTGTGAGAGTATGCTGATGGAGTGAGTGTGTGTGAGAGTATGCTGATGGAGTGAGTGTGTGTGTGAGAGTATTCTGATGGAGTGAGTGTGTGTGAGAGTATGCTGATGGAGTGAGTGTGTGTGAGAGAGTATTCTGATGGAGTGAGTGTGTGTGAGAGTATGCTGATGGAGTGAGTGTGTGTGAGAGTATGCTGATGGAGTGAGTGTGTGTGAGAGTATGCTGATGGAGTGAGTGTGTGTGTGTGTGAGAGTATGCTGATGGAGTGAGTGTGTGTGAGAGTATGCTGATGGAGTGAGTGTGTGTGAGAGTATGCTGATGGAGTGAGTGTGTGTGAGAGTATGCTGATGGAGTGAGTGTGTGTGAGAGAGTATGCTGATGGAGTGAGTGTGTGTGAGAGTATGCTGATGGAGTGAGTGTGTGTGAGAGTATGCCTGATGGAGTGAGTGTGTGTGAGAGTATGCTGATGGAGTGAGTGTGTGTGAGAGTATGCTGATGGAGTGAGTGTGTGTGAGAGTATGCTGATGGAGTGAGTGTGTGTGAGAGTATGCTGATGGAGTGAGTGTGTGGTGAGAGTATGCTGATGGAGTGAGTGTGTGTGAGAGTATGCTGATGGAGTGAGTGTGTGTGAGAGAGTATTCTGATGGAGTGAGTGTGTGTGAGAGTATGCTGATGGAGTGAGTGTGTGTGAGAGTATGCTGATGGAGTGAGTGTGTGTGAGAGTATGCTGATGGAGTGAGTGTGTGTGAGAGTATGCTGATGGAGTGAGTGTGTGTGAGAGAGTATGCTGATGGAGTGAGGTGGTGTGAGAGGAGTATGCTGATGGAGTGAGTGTGTGTGAGAGTATGCTGATGGAGTGAGTGTGTGTGAGAGTATGCTGATGGAGGTGAGTGTGTGTGAGAGTATGCTGATGGAGTGAGTGTGTGTGAGAGTATGCTGATGGAGTGAGTGTGTGTGAGAGTATGCTGATGGAGTGAGTGTGTGTGAGAGTATGCTGATGGAGTGAGTGTGTGTGAGAGTATGCTGATGGAGTGAGTGTGTGTGAGAGTATGCTGATGAGTGAGTGTGTGTGAGAGTATGCTGATGGAGTGAGTGTGTGTGAGAGTATGCTGATGGAGTGAGTGTGTGTGAGAGTATGCTGATGGAGTGAGTGTGTGTGAGAGAGTATGCTGGATGGAGTGAGTGTGTGTGAGAGTATGGCTGATGGAGTGAGTGTGTGTGAGAGTATGCTGATGGAGTGAGTGTGTGTGAGAGTATGCTGATGGAGTGAGTGTGTGTGAGAGAGTATGCTGATGGAGTGAGTGTGTGTGAGAGAGTATGCTGATGGAGTGAGTGTGTGTGAGAGTATGCTGATGGAGTGAGTGTGTGAGAGAGTATGCTGATGGAAGTGAGTGTGTGTGAGAGTATGCTGATGGAGTGAGTGTGTTGTGAGAGTATGCTGATGGAGTGAGTGTGTGTGGAGAGTATGCTGATGGAGTGAGTGTGTGTGAGAGTATGCTGATGGAGTGAGTGTGTGTGAGAGTATGCTGATGGAGTGAGTGTGTGTGTGAGGAGATCTGATGGAGTGAGTGTGTGTGTGAGAGTATGCTGATGGAGTGAGTGTGTGTGAGAGTATGCTGATGGAGTGAGTGTGTGTGAGAGTATGCTGATGGAGTGAGTGTGTGGTGAGAGTATGCTGATGGAGTGAGGTGTGTGTGAGAGTATGCTGATGGAGTGAGTGTGTGTGAGAGTATGCTGATGGAGTGAGTGTGTGTGAGAGAGTATGCTGATGGAGTGAGTGTGTGTGAGAGTATGCTGATGGAGTGAGTGTGTGTGAGAGTATGCTGATGGAGGTGAGTGTGTGTGAGAGAGTATGCTGATGGAGTGAGTGTGTGTGAGAGTATGCTGATGGAGTGAGTGTGTGTGAGAGTATTCTGATGGAGTGAGTGTGTGTGAGAGTATAGCTGATGGAGTGAGTGTGTGTGAGAGTATGCTGATGGAGTGAGTGTGTGAGAGAGTATTCTGATGGAGTGAGTGGTGTGAGAGTATGCTGATGAGTGTGTGTGTGAGAGTTGCTGATGGAGTGAGTGTGTGTGAGAGTATGCTGATGAAGTGAGTGTGTGGGAGAGTATGCTGATGGAGTGAGTGTGTGTGAGAGTATGCTGATGGAGTGAGTGTGTGTGAGAGAGTATTGCTGATGGAGTGAGTGTGTGTGTGAGTATGCTGATGGAGAGTGAGTGTGTGTGAGAGTTGCTGATGAGTGAGTGTGTGTGGTGAGTATGCTGATGGAGTGAGTGAGTGTGTGTGTGAGAGTATGCTGATGGAGTGAGTGTGTGTGAGAGTATGCTGATGGAGTGAGTGTGTGTGAGAGAGTATTCTGATGGAGTGAGTGTGTGTGAGAGTATGTGATGGAGTGAGTGTGTGTGAGAGTATGCTGATGGAGTGAGTGTGTGTGAGAGTATGCTGATGGAGTGAGTGTGTGTGTGAGAGTATGCTGATGGAGTGAGTGTGTGTGAGAGTATGCTGATGGAGTGAGTGTGTGAGAGAGTATGCTGATGGAGTGAGTGTGTGTGAGAGTATCTGATGGAGTGAGTGTGTGTGTGAGAGTATGCTGATGGAGTGAGTGTGTGTGAGAGTATGCTGATGGAGTGAGTGTGTGTGAGAGTATGCTGATGGAGTGAGTGTGTGTGTGAGAGTATGCTGATGGAGTGAGTGTGTGTGAGAGTATGCTGATGGAGTGAGTGTGTGTGAGAGTATGCTGATGGAGGTGAGTGTGTGTGTGAGAGTATCTGATGGAGTGAGTGTGTGTGAGAGTATGCTGATGGAGTGAGTGTATGTGAGAGTATGCTGATGGAGTGAGTGTGTGTGAGAGTATGCTGATGGAGTGAGTGTGTGTGAGAGTATGCTGATGGAGTGAGTGTGTGAGAGAGTATTCTGATGGAGTGAGTGTGTGTGAGAGTATGCTGATGAAGTGAGTGTGTGTGTGAGGTAGCTGATGGAGGTGTGTGTGTGTGAGAGTATGCTGATGGAGTGAGTGTGTGTGTGAGAGTATGCTGATGGAGTGAGTTGTGTGAGAGTATGCTGATGGAGTGAGTGTGTGTGAGAGAGTATTCTGATGGAGTGAGTGTGTGTGAGAGTATGCTGATGGAGTGAGTGTGTGTGTGAGAGTATGCTGATGGAGTGAGTGTGTGTGTGAGAGTATGCTGATGGAGTGAGTGTGTGTGAGAGTATGCTGATGGAGTGAGTGTGTGTGAGAGTATGATGAGGAGTGGTGTGTGTGAGAGTATGCTGATGGAGTGGTGTGTGTGAGAGAGTATGCTGATGGAGTGAGTGTGTGAGAGTATGCTGATGGAGTGAGTGTGTGTGAGAGTATGCTGATGGAGTGAGTGTGTGTGAGAGAGTATGCTGATGGAGTGAGTGTGTGAGAGTATGCTGATGGAGTGAGTGTGTGTGAGAGAGTATGCTGATGGAGTGAGTGTGTGTGAGAGAGTATGCTGATGGAGTGAGTGTGTGTGAGAGTATGCTGATGGAGTGAGTGTGTGTGAGAGAGTATGCTGATGGAGTGAGTGTGTGTGAGAGAGTATGCTGATGGAGTGAGTGTGTGAGAGTATGCTGATGGAGTGAGTGTGTGTGAGAGAGTATGCTGATGGAGTGAGTGTGTGTGAGAGAGTATGGATGGTGGATTGAGTGTGTGTGAGAGTATGTGATGGAGTGAGTGTGTGTGAGAGTATGCTGATGGAGTGAGTGTGTGAGAGAGTATGCTGATGGAGGAGTGTGTGTGTGAGAGTATGCTGATGGAGTGAGTGTGTGTGAGAGGATGTGATGGAGTGAGTGTGTGTGAGAGTATGCTGATGGAGTGAGTGTGTGTGAGAGAGTATTCTGATGAGAGTAAGTGTGTGTAAGTTTGTTTAAGTGTGTGTAAATGTATGTGTGTAAGTGTGTGTAAGTGTAAATGTATGTGTGTAAGTGTAAGTGTGTGTGTAAGTGTGTGTGTAAGTGTGTGTGTAAGTGTGTAAGTGTGTGTGTAAGTGTGTGTGTGTAAGTGTGTGTGTAAGTGTGTGTGTAAGTGTGTGTGTGTAAGTACCGCTGTCTCTGACGGTACAGTCTTCCTCCCCACACTACCACTGTCTGTCTCCTCGTCTCTCTCGTCCACCTCCAGCAGACTCCAGGGGTCATAACCTTTAAACTTACCACACACACACACACACACACACACACACACACACAAAAAAAACAAACATATATATATATATATATATACACACACACACACACACACACACACACACACAAAAACAAACATATATATATATATACACACACATTTCCTTCTGAAAAACATGTTAACCTTTACTGTGTGTAACTGTGTTTGTTTACTGTGTGTAACTGTGTTTGTTTACTGTGTGTAACTGTGTTAGTTTACTGTGTATGTTTACTGTGTTTGTTTACTGTGTGTAACTGTGTTTGTTTACTGTGTGTAACTGTGTTTGTTTACTGTGTGTAACTGTGTTTGTTTACAGTGTTTGTTTACTGTGTAACTGTGTTTGTTTACTGTGTGTAACTGTGTTTGTTTACTGTGTTTGTTTACTGTGTTTGTTTACTGTGTTTGTTTACTGTGTGTAACTGTGTTTGTTTACTGTGTGTAACTGTGTTTGTTTACTGTGTTTGTTTACTGTGTTTGTTTACTGTGTGTAACTGTGCTTGTTTACTGTGTGTAACTGTGTTTGTTTACTGTGTTTGTTTACAGTGTTTGTTTACTGTGTGTAACTGTGTTTGTTTACTGTGTGTAACTGTGTTTGTTTACTGTGTTTGTTTACTGTGTTTGTTTACTGTGTGTAACTGTGTTTGTTTACTGTGTGTAACTGTGTTTGTTTACTGTGTGTAACTGTGTTTGTTTACTGTGTTTGTTTACTGTGTGTAACTGTGTTTGTTTACTGTGTGTAACTGTGTTTGTTTACTGTGTTTGTTTACTGTGTGTAACTGTGTTTGTTTACTGTGTGTAACTGTGTTTGTTTACTGTGTTTGTTTACTGTGTTTGTTTACTGTGTGTAACTGTGTTTGTTTACTGTGTTTGTTTACAGTGTTTGTTTACTGCGTGTAACTGTGTTTGTTTACTGTGTGTAACTGTGTTTGTTTACTGTGTGTAACTGTGTTTGTTTACTGTGTTTGTTTACAGTGTTTGTTTACTGCGTGTAACTGTGTTTGTTTACTGTGTGTAACTGTGTTTGTTTACTGTGTTTGTTTACTGTGTTTGTTTACTGTGTGTAACTGTGTTTGTTTACTGTGTGTAACTGTGTTTGTTTACTGTGTTTGTTTACTGTGTGTAACTGTGTTTGTTTACTGTGTGTAACTGTGTTTGTTTACTGTGTTACCTGTGTATATACTATATAAACTCACCTGTTTGGAGAGGAAAGCTGGTTTGAGGAGGTAGATGTGAATGAGCGCAGCGGCCACGAGCCCCAGACAGGCGCCCAGCAGCACCGCAGCGGTCAGGAGGCCGGAGTGTAGCGGGGCGGCGCTGGACATCATATCCCCCGAGAGACGCCCACCGAACCGAGCAGAACAGCGAACAGACCCGAACAGAGCCGAACCGAACCGAACAGAGCCGAACCGAACAGCAGCACAGCTCCGTTTGTCGTTCACTGAGGCAGAACTCTCTCCTCTCTCCGCTACACCTCCTGAACTGTTCAACTCTCCTACTGATGAGGGTTTGGACCAATCACAGACGCGCTAGTGGTAACAAACCACAGACCAATAGGGTTGGACCGGAGGCGGGATCTTCAAACAAGTAGAAAGTATTTGAAAACTCTGACTTTATTAAAATAAATACAATAAACAACCTGTTTATGACTCGCGCGCGTTCGTGTCTGTTTTTGTTTGTATCAGTAAATAAAACATGTTTAGTGTTTCTGCTCGCGCTGAGTTTGGGTTACTGTTCTGCTGGAAATGAAGCGGGATGTTTATTAAAAGCGCGGGAAATAAAATACCGACTGTCTCGGTTTCTGTCTCTCCGTCGTTAACGTCCCGAGCGCGCGGAGTACGTGTCCCAGTCCGGAATTCGGCGCTGCGTCCGCTTCTGTTGGGGATCTTCTGGCTCGAGACGCGGTTCTGACTGAAAGAGCTCTCAGCCAATCACAGATGCAACACTGCTGACGCGCTAAATAACCGACCAATCGGCTTCGAGCAGAGCGTCTCCTCCAGTGTTGAAGTTTTGGGAGAGCAGCTCCAGACTCCGCCCACTTTTCCCCCAAACACACACACGGTTCGGAAACATGGCGGAGCGGATCTGAGCTCGAGATCAGACTTAACCTGAGATCAGATTTAACCTGAGATCAGACTCTTCAGCACTGGTTTGTCTGGCTGTCCGGGTTTCGGTTAAACTGGCCAGTTTGTGGTTGTGGTTTTTGTTCACACTGAACTGAGAGCGTCTCGCGGCGAGCCGGATCACTTCCGTTACGTTCCGTTACAGCCTGAAGTGCGTGCGGCGTTACTGAGCTGATCAAAGAGCGCGTGAGTTCAGGTGAAGCAGATGAACAGGTAGAGTGGACGCCAGGTAAACGGGGCGGAGCTACGCGCTCTTGCTTTTATCAGTAATTACGTGTAACGCGTTGCTTTAATATAAATAAATGTTTGTTATTGATTGATTAGCGGACTTATCGATATATCAGTAATCGAACTCCTCCCCCTCACAGCCGCTGATGACGCAGTTACTCCTTTTCTCGAGTAGAACAGTAGGAGCAGCTCGAGACCCTCAACACGGACCCCGAGTTCAGAGAGACGGAGCGTGTGCGGGTCAGAGTTCTGGTCAGTGGGCGGTTCTGATGGACTGTTCTGGTGTCGCTAGTCAGAAGACCCCCCACCTCCTCCACCTCACAAGTCCGTGTAGCTCCACCTGCTCAGGTACGTAAACAGTTCATAATGAGACTCAGAACCTTCCTGACCACTCACACCTCCTCTCACACCTCCTCTCACATCCTCACTCACACCTCCTCTCACACCTCCTCTCACACCTCCTCTCACATCCTCACTCACACCTCCTCTCACACCTCCTCTCACATCCTCACTCACACCTCCTCTCACATCCTCACTCATACCTCCTCTCACATCCTCACTCACACCTCCTCTCGACACCTCCACTCACATCTCCTCTCACATCTCACTCACACACCCCACCAACACATCCACTCACATCCCCACTCACACCTCCTCTCACACCTCCTCTGCACATCCTCACTCACAACCTCCTCTCACACCTCCTCTCTCACCTCCTCTCACATCCTCACTCACGACCTCCTCTCACATCTCACTCACACCTCTCTCACTCCTCCACTCACATCTCCTTTCACATCCTCACTCACACCCCCTACCACTACATCCACTACATCCCCACTCACACCTCCTCTCACACCTCCCTCACATCCTCACTCACACCTCCACTCACAGTCTCACGTCACCACCTCCTCTCACACCTCCACTCACATCCTCACTCACACCTCCTCTCACACCTCCTCTCACATCCTCACTCATACCTCCTCTCACACCTCCTCTCACATCCTCACTCATACCTCCTCTCACATCCTCACTCACAACCTCCTCTCACACCTCCTCTCACATCCTCACTCATACCTCCTCTCACATCCTCACTCACACCTCCTCTCACACCTCCACATCACATCCTCACTCACACCTCCTCTCACACCTCCTCTCACACCTCCTCTCACATCCTCACTCATACCTCCTCTCACATCCTCACTCACACCTCCTCTCACACCTCCACTCACATCTCCTCTCACATCCTCACTCACACCCCCACCCACACATCCACTCACATCCCCACTCACACCTCCTCTCACACCTCCTCTCACATCCTCACTCACACCTCCACTCACATCCTCACTCACACCTCCACTCACACCTCCACTCACACCCCCACTCACATCCCCCACTCACACCTCCTCTCACATCCTCACTCACATCTCCACTCACACCTCCTCTCACACCTCCACTCACACCCTCCTCTCACATCCTCACTCACACCCCCCACCCACACCCTCCTCTCACATCCTCACTCACACCTCCTCTCACATCCTCACTCACATCTCCACTCACACCTCCTCTCACACCTCCACTCACACCTCCTCTCACATCCTCACTCACACCCCCCACCCCACACCTCCTCTCACATCCTCACTCACACCCTCCTCTCACATCCTCACTCACACCTCCACTCACATCCTCACTCACACCTCCACTCACATCCCCACTTACACCTCCTCTCACATCCTCACTCACATCCTCACTCACACCATCCTCTCACATCCTCACTCACACCTCCTCTCACACCCCCCACCCCACACCTCCACTCACATCCCCACTCACACCTCATCTCACAAACTCACTTACAACCTCCACTCACACCCTCCACTCACACATCCCCACTCACACCTCCTCTCACACCTCCTCTCACATCCTCACTCACACCCCTTCACACCTCCTCTCACATCCTCACTCACACCTCCTCTCACATCCTCACTCACACCTCCTCCACACCTCCTCTCACACCTCCACTCACATCCTCACTCACACTCCACTCACATCCCCACACACCTCCTCTCACACCTCCTCTCACATCCTCACTCACACCTCCACTCACATCCTCACTCACACCCACTCACACCCCCACTCACCACCCACTCACACCTCCTCTCACATCCTCACTCACACCTCCTCTCACATCCCACTCACATCTCCACTCACACCTCCTCTCACACCTCCACTCACACCCCCTCTCACATCCTCACTCACACCCCCCACCCACACCTCCTCTCACATTCCTCACTCACACCTCCTCTCTCACCTCCTCTCACACCTCCTCTCACATCCTCACTCACACCTCCACTCACATCCTCACTCACACCCCCACCCACACCCCCACTCACACCTCCTCTCACATCCTCACTCACGCCTCCTCTCACATCCTCACTCACATCTCCACTCACATCTCCACTCACACCTCCTCTCACACCTCCACTCACACCTCCTCTCACATCCTCACTCACACCCCCCACCCACACCTCCTGTCACATCCTCACTCACACCTCCTCTCACATCCTCACTCACATCCTCACTCACATCTCCACTCACACCTCCTCTCACACCTCCACTCACACCTCCTCTCACATCCTCACTCACACCCCCCACCCACACCTCCTCTCACATCCTCACTCACACCTCCTCTCACATCCTCACTCACACCTCCACTCACATCCTCACTCACACCTCCACTCACATCCTCACTCACATCTCCACTCACACCTCCTCTCACACCTCCACTCACACCTCCTCTCACATCCTCACTCACACCCCCCACCCACACCTCCTCTCACATCCTCACTCACACCTCCTCTCACATCCTCACTCACATCTCCACTCACACCTCCTCTCACACCTCCACTCACACCTCCTCTCACATCCTCACTCACATCCTCACTCACACCTCCTCTCACATCCTCACTCACACCTCCTCTCACACCCCCACCCACACCTCCACTCACATCCCCACTCACACCTCATCTCACAAACTCACTTACACCTCCACTCACACCTCCACTCACATCCCCACTCACACCTCCTCTCACACCTCCTCTCACATCCTCACTCACACCTCCTTTCACACCTCCTCTCACATCCTCACTCACACCTCCTCTCACATCCTCACTCACACCTCCACTCACATCCCCACTCACACCTCCTCTCACACCTCCTCTCACATCCTCACTCACACCTCCACTCACATCCTCACTCACACCTCCACTCACACCCCCACTCACATCCCCACTCACACCTCCTCTCACATCCTCACTCACATCTCCACTCACACCTCCTCTCACACCTCCACTCACACCTCCTCTCACATCCTCACTCACACCCCCACCCACACCTCCTCTCACATCCTCACTCACACCTCCTCTCACATCCTCACTCACATCTCCACTCACACCTCCTCTCACACCTCCACTCACACCTCCTCTCACATCCTCACTCACACCCCCACCCACACCTCCTCTCACATCCTCACTCACACCTCCTCTCACATCCTCACTCACACCTCCTCTCACACCTCCTCTCACATCCTCACTCACACCTCCACTCACATCCTCACTCACACCCCCACCCACACCCCCACTCACACCTCCTCTCACATCCTCACTCACGCCTCCTCTCACATCCTCACTCACATCTCCACTCACATCTCCACTCACACCTCCTCTCACACCTCCACTCACACCTCCTCTCACATCCTCACTCACACCCCCACCCACACCTCCTGTCACATCCTCACTCACACCTCCTCTCACATCCTCACTCACATCCTCACTCATATCTCCACTCACACCTCCTCTCACACCTCCACTCACACCTCCTCTCACATCCTCACTCACACCCCCACCCACACCTCCTCTCACATCCTCACTCACACCTCCTCTCACATCCTCACTCACACCTCCACTCACATCCTCACTCACACCTCCACTCACATCCTCACTCACATCTCCACTCACACCTCCTCTCACACCTCCACTCACACCTCCTCTCACATCCTCACTCACACCCCCACCCACACCTCCTCTCACATCCTCACTCACACCTCCTCTCACATCCTCACTCACATCTCCACTCACACCTCCTCTCACACCTCCACTCACACCTCCTCTCACATCCTCACTCACACCCCCACCCACACCTCCTCTCACATCCTCACTCACACCTCCTCTCACATCCTCACTCACACCTCCTCTCACACCTCCTCTCACATCCTCACTCACACCTCCACTCACATCCTCACTCACACCCCCACCCACACCCCCACTCACACCTCCTCTCACATCCTCACTCACGCCTCCTCTCACATCCTCACTCACATCTCCACTCACACCTCCTCTCACACCTCCACTCACACCTCCTCTCACATCCTCACTCACACCCCCACCCACACCTCCTGTCACATCCTCACTCACACCCCCACCCACACCTCCTGTCACATCCTCACTCACACCTCCTCTCACATCCTCACTCACATCCTCACTCACATCTCCACTCACACCTCCTCTCACACCTCCACTCACACCTCCTCTCACATCCTCACTCACACCCCCACCCACACCTCCTCTCACATCCTCACTCACACCTCCTCTCACATCCTCACTCACACCTCCACTCACATCCTCACTCACACCTCCACTCACACCCCCACTCACATCCCCACTCACACCTCCTCTCACATCCTCACTCACGCCTCCTCTCACATCCTCACTCACATCTCCACTCACACCTCCACTCACACCTCCACTCACACCTCCTCTCACATCCTCACTCACACCCCCACCCACACCTCCTCTCACATCCTCACTCACACCTCCTCTCACATCCTCACTCACACCTCCTCTCACATCCTCACTCACACCTCCACTCACATCCTCACTCACACCTCCACTCACACCCCCACTCACATCCCCACTCACATCCCCACTCACATCCCCACTCACAAACTCACTTACACCTCCACTCACACCTCCACTCACATCCCCACTTACACCTCCTCTCACACCTCCTCTCACATCCTCACTCACACCTCCTCTCACACCTCCACTCACACCTCCTCTCACATCCTCACTCACACCTCCACTCACATCCTCACTCACACCTCCACTCACACCCCCACTCACATCCCCACTCACACCTCCTCTCACATCCTCACTCACGCCTCCTCTCACATCCTCACTCACATCTCCACTCACACCTCCACCCACACCTCCACTCACATCCCCACTCACACCTCATCTCACAAACTCACTTACACCTCCACTCACACCTCCACTCACATCCCCACTTACACCTCCTCTCACACCTCCTCTCACACCTCCTCTCACATCCTCACTCACACCTCCTCTCACACCTCCACTCACATCTCCTCTCACATCCTCACTCACACCCCCACCCACACATCCACTCACATCCCCACTCACACCTCCTCTCACACCTCCTCTCACATCCTCACTCACACCTCCACTCACATCCTCACTCACACCTCCACTCACACCCCCACTCACATCCCCACTCACACCCCCACTCACATCCCCACTCACACCTCCTCTCACATCCTCACTCACACCTCCTCTCACATCCTCACTCACATCTCCACTCACACCTCCACTCACACCTCCTCTCACATCCTCACTCACACCCCCACCCACACCTCCTCTCACATCCTCACTCACACCTCCACTCACACCTCCTCTCACATCCTCACACCTCTCACATCCTCACTCACACCTTCTCTCACACCTCCACTCACACCTCCTCTCACATCCTCACTCACACCTCCACTCACACCTCCTCTCACATCCTCACTCACACCTCCACTCACATCCCCACTCACACCTCCTCTCACACCTCCTCTCACATCCTCACTCACACCTCCTCTCACATCCTCACTCACACCTCCACTCACACCTCCTCTCACACCTCCACTCACACCTCCTCTCACATCCTCACTCACACCTCCTCTCACATCCTCACTCACACCTCCTCTCACACCCCCTCTCACACCCCCTCTCACACCTCCTCTCACACCCCCTCTCACTCACTCACACCTCCACTCACACCTCCTCTCACATCCCCACTCACACCTCCACTCACACCTCCTCTCACATCCTCACTCACACCTCCTCTCACACCTCCTCTCACATCCTCACTCACACCTCCTCTCACATCCTCACTCACACCTCCTCTCACACCTCCCCTCACACCCCCTCTCACACCCCCCCTCACACCTCCACTCACACCTCCACTCACACCTCCTCTCACATCCCCACTCACACCTCCACTCACACCTCCTCTCACATCCTCACTCACACCTCCACTCACATCCCCACTCACACCTCCTCTCACACCTCCTCTCACATCCTCACTCACACCTCCTCTCACATCCTCACTCACACCTCCACTCACACCTCCACTCACACCTCCACTCACACCTCCTCTCACATCCTCACTTGAAGGTTGATGATCAGAGATGTTAATGATGACCTGTTAGTTTTAGTGTTGGGTCTCAGTGACTGACAGTGTGTGTGTGTTTGTTTGTGTGTGTATGTTTGTTTGTTTGTTTGTGTGTGTGTGTGTGTATGTTTGTTTGTTTGTGTGTGTGTGTGTGTGTGTTTGTTTGTATGTGTGTGTATGTTTGTTTGTTTGTGTGTGTATGTTTGTTTGTGTGTGTGTGTGTGTTTGTATGTGTATGCTTGTTTGTATGTGTTTGTTTGTTTGTTTGTATGTTTGTGTGTGTATTTGTATGTTTGTGTGTGTATATGTTTGTTTGTGTGTGTGTATGTTTTTGTTTGTATGTGTGTGTGGGTGTTTGTTTGTATGTGTGTGTATGTTTGTTTGTATGTGTGTGTGTGTGTGTGTATGTTTGTTTGTTTGTTTTTTTGTGTGTGTGTGTGTATGTTTGTTTGTATGTGTATGTTTGTTTGTATGTTTGTGTGTGTGTGTGTGTGTGTGTGCATGTTTGTGTGTATGTTTGTTTGTGTGTGTGTGTGTTCGTATGTGTGTGTCTGTATGTTTGTTTGTTTGTTTGTAAGTTTGTGTGTGTGTATGTTTGTGTATATGTTTGTTTGTTTGTGTGTGTGTGTGTGTCTGTGTATATGTTTGTGTGTTTGTGTATTTGTGTATTTGTTTGTGTGTGTGTGTGTGTTTTTGTTTGTATGTGTGTGTGGGTGTTTGTTTGTATGTGTGTGTATGTTTGTTTGTATGTATGTGTGTGTGTATGTTTGTTTGTTTGTTTGTTTGTTTGTATGTGTGTGTGTGTTTGTTTGTTTGTATGTGTATGTTTGTTTGTGTGTGTGTGTGTGTGTGTGTGCATGTTTGTGTGTATGTTTGTTTGTGTGTGTGTATGTGTTCGTATGTGTGTGTCTGTATGTTTGTTTGTTTGTTTGTAAGTTTGTGTGTGTGTATGTTTGTGCATATGTTTGTTTGTTTGTTTGTGTGTGTGTGTTTGTGTATATGTTTGTGTGTTTGTGTATTTGTGTATTTGTTTGTGTGTGTGTGTGTGTGTGTGTGTGTGTAGCTCTGGTTATGTATACACAGTGAAGGTGAACGGGAGCAGGAATGAGGTCTCCCCCGGCGTTCCTGTTGTTCTCCAGTTCCTCTCAGGTAGATTTCCACATTGACCACGCCCCCCCCCCCCCCAGACACAGAAATAATAATAATAATAATAATGATAATGATGATGACAATAATAATGATACTACTACTACTACTGATGATGATGATGATGGATGATAATAATAATGATAATAATAATAATGGTAATACTACTAATAATGATAATGATAATATAATATAATAATAATAATAATAATAATAATAATCAGTCGTGACGGTGAATCAGTAGCTCGTTGTTCTGACGGGAGGTGAAGTGAAAGTGTTTGAATGTGATCATGTGACTAACTCCGTTCTGTTCTGGTTCTGTTTGTCTAGAACGCTGTGGGAGCGTCCGGCCCGGTTCTGAACCTGACTCTGAGACTGAACAGTACTGAGAAGGTGAACGCTCACTCTGTATTCAGGAGTACTGAAGGCTGTCTGCTGGCTGCAGTGGTAGGTGTGTACAGCAGGGGGCAGCGTGCACTAACCGGGGGTGTTCTGTCTCAGGTCTCTGTGAACCACGCGCTGCACTTCGCCGGGTTCTGCGGAGCGTTCTTGGTCTCCACGCTGCTGTTCTCCGTCACGCTGCTCTCCGCCAGCTGCCTGTACAACAAGCTGTACACACACTCCTCTCCACACAGGGTCAGTGTCTCTCACCCACGCTCACTCTTTCACTGTTCACTCTGCAGTGCTGACGGTGTGTAACCTTATGCTCCTGTAGAGGAGGAGGGGCTTTAACGGAGGGGTGGAGACAGAGGAGGCGGTCTGTAATATCAGTGAGTCAGCCAATGAGGAGGCAGCGTTTGAGGATAAAATCATTGACATCATGGCTCTGGAGGACCCACAGAACGTGTTCCAAGCACTGGACAAGTGAGGATCCAACTCTGTAATTCCTAAACTCCTATTTTAAAAACCCTACTTTCTAATATTTAATCCCTAATCCATAACCTCTAATCTATAAACCCTAATCATTTACCCCTAAACCATAACATTTAACCCCTTATTCTTAATCCATAACCCCTAATCCATAACCTCTAATCTATAAACCCTAATCATTTACCCCTAAACCATAACATTTAACCCCTTATTCTTAATCCATAACCTGTAATCCCTAATCCATAACCTCTAATCTACAAACCCTAATCATTTACCCCTAAACCATAACATTTAACCCCTTATTCTTAATCCATAACCTGTAATCCCTAATCCATAACCTCTAATCTACAAACCCTAATCATTTACCCCTAAACCATAACATTTAACCCCTTATTCTTAATCCATAACCCCTAATCAATAATCTCTAATATATAAACCCTAATCATTTACGCCTAAACCATAACATATAACTCTTAATCCCTAACCACCAATCCCTCACTCTTCATCCATAACCCCTAACCCATAATCCCTAACCCCTAATCCATTACATTTAAATTTATAACTCCTAACCCTTACTCCTAATCCTCTCAATCTCTGAACCTGAATCCTTCCGAAACGTTTTGATGTGTAATCCTTAATTCTTAATCCCTGGTTGACCTCAATCCCAACCCCTGATCTTTTATTCCTAATCCATAATCCATAATCTCTACTCTCTAATGGTCTCTGAGTGCTGATCAGTGGTATTGATATGTGTGGGCTGTGATGTAATATAACGATGGGGTTTGTTTGTGTGTGGTGTTTGTGTATGTGGTGTGGATGTGTTGTGTGTGTGTGTGTGGTGTGTATATTGTGTGTGTGGT
The DNA here is from genome assembly GCA_021613375.1 of Megaleporinus macrocephalus. Lineage (NCBI taxonomy): Eukaryota > Metazoa > Chordata > Actinopteri > Characiformes > Anostomidae > Megaleporinus > Megaleporinus macrocephalus. Next base: position 44,161,789 of record CM038719.1, on the reverse strand, counting down.
GTTTGTCTATGTGGTGTGCATATGGTGTGTGTGTGGTGTTTGTGTATGTGATGTATGTGATGTGTGGTGTGTATGTGATGTATGTGATGTGTGGTATGTGTGTGTGGTATATGGTGTGTGTTGTGTGTATGTGTGTATGTGATGTGTTGTATGTGGTGTGTGTGTGTGTGTGTGTGTGTGTGTGTATGTGATGTGTGTGTGTGTGTGTGTGTGTATGTGATGTGTGTGATGTGTGTGTGTGTTCGTGGTATGTGATGTGTGTGTGTGTGTGTTTGTGTGTGTGTGTGGTATGTGTGTGTGTGTAGTATGTGATTGTGTGTGTGTGTGTCAAGTCAAGTCAAGTGGGTTTTTATTGTCATTTCAACTACATACAGAGTACACAGTGAAACGAAACAACGTTCCTCCAGGACCATGGTGCAACATAGACAGTGCATACAGACACAAGTGCAACACAAACAAACAAGTGCGGACAGACAACACAACACAACACAACACAGTACAGACAGAGAATAATAAATAATTGCTGGTAGTGTGCAAATTGTGCAATGTGTAATAAATAGAGTCCAGTGAGGTAGTAAAGTTATTAGTGCAATGCTTTGTGCAAAAATGCTTCCTTTTTTTATCTGGGGTAAATGGTTGGAGAAAGATATCAGTTCAGACGTTGAGTTGTGTTGAGAAGTCTTGGGGGAAGAAGCTGTTGGTCGTGTTGGACCGGACGCTGCGGTACCTTCTTCCTGATGGCAGGAGGGAGAACAGTCTGTGTGAAGGGTGGGTGGGGTCATACACAATGCTGGTTGCTTTGCGGATGCAGCGGGTGGTGTAAATGTCCAAGACGGAGGGGAGAGAGACTCCGATGATCCTCTCAGCTGTCCTCACAATGCGTTGGAGGGACTTGCGGTCAGAGGCTGTGCAGGTCCCAAACCAGGCAGTGATGCAGCTGCTTAGGATGCTCTCTATGGTTCCCCTATAGAAGAGGGTGAGGATGGGTGGAGGGAGACGGGCCTTTCTCAGCTTCCGGAGGAAGTAGAGACGCTGCTGGGCTTTCTTGGCTGTAGAGCTGGTGTTCAGGGACCAGGTGAGGTTCTCCGCTAGGTGGACACCAAGGAACTTGGTGCTCTTAACGATCTCCACAGAGGAGCAGTTGATGTTAAGCGGAGAGTGGTCCGGTCTTGATTTCCTGAAGTCAACAACCATTTCCTTGGTCTTCTCTACATTCCAGTGAAGGTTGTTGACTGTACACCAGTCTGTCAGCTGCTGTACCTCCTCCCTGTATGCTGACTCGTCGCCTTTGCTGATGAGACCCAGCACAGTTGTATCATCGGCGAACTTTATGATGCTGTTAGAACTGTGTTTCGCAACACAGTCATGAGTCAGCAGGGTGAACAGAGGACTCAGTACACTGCCCTGGGGTGCCCCAGTGTTCATGGTGATGGTGCTGGAGCTGCTGTTCCCGAACCGGACTAACTGTGTGTGGTATGTGATGTATGTGTGTGTGGTATGTGATGTGTGTGTGTGTATGTGATGTATGTGATGTGTGGTGTGTATGTGATGTATGTGATGTGTGGTATGTGTGTGTGGTATGTGATGTATGTGTGTGTGGTATGTGGTGTGTGTGTGTGTGTGTGTGTGTGTGTGTGTGTGTGTGTGTGTATGGGTATGTGATGTGTGTGTGGTATGTGATGTGTGTGTATGTGATGTGTGTGTGTTGTGTGGTGTGTGATGTGTGTGTGTGTGTGTTCGTGGTATGTGATGTTTGTGTGTGTGTGTGTTTGTGTGTGTGTGTGGTATGTGTGTGTGTGTAGTATGTGATTGTGTGTGTGTGTGTGTGGTATGTGATGTATGTGTGTGTGGTATGTGGTGTGTGTGTGTGTGTGTGTGTGTGTGTGTGTGTGTGTATGGGTATGTGATGTGTGTGTGGTATGTGGTGTGTGTGTGTGGTATGTGGTGTGTGTGTGTGGTATGTGATGTGTGTGTGTGTGTGTGTGGTATGTGGTGTGTGTGTGTGTATGTGATGTGTGTGTGTGTGTGTATGTGATGTGTGTGTGTGTGTATGTGATGTGTGTGTGTGTGTGTGTGTATGTGATGTGTGTGTGTGTGTGTGTGTGTATGTGATGTGTGTGTGTGGGTATGTGGGTATGTGATGTGGTGTGTGTGTGTGTGTGTGTGTGTATGTTGTGTGGTGTGTGATGTGTGTGTGTGTGTGTGTGGTATGTGATTGTGTGTGTGTATGGTATGTGATTGTGTGTGTGTGTGGTATGTGATTGTGTGTGTGTGTGTGGTATGTGATGTGTGTGTGGTATGTGATGTGTGTGTGTGTATGTGATGTGTGTGTGTGTATGTGATGTGTGTGTGTGTGTGTGTATGTGATGTGTGTGTGTGTGTGTGTATGTGATGTGTGTGTGTGTGTGTGTGTGTGTGTGTGTGTGGGTATGTGATGTGTGTGTGTGTGTGGGTATGTGATGTGTGTGTGTGGTGTGTGTGTGTGTGTGGTGTGTGTGTGTGTGTGTGTGGGTATGTGATGTGTGTGTGTGTGTGGGTATGTGATGTGTGTGTGTGTGTGTGTGGTGTGTGTGTGTGTGTGGTGTGTGTGTGTGTGTGTGTGGGTATGTGATGTGTGTGTGTGGTGTGTGTGTGTGTGTGTATGTGGTGTGTGTGTGTGTGTATGTGATGTGTGTGTGTGTGTGTGTGTGGTATGTGATGTGTGTATGTGATGGGTGTGTGTGTGTGGTGTGTGTGTGTGGTATGTGATTGTGTGTGTGTGTGTGTGGTATGTGATTGTGTGTGTGTGTGTGTGGTATGTGGTGTGTGTGTGTGTGTGGTATGTGATGTGTGTGTGGTATGTGATGTGTGTGTGTGTGTATGTATGTGTGTGTGTGTGTGTGTGTGTGTATGTATGTGTGTGTATGGGTATGTGATGTGTGTGGTATGTGGTGTGTGTGTGTGTGTGTGTGGTATATGATGTGTGTGTGTGTGGTATGTGATGTGTGTGTATATGTGTGTGTGTGTGGTATGTGATGTGTGTGTGTGTGTGGTATGTGGTGTGTGTGTGTGTGTGGTATGTGGTGTGTGTGTGTGTGTGTGTGTGTATGTGATGTGTGTGTGTGTGTGTGTGTGTGTGTGTGTGTGTGTATGTTGTGTGGTG
>CM038719.1:44141147-44151147 GCA_021613375.1 Megaleporinus macrocephalus | reverse complement strand
AAACTACACACTACCTTTAATAAACTACAAATAAATAATAAACTACACACACGATAATAAACCACACACACAATAAACTACACACTACCTTTAATAAACTACAAATAAATAATAAACTACACACACGATAATAAACTCACACAATAAACTGCACACTACCTTTAATAAACTACACACACAATAAACTACACACTACCTTTAATAAACTACAAATAAATAATAAACTACACACCCAATATACTACACACACGATAATAAACTACACACACGATAAACTGCACACTACCTTTAATAAACTAGAAATAAATAATAAACTACACACACGATAATAAACTGCACACTACCTTTAATAAACTACAAATAAATAATAAACTACACACACGATAATAAACTACACACGATAATAAACTGCACACACGATAATAAACTACATAAAAATAATGAACTGCACACACAATAAACTACACACACGATAATAAACTACACACACTGATAATAAACTACACACACACTGACAATAAACTACACACACACAATAAACTACACACACAATAACCTACACACAATAAACTACACAAAAATAATAAACTACACACACACAATAATAAACTACACACACAATAACCTACACACAATAAACTACAAATAAATAATAAACTACACACACGATAATAAACTACACACACGATAAACTACACACACAATAAACTACACACACGATAATAAACGACATAAAAATAATGAAGTACACACACAATAAACTACACACACGATAATAAACTACATAAAAATAATGAACTACACACAAACTACACACACGATAATAAACTACACACACAATAAACTACACACATGATAATAAACTACACATACACAATAAACTACACACACACAATAAACTACATACACAATAATAAACTACACACACGATAAACTACACACACGATAATAAACTACATAAAAATAATAAACTACACACACGATAAACTACACACACAATAATAAACTACACACACACACGATAATCTACACACGATAATAAACTACACACACAATAATAAACTACACACACACAATAAACTACACACACAATAAACTACACACACAATAAAATACACCTACACAATAAACTACACACACAATAAACTGCATACACAATAAACTACACACACAATAAACTACACAAACAATAAACTACACACACGATAATAAACTACACATACAGAATAAACTACACACACGATAATGACCTACACATACACAATAAACTACACACACAAACTACACATGCACAATAAACTACACAAAAAATAAACTACACACACACTATAAACTACACATACATGATAATAAACTACACACAATAAACTACAAAAAACAATAAACTACACACACTCAATAAACTACACAAAAATAATAAACTACACATACACACGATCTACGAACTACACACAATCAACTACACACACAATAAACTACACACACACGATAAACTACACACACGATAATAAACTACACACAATAAACTACACACACAATAAACTACACACACTGATAATAAACTACACACACACACACACACGATAAACTACACATACACAGTAAACTACACATACACAATAAACTACACTCACGATAAACTACACACACACGATAAACTACACACACACGATAAACTACACATGCACAATAAACTACACATACACAATAAACTACACAAAAATAATAAACTACACATACACAATAAACTACACAGGCACAATAAACTACACAAAAATAATAAACTACACATACACAATAAACTACACACACAATAAACTACACACACAATACACTACACACACAATAAACTGCACATACACAATAAACTACACACACAATACACTACACACACAATAAACTGCACATACACAATAAATTACACACACAATAAACTGCACATACACAATAAACTACACACACAATACACTACACACACAATAAACTGCACATACACAATACACTACACACACAATAAACTACACACGAAATAAACTACACAAAAATAATAAACTACACATACACAAACTACACAAAAATAAACTACACACACACAATAAACTACACACACAATAAACTACACACACAATAAACTACACACACACGATAAACTACACACACAATAAACTACACATGCACAATAAACTACACGCACAATAAACTACACACACACGATAAACTACACACACACGATAAACTACACATGCACAATAAACTACACACACAATAAACTACACAAAAATAATAAACTACACACACTAAAATACACATACACAATAAACGACACAAAAATAATAAACTACACATACACGATCAACTACACACACAATAAACTACACACGATCAACTACACACACAATAAACTACACACACGATAAACTACACACACGATAATAAACTACACACAATAAACTACACACACGATAATATACACACACACACAATAAACTACACATACACAATCTACACGCACAATAAACTACACACACGATAATAAACTACACACACGATAAACTACACATACACAATAATCTACACACACAATAAACTACACATGCACAATAAACTACACACAATAAAATACACACACAATACACTACATACACAATAAACTACCACTGTTATAATATTGCAGAGAACTATTTGTATCAGTGTTATTATTTTAATTAATTAATTAACAAACACCACAAAGTGTGATATGAATTCATACTGATACACACTTTCTCTCACACTCTTAGTGATCAGCATATCAGCATCGAATCAGAATCGAATCAGCATCGAATCAGAATCGAATCAGAATCGAATTGAATCTGGACTTTGTGAATCGGGATGGAATTGAAATCAGTGGCGAAACCTGCCCCTCCTGGTGACTCTGAAAACTGGTCTGTTTATGTAATGTGTACTGGGTGACGGTGGTCACAGCTGCGCCGTGTTGACCCTGCTGAGCTCTTCAGAATGACCAGTTCTGCTGCCGGTGTGTGTCTATGGACGCTGCAGGGTTGTGTGTCTGATTCTGTTCACCTGTTAGTAACATGTCCAGCTGCAACACCTGAGCTCCAGAATTACGAGGACTGTCCACAAACTGTTGGCCGTATACTGTATAGTGTATGTGTGCTGGATCGTGCTGCACCTGCTCGACTCAAGCCAAACCACACATACACACACACACACATATATATATACACACACAGAGTATACTGTGTGTGTGTGTGTGTATATATATATATATATACATACAAACATATACATATATACACACACATACACATATACTTTATTATTAAATATTAAACAGTATTAATAGAGTAAGTAGAGCTTTTACGCTTTATTATTAAATATTAATCAGTATTAATAGAGTAAATAGAGCTTTTACACTTTATTATTAAATATTAATCAGTATTAATAGAGTAAGTAGTGCTTTTACACTTTATTATTAAATATTAATCAGTATTAATAGAGTAAGTAGAGCTTTTACACTTTATTATTAAATATTAATCAGTATTAATAGAGTAAGTAGTGTTTTCTATACGTCAGTGTGTTTATTTAACTCTTTCCAAGCTTCTCCTAAACAACCCAGTATTATTATCAGTTCTGATCTAATACCTGCTTTGACTGCTCAGTACTTCATTAAGATAAATCAAGAACTGAACACATTCATACAATGTCTGGGGCGTCCAGGAGAAATCTGGAACCTAACTTTGTTCTTCAAACTGGATCAAGATCTGATCTACTTCTCTCACAATAACATATTCATGATACTTTGTATTGTATGTCTGATTATTTACATCTGTTCTAATCAGATCTGCTGTTCTTACTGGTGATCAGAGACTTACTGATCAGATAAACACTTTTATACTAACAAATCTGGGGTCTCAGACTTTTACACAGTGTATATATATATCTTGTGTTCTTACATATGGTGTGTGTGGTGTATGTGTGGTATATATGGTGTGTGTATGTGTTTGTGTGTGGTATATATGGTGTGTGTGTGTGGTGTATCAATGTGGTGTGTGTGTTTGTGTGTGTGTGTGTGGGTATATATGGTGTGTGTGTGTGTTTGTGTGGGTATATATGGTGTGTGTGTGTGGGGGGGTATATATGGTGTGTGTGTATATATGGTGTGTGTGTGTGTATATGTGTGTGTGGGTATATATGTGTGTGTGTGTGTGTGTATGTGTGTGTGTGTGTGTGTGTGTTTGTGTATATATATGGTGTGTGTGTGTGTGTGTGTGATTGTGTATATATATGGTGTGTGTGTGGTATATATATTGTGTGTGTGTGTGTGTGTTTGTGTGGGTATATATGGTGTGTGTGTGTGTGGGGGGGGTATATTTGGTGTGTGTGTGTGTATATATGGTGTGTGTGTGTGGGGGTATATATGATGTGTGTGTGTGTGTATATATATATGGTGTGTGTGTGTGTGTGTTTGTGTATATATATGGTGTGTGTTGTGTATATATATGTGTGTGTGGTGTGGGGGGGGTATATATGGTGTGTGTGTGTGTATATATGGTGTGTGTGTGTGGGGGTATATATGATGTGTGTGTGTGTGTATATATATATGGTGTGTGTGTGTTTGTGTATATATATGGTGTGTTTGTGTGGGTATATATGGTGTGTGTGTGTGTGGGGGGGTATATATGGTGTGTGTGTGTGTATATATGGTGTGTGTGTGTGTATATATGGTGTGTGTGTGTGGGGGTATATATGATGTGTGTGTGTGTGTGTGTGTGTATATATATGGTGTGTGTGTGTGTGTGTGTGTGTTTGTGTATATATATGGTGTGTGTGTGTGTGATTGTGTATATATATGGTGTGTGTGTGTGTGATTGTGTAGGGAGGGTGGTCTCTCTGATCAGCAGTGTGTGGAGCAGTTGGAGCGTGCTCAGTTGGAGCTGCTGGGTGTGAAACAGACGTTAGAGGAAACTCTGAGCCGCGACAGAAACTCTCTACACTGCAGACTCCTCAAACACAGACGATCCCAGATATCAGACACGGTCAGTCTAATCTCACAGGAGCTCGTCTACCAGTAACACCTCAGTTCACCAACACACATATATATGTGTGTGTGTGTATATATATATATATATTTGTGTGTGTGTGTAGCTGTGTGAGCAGAAGCGTGAGCAGCAGGATGTGGGTGGTGCCTGTGAGGGTCCGGTGGATCAGTACTTGTCCCGGTGGCAGACACTTCTCTCCGCTCACAGCACACACTTCTCAGAACTCATCACACACCTGGACCAGCAGGCAGCAGCAGAAATACGCAAGGTATACACAAACACACACACACACACACAATGAATTACAACTGCAGGAAACAAAAGACAAATCAGGAGAGAAACAGGACATACACATTTGATCCTAACAGATGTCCTGTGTTGGGACTGTCCTCTGACTGACCCGTCCTGTGTTGGGACTGTCCTCTGACTGACCCGTCCTGTGTTGGGACTGTCCTGTGGGTGACCTGTCTTGCAGGTGCTGCTGCGTGTTCTTCAGGAGGCTGAGGTGGAGCTGAAGGCGGTGGCCAGTGCGGTGTCTCAGTCTCTGCAGGCGCTGGGTGTCCCGCGCTGGCTGCTGCAGAGGGAGGTCGGGGGCCAGGCTGTGGCCGAAGCCCAGGAGAGGCTGCGTGTGCTGGGGAGAGAGGCGGCCGCGGCCCTGAGAGCCGCCCGGAGCTCCATCCAGCAGCGCCGGTTACAGGAGCTGCAGCAGCAGAAACACCTGAGAGAGAGACTCACACAGTACTGCAGGTACACAACCACACCAACACAACACCTGAGAGAGAGACTCACACAGTACTGCAGGTACACAACCACACCAACACAACACCTGAGAGAGACTCACACAGTACTGCAGGTACACAACCACACCAACACAACACCTGAGAGAGACTCACACAGTACTGCAGGTACACAACCACACCAACACAACACCTGAGAGAGACTCACACAGTACTGCAGGTACACAACCACACCAACACAACACCTGAGAGAGACTCACACAGTACTGCAGGTACACAACCACACCAACACAACACCTGAGAGAGACTCACACAGTACTGCAGGTACACAACCACACCAACACAACACCTGAGAGAGACTCACACAGTACTGCAGGTACACAACCACACCAACACAACACCTGAGAGACTCACACAGTACTGCAGGTACACAACCACACCAACACAACACCTGAGAGAGAGACTCACACAGTACTGCAGGTACACAACCACACCAACACAACACCTGAGAGAGAGACTCACACAGTACTGCAGGTACACAACCACACCAACACAACACCTGAGAGACAGACTCACACAGTACTGCAGGTACACAACCGCACCAACACAACACCTGAGAGAGAGACTCACACAGTACTGCAGGTACACAACCACACCAACACAACACCTGAGAGAGAGACTCACACAGTACTGCAGGTACACAACCACACCAACACAACACCTGAGAGAGACTCACACAGTACTGCAGGTACACAACCACACCAACACAACACCTGAGAGAGACTCACACAGTACTGCAGGTACACAACCACACCAACACAACACCTGAGAGACTCACACAGTACTGCAGGTACACAACCACACCAACACAACACCTGAGAGAGACTCACACAGTACTGCAGGTACACAACCACACCAACACAACACCTGAGAGAGAGACTCACACAGTACTGCAGGTACACAACCACACCAACACAACACCTGAGAGAGACTCACACAGTACTGCAGGTACACAACCACACCAACACAACACCTGAGAGAGACTCACACAGTACTGCAGGTACACAACCACACCAACACAACACCTGAGAGAGACTCACACAGTACTGCAGGTACACAACCACACCAACACAACACCTGAGAGAGACTCACACAGTACTGCAGGTACACAACCACACCAACACAACACCTGAGAGAGACTCACACAGTACTGCAGGTACACAACCACACCAACACAACACCTGAGAGAGACTCTCACAGTACTGCAGGTACACAACCACACCAACACAACACCTGAGAGAGAGACTCACACAGTACTGCAGGTACACAACCACACCAACACAACACCTGAGAGAGACTCACACAGTACTGCAGGTACACAACCACACCAACACAACACCTGAGAGAGACTCACACAGTACTGCAGGTACACAACCACACCAACACAACACCTGAGAGAGAGACTCACACAGTACTGCAGGTACACAACCACACCAACACAACACCTGAGAGAGACTCACACAGTACTGCAGGTACACAACCACACCAACACAACACCTGAGAGAGACTCACACAGTACTGCAGGTACACAACCACACCAACACAACACCTGAGAGAGAGACTCACACAGTACTGCAGGTACACAACCACACCAACACAACACCTGAGAGACAGACTCACACAGTACTGCAGGTACACAACCACACCAACACAACACCTGAGAGAGACTCACACAGTACTGCAGGTACACAACCACACCAACACAACACCTGAGAGAGACTCACACAGTACTGCAGGTACACAACCACACCAACACAACACCTGAGAGAGACTCACACAGTACTGCAGGTACACAACCACACCAACACAACACCTGAGAGAGAGACTCACACAGTACTGCAGGTACACAACCACACCAACACAACACCTGAGAGAGAGACTCACACAGTACTGCAGGTACACAACCACACCAACACAACACCTGAGAGAGAGACTCACACAGTACTGCAGGTACACAACCACACCAACACAACACCTGAGAGAGAGACTCACACAGTACTGCAGGTACACAACCACACCAACACAACACCTGAGAGAGAGACTCACACAGTACTGCAGGTACACAACCACACTAACACAACCCTTGAGAGACAGACTCACACAGTACTGCAGGTACACAACCACACCAACACAACACCTGAGAGAGAGACTCACACAGTACTGCAGGTACACAACCACACCAACACAACACCTGAGAGACAGACTCACACAGTACTGCAGGTACACAACCACACCAACACAACACCTGAGAGAGACTCACACAGTACTGCAGGTACACAACCACACCAACACAACACCTGAGAGACAGACTCACACAGTACTGCAGGTACACAACCACACCAACACAACACCTGAGAAACAGACTCACACAGTACTGCCGGTACACAACCACACCAACACAACACCTGAGAGAGACTCACACAGCACTGCAGGTACACAACCACACCAACACAACACCTGAGAGAGAGACTCACACAGTACTGCAGGTACACAACCACACCAACACAACACCTGAGAGAGAGACTCACACAGTACTGCAGGTACACAACCACACCAACACAACACCTGAGAGAGAGACTCACACAGTACTGCAGGTACACAACCACACCAACACAACACCTGAGAGAGACTCACACAGTACTGCAGGTACACAACCACACCAACACAACACCTGAGAGACTCACACAGTACTGCAGGTACACAACCACACCAACACAACACCTGAGAGAGAGACTCACACAGTACTGCAGGTACACAACCACACCAACACAACACCTGAGAGAGACTCACACAGTACTGCAGGTACACAACCACACCAACACAACACCTGAGAGAGAGACTCACACAGTACTGCAGGTACACAACCACACCAACACAACACCTGAGAGAGAGACTCACACAGTACTGCAGGTACACAACCACACCAACACAACACCTGAGAGAGAGACTCACACAGTACTGCAGGTACACAACCACACCAACACAACACCTGAGAGAGACTCACACAGTACTGCAGGTACACAACCACACCAACACAACAACTGAGAGAGAGACTCACACAGTACTGCAGGTACACAACCACACCAACACAACACCTGAGAGAGAGACTCACACAGTACTGCAGGTACACAACCACACCAACACAACACCTGAGAGAGAGACTCACACAGTACTGCAGGTACACAACCACGCCAACACAACACCTGAGAGAGAGACTCACACAGCACTGCAGGTACACAACCATACCAACACAACACCTGAGAGAGACTCACACAGTACTGCAGGTACACAACCACACCAACACAACACCTGAGAGAGAGACTCACACAGTACTGCAGGTACACAACCACCCCAACACAACACCTGAGAGACAGACTCACACAGTACTGCAGGTACACAACCACACCAACACAACACAACACCTGAGAGAGACTCACACAGCACTGCAGGTACACAACCACACCAACACCACACCGGAGAGAGAGACTCACACAGTACTGCAGGTACACAACCGCACCAACACAACACCTGAGAGAGAGACTCACACAGTACTGCAGGTACACAACCGCACCAACACAACACCTGAGAGAGAGACTCACACAGTACTGCAGGTACACAACCGCACCAACACAACACCTGAGAGAGAGACTCACACAGTACTGCAGGTACACAACCACACCAACACAACACCTGAGAGACAGACTCACACAGTACTGCAGGTACACAACCACACCAACACAACACCTGAGAGACTCACACAGTACTGCAGGTACACAACCACACCAACACAACACCTGAGAGAGAGACTCACACAGTACTGTGTTTGTTTGTGTGTGTGTGTGTCTGTCTGTGTCTGTGTGTGTCTGTGTGTGTCTGTGTGTGTGTGTCAGTCTGTTTGTGTGTGTGTCTGTCTGTGTGTCAGTCTGTGTCTGTGTGTGTCTGTGTGTGTCAGTCTGTCTGTGTGTCTGTGTGTGTGTGTGTGTCTGTGTGTGTGTGTGTCTGTGTGTGTGTCTGTGTGTGTGTGTGTCTGTGTGTGTGTGTGTCTGTCTGTGTCTGTGTGTGTGTGTGTCTGTGTGTCAGTCTGTTTGTGTCTGTGTGTGTGTCTGTGTGAGTGTGTGTGTCTGTGTGTGTGTCAGTCTGTCTGTGTGTGTCAGTCTGTCTGTG
>CM038719.1:44133647-44136147 GCA_021613375.1 Megaleporinus macrocephalus | reverse complement strand
AATCCCTAACCCCTAATCTCTAACCACTAATCCCTAACCCCTATTCTCTAACCACTAATCCCTAACCCCTATTCTGTAACCCCTAATCTCTAATCCCTAACCCCTAATCTCTAACCCCTAATCCCTAACCCCTAATCCCTAACCTCTAATCCCTAACTCCTAACCTATAATTCCTAATCCCCAATACCTAACCTCTAATCCCTAATCTCTAATCCCTGGCCTCTAATCCCTAACCCCTAACCCCTAACCTCAAATTCCTTATCCCTGACCTCTTATTCCTAACCCCTAACCTCTAATCCCTAACTCCTAACATCTAATCCCTAACCCCTAACCTCTAATCCCTAAACCGTAACCCCTAACCTCTAATTCCTAATCCCTGACCTCTAATCCCTAACCCCTAATCTCTAACCCCTAATCCCTAACTCCTAATCCCTAACCTCTAATCCCTAACTCCTAACCTCTAATCCCTAACTCCTAATCTCTAATCCCTAACTCCTAATCCCTAACCTCTAATCCCTAACCCCTAACCTCTAATCCCTAACCCCTAACCTCTAATCCCTAACCCCTAACCTCTAATCCCTAACCCCTAATCCCTAACTCCTAATCCCTAACCTCTAATCCCTAACTCCTAACCTCTAATTCCTAATTCCTAATCCCTTATACCTAACCTCTAATCCCTAACCCCTAATCCCTAATCCCTAACCCCTAATCTCTAATCCCTGGCCTCTAATCCCTAACCCCTAACCTCAAATTCCTTATCCCTGACCTCTAATCCCTAACCACTAACCTCTATCCCCTAAATCCTTATCCCTAACCTCTAATCCCTAATCAATAAATTAGTAGTAGATGGTTAGGGTTAGAGTTGTGGTGATGCAGGTGTTGCTATGGTGATGTAGAATGTAAACACAGGTTTTCGGGCTGTGTTCAGAAGTTTGGGTACGACTCTACAGAGAGGTCCTGCCTGCTAGCTGAGCCTGCTTCTCTCTCTGTGGGTAGATGTTTGAGTGGAGATGGTGGTAAGAAGCTCAGAGGCCTCATAGCTGCGGTGTAACACAGGTCACCAGCGCTGGCAGCCTTTCTGCTGCGGTACAGTCCAGGAAGCCTCGAGTCGAGGAAGAGTCCTCAGCTGGAGGAGAAGGTCCCAGTCAGCCTGGGAAGCTTCAGCGTTGTGATATAGCAAAGCACCCAGGGGTCAGTCCACGCAGCTTCATAGCTCCAGTGTAGGAGCAGAAGTCCTTCTGCTCAGAGGAAGTTCTCGACCAGCCTGGTAGGCCTCATAGGTGTGGTGTAGTGTAGCTCAAGCCTCCGGCTCTAGGAACCTCTGAGTGAGGGATGGAGACCACTGGGTTAAAGGAAAAGGTTTGGGTGACTATTGACTATTGCAGTTCACAGCTCTAAACTAAAGGGGCAGGATTCAGACTCCAGGCTTGAGTAACGCACCGGGGTGGGCAAAATCCAGGGGTGGGCTTCTTCGGTGTAGGTTGTGTTATTTTAATGTTTATTTGGTGTTTGGGGTCTCCGGACGTCTGATAGTAACGCTGTGCAGCAGAAGAAGCGTGTCTGAGTTACTGTCCGTGTGGTCAGTGGACAAAATAGATCTGAAGATGAAAACGATGCTGTGTGTGCGCGAGTGACTGGGGCTGCGTGTGCGAGTGACCGGGGCTGCGTGTGCGAGTGACCGGGGCTGCGTGTGCGAGTGACCGGGGCTGCGTGTGCGAGTGACCGGGGCTGCGTGTGCGGGGCTGCGTGTGCGAGTGACCGGGGCTGCGTGTGCGAGTGACCGGGGCTGCGTGTGCGAGTGACCGGGGCTGCGTGTGACGGGAGGAAGGTCTGTATAGATTTGTGTGATGTGTCTCTCTGACTCTCAGGTGTGTGTGCGGGAGGACGAGGAGGAGCAGGTGTGTGTGCGGGAGGACGAGGAGGAGCAGGTGTGTGTGCGGGAGGACGAGGAGGAGCAGGTGTGTGTGTGTGAGCAGAGCGTGGCGGCCGAGCTCGCGGCTCTGCAGTGGGAGAGAGTCGAGAGGAGGAGCCGAGTGTTAGAAACCCACTCTGCTCTACTGTCCCTACAGACCCTCCTACTACAGCACCTCCGGCCCACCCCCACACCACAGGAGCTCTCACACACCATACACACACACAGCCTGGTGAGTACACACACACACACACACACACACACACACTACAGGAGCTCTCACACACCATACACACACACAGCCTGGTGAGTACACACACACACACACACACACACACACTACAGGAGCTCTCACACACCATACACACACACAGCCTGGTGAGTACACACACACACACACACACACACACACTACAGGAGCTCTCACACACCATACACACACACAGCCTGGTGAGTACACACACACACACACACACACACACACTACAGGAGCTCTCACACACCATACACACACACAGCCTGGTGAGTACACACACACACACACACACACACACTACAGGAGCTCTCACACACCATACACACACACAG
>CM038719.1:44126147-44128647 GCA_021613375.1 Megaleporinus macrocephalus | reverse complement strand
ACACTCTGTGACCAGGTGACCACACCGGTGTGTGTGTGTGTGTGTGTGTGTGTGTGTATGTATGTATGTCAAGTCAAGTCAAGTGTCAAGTGGGTTTTTATTGTCATTTCAACTACATACAGAGTACACAGTGAAACGAAACAACGTTCCTCCAGGACCATGGAGCACCATAGACAGTGCATACAGACACAAGTGCAACACAAACAAACAAGTGCGGACAGACAACACAACACAACACAGTACAGACAGAGAATAATAAATAATTGCTGGTTGTGTGCAAATTGTGCAATGTGTAATAAATAGAGTCCAGTGAGGTAGTAAAGTTATTAGTGCAATGCTTTGTGCAAAAAATGCTTCCTTTTTTTATCTGGGGTAAATGGTTGGAGAAAGATATCAGTTCAGACGTTGAGTTGTGTTGAGAAGTCTGAAGTCTTGGGGGAAGAAGCTGTTGGTCGTGTTGGACCGGACGCTGCGGTACCTTCTTCCTGATGGCAGGAGGGAGAACAGTCTGTGTGAAGGGTGGGTGGGGTCATACACAATGCTGGTTGCTTTGCGGATGCAGCGGGTGGTGTAAATGTCCAAGACGGAGGGGAGAGAGACTCCGATGATCCTCTCAGCTGTCCTCACAATGCGTTGGAGGGACTTGCGGTCAGAGGCTGTGCAGGTCCCAAACCAAGCAGTGATGCAGCTGCTTAGGATGCTCTCTATGGTTCCCCTATAGAAGAGGGTGAGGATGGGTGGAGGGAGACGGGCCTTTCTCAGCTTCCGGAGGAAGTAGAGACGCTGCTGGGCTTTCTTGGCTGTAGAGCTGGTGTTCAGGGACCAGGTGAGGTTCTCCGCTAGGTGGACACCAAGGAACTTGGTGCTCTTAATGATCTCCACAGAGGAGCCGTTGATGTTAAGCGGAGAGTGGTCCGGTCTTGATTTCCTGAAGTCAACAACCATTTCCTTGGTCTTCTCTACATTCCAGTGAAGGTTGTTGACTGTACACCAGTCTGTCAGCTGCTGTACCTCCTCCCTGTATGCTGACTCGTCGCCTTTGCTGATGAGACCCAGCACAGTTGTATCATCGGCGAACTTTATGATGCTGTTAGAACTGTGTTTCGCAACACAGTCATGAGTCAGCAGGGTGAACAACAGAGGACTCAGTACACTGCCCTGGGGTGCCCCAGTGTTCATGGTGATGGTGCTGGAGCTGCTGTTCCCGAACCGGACTAACTGGGGCCTCCCTGTCAGGAAGTCCAGGATCCAGTTGCACAGGGGGGTGTTGAGGCCCAGCAGGCTTAACTTCCTGGTGAGATTCTGTGGGATGATGGTGTTGAATGCTGAACTGAAGTCTATGAACAGCATTCTGACGTAGGTGTCCTTCTTCTCCAGGTGGGTAAGGGAGAGATGAAGGGTGGTGGTGATGGCATCGTCCGTGGAGCGGTTGGGACGATATGCAAATTGCAAGGGGTCCAATAAAGAGGGCAGTTGGGTTTTGATGTTCCTCATGACTAGCCTCTCGAAGCACTTCATGATGATGGGCGTGAGAGCTACGGGACGGTAGTCATTGAGGCAGGACACCGTGGACTTCTTCGGCACGGGGATGATGGTGGTGGTCTTGAGGCACGTTGGGACAGTGGAGCTGCGCAGGGAGACGTTGAAGATGTCCGTGAGAACATCTGTCAACTGGTCTGCACACTCTCTGAGCACTCTGCCAGGGATGTTGTCTGGTCCTGCAGCTTTCCGTGGGTTGACTCTGCGCAGAGTTTTCCTCACGTCCACTGCAGTGTTGTGTTGTGATCTTGGGTGTGATCTTGGGTGTGATCTTGGGTGTGATCCTGCTCACCAACGTGTTGTTCTGAGCCTCAAACCGTGCATAAAAGTCGTTCAGGGCATCGGGGAGGAAGGCATCACTGTCACAGGACGGTGGCATTGTCCTGTAGTGTGTGATTTCCTGGATGCCCTGCCACATGCGCCGCGTGTCACCCGTGTCCTGGAAGTGGTTGTGGATCCTCTGGGCGTGAGCGCGCTTTGCCTCTCGGATGGCTCGTGACAATTTGGCTCTTGCTTTCCTTAGGGCCGCCTTGTCACCCACTCTGAAGGCCGAGTCGCGGGTCCTCAGTAGCGCACGCACCTCAGGAGTCATCCACGGCTTCTGGTTTGGGCGTATGGTGATGGTCTTGGAGACAGTGACATCATCAATACACTTGCTGATGTAGCCAGTGACTGATGCTGTGTACTCCTCCAAGTTAACAGAGTCGCCTTCAGTCGCAGCCTCCCTGAACACGTCCCATGCAGTTCACTCAATCAGTCCTGAAGGGCAGAGATGCTCCTGCCGGCCAGGTTTTCACCTGCTTCTGAACTGGTCTGGAGCGTCTGATGAGGGGTGTGTAAGCTGGAGTCAGATACACAGACATGTGGTCCGAGAACGCGAGGTGGGGGCGGGGCTCCGCCCGGTACGCGCTGGGTATGTTTGTGTAAACAAGGTCCAACGCGTTCGCTCCTCTCGTGGCAA
>CM038719.1:44111147-44116147 GCA_021613375.1 Megaleporinus macrocephalus | reverse complement strand
TAAACACAAGGCATTCATTAAGATATTAGATATTAAATATTTACTGATGGATCCTGTTTTCAGAAAAAGGGTGAAAAAAGGTTGTGGTGCTAATAAAGGTGGAGCTGCTCGTCTCTTCAGTCTCTTCAGTGTTGAACGCTGAGCTGAAGCTGCTCCATGGTGTCCGAGTGTTGGAGAAAGTGTCCGGAGTGAAACGTACAGACTGCAGAGTTAAAGTTGTTCAGGATTCTGTTAAAGATGTTGGAAGTTCAGCAGCTGGTTTTGGGAATTCTCCGTTCCACCTTAAACGCTGCTGTGGTTCCATTCTGGCGTCTGTACGAGCTGCAGTGTTTAAGGTGGAACATTAGATGAAGAATGTGGAGAAGAGGAACTTCAGGCTGGTTTAAAGATGAAGAGTGTAAATACAGTTTTCTGATGGTTGCTTGAGGAGATGTGGGATGTGAAAACACCACTGGGGGGCAGTCCTGAGCGAGATTTCGGGGGGAGGGTGGAAGTTTTATTGATGAAGTCTGGAATAAAATACTGATTGATTTAGACAGTATTTCAGAGCAAGACTGTTTTGTATGTTTGGAGTAACTCCAGAACGTCACAGCAGATGAAGGAGCTGGGAGGAGCTGGGAGGAGCTGGGAGGAGCTGAACTGGCTGCAGACTCGCTGCGGAGAGTGACGTTAGTATTCCAGAGGAGTTTCAGACAGTTGATTAATATTCACTCTAGTGCTGCGGGTTTGATCTGTGGTCCTCGCGAGTCCTGCTGAGCTCAGAGCTTCCAGATTTGCAGGACCAGGTGTTTCAGAGCTGAAGAGCAGAGCTCACGTACCGAACACCACGTACCACGAGCCTCCGTAAACGATCTACACTTCATTAACGATTATAAACACTGAAGACCAGCGGAGTAAAGGAGAGCGGTGACCTGCTGCTTGCCAAATAGTGAACCTACATTAATCTACACTGGATTTGGCTGTGTGCCATCAACCTCCTGATTGTGATGTACTGATGTAGTTCAGCCCGCTGGTCATCTACAGCTTTCCACACGTAGTGCAGATGTGAACCCTCCGCTCCTGGTTTACTGCTCGCTCTGATCTGGAGTCTGTCTGAACCGTCCTTCATATCTCTGGTTCTTTAGTATTACTCTGATCTCAGACCAGCATGTGGACTCACCAACAGAGCTTTATTATAAAGTATGAGTGTTTATTAATGAGTTACTAACACTTATAACCACCAGCAAATATAAATCACTGGCAGAATCCGAGGTCTAACAGTGTAGATGGATGAGTTGCTATAGCTGTTTTTACTTGTGTTATAAACACTTATGAACTATATTAAAGTATTTATAAGCTAGTTAGTATCTGTTAATAACCAGTAATACACTAATTATAGCTCTTACCGAGCGGTACAGCCTCGTTTGGACCAGGACTGGATTTGTGCTCCTAAAGCTAGCAGCACAGACGGTGACATCCAGAAGATACAGACTGATTCAGGCGGCTGGAGCAGAAAAGGAGACGCAGATACCAGAGAACACCTGGACCAGCGTGGAGTCCGAGCTGGGCTCAGTGATGGAGTAAAGCTGGAGGTTTTGAGATCCAGAGAAACCTCAGCAGCTCCAAGAGCATCCACCTCCCTCACACCTGGCTCGCATGGCTGGCCGAATTTCTTCTGGGCTCAGAACCAGAACTCTGTTTAACCCCATTTGCTGAAGATGCGTCCCATGGACTGGGAGCTTAAGGTGCCCTCGGTGGACGTAGATGTTTTGGAACACTTGTATTTGAGAGAGTGAGAAGTCGATGTCAGGATCAGCTGACTCTGTACACACTGTACGCACATCCACACCACGGAATCCAGGTGTTCCAATCACCTCCACAGTCACAGGTGTATAAGACCAGCTCCTAGTCCTGCAGATGCTTCTACACACATTAGTAAAGAGTGGGTCTCTCAGGAGCTCAGTGAACTCCAGCGTGGTACAGTGATAGGACGCCACCTGTGGAACAAGTCCAGTGGTGAAGTTTCCTCACTACTAAATATTCCACAGTGGACTGTCAGTGGTGTTAGAACAAAGTGGAAGTGATTGAGCACGACAGCAACTCCGCCACCAAGTGGTAGAACACGTACAGTGACAGAGCAGGTCAGCGGATGCTGAGGAGCATAGTGACCAGAGCTCACCAACTTTCTACAGAGTCCATCACTACAGACCTCCAAACTTCATGTGATCTTCAGATCAGCTCAAGAACAGAGCGTAGAGAGCTTCATGGAATGGGTCTCCATGACTGAGCAGCTGCATCCAAGTCTTCACCAAGAACCAACACGGTGATGCTGAAGCTCTGGGTGAGCGAGCGCTCAGATTGGACTCAGATTGGACTGAACTGTCTTTAAGGTCTTGCTGTGAGAGAGTATGTGAGGAGGAGTCAGCAGGACAGACTAGCTCCTACAGGACACTGCGGCGTGACGCTGATACCTCAGGACTACAGCTGGAAACAAACTCGCTAGCGTCTAGCACCGACTGATTCTCTCCATGTTCTCCACTGAGTGCAGATCTCCTGCGAGGAGGAGATGAACAGTGATGATCTGACTCTGAGGAGCTTCTTCATCGAGAACACACTCCTCCACATCCCAACTTCCGACCCGTCTCCTCCACATCCCAACTCCCCACAACTCCCGACCCGTCTCCTCCACATCCCAACTCCCCACAACTCCCGACCCGTCTCCTCCACATCCCAACTCCCCACAACTCCCGACCCGTCTCCTCCACATCCCAACTCCCCACAACTCCCCGACCCGTCTCCTCCACATCCCAACTCCCCACAACTCCCGACCCGTCTCCTCCACATCCCAACTCCCCACAACCTCCCGACCCGTCTCCTCCACACCCAACTCCCCACAACTCCCGACCCGTCTCCTCCACATCCCATCTCCCGACCCGTCTCAGCCACATCCCAACTCCCCACAACTCCCGACCCGTCTCCTCCACATCCCAACTCCCCACAACTCCCGACCCGTCTCCTCCACATCCCAACTCCCCACAACTCCCGACCCGTCTCCTCCACATCCCAACTCCCCACAACTCCCGACCCGTCTCCTCCACATCCCAACTCCCCACAACTCCCGACCCGTCTCCTCCACATCCCATCTCCCGACCCGTCTCAGCCACATCCCAACTCCCCACAACTCCTGACCCGTCTCCTCCACATCCCAACTCCCCACAACTCCCGACCCGTCTCCTCCACATCCCAACTCCCCACAACTCCCGACCCGTCTCCTCCACATCCCAACTCCCGACCCGTCTCCTCCACACCACAACTCCCGACCCGTCTCCTCCACATCCCATCTCCCGACCCGTCTCAGCCACATCCCAACTCCCCACAACTCCCGACCCGTCTCCTCCACATCCCAACTCCCCACAACTCCCGACCCGTCTCCTCCACATCCCAACTCCCCACAACTCCCGACCCGTCTCCTCCACATCCCAACTCCCGACCCGTCTCCTCCACACCACAACTCCCG
Organism: Megaleporinus macrocephalus; assembly: GCA_021613375.1. Lineage (NCBI taxonomy): Eukaryota > Metazoa > Chordata > Actinopteri > Characiformes > Anostomidae > Megaleporinus > Megaleporinus macrocephalus. Next base: position 44,112,651 of record CM038719.1, on the reverse strand, counting down.
ACCCGTCTCCTCCACATCCCATCTCCCGACCCGTCTCAGCCACATCCCAACTCCCCACAACTCCCGACCCGTCTCCTCCACATCCCAACTCCCCACAACTCCCGACCCGTCTCCTCCACATCCCAACTCCCCACAACTCCCGACCCGTCTCCTCCACATCCCAACTCCCCACAACTCCCGACCCGTCTCCTCCACATCCCAACTCCCCACAACTCCCGACCCGTCTCAGCACATCCCAACTCCCACAACTCCCGACCCCGTCTCCTCCACATCCCAACTCCCACAACTCCGTCTCAGCCTCTACCTCCAATCCCCAACTCCCGACCCGTCTCCTCCACACCACATCCCGAACCTCTCCTCCACAACATCTCCCGACCCGTCTCAATCCACATCCCAACTCCCCACAACTCCCGACCCATCTCCTCCACATCCCAACTCCCCACAACTCCCGACCCATCTCCTCCACATCCCAACTCCCCACAACTCCCGACCCGTCTCAGCCACATCCCAACTCCCCACAACTCCCGACCCGTCTCCTCCACATCCCAACTCCCCACAACTCCCGACCCGTCTCCTCCACATCCCAACTCCCGACCCGTCTCCTCCACATCCCAACTCCCGACCCGTCTCCTCCACATCCCAACTCCCGACCCGTCTCAGCCACATCCCAACTCCCCACAACTCCCGACCCGTCTCCTCCACATCCCAACTCCCCACAACTCCCGACCCGTCTCCTCCACATCCCAACTCCCCACAACTCCCGACCCGTCTCCTCCACTCCACAATTCCCGACCTGTCTCCTCCACATCCCAACTCCCGACCCGTCTCCTACACACCACAACTCCCCGACCGTCTCCTCCACATCCCACTCTCCCGACCCCGTCTCCTACACATCCCAACTCCCCACAACTCCCACCCGTCTCCTCCACATCCCACTCCCCACAACTCCCGACCCGTCTCCTCCACATCCCAACTCCCCACAACTCCCGACCCGTCTCCTCCACATCCCAACTCCCCACAACCTCCCACCCGTCTCCTCCACATCCCAACTCCCCACAACTCCCGACCCGTCTCCTCCACATCCCATCTCCCGACCCGTCCTCAACCACATCCCAACTCCCCACAACTCCCGACCCGTCTCCTCCACATCCCAACTCCCCACAACTCCCGACCCGTCTCCTCCACATCCCAACTCCCCACAACTCCCGACCCGTCTCCTCCACATCCCAACTCCCTCCCTCTCCTCCACACCAAACTCCCGACCCGTCTCCTCCACATCCCATCTCCCGACCCGTCTCAGCCACATCCCAACTCCCCACAAACTCCCGACCCGTCTCCTCCACATCCCAACTCCCCACAACTCCCGACCCGTCTCCTCCACATCCCAACTCCCAAAACTCCCGACCCTCTCCTCCACATCCCAACTCCCGACCCGTCTCCTCCACACCCCAACTCCCGACCGTCTCCTCCACATCCCATCTCCCGACCCGTCCTCAGCCACATC
>CM038719.1:44106902-44110148 GCA_021613375.1 Megaleporinus macrocephalus | reverse complement strand
CCACATCCACCAGGTTCTGCAGTTTAACTGTCCTTGAGACGCAGAGTCTATGTGTAAGACCCAGAGCCCCATCAGACGCCACATCCACCTGAGCCCCTTTGATCAAGGGCTCCTCCAACAACCAGTAGAGAGAGTTTTGCTCCAGTCGGCGGTGCTTAAAAAGAGACCAGAACTTAAAAACTCCACGATAGAAAAGAGGTAATCCATTCAGGTGCAATTGTCTATAATCCATAAAAGACAGTGCTGTATCGAGCCCCAGTCCAGTGTGCAGGATACTGCTGGCCACAACCCTCCACACAAGGTCTGCATCACCAGTCAGATACTTCTGCAGGAACTCCAATCGAAAAGCTGCCATTCTGCTGGAAAGGTGGATCAGTCCTTGTCCCCCTTCTTCCCTGGGCAGAAAAAGCACGCTCTGTGGAACCCAGTGAAGACGATCCCAGAAAAAATCCACCAGACAAGCTTGCAACCGTGACAGTAATCCAACTGGAGGGTCCACACAAGACAGTCTGTGCCATAGCATTGAAGCAACTAAATTGTTAGTGACTAGCACTCTTCCTCTAAAGGATAGTTGTCCATGGATCCATCTCCATTTCTTCAAGCGGCCTGTCACTGTCTCCAGTACACCCTCCCAATTTTTCTGCTGAGACAAGCCATCCCCAAGAAACACACCCAAATATTTCAGCCCCCCTCTTTTCCAGGCCATGTTGGCTGGTAGCCGCAGCAGGCCCCCAGACCACTGCCCCACTGCCAAAGCTTCGCTCTTTTCCCAGTTTACTTTAGCTGCAGACAGACAGCCAAAGTCCTGAACAATATCTACCAAATATCAACATCTGATTGCCCATTTACCATTATCATGATGTCGTCTGCATAGGCAGAAAGCTGAAGCCTGGCAAGTCCATTCTGTCCCAAATCTATGCCAACAATGGTAGAGCGAAGCTTATTAAGCAGTGGTTCAATGGCCAAGGAGTAAAGCATTCCGGACAGAGCACACCCTTGGCGTATGCCACGGCACACTTTGAATGGTGCACTCAAACCCCCATTAATCTTAAATACACTTTCAACAGGTTCAGGAAATACGGACCAAAACCCAGCACTTCTAAGGTCTGCCACAAATACTGGTGCTCAACTCTATCAAAGGCTTTTTCTTGGTCTATGGAAATAAGACCAAGGTCAAGGCCGCGAATCCTAGAGATGTCCAAAACATCACGCACCAAGAAAATGTTGTCCCTGATGGATCTGCCAGGCACACAGTAGGCCTGGTCATGGTGTATGACCTGCCCCATCACGTCCTTTAGCCTATTGGCCAGGCTCTTCGAAAACACCTTAGACTAACTGGTCTCCAATTCTTGATCTCCTGTAAGTTGCCTTTCTTAGGCAGCAAGGTGATAACTGCCCGCCTGCAGCTTAAGGGTAAGCAACCCTCAGCCAGACTCTCATTAAGGACAGCTGACAGATCAGCACCAAGCTCGGTCCAGAAAGCCTTGTAAAATTCGACAGGTAGGCCATCTATGCCTGGGGTGGTTCCACCCTTCATGCCCTGCAGAGCTGCATAAAGCTCATGTTCCCCCAGCGGCCTTTCAAGAGCCTCGCTAGAGCTTCTAGATAATTTGGGCATCCCAGCATAGAACCCATCCGCCAGTACTGCAGCATGTTTGTACTCACTTTTGTACAGCTCAGTATAAAACCGTACAGCCCGTTTCCGGATTTCAGCTGGTTCCGTCAGATCCTGTCCATCCTCAGAGCGCAGGGCATGAACGAAGCGACTCTGGCCATTCTTGCTCTGAAGACTAAAAAAGAACTGAGATGGGGCATCCATCTGCATTAGATTTTGAAAACGCGATCGGACCAAAGCCCCCTGTGCCCTGACGCCCAACAGGTCCTTAAGGGCAGATTTTTTTGAACCCAGGACCGCAGCCCGACCCTGATTGCCCGAAGACTCCAGTTGTCGTTGTAGTTTAATAATTTCAGCCTCGAGTGACCTTACCGACTGAGTGATGTACCTTGAAACATTGAAAGTGTATTGCTGACAGAGCTGTCTTATGTTCACCTTCCCACAATCCCACCATTCATGTAAATTGCGAAAACATTGCTTTTGCAGTTTAAAATTATTCCAATAAGTCTCAAACACTTTTCTAAAACGTGAGTCAGACAGCAAAGATACATTAAAATGCCAATAAGCACTCTTAGACTTAATGTTAGCAATAAAAACAGAGCATAAGACCAAACTATGATCGGAAAAACCAACAGGCATGATATCACAGCTTTTAAAAACATTGAGGTGGTGCTTAAAACAGTAAAACTGGTCCAATCTGGCTAGAGACACATAACTGTCCCTCACCTTGGCCCAAGTATACTGCCTGAGAGTCTTATTCAGAACCCTCCATACATCACAAAGGCTATAAGCTTTCATGGACTCTCGAAGAGTACGTTGCGATGCAGCGTGAGGTTCAGTATGATTCCTATCCAACGCATCATCCTCAGTGCAATTAAAATCCCCCCCCCATAAACAAGAATTCCTCAGATCAAAGATTACGCAGTGCAATATTAACAGTATTCATAAAAAGAACCCTGTCACGACCCACAGTAGGAGCATAAATATTAACCAAAGTCATTTTAAAACTTTCAAATCTGGCACCAACCACCAAGCACCTTCCCTGCACCACCTGCTCCACCTCAAGGGAAACTGGAAGAAGATTCCTAGCAAACAAGATAGCCACCCCCCCTGCAGCTGAACTCAGATGACTAAAAACAATCTCCCCGTCCCATTCCTTTCTCCAGTCAACCTCGTTCGCAGGATCACTGTGTGTTTCTTGAACAAATAAAATATCAATACTCTTTTGTCTTATTAAGTCATACACCATAGCTCTCTTTTGCATGTCACGAGCCCCATTCAAGTTCAAAGAGCCCACCTTTATTTTACTCATGAGAGAAGATAGGAAGGGCCACAGCACAAGCCACAACAGGGTGAGAGACAGAAAGAAGCTAGGACGTCTCAAAACCATCATCATTATTAAGTTCTAACTTCAGTTTTACAACAGTTTCTTCAGCCTGTAAACCTCCTGCACAGTGAACTGCTCTTCACCTTCAGTCCTCATCAGTGCTCGAACAGATCACATGAATAACTTTCGGTCAGGAAAGTAGTCATCCACTACCACAGCCTTCATATTCTTAGTTTTATTAAGAAACATTTTTATCTTTCCAAAAGTATAAGATTCACATGGACTAGGCTGACTTCCTAACTCT
>CM038719.1:44079402-44101902 GCA_021613375.1 Megaleporinus macrocephalus | reverse complement strand
ATCCTTCAGGATCAAAACGACCAGAGCAGAACTCACGCTTCACCAGCTGCTCACAATCAGAGTCTGCACCAGCGGGATCGGCGCTCAGAAGCTGGGATTTGCAGATTTTCTCAAACGTGACTTTGAGCGAAACAAACTTGGAGGACGTCATCAGACTCAGACGGCAGTTTACAGTAAAACAAATAAATTTAATTTTTTTCTTTAAGTCTTTAATTTTACAAATTAAACTGTATCCTTACATCCAGAGCAACTCTAACCCATACAGTACAGGACATACAGGACATACAGGACGTTCATTATTTACATTACTTTTTAATTTCATCATATTTCTGCAGTTCCTCTAATTACAACTGTCGTGAGTATCAGACAGAGACAGATCGAAAAAGAGTGAGAGAGTGAGAGAGAGGGAGGGGGTTCTACTTGTCACTTACATTGGGAGTGAAACCTGGCGGAACTGCTTTGTCCATCACGGCATCCCAGTTCACATCTGCCAGATATGGAAGGTTCTGGATTTCCGAGATGCAGGACAGACGACTCTCTGGGTCTTTAGTGAGCAACTATGTTCAGAAACATGTACACAAACACAACACCAGTCAGTCAACTAATCAGTCAGCCAGTCAGTCAGTCAATCAATCAGCCAGTCAGTCAGTCAACCAATCAGTCAGCCAGTCAGTCAGTCAATCAATCAGTCAGTCAGTCAGTCAGTCAGTCAGTCAATCAGCCAGCCAGCCAGCCAGCCAGCCAATCAATCAGTCAATCAGCCAGCCAGTCAATCAATCAGTCAGTCAGTCAGTCAGTCAGTCAGTCAGTCAGCCAATCAATCAGTCAATCAGCCAGCCAGTCAGTCAATCAGTCAGTCAGTCAGTCAATCAGTCAGTCAGCCAGCCAGTCAGCCAGCGAGCCAGCCAGTCAGTCAGTCAATTAGCCAATCAGTCAGTCAGTCAGCCGTCCGGTTGTTTCAGTTACTCAGTGAGAAACATTAAGAACACTCTAGATCAACTTCTTACAAACAAAACATGACTGTAATTTTAGTGCATTTTACTAAATAATCTTCTACTAAACTGTAATTACTAACAGTAGTAGTGTAATGAGTAGTAAGAGTAGTAGTAGTCAGGAGTAACTGTGGTAAAAGTAGTAGTATAGTATGTAGTAAAAGCAGCAGTAGCAGTATAGTTTGTAGTAACAGTAGTAGTATAGTCAGGAATAACATCAGTAGTATAAATAATAGTAGTAACAGTAGTATAGTTGAGAGTAACAATAGTAGTGCAATTAGTAGCAACAGCAGTAGTATAGTCTGTAGGAGCATAGTCTAGAGTAACAGTAGTAGTATAATTGGTAGTAACAGTAGTACTGTATTTGGTAGTAACAGTAGTAGTAGTAGTATAGTCTGTAGTAACAGTAGTAGTAAAATTGGTAGTAGCAGTAGTAGTGTAATTGGTAGTAACAGTAGTAGTGTAATTGGTAGTAATAGTAGTAGTTTAATTAGTAGTAGTAACAGTAGTAGTATAATTGGTAGTAACAGTTGTAGTGTAATTGGTAGTAACAGTAGTAGTGTAATTTGTAGTAACAGTAGTAGTATAATTAGTAATAATAGTAGAAGTGTAATCAGTAGTAGTAACAGTAGTAGTGTAATTGGTAGTAACAGTAGTAGTATAATTAGTAATATCAGTAGTAGTGTAATTAGTAGTAGTAACAGTAGTAGTATAATTGGTAGTGACAGTAGTACTGTATTTGGTAGTTACAGTAGTAGTAGTATAGTCTGTAGTAACAGTAGTAGTAAAATTGGTATTAGAAGTAGTAGTGTAATTGGTAGTAATAGTAGTAGTGTAATTAGTAATAGTAACAGTAGTAGTGTAATTGGTAGTAACAGTAGTAGTGTAATTGGTAGTAACAGTAGTAGTAGTATAGTCTGTAGTAACAGTAGTAGTATAATTAGTAATAGTAGTAGTGTAATTAGTAGTAGTAACAGTAGTAGTGTAATTGGTAGTAACAGTAGTAGTAGTATAGTCTGTAGTAACAGTAGTAGTAAAATTGGTAGTAACAGTAGTAGTGTAATTGGTAGTAATAGTAGTAGTGTAATTAGTAGTAGTAACAGTAGTAGTGTAATTGGTAGTAATAGTAGTAGTAGTAGTAGTATAGTCTGTAGTAACAGTAGTAGTAAAATTGGTAGTAGCAGTATAATTGGTAGTAACAGTAGTAGTGTAATTGGTAGTAATAGTAGTAGTTTAATTAGTAGTAGTAACAGTAGTAGTATAATTGGTAGTAACAGTTGTAGTGTAATTGGTAGTAACAGTAGTAGTGTAATTTGTAGTAACAGTAGTAGTATAATTAGTAATAATAGTAGAAGTGTAATCAGTAGTAGTAACAGTAGTAGTGTAATTGGTAGTAACAGTAGTAGTATAATTAGTAATATCAGTAGTAGTGTAATTAGTAGTAGTAACAGTAGTAGTATAATTGGTAGTGACAGTAGTACTGTATTTGGTAGTTACAGTAGTAGTAGTATAGTCTGTAGTAACAGTAGTAGTACAATTGGTATTAGAAGTAGTAGTGTAATTGGTAGTAACAGTAGTAGTGTAATTGGTAGTAACAGTAGTAGTAGTATAGTCTGTAGTAACAGTAGTAGTATAATTAGTAATAGTAGTAGTGTAATTAGTAATAGTAACAGTAGTAGTGTAATTGGTAGTAACAGTAGTAGTGTAATTGGTAGTAACAGTAGTAGTAGTATAGTCTGTAGTAACAGTAGTAGTATAATTAGTAATAGTAGTAGTGTAATTAGTAATAGTAACAGTAGTAGTGTAATTGGTAGTAACAGTAGTAGTGTAATTGGTAGTAACAGTAGTAGTAGTATAGTCTGTAGTAACAGTAGTAGTATAATTAGTAACAGTAGTAGTGTAATTGGTAGTAACAGTAGTAGTGTAATTGGTAGTAACAGTAGTAGTAGTATAGTCTGTAGTAACAGTAGTAGTAAAATTGGTAGTAACAGTAGTAGTGTAATTGGTAGTAATAGTAGTAGTAGTATAGTCTGTAGTAACAGTAGTAGTATAATTAGTAATAGTAGTAGTGTAATTAGTAGTAGTAACAGTAGTAGTAAAATTGGTAGTAACAGTAGTAGTGTAATTGGTAGTAATAGTAGTAGTGTAATTGGTAGTTATAGTAGTAGTTTAATTAGTAGTTACAGTAGTAGTGTAATTGGTAGTAATAGTAGTAGTGTAATTGGTAGTTATAGTAGTAGTGTAATTAGTAGTAGTTACAGTAGTAGTGTAATTGGTAGTAATAGTAGTAATGTAATTAGTAGTAGTAACAGTAGTAGTGTAATTGGTAGTAACAGTAGTAGTGTAATTGGTAGTAACAGTAGTAGTATAATTGGTAGTAACAGTAGTAGTATAATTAGTAATAATAGTAGCAGTGTAATCAGTAGTAGTATAATTGGTAGTAACAGTAGTAGTGTAATTAGTAGTAGTAACAGTAGTACTGTATTTGGTAGTAACAGTAGTAGTATAGTCTGTAGTAACAGTAGTGTAATTGGTAATAATAACGGTAGTGTAATTAGTAGTAGTAACAGTAGTAGTGTAATTGGTAGTAATAGTAGTAGTATAATTGGTAGTAACAGTAGTAGTGTAATTGGTAGTAAAAGTAGTAGTGTAATTGGTAGTAGTAACAGTAGTAGTAGTAGTATAGTCTGTAGTAACAGTAGTAGTGTAATTGGTAGTAACAGTAGTAGTGTAATTAGTATTAACAGTAGTAGTGTAATTAGTATTAGTAACAGTAGTAGTATAATCTGTAGTAAAAGTAGTAGTGTAATTGGTAGTAACAGTAGTAGTAGTATAGTCTGTAGTAACAGTAGTAGTATAATTAGTAATAGTAGTAGTGTAATTAGTATTAGTAACAGTAGTAGTGTAATTAGTATTAGTAACAGTAGTAGTATAGTTTGTAGTAACAATAGTAGTGTAATTGGTAGTAACAGTAGTAGTAGTATAGTCTGTAGTAACAGTAGTAGTATAATTAGTAATAGTAGTATTGTAATTAGTATTAGTAACAGTAGTAGTGTAATTAGTCTTAATAACAGTAGTAGTGTAATTAGTATTGGTAACAGTAGTAGTATAGTTTGTAGTAACAGTAGTAGTGTAATTGGTAGTAACAGTAGTAGTAGTATAGTCTGTAGTAACAGTAGTAGTATAATTAGTAATAGTAGTATTGTAATTAGTATTAGTAACAGTACTAGTGTAATTAGTATTAGTAACAGTGGTAGTATAGTCTGTAGTAACAGTAGTAGTGTAATTAGTAACAGTAGTATTGTAATTAGTTTTAGTAACAGTAGTAGTGTAATTAGTATTAGTAACAGTAGTAGTATAGTCTGTAGTAACAGTAGTAGTGTAATTGGTAGTAACAGTAGTAGTAGTATAGTCTGTAGTAACAGTAGTAGTATAATTAGTAATAGTAGTATTGTAATTAGTATTAGTAACAGTAGTAGTGTAATTAGTCTTAATAACAGTGGTAGTATAGTCTGTAGTAACAGTAGTAGTGTAATTAGTAACAGTAGTATTGTAATTAGTTTTAGTAACAGTAGTAGTGTAATTAGTATTAGTAACAGTAGTAGTATAGTCTGTAGTAACAGTAGTAGTGTAATTGGTAGTAACAGTAGTAGTAGTATAGTCTGTAGTAACAGTAGTAGTATAATTAGTAATAGTAGTAGTGTAATTGGTAGTAACAGTAGTAGTAGTATAGTGAGTAGTAACAGTAATAGTAACAATGTTGTCATGGTTACAGTACTCCTGTGTTTCATGTTTAGTGTATCAGAGACAGTAATCTTCACTGTATTAATAACAGACTGTTCTCATTACGCCCTCACCCTGCGGAGCAGAGTCACTACACCCTTCGACCAGGTGGACGAGTACCGCACACGGTCACCGCGGAATATGTTGAGAACGTCGTCCACTGCTGTGCTGGAGTGGATATCATACGGCCGCTGAGAGAGAGAGAGAACCTTTCAGTTTCAGACATGTTCTAACTTTTCAGTTTCAGTCATGTTCTAACTTTTCAGTTTCAGACATGTTCTAACCTTTCAGTTTCAGTCATGTTCTAACCTTTCAGTTTGTCATGTTCTAACCTTTCAGTTTCAGTCATGTTCTAACTTTTCAGTTTGTCATGTTCTAACCTTTCAGTTTCAGTCATGTTCTAACTTTTCAGTTTCAGTCATGTTCTAATCTTTCAGTTTGTCATGTTCTAACTTTTCAGTTTCAGTCATGTTCTAATCTTTCAGTTTGTCATGTTCTAACTTTTCAGTTTGTCATGTTCTAACCTTTCAGTTTCAGTCATGTTCTAACCTTTCAGTTTCAGTCATGTTCTAACCTTTCAGTTTCAGTCATGTTCTAACCTTTCAGTTTCAGACATGTTCTAACCTTTCAGTTTGTCATGTTTTAACCTTTCAGTTTCAGACATGTTCTAACTTTTCAGTTTCAGTCATGTTCTAACCTTTCAGTTTGTCATGTTCTAACCTTTCAGTTTGTCATGTTCTAACGTTTCAGTTTCAGTCATGTTCTAACCTTTCAGTTTGTCATGTTCTAACCTTTCAGTTTGTCATGTTCTAATCTTTCAGTTTGTCATGTTCTAACTTTTCAGTTTGTCATGTTCTAACCTTTCAGTTTCAGTCATGTTCTAACCTTTCAGTTTCAGTCATGTTCTAACCTTTCAGTTTCAGTCATGTTCTAACCTTTCAGTTTCAGACATTTTCTAACCCTTCAGTTTCAGACATGTTCTAACTTTTCAGTTTCAGTCATGTTCTAACCTTTCAGTTTGTCATGTTCTAACCTTTCAGTTTGTCATGTTCTAACTTTTCAGTTTCAGTCATGTTCTAACCTTTCAGTTTGTCATGTTCTAACCTTTCAGTTTCAGTCATGTTCTAACTTTTCAGTTTGTCATGTTCTAACCTTTCAGTTTCAGTCATGTTCTAACTTTTCAGTTTGTCATGTTCTAATCTTTCAGTTTCAGTCATGTTCTAACTTTTCAGTTTCAGTCATGTTCTAACCTTTCAGTTTCAGACATGTTCTAACCTTTCAGTTTCAGACATGTTCTAACTTTTCAGTTTCAGTCATGTTCTAACTTTTCAGTTTCAGACATGTTCTAACTTTTCAGTTTCAGTCATGTTCTAACCTTTCAGTTTCAGTCATGTTCTAACCTTTCAGTTTCAGTCATGTTCTAACCTTTCAGTTTCAGACATGTTCTAACTTTTCAGTTTCAGTCATGTTCTAACTTTTCAGTTTCAGTCATGTTCTAACCTTTCAGTTTCAGTCATGTTCTAACCTTTCAGTTTCAGACATGTTCTAACCTTTCAGTTTCAGTCATGTTCTAACTTTTCAGTTTCAGTCATGTTCTAACTTTTCAGTTTCAGTCATGTTCTAACCTTTCAGTTTCAGTCATGTTCTAACTTTTCAGTTTCAGTCATGTTCTAACTTTTCAGTTTCAGTCATGTTCTAACTTTTCAGTTTCAGTCATGTTCTAACTTTTCAGTTTCAGTCATGTTCTAACCTTTCAGTTTCAGTCATGTTCTAACTTTTCAGTTTCAGTCATGTTCTAACTTTTCAGTTTGTCATGTTCTAACTTTTCAGTTTCAGTCATGTTCTAACTTTTCAGTTTCAGACATGTTCTAACTTTTCAGTTTCAGTCATGTTCTAACTTTTCCACCTCTCTGACTCTGAATTTCAGAATTTTTCTATTCAGGATTTTTACGTAGGGTCAGTCGACTGAAAACCTGCTAATCTCTCGTCATAAACACTAGTACGTATGTTCTGTGTGTGTTTAGCAGGTGTTGGTAATTATACACTCTGTAAACTTCTTCAAACTGGATCAAGATCTGATTTACTTCTCTCACAATAACATATTCATGTTACTTTGTATTGTATGTCTGCTGCTCTTACTGGTGATCAGACACTTATTGATCAGATAAAAGATTTTAAACTATCAGCTCAGGAGACTCAGACTTTTATGCAGTAGTGTATATGAATGATTTATAGTATGGTGATATAAGGTAATGCATTCATGATGGGTTTATGCTGGTTTATGAATGCATTATATTGTGTTCATTTTTATTTCTTTAATTTCCGCATAAAACCACGCTGACTGGCTTTGTTAATATATTAATTAAATTCAAATTTTCATTAAAACAGTACAAAATAGTTAAATCAAAAACAAGCTGCATCAGCAAGTCATTATTTTATTAATGAAAAGTTCAAACATAATCTGTAATGTGTTATTATATTATTGTATTATTGTGATTATTAATGTTATTAATACCGCCTCCCGCTTCCACGCCTGTGTTTCTCTTTCATCTATATAATCTATATATTTTAAAAACAAGATCTTCTCACTTGAACACGTATACAGTGAGTGTGACCACTGCCCCGAGTGGCCACAAGGATGAAAAGATTTTTTTCAATAAGAAAATGACTGTAAGCAAGGTTACGGTACCGGTCTGCTACAATCTGACCGTCATACTCAGATAAACCAGCGGTGTTTGTTTTGTCGGTCGTTCTCTCACGTACATACTGGTTACCCACTACAAGTATTTTAATAATAATAACCTCTTAAACCACATGTGCGGCTCATTTCTGCGCTGTAGCCTGGCGCCGGTGTAGCTCAGCGCTGAACCCGCACTGCAGAGGTCGAGAGTTTGATTCACTTCACCAGCACTTTTATTTAATCTGACTGTTTAATCTGTTTAATCTGTAGCTGCAGGTACGAACATACTAACTCAGTACAGGTAACATTAATAAGTGAAATATTTCACGTTACTGAACCTACAAGTAGCAGATATATAAAATATAAAACTTTCATTCTTTATTTACTGAATATAAGTTCACGGCTTCTTCTAGCAGTTAATGTTGACAGACAACAATAATCAATACGCTGCAGTACCCCGTATTTATGGTTTTGGGACTATGATACTGGTACTGGTAGAAGGTACTGCGAGTCAGAAACTCTCTAGAAAACGTTTAAGTAAAAGTGAAACCGAGCGCTCGTCATTCTCCAACAAACCCAACTAACAGGTTCCTCCCCCTCAGTGTCGCTGTATATATCGAGTTTATACGTTTTATGTACATACAGAGCAGCTTTCATTTTCACTACTTTGCTGCTTATTGGCTGGACACCCACCAGGTCCGGCGTAGCTCAGCGGCAGAGCCCTGCCCGTTTTGAGACGCATGGCAGAGGTCGAGCGTTCGAGTCGTTCCACTGGTCCACATTTTAATCAGACAGGTCTAATCTGTAGCTACAGGTACCACTCGCAGAATTACAGAAAGTTGTCATCTGAAAAACTTCAGGAAACATTCTGAACACAAACAGACTGTGTAGCTCAATTAATAATCAATAACCCATCAGAAAATTTTTGTATCCTTCAAGACTTTCGCTGTAACTGCTTTGAACTGCTGGTAGGGGGAGCAGGTAGGAGTTCAATCCTGTAGAGGGTCTTCCAACTGCAAGACCCCGTAATAACAATTAAACCCAGCCCAGCAGACACAGCAGCAGCCTAACGTCTGAACACAAGAACCAGCAGTTCAACCAAAACACTGTACAGGACTACAGCTGCTCTGTAATCAGGAGGTGCTGACCGCGATAGCGTCTCTGCTAACAGCTGAATGTCCACACGCAGAGTTCTGACCGAGCGTGACGGAGAATATGAGCAGCGTCGTTTAGGCTGACATGCCAATAAAGCTAAACTAAATATAAACTTCTTCCTGCTCTGCATACGGTATTAAAGTTTTATATATTATTGAGTATTTCTATTAAATTCTACTGTAGTTCTATCAAGTTTGAGTGAATTCCTGGGGTTTAATCAGTAAGAACGAGACAGAAGGGACTCGCCGCTCACTGGAAAGATTTCTGTATATTAGAAAAACATCCTTTTTGTTTTCTTTTGAAAGAATCTGAAATCTCGTCTCTCTGAACTTCATATTCTGAGCTGTGGAGTTAATATTTGCTGTTTGAAGCTCTAAAGCATGTCGAACTGTGAGAGTATCAAAGCTACAGCTGATACTCTGTCTCCAGATCAGTCACGTCTATTCAAAAGACTTCCTGTAACCACTGGCTGGACCTGCCCTGTGGGTGTGTGGCGTATGAATCAATGTGTGTTTGGAGGATCCTAAACATTGTTCTGCTTTGCAAGTCGTGGGAGGAGTGTTCCACTGTGTGTACTGTTCCTACCCATCCTCGCAAGATCTCATATGATGTGATGCCCAGAGCCCACCAGTCTACAGGGTGGGAATAACCTGGACCACCATCCACGAAGGACTGGAACATCTCTGGGGCTGGAACACACAGAGAGCAGTGAAGGGTGTGGAGGTTCTAAAGCATAGAACGTTATAGGACTCACTGCAGCATTACTCTCATTCTTACTCCTTGTATGAGTAATCAAACATCTAATCAGCAAATCTGAACCTTCAGCTCTTCCTCGTTCAGCCTGTCTGACTGGATGAGCTACAAGCTGTAGGAGATGAACTCTTCTCAACATGTTACTGCCTTCAGATCACGTATGATCACTTTACTATGAGCTGATATTCCTCAGAACCAAACACAGACTCACACACTCCACAGCAAACCATTATCTTAATACGGTTCTGCTTACTGCACTCTCACAGCTGGTGATTAATATAATAATAATAATATTCAATCTTCTAGACACTTTTTAGGTACACCCACCTTAATGACCTGAGCTTAATGCTTATTTAGTCAGGTATACTGAGGCTGCTCTGTTCAGGTGTGTAAATATAGACTGTACCTCGTTTATGCAGATCAGTCTGTGGACAGTTAGAGTTAGGTTAGGGTTAGTGTTAGGGGTAGTGTTAGAGTTAGTGTTAGGGTTAGTGTTAGGGTTAGTGTTAGGGTTAGGGTTAGGTTAGGGTTAGTGTTAGGGTTAGGGTTAGAGTTAGGGTTAGGGTTAGAGTTAGGGTTACAGTTAGGTTTAGTGTTAGGGTTAGAGTTAGGGTTAAAGTTAGGGTTAGTGTTAGGGTTAGGGTTAGAGGTAGGGTCAGTGTTAGGGTTAGAGTTAGGGTTAGGATTAGTGTTAGGCTTTAAGGTTTAGGGCTAAGGGTTTAGAGTCAGGGTTAGTGTTAAAGTTAGAGTTAGGGTTAGAGTTAGGGTTAGGGTTAGGGTTAGAGTTAGGGTTACAGTTAGGTTTAGTGTTAGGGTTAGAGTTAGGGTTAAAGTTAGGATTAGTGTTAGGGTTAGGGTTAGAGGTAGGGTCAGTGTTAGGGTTAGAGTTAGGGTTAGGATTAGTGTT
The DNA here is from genome assembly GCA_021613375.1 of Megaleporinus macrocephalus. NCBI lineage: Eukaryota > Metazoa > Chordata > Actinopteri > Characiformes > Anostomidae > Megaleporinus > Megaleporinus macrocephalus. The sequence continues at coordinate 44,091,632 of CM038719.1, read as the reverse complement.
AGGCTTTAAGGTTTAGGGCTAAGGGTTTAGAGTCAGGGTTAGTGTTAGGGTTAGGGTTAGAGTTATTGTTAGGGTTAGGGTTAGTGTTAGAGTTAGTGTTAGGGTTAGTGTTAGTGTTAGTGTTAGAGTTAGGGTTAGGGTTAGGGTTAGTGTTAGTGTTAGAGTTAGAGTTAGGGTTAGAGTTAGGGTTAGAGTTAGAGTTAGGGTTAGGGTTAGAGTTAGAGTTAGAGTTAGGGTTAGGGTTAGAGTTAGGGTTAGAGTTAGGGTTAGAGTTAGAGTTAGGGTTAGTGTCAGTGTTAGTGTTAGGGTAGGACTATCTTATAAAATGACTATTATCTGGTAACTGCGGTTGCATCAGTGTGAAGTTTGAAGTAGAAATTAAAGAGATTAAAGAGATTAAAGACGATCTGTTTAATGTGTTAGGGTTAGGGTTAGAGTTAGAGTTAGTGTTAGGGTTAGAGTTAGAGTTAGAGTTAGGGTTAGGGTTAGAGTTAGGGTTAGTGTTAGTGTTAGGGTTAGTGTTAGTGTTAGGGTTAGAGTTAGGGTCAGGGTCAGGGTCAGAGTCAGAGTTAGGGTTAGGGTTATGGTTAGAGTTAGAGTTAGAGTTAGGGTTAGGGTTAGAGTTAGAATTAGGGTTAGTGTTAGTGTTAGTGTTAGGGTTAGAGTTAGTGTTAGAGTTAGGGTTAGAGTTAGGGTTAGTGATAGGGTTAGAGTTAAAGTTAGGGTTAGAGTTAGAGTTAGGGTTAGGGTTAGAGTTAGTGTTAGTGTTAGTGTTAGAGTTAGAGTTAGAGTTAGAGTTAGAGTTAGAGTTAGAGTTAGAGTTAGAGTTAGAGTTAGAGTTAGAGTTAGTGTTAGAGTTAGTGTTAGAGTTAGAGTTAGAGTTAGTGTTAGTGTTAGAGTTAGAGTTAGTGTTAGTGTTAGTGTTAGAGTTAGAGTTAGAGTTAGAGTTAGAGTTAGGGTTAGAGTTAGGGTTAGAGTTAGGGTTAGTGTTAGTGTTAAGAGTTAGGGTTAGTGTTAGTGTTAGTGTTAGAGTTAGAGTTAGTGTTAGTGTTAGAGTTAGAGTTAGAGTTAGTGTTAGTGTTAGTGTTAGAGTTAGAGTTAGGGTTAGGGTTAGAGTTAGAGTTAGTGTTAGTGTTAGAGTTAGAGTTAGAGTTAGAGTTAGGGTTAGAGTTAGAGTTAGTGTTAGGGTTAGAGTTAGGGTTAGAGTTAGAGTTAGGGTTAGTGTCAGTGTTAGTGTTAGGGTAGGACTATCTTATAAAATGACTATTATCTGGTAACTGCGGTTGCATCAGTGTGAAGTTTGAAGTAGAAATTAAAGAGATTAAAGAGATTAAAGACGATCTGTTTAATGTGTTAGGGTTAGGGTTAGAGTTAGAGTTAGTGTTAGGGTTAGAGTTAGAGTTAGAGTTAGGGTTAGGGTTAGAGTTAGGGTTAGTGTTAGTGTTAGGGTTAGTGTTAGTGTTAGGGTTAGAGTTAGGGTCAGGGTCAGGGTCAGAGTCAGAGTTAGGGTTAGGGTTATGGTTAGAGTTAGAGTTAGAGTTAGGGTTAGGGTTAGAGTTAGAATTAGGGTTAGTGTTAGTGTTAGTGTTAGGGTTAGAGTTAGTGTTAGAGTTAGGGTTAGAGTTAGGGTTAGTGTTAGGGTTAGAGTTAAAGTTAGGGTTAGAGTTAGAGTTAGGGTTAGGGTTAGAGTTAGTGTTAGTGTTAGTGTTAGAGTTAGAGTTAGAGTTAGAGTTAGAGTTAGGGTTAGAGTTAGAGTTAGGGTTAGAGTTAGAGTTAGGGTTAGTGTTAGTGTTAGTGTTAGAGTTAGAGTTAGTGTTAGTGTTAGAGTTAGAGTTAGTTAGTGTTAGTGTTAGAGTTAGAGTTAGAGTTAGAGTTAGAGTTAGGGTTAGAGTTAGGGTTAGAGTTAGGGTTAGTGTTAGTGTTAAGAGTTAGGGTTAGTGTTAGTGTTAGTGTTAGAGTTAGAGTTAGTGTTAGTGTTAGAGTTAGAGTTAGAGTTAGTGTTAGTGTTAGTGTTAGAGTTAGAGTTAGGGTTAGGGTTAGGGTTAGAGTTAGGGTTAGAGTTAGAGTTAGGGTTAGTGTTAGTGTTAGTGTTAGTGTTAGAGTTAGAGTTAGAGTTAGAGTTAGAGTTAGGGTTAGAGTTAGAGTTAGAGTTAGGGTTAGAGTTAGGGTTAGAGTTAGAGTTAGAGTTAGAGTTAGAGTTAGTGTTAGTGTTAGTGTTAGAGTTAGAGTTAGGGTTAGGGTTAGGGTTAGAGTTAGGGTTAGAGTTAGAGTTAGAGTTAGTGTTAGTGTTAGTGTTAGTGTTAGAGTTAGAGTTAGAGTTAGTGTTAGTGTTAGAGTTAGAGTTAGAGTTAGTGTTAGAGTTAGAGTTAGAGTTAGAGTTAGAGTTAGAGTTAGTGTTAGTGTTAGTGTTAGAGTTAGAGTTAGGGTTAGAGTTAGGGTTAGAGTTAGGGTTAGAGTTAGAGTTAGGGTTAGTGTTAGTGTTAGTGTTAGTGTTAGAGTTAGAGTTAGAGTTAGAGTTAGGGTTAGGGTTAGGGTTAGGGTTAGTGTTAGTGTTAGTGTTAGAGTTAGAGTTAGTGTTAGGGTTAGAGTTAGAGTTAGAGTTAGAGTTAGAGTTAGGGTTAGTGTTAGTGTTAGTGTTAGTGTTAGTGTTAGAGTTAGAGTTAGTGTTAGTGTTAGAGTTAGAGTTAGTGTTAGAGTTAGGGTTAGTGTTAGTGTTAGTGTTAGAGTTAGAGTTAGAGTTAGAGTTAGAGTTAGTGTTAGAGTTAGAGTTAGAGTTAGTGTTAGAGTTAGAGTTAGAGTTAGTGTTAGTGTTAGTGTTAGAGTTAGAGTTAGAGTTAGAGTTAGGGTTAGAGTTAGGGTTAGAGTTAGAGTTAGGGTTAGAGTTAGGGTTAGAGTTAGGGTTAAAGTTAGAGTTAGGGTTAGTGTCAGTGTTAGTGTTAGAGTTAGAGTTAGAGTTAGTGTTAGAGTTAGGGTTAGAGTTAGGGTTAGTGTTAGGGTTAGAGTTAAAGTTAGAGTTAGAGTTAGAGTTAGGGTTAGGGTTAGAGTTAGAGTTAGAGTTAGAGTTAGGGTTAGAGTTAGTGTTAGTGTTAGAGTTAGAGTTAGAGTTAGAGTTAGGGTTAGAGTTAGGGTTAGAGTTAGAGTTAGGGTTAGTGTTAGTGTTAGTGTTAGTGTTAGAGTTAGAGTTAGTGTTAGTGTTAGAGTTAGAGTTAGAGTTAGAGTTAGTGTTAGTATTAGAGTTAGAGTTAGGGTTAGGGTTAGAGTTAGAGTTAGGGTTAGAGTTAGGGTTAGAGTTAGGGTTAGAGTTAGAGTTAGGGTTAGTGTCAGTGTTAGTGTTAGGGTAGGACTATCTTATAAAATGACTATTATCTGGTAACTGCGGTTGCATCAGTGTGAAGTTTGAAGTAGAAATTAAAGAGATTAAAGAGATTAAAGACGATCTGTTTAATGTGTTTACACTAGTTCTCTGATATTTACCCATATACGGTTTGGTTCCTGCCATGGAGGTGGCCTTCTCACAGTCCCTCAGCACTGTAGCCACGTTGAAGTCTGTGATGTGGACATGCCCTGTAACACACACAGGAAGTGCAGTACACAGTAAACACCGTTTATCTATCTATCTATCTATCTATCTGTCTATCTATCTATCTATCTATCTATCTATCTATCTATCTATCTATCTATCTATCTATCTATCCTCTTCTATTCATCCCTGTGTCAAGTTATTTCTTAGTACTGGGTCAGACTGTCCTGAGGTTGGGTTAGACTGTCCTGAGGTTGGGTTAGACTGTCCTGAGGTTGGGTTAGACTGTCCTGAGGTTGGGTTAGACTGTCCTGAGGTTGGGTTAGACTGTCCTGAGGTTGGGTCTTACCGTGTTCGTCCAGTAGGATATTATCTGGTTTGATGTCTCTGCAGAGAGGAAACAGAACATTTCCATAAATCACCTTAAAACACACCAGTAAACACACATTTAATCACGAGCGTCTCAGACACTAGCTGCTCTGCTGCTGTAGCACTCCTCCTGAACTTCTACTTCTTCTTCTTCTGCTGAAGTGTGTGAAGAAAGTGAGCACTAGTGTCGTTAAGAGTAGACCTAGACTCGTCAAGAGATAGAGCAGAGTAACAATTCTTTGGAGACAGAAACAGAAATTAATTGACTGTACTGTAAATCAGACTGTAGTGTAAAGCAGACTGTAGTGTAAAGCAGACTGTACTGTAAATCAGACTGTAGTGTAAAGCAGACTGTAGTGTAAATCAGACTGTAGTGTAAACCAGACTGTAGTGTAAAGCAGACCGTAGTGTAAAACAGACTGTACTGTAAATCAGACTGTAGTGTAAATCTGACTGTAGTGTAAATCAGACTGTAGTGTAAAGCAGACTGTAGTGTAAAGCAGACTGGAGTCTAAACCAGACTGTACTGTAAATCTGACTGTAGTGTAAATCAGACTGTACTGTAAATCAGACTGTACTGTAAATCAGACTGTAGTGTAAATCAGACTGTACTGTAAATCAGACTGTAGTGTAGCTCCACAGTGGGCGGTGTTGAACTCACCTGTGTATGATGTGGCAGGACTGTAGGTAATCGAGCGCCAGAGCAAGTTCACAGATATACAGCTTCACCGTCTCCTCCTTAAAATGAACGTTCTGACGCAGGTGATAACGCAGATCTCCCCCCAACAACAGATCCACCACCATAAACATGTCCTCCTCATCCTGAAAGGAATACCTGCAGAGAGAGAGAGAGAGAGAGAGAGAGAGAGAGAGAGAGAGAGAGAGAGAGAGAGAGAGAGAGTTACCTCGGTTGGTCGACTGTATTACAGCAGTGTTGATGCTTCGACCAAGCTGATTCTGATACCCAGAGATGTAGGTGTGTATCTCCACTGCAGAGCAAGTGTTTCTGCGGAGTAATTAGAGACTTAGATTGAAAGACAAAGCTGTGATTAATTTGGGTGGGTCTGTGATCAGTCTGGGTAGGTCTGTGATCAGTCTGGGTAGGTCTGTGATCAGTCTGGGTGAGTCTGTGATCAGTCTGGGTAGGTCTGTGATCAGTCTGGGTGAGTCTGAGATCAGTCTGGGTAGGTCTGTGATCAGTCTGGGTGGGTCTGTGATCAGTCTGGGTAGGTCTGTGATCAGTCTGGGTGAGTCTGAGATCAGTCTGGGTAGGTCTGTGATCAGTCTGGGTAGGTCTGTGATCAGTCTGGGTGGGTCTGTAATCAGTCTGTAATTTGGTTTAAGTAGATACTGCTGTAATAATTTTATTTAGTTTTTGTGAAACGTGAGATTAACATTTAACAAGACTTTAAAAAGACTGACCGTGAGGTGACCTTGACAGCTACAAAAAGAAAATCCAGCGCCACTCGGGCTGATCTGTGATCTGTGGTGCTGGTACTGTGATGACTGTGTTTGGATGGACTGAATGGCAGCGGTAGGTCTTTTCATGTCTGATCATGCAGAAGCTCTTTCTGCTCCACCGGAACCTCTCACTGACCTCAAGCATCATACTTTCACACGACAACAAAAACAGAGCCTGTAGGCTTTCTCTGTTCCCTGAAAAGACGGAGAGAAGGAAAGAGGGAAGGAGAGAAGGAGAGTGGAGGAGAAGACTGTAGGACGTCTGTAACTGAGTGGCTGGTTGATGGAGATACAGGATCTGTTTGTAAATGTCAGTGTGGTTTTTTTTTATCAGTAATTTTGTTCCATTTTGTGTTTGAAGTATTGATCAAATTAAATATCATGACATTTTCCAAATCTATCACAGACTCAGATGATATTTAAACTTTTATTAAAGGAGCCACAGTAAACCTGTACATCAGCAGCGTTTAAGGTGGAACGGAGAATTCCCAAAACCAGCTGCTGAACTTCCAACATCTGTAACAGAATCCTGAACAACTTTAACTCTGCAGTCTGTACGTTTCACTCCGGACAGTTTCTCCAACACTCGGACACCATGGAGCAGCTTCAGCTCAGCGTTCAACACTGAAGAGACTGAAGAGACGAGCAGCTCCACCTTTATTAGCACCACAACCACAACAGTGACTGGAAGTAGCAGCCATGCTGTGTGAGTGGATCACTGTGTGCTGGTTGAAGCAGATCATCTTCAACTGAAAGTTTCACAGAGACACCTTTCATTCACTTTGTGTTTGATGTGCAGATCAAAGAGAGTCGCTAGTACAGGTGACGTTAGTGACCAGCAGCTCTGAATAACCAGCATAACTAAGTAAACAGTATGTGGGCGGAGCTTATTTACACAGAGGGTCAGTTTATTTAAGTCTGTGTTGCTTCATCATAGCAGAGCTCATTAAATATTCATGAGATCAACAAAAAAGAGAAACAGTGTTTGATTCTAGGAGCAGATCAAAGACAGTAAATGGGTTTAAACCACATCTGAGTAAATAAAACCAGACTATATGATGACCAGCCTGTTGTGTGGAATGTGTGGAATGTGTGGAGCTGTTGAGCCGCTAATTGTTCAAAGAAGGAAAAAGAGATATTTGCAAATCTGTAGAAAATTTCTGTTTATAACAGAAATAACAGTTTATAGAATTGTTGCATATTTAAAAACTATGAATGAAGAGCAGACGTTATGGATAGAGGTCAGAGTCCAGTCTGGGAAATGGTGGAAGCTGCTTGTTCAGCTCAGACTTAGTTCTGGTTTTATGAAGTTCAGAACTGGGTGACACGTCAGCGCAGATACACACAGTCTGAACACACAGACTCAGTTTAATCATTATTAAGAAGCTAATGTTGTTTATTATTACTGTTGTTGTTGTTTGTGTTGTTGTTGTGTTGTTGTTGCAAATGTACATCTTGTACTTTTGCACTCCTGGACACTTTTTAACACTATTTAACTTTTACTTAATACAATCTTTGCACATTTATTTATTTTGTAATAAATATCCCAGTACTGTAATATATCTACTGATACCCGTTTCTCTCTCTTACACACTACCTCATTTATTACTGCACCACCTTTTCACCCTCAGTCAGGGTGTATAGTTTTGTTTTCATATGCTCTTGTATATTTTCTTTTTGACTATTGGAATTCTTTATTCTTCTTTATTCTTCTTTATTCTTCTTTATACTTCTTTGTACTGGGTTTTGTACTTTGTTTTTTTCGGTGAAACTGCCACTGGCTGCTAAATTTCCTTCAGGATCAATAAAGTATCTATCTATCTATCTATCTATCTTTCTATCTATCTATCTATCTATCTATCTATCTATCTATCTATCTATCTATCTATCTATCTATCTTTCTATCTATCTATCTATCTATCTTTCTATTTTTCTATCTATCTATCTATCTATCTATCTATCTATCTATCTATCTATCTATCTATCTATCTATCTATCTATCTATCTATCTATCTATCTATCTGCTGAATCACTACTGAATAGAGCTGGTTTATAGGCGGTCTCTGTCTCTGAGTCGTGGTGTCTCTCTCTGGGAGTCTCTGCCTCACTGCAGTCGCCCTGTCACTTTCAATTAGCTGACAGATCAGTGCTGCTTGTAATCACTAATGAAGTGTGTGTGTGTGTGTATATATCTGTGTGTGTATATCTGTGTGTGTGGGTATATATGTGTGTATATGTGTGTGTGTGTGTGTGTAAATGTGTGTATATGTGTATATGTGTGTGTGTGTGTGTGTGTGTGTGTGTGTGTGTTTAGATAATCTATCTGCTGTTCAGAGGAAATGAGTGTGTGTTGTTTACGGGGGGGGGGGGTAGTTACGGCAGTAACAGTAATCTGTGGTGTTAATATGGATCTGAGGCTGTAACGGTCAGGATTCTGTGCAGGTCATTGAAGTTCCTCCACACAAAACTCCTCAGATCATGTGATTATGGAGCTGCTTCGTGTTCAGGGACAAGAAAGAGTTCTTCAACCAACTGCTGTGAAAAAAGTTGGGAACATTTAAAAGGTCTTTGAATGCAACACAGAACTCCAAACCCTGAAAATCAACCCCATCACTCATCCTTCTACTGCTGGCAGTGTAGCAACGTTCTTCTGGCATCCTCCAAACTCCTCTATCAGACTGCCAGAGAGTGAAGCATGATTCATCACTCCAGAGAACACGTTTCACTGCTCCAGAGTCCAGTGGTAGAGAATTACTCCACTTCAGAGTCCAGTGGTGGAGCTTTATACCACTCCAGAGTCCAGTGGTGGAGATTTACACCACTCCAGAGTCCAGTGGTGGAGCTTTATACCACTCCAGAGTCCAGTGGTGGAGCTTTACACCACTCCAGAGTCCAGTGGTGGGGCTTTACACCACTCCAGAGTCCAGTGGTGGAGCTTTACACCACTCCAGAGTCCAGTGGTGGGGCTTTACACCACTCCAGAGTCCAGTGGTGGAGCTTTACACCACTCCAGAGTCCAGTGGTGGAGCTTTATACCACTCCAGAGTCCAGTGGTGGAGCTTTACACCACTCCAGAGTCCAGTGGTGGGGCTTTACACCACTCCAGAGTCCAGTGGTGGGGCTTTACACCACTCCAGAGTCCAGTGGTGGAGCTTTACACCACTCCAGAGTCCAGTGGTAGAGCTCTACACCACTCCAGAGTCTAGTGGTGTAAAGTCCAAATATTGGCTACAGGTTCTTCATCACTACAGTTTGGTATCAGTATCGGTCCTGAAGTGATGTATCGGTCGAGCCCTGATCTCTATATTCATTTCTCCTTTACTGCTGTGAGTGTTTTCATCTGAGAGACATAAGTGAATTACAGTTTCTAGTACAGGATCCAAGAACACACACACACACACACACACACTAATGCAGCACTAATGCTAGTCCCCTCAGGGTGTGGAGGTGGATGCAGGTCTGCTCTGGATCAGAACTTGTGACTGATAGTGTACATATTCTCTGTGACTGTAGGAGATCAGATCACAGCTGTGTAGAAGACACTCTATCATCTACTAGTCTCCTCCAGCCTCTGTGTCCTGAGCTCTTCACTAACTGGACGAGACTAAACTCTGCAGGTGAATAAATTAAAACAGATTTTTTATTTGAAAATAGCAACAAACATCACAGACTAGCCGCCGATCTGGATTCAAGAGCCCTACAATCTAAACAGATGGTGCGTAACCTTAGTAACAGACTCTGATCTGAGTTTTAACAGTTTGTGTTATCAAATCAGCATTCAATCATCTTTAAAACATCAACAAGATCAAAGAGACTAAACCAGACCTGGAGGAACTCGTCCACACCTTCACCACCAGCAGGGCTGATCACTGGAATGGTTCTAACTGGGTCTAACAGATTTAACTTGAACTGGGTCTCACTGGGAGTAACAGACAGTAACACATCACACTGGATACCAGTAACACCAGTACGTTACAGAACTGACTATTAAACACTGACTGGAGACCAGCAACAGGACTTCATCCTCTCATCTTCAATCATTAATCCATTCATAACCCTAACCTTTCACCATACAGTCCTCTCACCCTTTCATCAACTCATTCCTTTCATTCTTATCCTCTTATCCCCTCATCCTCTCATCCCTTCATCCTCTCGTCCCCTCATCCTCTCATTCCCTTCCTCTCGTCCCCACATCCTCTCGTCCCCTCATCCTCTCATCCCATCATCCTCTCATCCCTTCATCCCATCATCCTCTCGTCCCCTCATCCTCTCATCCTCTCATCCCCTCATTTTCTCATTCTCCAATTACCACAGTTCAGACCGGCTGGATCATCTGCACTGATGCTCTTGGCAGGACTCGGGGACGCTGCCATAGCAACACATGATCGAAACACTCCACCAGAGATCATGATGTTTCCTAATGGACACACAATATGTGTATGTTTGTGTATGTGTGTGTGTATGTATGTGTGTGTGTGTGTGTATGCATGTGTATGTGTGTATGTGTGTGTGTATGTGTATATGTGTGTGTGTGTGTATATATGTATATATGTGTGTGTATGTATGTATGTATGTGTGTGTGTATATATGCGTGTGTGTGTATATGTGTGTATGTGTATATATGTATATGTGTGTATGTGTGTGTGTGTGTGTATGTATATGTGTGTGTGTATGTATATGTGTGTGAGTATATATGTGTGTGTGTATGTGTGTACGTGTGTGTATGTATATGTGTGTGTGTATGTATATGTGTGTGAGTATATATGTGTGTGTGTATGTGTGTATGTGTGTGTTAGGCTGTCGGTGAGCAGTTACTGGTGAACAGGGAGGAGTGAAAACTCACTAAACTCTCACTCACCTGCAGGAGAACACAGCTGCCGTGCAGGTGTACAGTAAGAGCGTAGAGACGCTGTTAATTAGAGACGCTGTTAATTAGAGACGCTGTTAATTAGAGACGCTGTTAATTAGAGCTGCTGTTAATTAGAGCTGCTGTTAATTAGAGCTGCTATGATTTAATTTTATTATAATTTATGGTTTAGACTTTTGCTTGCTGGCCTTCAGTCTGGGACTTTTATTTTGATATAGCCTTAGGACACCTGTTCAGGTAAAGATGGCGTCTTCCACATGGTGCTCAGGTGACCTGCCGGGCTGTGTGTTTAAATACCTGTCTGGTTGGAGTACAGGTGAGCTGCCGGGCTGTGTGTTTAAATACCTGTCTGGTTGGAGTACAGGTGAGCTGCTGGGCTGTGTGTTTAAATACCTGTCTGGTTGGAGTACAGGTGAGCTGCCGGGCTGTGTGTTTGAATACCTGTCTGGTTGGAGTACAGGTGAGCTGCCGGGCTGTGTGTTTAAATACCTGTCTGGTTGGAGTACAGGTGAGCTGCCGGGCTGTGTGTTTAAATACCTGTCTGGTTGGAGTACAGGTGAGCTGCCGGGCTGTGTGTTTAAATACCTGTCTGGTTGGAGTACAGGTGAGCTGCCGGGCTGTGTGTTTAAATACCTGTCTGGTTGGAGTACAGGTGACCTGCCGGGCTGTGTGTTTAAATACCTGTCTGGTTGGAGTACAGGTGAGCTGCCGGGCTGTGTGTTTAAATACCTGTCTGGTTGGAGTACAGGTGACCTGCCGGGCTGTGTGTTTAAATACCTGTCTGGTTGGAGTACAGGTGACCTGCCGGGCTGTGTGTTTAAATACCTGTCTGGTTGGAGTACAGGTGAGCTGCCGGGCTGTGTGTTTAAATACCTGTCTGGTTGGAGTACAGGTGACCTGCCGGGCTGTGTGTTTAAATACCTGTCTGGTTGGAGTACAGGTGAGCTGCCGGGCTGTGTGTTTAAATACCTGTCTGGTTGGAGTACAGGTGAGCTGCCGGGCTGTGTGTTTAAATACCTGTCTGGTTGGAGTACAGGTGAGCTGCCGTGCTGTGTGTTTAAATACCTGTCTGGTTGGAGTACAGGTGAGCTGCCGGGCTGTGTGTTTAAATACCTGTCTGGTTGGAGTACAGGTGAGCTGCCGGGCTGTGTGTTTAAATACCTGTCTGGTTGGAGTACAGGTGAGCTGCCGGGCTGTGTGTTTAAATACCTGTCTGGTGTGTAAATGAGAAGTCTGACACTGTCGGGTAAAGTTCGGAAATACCAGCGTTGCATCTTCAGACCCCCTCAGACCCCCTCAGACCCCCTCAGACCCCCTCAGACCCCCGCTCTTTAACCCTTTATTTAACACTTCATATCTGTGGATTTCTCTTGTACTAGTGAACATCCGCAGTAGCAGCGCGGTGTTCGGCCCGCTGTTTGATTTGAACAGATCTGTGTTCAACACTAACACTAATAATGAATCTATACTGATCAATTAATGAAGGAACCTGACTTTAACAGTGTTTAACACTAACACACTCACACACCGCCTTCCGAGGAGGGTCTTCTGAGAGTCCACACCTCTTTCACCCTACAGACAGTCAGGGACTTATTTTCTATACGGTTTCTGTCCAGTTAAGCTAGTTATCTATATAATCTGTGATTTGTGTTTGAGCTACTGTAGCTGAAGATCTTCCTCAGGTATCTACTCCAGGTTTGATTTGTGGAGATGAAGAACTGAGTCTGTCTTAAAGCAGATTCTCTAAACAAACATTATCCTCCACTGAGAAGTACCTGCTTGTGAGTGTGTCAGGAGGAATGTAAGTGTGTAACTATGATTGTGTATATCATACTGTTTAATGACCTCACCTAGAGGTGACACGTAAAGACCCTAGAACAGACCCCTGTGGTACCTACGAGAGATATTACATATTTTTTGATATATAGTTTCCCAGAGAAACCAGGAGCTGTTTATCAGTGGAATCTGATCTGGAGGCCGACTCAGAGTTCGAGACGCTGGATTAGAATCTTG
>CM038719.1:44069402-44074402 GCA_021613375.1 Megaleporinus macrocephalus | reverse complement strand
AGATGATGTAGTCTATGAAGTGAGGCTTCGTGTGGATAGTAGTACTGCTACACAGCGACTGCAGTACAGCCCATAATCAGCTGGTATTTTAAGAATGTTATGATTAGGATTAGTTTGAATCTGGACTGTAGTAGATTAGATACCAGATTCATTCCGGGCTGATGTTGATGAAATATAACTTAATATTATCTTGTTAGAAGGGTCAGTGTGTCGGTCAGTCTGTCAGTCAGCCTGTGGTTTGGTGGTTTGGTGGTCTATGGGGGGCTGGCCTTGAGTTTTATGTTTTGCTGTGTCTGTTGGCAGCGTGAGATCTGCTGCTGTTAGCGGTGGGGTCCGTCCTGGGGTGGGTGTTACTTCCTGTCTCGGTGCTTTGGGCTGCTTAGTGTAGTGTTTTAATATTTCTTGGTATTTCTGTGTAGATGACTCAGCTGTTCGCTCGGAGAGACTAACTAACTCTGAGTTCTGGAGGTCTTATGTTTTGTGAGCTGAATGAAAACATTACTGTCGCTCCAGATGATGATTCTAACGAGTCTACGCTTTTATATATTTATATCATTTCCTGTTTACAGAACAGACCTGGAGTGGACTGACGTTTCTGGACACAGAATAAAATCCATGCTTTGTGTCCCAGACTGCACTGCACGACTCACTAGTCTGAGTCTGAGTCTGAGTCTGAGTCTGAGTCGGAGATTTGTACAACACAGCAGCGCGACTTCAGTAAAACACAGACAGTACGTTAATGAGTGAGTCTCCTCACCGGCTGCAGAACTCACCTACAGGGGGCAGCTTAAAGACCCCCTCAGTAAACTCTGAGAACCTGCAGCAGTAACATCTAACACAGCGTTGTGGAACTCTCCCAGCCAGAAGCTCAGACTCCTGCACGCTTACACACCTCCAGAAATCTCTGAAGACTGTTTTTATACTGTTGCCTTTGGTGGATTATTTGTATGGTTTGTAATGTACAATATATGACCAATCATAAATATATGGACACCTCTCCAAATTACTGAGTTCAGGAGGTTCAGCCACACACAGGTCACAGGTGTGTACAATCAAGCACATGGCCATGCAGTCTCCACAGACAACCATGGACTCACTGAAGAGCTCAGTCACTTTAAGGGTGGAATTCTTACCCTGTTTCTTAATATAATCACTAATGTAATCACTATTGTAATCACTATCATAATCACTATTGTAATCAATATCATAATCATTAACATAATCACTATTACAATCACTATTATAATCACCAATATAAAATTATTATAAACATTATTACAATCACTATTATAGTCACTATTACAATCACTACTATAGTCACTATTCTAATCACTAATACAATCATTATTCTAATCACTAATACAATCATTATAATAACCACTAATATAATCACTATTATAATCACTAATAATATCGCTAATATAATCACTAATATAATTATCACTAATATAATCACTAATATAATCACTAATATAATCACTAATATTATCGCTAATATAATTATTATAACCAATAATAAAATCACTATTATAATCACTATTATAATCACTAATATAATCATTATTATAACCAATTATATAATCACTATTATAACCAATATTATAATCACTATTATAATCACTAATATTATCGCCAATATAATCATTATACCCAAGAATAAAATCACTATTATAATCACTATTATAATCACTAATATAATCACATATATAATCATTTTTATAATCAATAATATAATCACTAATATAATCACTAACATAATCAATAATATAATCACTAATATAATCACTGTGCTCACTAATATACTCACTAATATACAATCACTAATATAATCACTAATATAGTAATAATATAATCACTATTATAACCACTATTATAATCACTAATATAATCACTAATATAATCAATATTATGAAAATTATAACCTGCTCCACCTGCTGCGCTGCTCCACCTATGGGTCACATGCTGTGTAGTACTTACTACTGATGGGCACAATCAGTACATGAGCAGCACGCAGGCTATTCTGAATGCAGCTGATGTGATTGGTTGCTGGGCTCATTTGCATATCACAGCTCTGCAAACCAGTCTAACACTTAGCATTAGTGATACGTCGAGCAGCTCCACTGCGTCTGAGTGAAGGAGTGATCGTGGAGTGTGAGCAGAGATCAGAGGGCTGGGAGTGATGTCTCTCTGTAGAACGTGAGTGGGTTTGATTCTCCTGCTGAAGAACTGAGCTGCCCCCACATAAACACCCCCCAGGACAAAACACTAAAAATAACACACACATCTCCGCATCAGTCCCATCCGCTCACAGCCAGGGACAGACAGCGGACCACCAGAGAGAGGGAGGTGGGAGGAGGGGACTGACAGACTGACTGACTGACTGACAGATACAGTCGTATACAGACGTTTAAACACACAGAGTACAGAAACCTGCTGCTGAAACCAAATAAACACAGCAGGTACGGGGAGAGAGGCGTGTCTGAGGAGAGAGGCGTGTCTGAGGAGAGAGGCGTGTCTGAGGAGAGAGGCGTGTACGGGGAGAGAGGCGTGTACGAGGAGAGAGGCGTGTACGAGGAGAGAGGCGTGTCTGAGGAGAGAGGCGTGTCTGAGGAGAGAGGCGTGTACGAGGAGAGAGGCGTGTCTGAGGAGAGAGGCGTGTACGAGGAGAGAGGCGTGTCTGAGGAGAGAGGCGTGTCTGAGGAGAGAGGCGTGTACGGGGAGAGAGGCGTGTACGAGGAGAGAGGCGTGTACGAGGAGAGAGGCGTGTACGAGGAGAGAGGCGTGTACGAGGGAGAGAGGCGTGTCTGAGGAGAGAGGCGTGTCTGAGGAGAGAGGCGTGTACGAGGAGAGAGGCGTGTCTGAGGAGAGAGGCGTGTACGAGGAGAGAGGCGTGTACGAGGAGAGAGGCGTGTACGGGGAGAGAGGCGTGTCTGAGGAGAGAGGCGTGTCTGAGGAGAGAGGCGTGTCTGAGGAGAGAGGCGTGTACGGGGAGAGAGGCGTGTACGAGGAGAGAGGCGTGTACGAGGAGAGAGGCGTGTACGAGGAGAGAGGCGTGTACGAGGAGAGAGGCGTGTCTGAGGAGAGAGGCGTGTACGGGGAGAGAGGCGTGTCTGAGGAGAGAGGCGTGTACGGGGAGAGAGGCGTGTCTGAGGAGAGAGGCGTGTACGAGGAGAGAGGCGTGTCTGAGGAGAGAGGCGTGTACGAGGAGAGAGGCGTGTCTGAGGAGAGAGGCGTGTCTGAGGAGAGAGGCGTGTACGGGGAGAGAGGCGTGTACGAGGAGAGAGGCGTGTACGAGGAGAGAGGCGTGTCTGAGGAGAGAGGCGTGTACGAGGAGAGAGGCGTGTCTGAGGAGAGAGGCGTGTCTGAGGAGAGAGGCGTGTACGAGGAGAGAGGCGTGTCTGAGGAGAGAGGCGTGTACGGGGAGAGAGGCGTGTCTGAGGAGAGAGGCGTGTACTGGGAGAGAGGCGTGTCTGAGGAGAGAGGCGTGTCTGAGGAGAGAGGCGTGTATGGGGAGAGAGGCGTGTCTGAGGAGAGAGGCGTGTCTGAGGAGAGAGGCGTGTCTGAGGAGAGAGGCGTGTACGGGGAGAGAGGCGTGTCTGAGGAGAGAGGCGTGTCTGAGGAGAGAGGCGTGTCTGAGGAGAGAGGCGTGTCTGAGGAGAGAGGCGTGTACGAGGAGAGAGGCGTGTACGAGGAGAGAGGCGTGTCTGAGGAGAGAGGCGTGTACGGGGAGAGAGGCGTGTCTGAGGAGAGAGGCGTGTCTGAGGAGAGAGGCGTGTACGGGGAGAGAGGCGTGTCTGAGGAGAGAGGCGTGTCTGAGGAGAGAGGCGTGTACGGGGAGAGAGGCGTGTCTGAGGAGAGAGGCGTGTCTGAGGAGAGAGGCGTGTACGGGGAGAGAGGCGTGTACGAGGAGAGAGGCGTGTACGAGGAGAGAGGCGTGTCTGAGGAGAGAGGCGTGTCTGAGGAGAGAGGCGTGTCTGAGGAGAGAGGCGTGTACGGGGAGAGAGGCGTGTCTGAGGAGAGAGGCGTGTACGGGGAGAGAGGCGTGTACGGGGAGAGAGGCGTGTCTGAGGAGAGAGGCGTGTCTGAGGAGAGAGGCGTGTCTGAGGAGAGAGGCGTGTATGGGGAGAGAGGCGTGTCTGAGGAGAGAGGCGTGTCTGAGGAGAGAGGCGTGTACGGGGAGAGAGGCGTGTCTGAGGAGAGAGGCGTGTCTGAGGAGAGAGGCGTGTACGAGGAGAGAGGCGTGTCTGAGGAGAGAGGCGTGTACGAGGAGAGAGGCGTGTACGGGGAGAGAGGCGTGTACGAGGAGAGAGGCGTGTCTGAGGAGAGAGGCGTGTCTGAGGAGAGAGGCGTGTACGAGGAGAGAGGCGTGTACGAGGAGAGAGGCGTGTCTGAGGAGAGAGGCGTGTCTGAGGAGAGAGGCGTGTACGGGGAGAGAGGCGTGTACGGGGAGAGAGGCGTGTACGGGGAGAGAGGCGTGTCTGAGGAGAGAGGCGTGTACGGGGAGAGAGGCGTGTACGGGGAGAGAGGCATGTCTGAGGAGAGAGGCGTGTCTGAGGAGAGAGGCGTGTACGGGGAGAGAGGCGTGTACGGGGAGAGAGGCGTGTACGGGGAGAGAGGCGTGTACGGGGAGAGAGGCGTGTCTGAGGAGAGAGGCGTGTACGGGGAGAGAGGCGTGTACGGGGAGAGAGGCGTGTACGAGGAGAGAGGCGTGTCTGAGGAGAGAGGCGTGTCTGAGGAGAGAGGCGTGTACGGGGAGAGAGGCGTGTACGGGGAGAGAGGCGTGTACGGGGAGAGAGGCGTGTACGAGGAGAGAGGCGTGTCTGAGGAGAGAGGCGTGTACGGGGAGAGAGGCGTGTACGGGGAGAGAGGTGTGTACGGGGAGAGAGGCGTGTACGAGGAGAGAGGCGTGTCTGAGGAGAGAGGCGTGTACGGGGAGAGAGGCGTGTACGGGGAGAGAGGCGTGTCTGAGGAGAGAGGCGTGTCTGAGGAGAGAGGCGTGT
>CM038719.1:44064402-44066902 GCA_021613375.1 Megaleporinus macrocephalus | reverse complement strand
CTGTTATAACTCAGTACAGAACTGTTATAACTCAGTACAGAACAGTTATAACTCAGTACAGAACTGTTATAACTCAGTACAGAACGGTTATAACTCAGTACAGAACGGTTATAACTCAGTACAGAACTGTTATAACTCAGTACAGAACTGTTATAACTCAGTACAGAATTATTATAACTCAGTACACAGCTGTAATAACTCAGTATGGAGCTGTTAACTCAGTAGAGCTGTTATAACTCAGTATGGAGCTGTAATAACTCAGTACCGAGCTGTTATAACTCAGTACCGAGCTGATATAACTCAGTACCGAGCTGTTATAACTCAGTACAGAACTGTTATAACTCAGTAGAGCTGTTATAACTCAGTACAGAGCTGTTATAACTCAGTACAGAACTATTATAACTCAGTACAGAACTATTATAACTCAGTACACAGCTGTAATAACTCAGTACAGAACTGTAACAACTCAGTACAGAACTGTTATAACTCAGTACAGAACTGTTATAACTCAGTACAGAGCTGTTATAACTCAGTACAGAACTGTTATAACTCAGTACAGAACTCTTATAACTCAGTACACAGCTGTTATAACTCAGTACAGAACTTTTATAACTCAGTACAGAGCTGTTATAACTCAGTACAGAACTGTAAAACTCAGTACAGAACTGTTTTAACTCAGTACAGAACTGTTATAACTCAGTAGAGCTGTTATAACTCAGTACAGTGCTGTTATAACTCAATACAGAACTGTTATAACTCAGTACAGAGCTGTTATAACTCAGTACAGAGCTGTTATAACTCAGTACAGAGCTGTAATAACTCAGTACAGAACTGTAATAACTCAGTACAGAACTGTTATAACTCAGTAGAGCTGTTATAACTCAGTACAGTGCTGTTATAACTCAGTACAGTGCTGTTATAACTCAGTACAGAACTGTTATAACTCAGTACAGAGCTGTTATAACTCAGTACAGAACTGTTATAACTCAGTACAGAGCTGTTATAACTCAGTACAGAGCTGTTATAACTCAGTACAGAACTGTAATAACTCAGTACAGAATGGTTATAACTCAGTACAGAACGGTTATAACTCAGTACAGAACGGTTTTAACTCAGTACAGAACTGTTATAACTCAGTACAGAACTGTTATAACTCAGTACAGAACTGCTATAACTCAGTACAGAACTGTTATAACTCAGTACACAGCTGTAATAACTCAGTATGGAGCTGTTAACTCAGTAGAGCTGTTATAACTCAGTATGGAGCTGTAATAACTCAGTACAGAGCTGTTATAACTCAGTAGAGCTGTTATAACTCAGTACCGAGCTGTTATAACTCAGTACAGAACTGTTATAACTCAGTAGAGCTGTTATAACTCAGTACCGAGCTGTTATAACTCAGTACAGAACTATTATAACTCCCATACACACCCATACACACAAACCCCCACGCCCATACACACACACCCCCACACCCCCCACACCCATACACACACCCCCACGCCCATACACACACACCCCCACGCCCATACACACACACCCCCACGCCCATACACACACACCCCCACGCCCATACACACACACCCCACACCCATACACACACACCCCCACGCCCATACACACACACCC
Source organism: Megaleporinus macrocephalus (assembly GCA_021613375.1). NCBI lineage: Eukaryota > Metazoa > Chordata > Actinopteri > Characiformes > Anostomidae > Megaleporinus > Megaleporinus macrocephalus. The sequence continues at coordinate 44,065,273 of CM038719.1, read as the reverse complement.
CCACGCCCATACACACACACCCCCACACCCATACACACACACCCCCACACCCCCCACACCCATACACACACCCCCACGCCCATACACACACACCCCCACGCCCATACACACACACCCCCACGCCCATACACACACACCCCCACGCCCATACACACACACCCCCACGCCCATACACACACACCCCCACACCCATACACACACACCCCCATACCCATACACACACACCCCCACACCCCCCACACCCATACACACACACCCCCACGCCCATACACACACACCCCCACGCCCATACACACACACCCCCACGCCCATACACACACACCCCCACACCCATACACACACCCCCACACCCATACACACACACCCCCACGCCCATACACACACACCCCCACGCCCATACACACACACCCCCACGCCCATACACACACACCCCCACACCCATACACACACACCCCCACGCCCATACACACACACCCCCACGCCCATACACACACACCCCCACACCCCCCACACCCATACACACACCCCCACGCCCATACACACACACCCCCCACGCCCATACACACACACCCCCACGCCCATACACACACACCCCCACACCCATACACACACACCCCCACGCCCATACACACACACCCCCACGCCCATACACACACCACCCCCACGCCCATACACACACACCCCCACGCCCATACACACACACACCCCCATACCCATACACACACACCCCCACACCCATACACACACACCCCCACGCCCATACACACACACCCCCATACCCATACACACACACCCCCCACACCCATACACACACACCCCCACGCCCATACACACACACCCCCACGCCCATACACACACACCCCCACGCCCA
>CM038719.1:44041902-44059402 GCA_021613375.1 Megaleporinus macrocephalus | reverse complement strand
CTGTTGAAGGCTGTTGAAGGACTGATCATCGGGCCATCACCCCACCATCACCAGCCAGCTCACCTGTCCATTTACTGCTACACCCTCAGTTACATCACTGTGCCATCCAGATGCACCAGCACTGAGATAGGATGGGACTGTTTCAGCTCACGCCCACTTTACATAAAGACTGTCATAGACTGCCTCAGCCAGAGACTGCCTCAGTCATACACTGCCTCTATCTGTGCAGCTTCTAAAGCTTTGCTATCCAGATTTCAAACAGAGACTCCTTTCTTTGGTATTTAGTTCAAACTGTAAATACTGTTTGACCAGAGGAGGACGGGTCTCCACTTGTGAGTCTGGTTCCTCCCAAGGTTTCTTCCTCCAGTTGAGGGAGGTGTTCTTGCCACTGTTGCCTCTGGTTTGCTCACTGGGGGATATATGTTATAACTGTTTTCAAAACTCTGTAAAGCTGCTTTGAGACAACATCGTTGTAAAAAGCGCTTTATAAATAAAATTGACTTGACTTGACTTGACTACTAACCACTACACCACCATACTGACCACTACACCACCATACTGACCACTACACCACCATACTGACCACTACACCACCATACTGACCACTACACCACCATACTAACCATTACACCACCGTACTAACCACTACACCACCATACTACCCACTACACCAACATACTGACCACTACACCACCATACTGACCACTACACCACCATACTGACCACTACACCACCATACTGACCACTACACCACCATACTGACCACTACACCACCATACTAACCATTACACCACCGTACTAACCACTACACCACCATACTACCCACTACACCACCATACTGACCACTACACCACCATACTAACCACTACACCACCATACTAACCACTACACCACCATACTGACCACTACACCTGACCACCACACCACCATACTGACCACTACACCACCATACTAACCACTACACCACCATATTAACCACTACACCACCATACTGACCACTACACCACCATACTGACCACTACACCATCATACTGACCACTACACCACCATACTAACCACTACACCACCATACTAACCACTACACCACCTTACTGACCACTACACCACCGTACTAACCACTACACCACCATACTGACCACTACACCACCATACTGACCACTACACCATCATACTGACCACTACACCACCATACTAACCACTACACCACCATACTAACCACTACACCACCTTACTGACCACTACATTACCATACTGACCACTACACCACCATACTAACCACTACACTACCATACTAACCACTACACTACTGTACTAACCACCACACCACTGTACTAACCACTACACCACCATACTGACCACTACACCACCGTACTAACCACTACACTACCATACTAACCACTACACTACCGTACTAACCACTACACCACCATACTAACCACTACACTACTGTACTAACCACTACACCACCATACTAACCACTACACTACTGTACTAACCACTACACTACCATACTAACCACTACACTACTGTACTAACCACTACACTACCATACTAACCACTACACCACCATACTAACCACTACACTACTGTACTTACCACTACACTACCATACTAACCACTACACCACCATACTAACCACTACACTACTGTACTAACCACTACACCACCGTACTAACCACTACACAACCATACTAACCACTACACCACCATACTGACCACACCACCTTACTGACCACTACATTACCATACTGACCACTACACCACCATACTGACCACTACACTATCATACTAACCACTACACCACCATACTGACCACTACACCACCATACTAACCACTACACCACCATACTGACCACTACACCACCATACTGACCACTACACCATCATACTAACCACTACACCACCATACTAACCACTACACTACTGTACTAACCACTACACCACCGTACTAACCACTACACCATCATACTAACCACTACACCACCATACTGACCACTACACCACCATACTAACCACTACACCACCATACTGACCACTACACCACCATACTGACCACTACACCACCATACTAACCACTACACCACCGTACTAACCACTACACCACCGTACTAACCACTACACTACTGTACTAACCACTACACCACCGTACTAACCACTACACCACCATACTGACCACTACACCACCATACTAACCACTACACCACCATACTAACCACTACACCACCATACTGACCACTACACCACCATACTAACCACTACACCACCGTACTGAACACTACACCACCATACTGACCACTACACCACCGTACTAACCACTACACCACCATACTAACCACTACACCACCGTACTAACCACTACACTACTGTACTAACTACTACACCACCATACTAACCACTACACCACCGTACTAACCACTACACCACCGTACTAACCACTACACCACCGTACTAATCACTACACCACCATACTAACCACTACACCACCATACTAACCACTACACCACCATACTGACCACTACACCACCATACTAACCACTACACCACCGTACTAACCACTACACCACTGTACTGAACACTACACCACCATACTGACCACTACACCACCGTACTAACCACTACACCACCGTACTAACCACTACACCACCATACTAACCACTACACCACCATACTAAATAGTGAGAGACAGAGAGAGTGTGTGTATGAGAGAGTGTGTGTGTGTGTGTGTGTGTGTATGAGAGTGTATGAGTGTGTGTGTGTGTGTGTATGAGAGAGAGTGTGTGTATGTGTATGAGAGTGAGAGTGTGTGAGTGTGTGTAAAAGTGTGTGTGTATGAGAGTGTGTTTGTGTATCAGAGTGAGCGAGTGAGTGAGTGTGTGAGTGTGTATGAGAGTGAGTGAGTGTGTGATTGAATGTGACAGGCTCAGGCTGAAGGTTGATGAACTCTGATCTGGTTCTGTCAGACTGATTCTCACACTCTTACATTCATCTACTGCACACACTCACACTCACTCACACTCACTCACACTCACACTCACTCACACACTCACACACACTCACACACACACACACACACCTCTGGTGACACTCTGTGTTCAAACCAGCATCTAACACAGAACCTGCTGGTGTATCTGGTGTCCAGCTGTGCTGGTGATAGTGTTACTCCTGCAGGTCTAGTTCAGTATTCAGTAGTTGTTGTTAGTTTTGTGATTGAGATTTGAAAAACAAGAGACATGTACAGTGTGTGTAGAGTGTACAGTGTGTATAGAGTGTACAGTGTGTATAGAGTGTACAGTGTGTGTAGAGTGTACAGTGTGTATAGAGTGTACAGTGTGTGTAGAGTGTACAGTGTGTATAGAGTGTACAGTGTGTATAGAGTGTACAGTGTGTGTAGAGTGTACAGTGTGTATAGAGTGTACAGTGTGTGTAGAGTGTACAGTGTGTATAGAGTGTACAGTGTGTGTAGAGTGTACAGTGTGTGTAGTGTACAGTGTGTGTAGAGTTTACAGAGTGTGTAGAGTGTACAGTGTGTGTAGTGTACAGGGTGTATAGAGTGTACAGTGTGTCTAGTGTACAGTGTGTGTAGTGTACAGGGTGTATAGAGTGTACAGTGTGTGTAGTGTGTACAGTGTGTGTAGTGTGTACAGTGTGTACAAGGTGTTTAGCGTGTACAGTGTGTACAAGGTGTTTAGCGTGTACAGTGTGTGTAGCGTGTACAGTGTGTGTAGTGTGTACAGTGTGTGTAGCATGTGTGTGTAGCATGTAGTGTGTGTGTAGCATGTACAGTGTGTGTAGTGTGTACAGTGTGTGTAGTGTGTACAGTGTGTGTGTGTGTGTAGTGTGTACAGTGTGTGTACAGTGTGTGTAGTGTGTACAGTGTGTGTAGTGTGTACAGTGTGTGTGTAGTGTGTACAGTGTGTGTAGTGTGTACAGTGTGTGTGTGTAGCGTGTACAGTGTGTGTAGTGTGTACAGTGTGTGTAGCATGTAGTGTGTGTACAGTGTGTGTGTGTAGCGTGTACAGTGTGTGTAGTGTGCACAGTGTATGTAGCATGTAGTGTGTGTGTAGTGTGTGTAGTGTGTACAGTGTGTGTAGTGTGTACAGTGTGTGTAGTGTGTGTAGTGTCTACAGTGTGTGTAGTGTGTAGTGTGTACAGTGTGTGTAGTGTGTGTAGTGTGTGCAGTGTGTGTAGTGTGTACAGTGTGTGTAGAGTGTACAGTGTGTGTAGTGTACAGTGTGTGTAGAGTTTACAGAGTGTGTAGAGTGTACAGTGTGTGTAGTGTACAGGGTGTATAGAGTGTACAGTGTGTGTAGTGTGTACAGTGTTTGTAGAGTGTACAGTGTGTGTAGTGTACAGTGTGTGTAGAATGTACAGTGTGTGTAGCATGTACAGTGTGTGTAGTGTGTACAGTGTGTACAAGGTGTGTAGCGTGTACAGTGTGTGTAGTGTGTACAGTGTGTGTAGCATGTAGTGTGTGTGTAGCATGTAGTGTGTGTGTAGCGTGTACAGTGTGTGTAGTGTGTACAGTGTGTGTGTGTGTAGTGTGTACAGAGTGTGTGTAGTGTGTACAGTGTGTGTTGTGTGTAGTGTGTACAGTGTGTGTGTGTAGCGTGTACAGTGTGTGTAGTGTGTACAGTGTGTGTAGCATGTAGTGTGTGTACATTGTGTGTGTGTAGCGTTTACAGTGTGTGTAGTGTGTACAGTGTGTGTAGCATGTAGTGTGTGTGTAGTGTGTACAGTGTGTGTAGTGTGTACAGTGTGTGTACAGTGTGTGTAGTGTGTACAGTGTGTGTAGTGTGTAGTGTGTGTAGTGTGTGTAGTGTGTACAGTGTGTGTAGTGTGTACAATGTGTGTAGTGTGTACAGTGTGTGTAGTGTCTAAAGTGTGTGTAGTGTGTACAGTGTGTGTAGTGTGTACAGTGTGTGTAGTGTGTACAGTGTGTGTAGTGTGTGTGTAGTGTGTACAGTGTGTGTGTAGTGTGTACAGTGTGTGTAGTGTGTACAGTGTGTGTAGTGTGTGTAGTGTGTAAAGTGTGTGTGTAGTGTGTACAGTGTGTGTAGTGTGTGTAGTGTGTAAAGTGTGTGTGTAGTGTGTGTAGTGTGTAAAGTGTGTGTGTAGTGTGTACAGTGTGTGTAGTGTGTACAGTGTGTGTAGTGTGTAAAGTGTGTGTGTACAGTGTGTTTAGTGTGTGTAGTGTGTGTAGTGTGTACAGTGTGTGTAGTGTGTGCAGTGTGTGTGTAGTGTGTGTAGTGTGTGTAGTGTGTAAAGTGTGTGTGTAGTGTGTACAGTGTGTGTAGTGTGTACAGTGTGTGTAGTGTGTAAAGTGTGTGTGTACAGTGTGTTTAGTGTGTGTAGTGTGTGTAGCGTGTACAGTGTGTGTAGTGTGTACAGTGTGTGTAGTGTGTACAGTGTGTGTGTAGTGTGTGTAGTGTGTGTAGTGTGTAAAGTGTGTGTGTAGTGTGTACAGTGTGTGTAGTGTGTACAGTGTGTGTAGTGTGTGTAGTTGTGCAAATTGATAAATCTCTGGCTGTTTATTGAGTTGTAGGTTCAGGAATGATGATCTGGGTGTTAAATAACTCGTCATCGTTACCAGTGTAGTGTTTAATCGAGAGACTCTGTAACTCTGGTGATGTGATACATAACATGGTGTAAACGTGGAGGAGTAAATAACTAATCCAGGAGGAAAAGCTGAGCAGATTAAATTTAACTACGGCTGTGTTCAATCAACCAAATCAGGAAAAAACCCTACAATAAAACATGTGAATAATAATAAATAAACAGATAAAGAAATAAATAAACTAATAAAACTCATGTAAACAGGTTAGAAAGTGGAGCCGGTTAGCTCTGCTGGACTGGTCAGGAAGCAGGCCGGTCACTTCCAACCATACAGCTCTCTTAACGGAGCTCTTGTAACATTTCTACACTAACAACAACAACAACAACAACAGCAACAACAATTTATTTAAATGGTTCTCTGTATTTCCCATGATCCTCTGCACATCCACAGTTATGAACTGTATTTACAGGATTTGTATCTGAAGAACAGAGTTTGAGGTTCCGGGTATGTACAGTTCTGAGTGCTGAACTCTCACTATTACACTATATAACAGTGTTATTACAGGTTTACAGTTCTGAGTGCTGAACTCTCACTATTACACTATATAACAGTGTTATTACAGGTTTACAGTTCTGAGTACTGAACTCTCACTATTACACTATATAACAGCGTTATTACAGGTTTACAGTTCTGAGTGCTGAACTCTCACTATTACACTATATAACAGTGTTATTACAGGTTTACAGTTCTGAGTACTGAACTCTCACTATTACACTATATAACAGCGTTATTACAGGTTTACAGTTCTGAGTGCTGAACTCTCACTATTACACTATATAACAGTGTTATTACAGGTTTACAGTTCTGAGTGCTGAACTCTCACTATTATACTATATAACAGTGTTATTACAGGTTTACAGTTCTGAGTGCTGAACTCTCACTATTACACTATATAACAGTGTTATTACAGGTTTACAGTTCTGAGTGCTGAACTCTCACTATTATACTATATAACAGTGTTATTACAGGTTTACAGTTCTGAGTACTGAACTCTCACTATTACACTATATAACAGTGTTATTACAGGTGTATAGACTGTGTTGACTGTAGGTGAGGTTTGATTGGTTGGAACAGGCAGTAGAAGCCGCTCAGTTAAAGCAGCAGTACTCGTTCAGTAGTTATTTTGCAGATCAGCACAGACACGTGCAAGTGAGCGCGCTGTAACGTTACGCAGTGAAAGTATCCTCGCGTTACTCATACAGCCTGAGTACCTGAGTACCTGAGTACCTGAGTACCTGAGTAACAGTAACAGTAACAGCTGCACTGATCCAAAGGCAGCACCACCAGAACAAACTCCTAACCGCGCTCGCACACACACGTACACACACGCACAGGCGCGCGCACACAGCTGCTTACCGTCCTCCCCCTCGTCAAACACGGGCGCCGCGTGGGACTGATTGGTGCCCATCTTACCCCGGACACGCGGCCCTGGTTCCAGAGAGCGCGCGCATGGAGGCAGGTCCTCTGCTGAATAAGCTACACCTGTTAGGCTACTGAACACGCGCGAGGCAGTTTCACATGACGACTGAGGCAGGCGCGAGCTACAGCATCTCTTCATATGAGAGGGGGGCGAGAGATGGAGTGAAAGAGTGGGAGGAGAGAGAGACAAGGAGAGAGAGAGGGGGGCGAGAGATGGAGAGAGGGGGGGCGAGGGGCGAGAGATGGAGTGAAAGAGTGGGAGGAGAGAGAGAGTGAGCGGGGGGGAGGGGGGATGCTCGGCAAGGAATGAGCTTTTTTCTCCGCCCATCAAACTATCGACTGGTTTGGGTTCCCGCGCGCTGTTAAAGCTGCTCTGAGCGCCCCCTAGCGCCCCATCCAGAAACTCACAGCTCTGAAAGGGACGCGGTGCGCGAGCAGCAACAGAGACACCTTCGTGTGGTGATTCGCTTTTAGGTGCGCGTGGAGTGGAGTTCGCTGACTGACCGCTAGAGGGCATCGCATGATTAACAGCTTCTTTTCATCGTGTAGCGCCAACCAGGTTCCTCCAGTGTTCCAGAGTGACCCGTGTAATAACAGAAGATCCTTTAGTTCCTCATAGAACCTTTACTTCCACTCCCCACAGAGAACAGTCTGAGGAACCTGTCATCATGCAGAGAACCCTTTAATCATCGAGGGGTTCTCTGAGTGTTCATGGTTCTACACAGGACCACTTCTTTACTGAGGAACCTTTGAAGAAACTCGGTTCTATGTGGAACTCCTCTGAGCAGAACCTCCTCCACAGCTGTTTGTTTTTAAGTGTGTAGAAACTCTTGAGTAAGTTCAGGGCGTTGCGTTTCGGAGGGGGCGGGGCTATGACGTCACGCAGCCCCCTTCCCCAGTTGAAAAGCTGCGCTGTTCGCTGTGGAACTGGGGGTCTGAGGGTCTGAAGCTTCTCTCTCGCGCGTCTCTCCGGACCGGATCTCTGAGAAGGCGATATGAGCGCGCTGCGCGTCCGTCTGCTCTTCCTCTCCCTCCTCCTCCTCAGCTTCGGCTGGCTGGCCCGCTGCGCGCCCCCGACCTGCTACTCACGCGCGCTGGGACTGAGTAAGGAGATCATGGAGGTGCTGGACAAAGTGCACCAGTCTCCTCGCACGGTGGGTGAGCGAGTGTGAGCGAGTGTGGTGAGTGTGAGCGAGTGTCGGAGAGTGGTCAGTGAGTGGTCAGCTCTACACCTCTGCTGTGTTTCCTCTACAGAGAGACTGTGCGGAGTTTCTGCCCACGATGTTTCTGGACGTGCACGTAAGTCACCTTCTCACACACACACACACACACACACACACACACACTCACACACACTCTCACACTCTCTCTCTCACACACACACTCTCACACTCTCTCTCTCACACACGCACTCTCACACTCTCTCTCTCACACAAACTCAAGTCTGATTAGAACAGATGTAAATAATCAGACATACACTACAAAGTAACATGGATATGTTATTGTGAGAGAAGTAGATCAGATCTTGATCCAGTTTGAAGAACAAAGTTAGGTTCCAGATTTCTCCTGGACGCCCCAGACATTGTATGAATGTGTTCAGCTCTTGATTTATCTTAATGAAGTACTGAGCAGTTAAAGCAGGTATTAGATCAGAACTGATAATAATACTGGGTTGTTTAGGAGAAGCTTGGAAAGGGTTAAATAAACACACTGACATATTAAAAACACTAATTACTCTATTAATACTGATTAATATTTAATAATAAAGTGTAAAAGCACTGCTTACTCTATTAATACTGATTAATATTTAATAATAAAGTGTAAAAGCACTACTTACTCTATTAATACTGATTAATATTTAATAATAAAGTGTAAAAGCACTACTTACTCTATTAATACTGATTAATATTTAATAATAAAGTATAAAAGCTCTTCTTACTCTATTAATACGGTTTAATATTTAATAATAAAGTGTAAAAGCACTACTTACTCTATTAATACTGATTAATATTTAATAACAAAGTGTAAAAGCTGTACTTACTCTATTAATACTGATTAATATTTAATAATAAAGTGTAAAAGCTCTACTTACTCTATTAATACTGTTTAATATTTAATAATAAAGTGTAAAAGCACTACTTACTCTATTAATACTGTTTAATATTTAATAATAAAGTGTAAAAGCACTACTTACTCTATTAATACTGTTTAAAATTTAATAATTAAGTGTAAAAGCACTACTTACTCTATTAATACTGTTTAATATTTAATAATAAAGTGTAAAAGCACTACTTACTCTATTAATACTGTTTAATATTTAACTATTAACTATTAAAACTGATTAATATTTAATAAAAAAGTGTCAAAGCACTACTTACTCTATTAATACTGTTTAATATTTAACTATTAACTATTAAAACTGATTAATATTTAATAAAAAAGTGTCAAAGCACTACTTACTCTATGAATACTGTTTAATATTTAATAATAAAGTGTAAAAGCTCTACTTACTCTATGAATACTGTTTAATATTTAATAATAAAGTGTAAAAGCACTACTTACTCTATTAATACTGTTTAATATTTAATAATAAAGTGTAAAAGCACTACTTACTCTATTAATACTGTTTAATATTTAATAATAAAGTGTAAAAGCACTACTTACTCTATTAATACTGATTAATATTTAATAATAAAGTGTAAAAGCACTACTTACTCTATTAATGCTGTTTAATATTTAATAATAAAGTGTAAAAGCTCTACTTACTCTATGAATACTGTTTAATATTTAATAATAAAGTGTAAAAGCACTACTTACTCTATTAATACTGTTTAATATTTAATAATAAAGTGTAAAAGCACTACTTACTCTATTAATACTGTTTAATATTTAATAATAAAGTGTAAAAGCACTACTTACTCTATTAATACTGATTAATATTTAATAATAAAGTGTAAAAGCACTACTTAGTCTATTAATACCGATTAATATTTAATAATAAAGTGTAAAAGCACTACTTACTCTATTAATACGGTTTAATATTTAATAATAAAGTGTAAAAGCACTACTTACTCTATTAATACTGATTAATATTTAATAATAAAGTGTAAAAGCACTACTTACTCTATTAATACTGTTTAATATTTAATAATAAAGTGTAAAAGCACTACTTACTCTATTAATACTGTTTAATATTTAATAATACAGTGTAAAAGCACTACTTACTTTATTAATACTGATTAAAATTTAATATTAAAGTGTAAAAGCAATACTTACTCTATTAATACTGTTTAATATTTAACTATTAACTATTAATACTGATTAATATTTAATAAAAAAGTGTCAAAGCACTACTTGCTCTATGAATACTGTTTAATATTTAATAATAAAGTGTAAAAGCTCTACTTACTCTATGAATACTGTTTAATATTTAATAATAAAGTGTAAAAGCACTACTTACTCTATTAATACTGTTTAATATTTAATAATAAAGTGTAAAAGCACTACTTACTCTATTAATACTGTTTAGTATTTAATAATAAAGTGTAAAAGCACTACTTACTCTATTAATACTGATTAATATTTAATAATAAAGTGTAAAAGCACTACTTACTGTATTAATACTGTTTAATATTGAATAATAAAGTGTATAAGCTCTACTTACTCTATTAATACTGTTTAATATTTAATAATAAAGTGTAAAAGCTGTACTTACTCTATTAATACTGTTTAATATTTAATAATAAAGTGTAAAAGCTGTACTTACTCTATTAATACTGATTAATATTTAATAATAAAGTATAAAAGCTCTTCTTACTCTTTTAATACTGTTTAATATTTAATAATGAAGTGTAAAAGCTCTACTTACTCTATTAATACTGATTAATATTTAATAATAAAGTGTAAAAGCTGTACTTACTCTATTAATACTGATTAATATTTAATAATAAAGTGTAAAAGCACTACTTACTCTATTAATACTGATTAATATTTAATAAAAAAGTGTCAAAGCACTACTTACTCTATTAATACTGTTTAATATTTAATAATAAAGTGTAAAAGCTCTACTTACTCTATGAATACTGATTAATATTTAATAATAAAGTGTAAAAGCACTACTTACTCTATTAATACTGTTTAATATTTAATAATAAAGTGTAAAAGCACTACTTACTCTATTAATACTGTTTAATATTTAATAATAAAGTGTAAAAGCACTACTTACTCTATTAATACTGATTAATATTTAATAATAAAGTGTAAAAGCACTACTTACTCTATTAATGCTGTTTAATATTTAATAATAAAGTGTAAAAGCTCTACTTACTCTATGAATACTGTTTAATATTTAATAATAAAGTGTAAAAGCACTACTTACTCTATTAATACTGTTTAATATTTAATAATAAAGTGTAAAAGCACTACTTACTCTATTAATACTGTTTAATATTTAATAATAAAGTGTAAAAGCACTACTTACTCTATTAATACTGATTAATATTTAATAATAAAGTGTAAAAGCACTACTTAGTCTATTAATACCGATTAATATTTAATAATAAAGTGTAAAAGCACTACTTACTCTATTAATACGGTTTAATATTTAATAATAAAGTGTAAAAGCACTACTTACTCTATTAATACTGATTAATATTTAATAATAAAGTGTAAAAGCACTACTTACTCTATTAATACTGTTTAATATTTAATAATAAAGTGTAAAAGCACTACTTACTCTATTAATACTGTTTAATATTTAATAATACAGTGTAAAAGCACTACTTACTTTATTAATACTGATTAAAATTTAATATTAAAGTGTAAAAGCAATACTTACTCTATTAATACTGTTTAATATTTAACTATTAACTATTAATACTGATTAATATTTAATAAAAAAGTGTCAAAGCACTACTTGCTCTATGAATACTGTTTAATATTTAATAATAAAGTGTAAAAGCTCTACTTACTCTATGAATACTGTTTAATATTTAATAATAAAGTGTAAAAGCACTACTTACTCTATTAATACTGTTTAATATTTAATAATAAAGTGTAAAAGCACTACTTACTCTATTAATACTGTTTAGTATTTAATAATAAAGTGTAAAAGCACTACTTACTCTATTAATACTGATTAATATTTAATAATAAAGTGTAAAAGCACTACTTACTGTATTAATACTGTTTAATATTGAATAATAAAGTGTATAAGCTCTACTTACTCTATTAATACTGATTAATATTTAATAATAAAGTGTAAAAGCTGTACTTACTCTATTAATACTGATTAATATTTAATAATAAAGTATAAAAGCTCTTCTTACTCTTTTAATACTGTTTAATATTTAATAATGAAGTGTAAAAGCTCTACTTACTCTATTAATACTGATTAATATTTAATAATAAAGTGTAAAAGCTGTACTTACTCTATTAATACTGATTAATATTTAATAATAAAGTGTAAAAGCACTACTTACTCTATTAATACTGATTAATATTTAATAATAAAGTGTAAAAGCACTACTTACTCTATTAATACTGTTTAATATTTAATAATAAAGTGTAAAAGCACTACTTACTCTATTAATACTGTTTAATATTTAATAATAAAGTGTAAAAGCACTACTTACTCTATTAATACTGTTTAATATTTAATAAAAAAGTGTAAAAGCACTACTTACTCTATTAATACTGTTTAATATTTAATAATAAAGTGTAAATGCACTACTTACTCTATTAATACTGATTAATATTTAATAATAAAGTGTAAAAGCACTACTTACTCTATTAATACTGTTTAATATTTAACTATTAACTATTAATACTGATTAATATTTAATAAAAAAGTGTCAACGCACTACTTACTCTATTAATACGGTTTAATATTTAATAATAAAGTGTAAAAGCACTACTTACTCTATTAATACTGTTTAATATTTAACTATTAACTATTAATACTGATTAATATTTAATAATAAAGTGTAAAAGCACTACTTACTCTATTAATACTGATTAATATTTAATAATAAAGTGTAAAAGCACTACTTACTCTATTAATACTGTTTAATATTTAATAATAAAGTGTAAAAGCTCTAATAACTCTATTAATACTGATTAATATTTAATAACAAAGTGTAAAAGCTGTACTTACTCTATTAATACCGATTAATATTTAATAATAAAGTGTAAAAGCTGTACTTATTATATTAATACTGATTCATATTTAATAATAAAGTGTAAAAGCTCTACTTACTCTATTAATACTGATTAATATTTAATAATAAAGTGTAAAAGCACTACTTACTCTATTAATACTGATTAATATTTAATAATAAAGTGTAAAAGCTCTAATAATGCTATTAATACTGATTAATATTTAATAATAAAGTGTAAAAGTACTACTTACTCTATTAATAATACTGATTAATATTTAATAATAAAGTGTTAAAGCACTACTTACTCTATTAATACCGATTAATATTTAATAATGAAGTATAAAAGTATTACTTAGTCTATTAATACTGATTAATATTTAATAATAAAGTGGAATTGCACTACTTACTCTATTAATACTGATTAATATTTAATAATAAAGTGTAAAAGTACTACTTAGTCTATTACTACTGTTTAATATTTAATAATAAAGTGTAAATGCTCTACTTAGTCTATTAATACTGATTAATATTTAATAATAAAGTGTAAAAGTACTACTTAGTCTATTCATACTGTTTAATATTTAATAATAAAGTGTAAAAGCTCTACTTAGTCTATTAATACTGATTAATATTTAATAATAAAGTGTAAAAGCACTACTTACTCTATTAATACTGATTAATATTTAATAATAAAGTGTAAAAGTACTACTTACTCTAATAATACTGATTAATATTCAATAATAAAGTGGAAATGCACGACTTACTCTAATAATACTGTTCAATATTTAATAATAAAGTGTAAAAGCTCTATTACTCTATTAATACTGTTTAATATTTAATAATAAAGTGTAAAAGCTCTACTTACTCTATTAATACTGATTAATATTTAATAATAAAGTGTAAAAGCTCTACTTCCTCTATTAATACTGTTTAGTATTTAATAATAAAGTGTAAATGCAATACTTACTCTATTAATACTGATTAATATTTAATATTAAAGTATAAAAGCACTACTTACTCTATTAATACTGATTGACATACATGTAAAGGAGTGTGTTCACCTGTAGTTCTGGATAGTAAACAGCTGTATGTGTGTGTGTTAGGCATTATCACTCTAAGGAGATCAAGTTTGTTTGTCTGCAGTGACTCTGATTCACTTTACATCTCAATAAATGAGAGAAATGTATTAATTAATAACTAAAAAATGTTGCTGCCTGGTTTTGAGTATGAAATCGTATCTGTTTGTGCTGAACTCAGTTAAAGTGTGAGTTTCATGAAAAAAAAACGTAAAAACTGCAGTGAAACTGTATAAATATAATTAATATGATATAAACATATAATCCGATTACACGTGAAGTAAATTCCTGCTGAAAGAAGTAAAGACAGCAGTTGTGTTGACACTTCTCATTATTGTGCAACTGTTTGGCACAATTACACAAACAGTTACACAAACAGTTACACAAACAGTTCAACAAACAGACACCCTTCATATCATAATTAAGAAGAAACGTTTGCAGTCTGGTGAAGTCAGACTTTCATAGAGGTACGTATTCCTTTTTTCATATATACACACCTCCTCCCTGTACCTCCACTCACTGACCACTCCATCAGCTCCACTGACCATACAGGAGCTCCACCTACACACTGTAGTTCATCTGATTCTCTGTATACTTTATTACTCTGTTCTTTAATGACCAGGACCCCCACAGGACCACCACAGAGCAGATACTATTGGGAAGGTGGATCATTCTCAGTACTGCAGTGACACTGACGTGGTGGTGGTGTGTTAGTGTGTGTTGTGCTGGTGTGAGTGGATCAGACACAGCAGGGCAGTATGATGCTGGAAGTGGTTAGAGGAGAATTATGGAGGTGAGCAACAACTGTGACTGTTTGGTTAATTGGACTCATTACATCACCTCCACCAGCCTGGACAGTTCACACGCGCTGCCTGAGCCGAACCGTCTGGTGGCCTGAGCAGAAACGAAGACTGATCAGACCCGCCTGTGTTTCCAGCGTGGGTGAGAATGTGTCCACTGCAGCCTCAGCTGTCTGTTCTCAGCTGCCAGGAGTGGAGCTGCATGGGGTCTTCTGCTGCTGTGGTCTGTCCATGTTAAGGGTCAACATGATGCCTTTCTGCTCACCATGACTTAGTGGTCATCTAAACTACCATAGACTGACAGCTCAGAACAGGCCGATCATTCTCTGCTGACCTCTAGATGTTCTTTCTTTATTGCTCCGTTCTGAGTTACTCCAGAGACGGTCGTGCATGAAGATCTCAGAAGATCAGCAGTTACACATTTCCTCAGGAGGTGGTTGTGCAGTAATGGCTGTGTAGAAGTGCACAAAGCTTAACTTAACTTAAACTGACAAAACTTAAAACTTAAAAGTGATCTAAACTAGTTCAGAGCTCATATAAAATATCTAATGAAGAGAATACTGACTGATTCATACGGACAGATATTTCATTTTTATTTTAATAAAACTATTTAATATGATTTTATTCTGAACAGTTCTGTCTTTCAGCTCTGCCACATACGGTTCCATCACTATTACTTAATTGGGTGGGTGTGTATGCAGGTGGGTTGGCGTGTATGCAGGTGGGTGGGCGTGTATGCAGGTGGGTGGGTGTGTATGCAGGTGGGTGGGTGTGTATGCAGGTGGGTGGGTGTGTATGCAGGTGGGTGGGCATGTATGCAGGTGGGTGGGCGTGTATGCAGGTGGGTGGGTGTGTATGCAGGTGGGTGGGCGTGTATGCAGGTGGGTGGGTGTGTATGCAGGTGGGTGGGCGTGTATGCAGGTGGGTGGGCGTGTATGCAGGTGGGTGGGTGTGTATGCAGGTGGGTGGGCGTGTATGCAGGTGGGTGGGTGTGTATGCAGGTGGGTGGGCGTGTATGCAGGTGGGTGGGCGTGTATGCAGGTGGGTGGGCGTGTATGCAGGTGGGTGGGTGTGTAAGCAGGTGGGTGGGCGTGTATGCAGGTGGGTGGGTGTGTAAGCAGGTGGGTGGGTGTGTCTTCAGTGTTTGTATATTTCACTGTTTTTGACCTGCGTCTCCTGTAATGCTCACTTTCACTGTTTGCTATTTTACCCAGAATTCCTGTGTCACTTCAAAGCTGAGGGACTTCCTGTATGTGGTGGAGAACCTCCCGCTGGAGCACTGCCGGGAACGTCCTCGCATCATCCACCTGAAGCGCAAAGTCCGTAACCTGTACGCCATCATCAGCCGCGTGTGCTACCGGGTACGTACGCCTCGCAGTCGGAGCGGCTCTCGTACAGTCTGGTGCAGTCACGTACAGTCTCTCACAGTCTCGTACAGTCTCGTACAGTCTCTCACAGTCTCTCACAGTCTCGTACAGTCTCTCACAGTCTCTCACAGTCTCTTACAGTCTCTCACAGTCTCGTACAGTCTCGTACAGTCTCACACAGTCTCACACAGTCTCCTACAGTCTCCTACAGTCTCTTACAGTCTCATACAGTCACTTACAGTCTCGTACAGTCTTACACAGTCTCCTACAGTCTCTTACAGTCCTTTACAGTCTCCTACAGTCCCGTACAGTCTTTTACAGTCTATCACAGTTTCTTTACAGTCTCTTACAGTCTTGTACAGTCTCGTACAGTCTGGAACAGTCTCGTACAGTCTGGTACAGTCTCATACAGTCTCATACAGTCTCGTACAGTCTCTCACAGTCTTGTACAGTCTCACACAGTCTCACACAGTCTCCTACAGTCACTTACAGTCTCATACAGTCTCACACAGTCTCTTTACAGTCTCTTACAGTCTCTCACAGTCTCCTACAGTCTCCTACCGTCTCTTACAATCTCTTGCAGTCTCCTACAGTCTGAGCTTAGTCCCACACTCAGGCTCATCTCAGGGTTATGTTTGAAAACCACGCCCTGTAAAACCCGTCCGTCCAGTCGTTAACTCAAAATAAATAAATAAATTATTTAATTAATTAATAAAAATCCAGCTGGTCAGAGAAAGTGCTGTTAGTTTCATTAGTTAGTTCATTAGATTTACTGTAGTTATCAGTGATGCTAACATTACCTACATGCTACTGCCGGCCGGGGGTCTGTAGGGCAGCGCTGACGAGTGACCCTCGTTGTGACCTCTCTGGATTGGTTAAACCTTCACATTCAGGTTGTTCCCGCCCACTTTTAGCCCTGAGCTCTCCGGATGGTCTCCAGATGTTGTTGTTGTGAGACTCGGCGAGCTCGTCTGTCTTTCTGTCTGTGTTTGGTTCAGAGTGGTAGTTTTCGTGCCAGGGGTCCGCGTGTTCAGTCAGGGTCTTTCTTAACGGTGGATGATGTTTT
>CM038719.1:44021902-44039402 GCA_021613375.1 Megaleporinus macrocephalus | reverse complement strand
ACACACACACTCTATCTCTGAGCTGTACACACACACACACACACACACTCCATCTCTGAGCTGTACACACACACAAACACACTCCATCTCTGAGCTGTACACACACACACACACACTCTCTGAGCTGCACACACATGTGCTCTTGAACACTCTCTCTCTCTCTCAGCTGTACACTCTCTCTCGGAGCTGTACACAGAGAGCCTGTTCCAGATGACGTGAGTGTGAGTGTGAGTGTGAGTTGGAGGTGCGTCTCTGTAGGACACACTCAGATCTGTGTTTCTACATTCCAGACACTGCAGCAGACTTTCCACAGGAAACGCGCTACATGCCAGCCGCGTCCACACGGACCCCCGAGACCTCCACACATCACACAGCTCCGATCACTCTGACACTCCACAGACACGCTCGTGTGTTCACATGCGCACCAATCTGGCTTCATCCCTTCATCTGCTTTCTTAATTAGTCTCAACTCCGTCAGTCCGTAACTCACGCTTACATACATCATACACACATACATCAAACACGCTTACATACATCAAACACGCTTACATACATCAAACACACTTACATACATCAAACACACATACATCAAACATGCTTACATCAAACATGCATACATCAAACACGCTTACATACATCATACACACATACATCAAACACGCTTACATATATCATACAAACATACATCAAACACGCTTACATCAAACACAAATACATCAAACACGCTTACATACATCATACAAACATACATCAAACACGCTTACATACATCATACACACATACATCAAACACGCTTACATACATCATACACACATACATCAAACACGTTTACATACATCAAACACGCTTACATCAAACACGCTTACATCAAACATGCTTACATACATCATACACACATACATCAAACAGTCTTCACACACTGAGGCTCCAGTGGCTGTTGGGACCGTCTGTGTAAGCAGTTCTCTGTAATAAAGAATGATGATTTGGTGAATAGTGTAATTCTGTTCTACACCAGATTCTACACAAGCTGAAATTTCATTCTTTGTAAAGTAGGGTCAGCAGCTGGCCTGTCCACTGCTCTGTCCACTGCTCTGTCCACTGCTCTGTCCACTGCTCTGTCCATTGCTCTGTCCACTGCTCTGCTAGATGGTCATTTCTGTGGAAGCCCGTAACCACTGGAGGAACTGAAACAGCACAGAACAGCAGAGCTGAGTTAGAGTTAGCATAGTGTTGTTTTGGATACTGGTATTCTGGTCAACCAGCTCGACTGTACTGGGAAAGAAAAGAAGGAAGAGGTAGTTGGCTAGCAGCTAAACACACACACACACACACACACACACACACACACACACACACACACACACACAAATACAAACACACAGACACACATATACACACACACACATAAATACACACACACACATACATGCTTCACTGCTCATAAGTCTGTTTATAGTTATTAACACATTTTACAGTAATCTAGCTGGTGTTGTTGTGCATGTACACACTGTGTGTGTGTGTGTGTGTGAGAGTGTGTGTGTCTGTGTGTGTGAGAGAGTGTGTGTGTGCACGTGTTTGTGTTTGTGTCTGTGTGTGTGAGAGAGTGTGTGTGTGCACGTGTTTGTGTGTGTGTGTGTATGTGTGTGTGTGTGTGTGTGTGTGTGAGAGAGAGTGTGTGTGCGTGTGTGTGTGTGTGTATGTGTGTTTGTGTGTGTGTGTGTGTGTGTGTGTGTTGAAGATATAATACTTCATGTTATGTAATGTCTCATGTACTCAGTAGTCACTCTGGTGAGCAGCACTCTCTCAGGAGTGTTCTGAAAGTTCTGAACTGCAGCTTCTCGGTCTCCACTGTTCTGGGAGTGCGTTGTTTACTTTGTTGTTTGTTTGTTGTTGTTTGTTTGCCAGAGGGATGTTCTCTCAGAGCAGTTTATATATCACTCCTCCAAGCAGCTCTACTGCAGGAGCTCTGTGTTTATATAAAACCTGGACCTTCACTTTCAATAAAACCTTTATATACCCTACATGTTCCACAGAGTTTCATTCCTATATCGGTTCACCTGTACACATGTAGGTGAAGGTAGAGTTACAGTTTACCTGTACACAGGTAGGTGAAGGTAGTGTTACAGTTTACCTGTACACAGGTAGGTGAAGGTAGTGTTACAGTTTACCTGTACACAGGTAGGTGAAGGTAGTGTTAGTTTACCTGTACACAGAGACGTGTTATTCAGTATCTGCGGGTTCTGGATATGACTGTAACAGTTTGTACTGAAACTGAAGCTGAAAAGATTCCAACATATACCAGTTCCAGAAACCAGCCCAGGCTTCTGTAATGGTGCGTGACTCGAGCCTCATTTGGAAATCTGTGTGTAGATCTTAAACACGCTGACCATGAAGATGATCGCTGAAGCATTCACCGAGGAGGAGCGTGTGAAACTTCCTGAAGCAGGAGCGGCGTGACTCCAAACCGGCTGTAATGAGTATTTACAGGCTGAGATAATCTGCTAAAATTAAATTCTGACAGTGAGGTGTTCGTTTACAGTGACTGTTCTCTTTTAAAATGTTTTAAATTTGAAATATAACCAAATATAATTAAGTTCAATTAAATTTAAATTATTGTGCTTCTACACAATCTACAGAAGTACAAACCCAAACACCCAAGAGTGAGTGAAGAGAGTTTGATGTCCATCTACGATGTGAATTAGAGGCGATTGTGGGACACAGGCCAGGCTGGTCTGGTCAGGATGTTCTGCAGGGTTCTGCTGCTTTTATTCCCCGAACAGTCTCCAGGCGCTCTGCAGCTGTTCTGGCTGTTTCGGTAACTCAGCAGGAGCTGCTTCAGATTCTGTCTCAACGTTTATGACAGAGTCGTTTCTCAGGTACTTCAGAAAAACATCAAGTCTTTGGAAACTCTTTTCTCCAACTTTTCCTCCCAAAGCTCCAGAAGTGAGCACAGCTGGCCGGATCCGTAAGACGTGCTTCACTTGTTTCACATGACAGTTCTGCATTCCCCAGCTCTGAGTAACTCTCAATAACTATCAGTAACTCTCAGTAACTCTCAATGACTCTCAATAACTCTCAGTAACTCTCAGTAACTATCAGTAACTCTCAGTAACTCTCAGTAACTCTCAGTAACTATCAGTAACTCTCAGTAAATCTCAGTAACTCTCACTAACTCTCAAGAACTCTCAGTAACTCTCAATAACTCTCAGTAACTCTCAGTAACTCTCAATAACTCTCAGTAACTCTCAGTAACTCTCAATAACTCTCAATAACTCTCAGTAACTCTCAATAACTATCAGTGACTCTCAGTAACTCTCAGTAACTCTCAGTAACTCTCAGTAACACTCAGTAACTCTCAATAACTCTCAATAACTCTCAATAACTCTCAGTAACTCTCAGTAACTCTCAATAACTCTCAGTAACTCTCAGTAACTCTCAATAACTCTCAGTAACTCTCAGTAACTCTCAGTAACTCTCAATAACTATCAGTAACTCTCAGTAACTCTCAGTAACTCTCAATAACTATCAGTAACCCTCAGTAACTATCAGTAACTCTCAATAACTCTCAGTAACACTCAGTAACTCTCAGTAACTGTCAGTAACTCTTAGTAACTCTCAATAACTCTCAATAACTCTCAGTGACTCTCAATAACTCTCAATAACTCTCAGTAACACTCAGTAACTCTCAGTAACTGTCAGTAACTCTTAGTAACTCTCAATAACTCTCAATAACTCTCAATAACTCTCAATAACTCTCAGTAACTCTCAGTAACTCTCAATAACTCTCAGTAACTCTCAGTAACTCTCAATAACTCTCAATAACTATCAGTAACTCTCAGTAACTATCAGTAACTCTCAGTAACTCTCAGTAACTCTCAGTAACTCTCAATAACTATCAGTAACTCTCAGTAACTCTCAGTAACACTCAGTGACTCTCAATAACTCTCAATAACTCTCAATAACTCTCAGTAACTCTCAGTAACTCTCAATAACTCTCAGTAACTCTCAGTAACTCTCAATAACTCTCAGTAACTCTCAGTAACTCTCAGTAACTCTCAATAAATATCAGTAACTCTCAGTAACTCTCAATAACTCTCAGTAACTCTCAATAACTCTCAATAACTCTCAGTAACTCTCAGTAACTCTCAATAACTCTCAGTAACTCTCAGTAACTCTCAGTAACTCTCAATAACTATCAGTAACTCTCAATAACTCTCAATAACTCTCAATAACTCTCAATAACTCTCACTAACTCTCAATAACTCTCAATAACTCTCAATAACTCTCAGTGACTCTCAATAACTCTCAATAACTCTCAGTAACTCTCAGTAACTCTCAATAACTATCAGTAACTCTCAGTAACTCTCAATAACTCTCAATAACTCTCAATAACTCTCAGTAACTCTCAATAACTCTCAGTGACTCTCAATAACTCTCAATAACTCTCAGTAACTCTCAGTAACTCTCAATAACTATCAGTAACTCTCAGTAACTCTCAATAACTCTCAATAACTCTCAGTGACTCTCAATAACTCTCAATAACTCTCAGTATCTCTCAGTAACTCTCAATAACTCTCAATAACTCTCAATAACTCTCATTGACTCTCATTAACTATCAATAAATCTCAATAACTCTCAATAACTCTCAATAACTCTCAATAACTCTCAGTAACTCTCAGTAACTCTCAATAACTCTCAGTAACTCTCAATAACTCTCAGTAACTCTCAATAACTCTCATTGACTCTCATTAAATATCAATAAATCTCAATAACTCTCAATAACTCTCAATAACTCTCAGTAACTCTCAATAACTCTCAGTAACTCTCAATAACTCTCAGTAACTCTCAGTAACTCTCAGTAACTCTCAATAACTATCAGTAACTCTCAGTAACTCTCAATAACTCTCAGTAACTCTCAATAACTCTCAGTAACTATCAATAACTCTCAATAACTCTCAGTAACTCTCAATAACTCTCAATAACTCTCAATAACTCTCAATAACTCTCAGTAACTCTCAGTAACTCTCAATAACTCTCAGTAACTCTCATTAACTCTCAATAACTCTCAATAACTCTCAGTGACTCTCAATAACTCTCAGTAACTATCAATAACTCTCAATAACTCTCAGTAACTCTCAATAACTCTCAGTAACTCTCAATAACTCTCAATAACTCTCAGTAACTCTCAATAACTCTCAATGACTCTCAATAACTCAGTAACTCTCAATAACTCTCAATAACTCTCAGTGACTCTCAGTAACTATCAATAACTCTCAATAACTCTCAGTAACTCTCAATAACTCTCAGTAACTCTCAATAACTCTCAGTAACTATCAATAACTCTCAATAACTCTCAGTAACTCTCAATAACTCTCAATAACTCTCAATAACTCTCAATAACTCTCAGTAACTCTCAGTAACTCTCAATAACTCTCAATAACTCTCATTAACTCTCAATAACTCTCAATAACTCTCAGTGACTCTCAATAACTCTCAGTAACTATCAATAACTCTCAATAACTCTCAGTAACTCTCAATAACTCTCAGTAACTCTCAGTAACTCTCAATAACTCTCAATAACTCTCAGTAACTCTCAATAACTCTCAATAACTCTCAATAACTCAGTAACTCTCAATAACTCTCAATAACTCTCAATAACTCAGTAACTCTCAATAACTCTCAATAACTCTCAATAACTCTCAGTAACTCTCAATAACTCTCAATAACTCTCAATAACTCAGTAACTCTCAATAACTCTCAATAACTCTCAATAACTCAGTAACTCTCAATAACTCTCAATAACTCTCAATAACTCAGTAACTCTCAATAACTCTCAATAACTCTCAATAACTCAGTAACTCTCAATAACTCTCAATAACTCTCAATAACTCTCAGTAACTCAGTAACTCTCAGTAACTCTCAGTAACTCTCAGTAACTCTCAATAACTCTCAGTAACTCTCAATAACTCTCAGTAACTCTCAATAACTCTCAGTGACTCTCAATAACTATCAGTAACTCTCAGTGACTCTCAATAACTCTCAGTGACTCTCAGTGACTCTCAATAACTATCAGTAACTCTCAGTGACTCTCAGTAACTCTCAATAACTCTCAGTGACTCTCAATAACTATCAGTAACTCTCAATAACTCTCAATAACTCTCAGTAACTCTCAATAACTCTCAGTGACTCTCACTAACTATCAGTAACTCTCAGTGACTCTCAATAACTCTCAGTGACTCTCAGTGACTCTCAATAACTCTCAATAACTCTCAGTAACTCTCAGTGACTCTCAGTGACTCTCAATAACTCTCAATAACTCTCAATAACTCTCAATAACTCTCAGTGACTCTCAATAACTCTCAATAACTCTCAGTGACTCTCAATAACTCTCAATAACTCTCAGTGACTCTCAGTGACTCTCAATAACTCTCAATAACTCTCAGTGACTCTCAGTGACTCTCAGTGACTCTCAATAACTCTCAATAACTCTCAGTAACTCTCAATAACTCTCAATAACTCTCAGTAACTCTCAGTGACTCTCAGTGACTCTCAATAACTCTCAATAACTCTCAATAACTCTCAATAACTCTCAGTGACTCTCAATAACTCTCAATAACTCTCAGTGACTCTCAGTGACTCCCAATAACTCTCAATAACTCTCAGTGACTCTCAGTGACTCTCAATAACTCTCAATAACTCTCAGTGACTCTCAATAACTCTCAATAACTCTCAGTGACTCTCAATAACTCTCAATAACTCTCAATAACTCTCAGTGTCTCTCAATAACTCTCAATAACTCTCAGTAACTCTCAATAACTCTCAATAACTCTCAGTAACTCTCAGTGACTCTCAGTGACTCTCAATAACTCTCAATAACTCTCAATAACTCTCAATAACTCTCAGTGACTCTCAATAACTCTCAATAACTCTCAGTGACTCTCAGTGACTCTCAATAACTCTCAATAACTCTCAGTGACTCTCAGTGACTCTCAATAACTCTCAATAACTCTCAGTGACTCTCAATAACTCTCAATAACTCTCAATAACTCTCAGTGACTCTCAATAACTCTCAATAACTCTCAATAACTCTCAGTGTCTCTCAATAACTCTCATTAACTCTCAGTGACTCTCAATAACTCTCAGTGACTCTCAATAACTCTCAGTAACTCTCAGTGACTCTCAATAACTCTCAGTAACTCTCAGTGACTCTCAATAACTCTCAATAACTCTCAATAACTCTCAGTGACTCTCAATAACTCTCAGTAACTCTCAGTGACTCTCAATAACTCTCAGTAACTCTCAGTAACTCTCAGTGACTCTCAATAACTCTCAGTAACTCTCAGTAACTCTCAGTGACTCTCAGTGACTCTCAGTGACTCTCAATAACTATCAGTAACTCTCAATAACTCTCAGTGACTCTCAGTGACTCTCAATAACTCTCAGTAACTCTCAATAACTCTCAATAACTCTCAATAACTCTCAATAACTCTCAGTAACTCTCAGTATCTCTCAGTAACTCTCAATAACTCTCAATAACTCTCAGTAACTCTCAGTATCTCTCAGTAACTCTCAATAACTCTCAGTAACTCTCAGTATCTCTCAGTAACTCTCAATAACTCTCAGTAACTCTCAGTATCTCTCAGTATCTCTCAGTAACTCTCAATAACTCTCAGTAACTCTCAGTATCTCTCAGTAACTCTCAATAACTCTCAGTGACTCTCAGTGACTCTCAATAACTCTCAATAACTCTCAGTAACTCTCAGTAACTCTCAGTGACTCTCAGTGACTCTCAATAACTCTCAATAACTCTCAGTATCTCTCAATAACTCTCAATAACTCTCAATAACTCTCAGTAACTCTCAGTATCTCTCAGTAACTCTCAATAACTCTCAGTAACTCTCAGTATCTCTCAGTATCTCTCAGTAACTCTCAATAACTCTCAGTAACTCTCAGTATCTCTCAGTAACTCTCAATAACTCTCAGTGACTCTCAGTGACTCTCAATAACTCTCAATAACTCTCAGTAACTCTCAGTAACTCTCAGTGACTCTCAGTGACTCTCAATAACTCTCAATAACTCTCAATAACTATCAGTAACTCTCAGTATCTCTCAGTAACTCTCAATAACTCTCAGTGACTCTCAGTATCTCTCAGTAAGGAAGGAATATTTATTAAGCTCTGTGTTTGAGCTGAGGGACAGAGTGCCGTCACTGAGTGACCAGATAGAACCACTACAGTCTCTGACCCGTTCAGTGGACCATCACAAACTCTTTGTTTACTTTCTCAGAGCTTTAATCTCTGCTTAGAAGCTGGTTCTGTCCAGCACTGCCTTCATACTGATCCACATACCAGAGTTTAAATTTGAAGTCCAAGTCAAAACATGTGAGAGTAATTCAGTACACGTTCCAAGTAATCTAAACCAGCACCTCCTCTGTTCTCTCTACATACACTTACACTACTACTTACTTACACTACTACTTACTTACACTATTACTTACTTACACTACTACTTACTTACACTATTACTTACTTACACTATTACTTACACTACTACTTACTTACACTACTACTTATTTACACTACTACTTACACTACTACTTACTTACACTATTACTTACACTATTACTTACACTACTACTTACTTACACTACTACTTATTTACACTACTACTTACTTACACTATTACTTACTTACACTACTACTTACTTACACTATTACTTACTTACACTATTACTTACACTACTACTTACTTACACTACTACTTACTTACACTATTACTTACACTACTACTTACTTACACTACTACTTACTTACACTATTACTTACACTACTACTCACACATACACTTACACTACTACTCACACATACACTTACAATACTACTTACACTACTACTTACTTACACTACTACTTACTTACACTATTACTTACACTACTACTCACACATACACTTACACTACTACTCACACATACACTTACAATACTACTTACACTACTACTTACTTACACTATTACTTACACTACTACTCACACACACTTACACTACTACTTACTTACACTATTACTTACACTACTACTCACACATACACTTACACTACTTACTTACACTACTACTTACACTACTACTCACACTACTACTTACACATACACTTACACTACTACTCACACATACACTTACAATACTACTTACACTACTACTTACTTACACTACTACTTACTTACACTACTTATTTACACTACTACTTACACTACTACTTACACTACTACTTACACTACTACTCACACATACACTTACACTACTACTTACACTACTACTCACACATAAACTTACACTACTACTTACACATACACTTGCACTACTACTTACACTACTTATTTACACTACTACTTACACTACTACTCACACTACTACTTACACTATTACTTACACATACACTTACACTACTACTCACACATACACTTACACTACTACTTACACATACACTTACACTACTACTTACACTACTTACTTACACTACTACTTACACTACTACTTACACTACTTACTTACACTACTACTTACACTACTACTTACACTATTACTCACACATACACTTACACTACTACTCACACATACACTTACACTACTACTCACACATACACTTACAATACTACTTACACTACTATTTACTTACACCACTACTTACACTACTACTTACACTACTTACTTACACTACTACTTACACTACCACTCACACACACTTACACTACTACTTACACATATACTTACACATATACTTACACATACACTTACAATACTACTTACACATATATTTACACATATACTTACACATACACTTACACTACTACTTACACATATGGTGATATAGTGTAATAGTGAGAGTTCAGCACTCAGAACTGTAAACCTGTAATAACGCTGTTATATAGTGTAATAGTGAGAGTTCAGTACTCAGAACTGTAAACCTGTAATAACACTGTTATATAGTGTATTAGTGAGAGTTCAGTACTCAGAACTGTAAACCTGTAATAACACTGTTATATAGTGTAATAGTGAGAGTTCAGTATTCAGAACTGTAAACCTGTAATAACACTGTTATATAGTGTACTATTGAGAGTTCAGTACTCAGAAGTGTAAACCTGTAATAACACTGTTATATAGTGTATTAGTGAGAGTACAGTACTCAGAACTGTAAACCTGTAATAACACTGTTATATAGTTTAACAGTGAGAGTTCAGTACTCAGAAGTGTAAACCTGTAATAACGCTGTTATATAGTGTACTATTGAGAGTTCAGTACTCAGAACTGTAAACCTGCAATAACACTGTTATATAGTGTACTATTGAGAGTTCAGTACTCAGAAGTGTAAACCTGTAATAACACTGTTATATAGTGTAATAGTGAGAGTTCAGTACTCAGAAGTGTAAACCTGTAATAACACTGTTATATAGTGTAATAGTGAGAGTTCAGTACTCAGAAGTGTAAACCTGTAATAACACTGTTATATAGTGTAATAGTGAGAGTTCAGTACTCAGAACTGTAAACCTGTAATACCACTGTTATATAGTGTACTATTGAGAGTTCAGTACTCAGAACTGTAAACCTGTAATAACGCTGTTATATAGTGTAATAGTGAGAGTTCCGTATTCAGAACTGTAAACCTGTAATAACGCTGTTATATAGTGTAATAGTGAGAGTTCAGTACTCAGAACTGTAAACCTGTAATAACGCTGTTATATAATGTATTAGTGAGAGTACAGTACTCAGAACTGTAAACCTGTAATAACACTGTTATATAGTGTAATAGTGAGACTTCAGTACTCAGAACTGTAAACCTGTAATAACACTGTTATATAGTGTACTATTGAGAGTTCAGTACTCAGAAGTGTAAACCTGTAATAACACTGTTATATAGTGTAATAGTGAGAGTTCAGTACTCAGAAGTGTAAACCTGTAATAACTGTTATATAGTGTACTATTGAGAGTTCAGTACTCAGAAGTGTAAACCTGTAATAACACTGTTATATAGTGTAATAGTGAGAGTTCAGTACTCAGAACTGTAAACCTGTAATAACTGTTATATAGTGTACTATTGAGAGTTCAGTACTCAGAAGTGTAAACATGTAATAACACGGTTATATAGTGTAATAGTGAGAGTTCAGTACTCAGAAGTGTAAACCTGTAATAACTGTTATATAGTGTACTATTGAGAGTTCAGTACTCAGAACTGTAAACCTGTAATAACACTGTTATATAGTGTAATAGTTAGAGTTCAGTACTCAGAAGTGTAACCCTGTAATAACTGTTATATAGTGTACTATTGACAGTTCAGTACTCAGAACTGTAAACCTGTAATAACACTGTTATATAGTGTACTATTGAGAGTTCAGTACTCAGAACTGTAAACCTGTAATAACGCTGTTATATAGTGTAATAGTGAGAGTTCAGTACTCAGAACTGTAAACCTGTAATAACACTGTTATATAGTGTAATAGTGAGAGTTCAGTACTCAGAACTGTAAACCTGTAATAACACTGTTATATAGTGTACTATTGAGAGTTCAGTACTCAGAACTGTAAACCTGTAATAACACTGTTATATAGTGTAGTAGTGAGAGTTCAGTACTCAGAACTGTAAACCTGTAATAACACTGTTATATAGTGTACTATTGAGAGTTCAGTACTCAGAACTGTAAACCTGTAATAACACTGTTATATAGTGTACTATTGGGAGTTCAGTACTCAGAACTGTAAACCTGTAATAACACTGTTATATAGTGTACTGTTGGGAGTTCAGTACTCAGAACTGTAAACCTGTAATAACACTGTTATATAGTGTAATAGTGAGAGTTCAGTACTCAGAACTGTAAACCTGTAATAACACTGTTATATAGTGTAATAGTGAGAGTTCAGTACTCAGAACTGTAAACCTGTAATAACACTGTTATATAGTGTAGTAGTGAGAGTTCAGTACTCAGAACTGTAAACCTGTAATAACGCTGTTATATAGTGTACTGTTAGGAGTTCAGTACTCAGAACTGTAAACCTGTAATAACACTGTTATATAGTGTAATAGTGAGAGTTCAGTACTCAGAACTGTAAACCTGTAATAACACTGTTATATAGTGTAATAGTGAGAGTTCAGTACTCAGAACTGTAAACCTGTAATAACACTGTTATATAGTGTAATAGTGAGAGTTCAGTACTCAGAACTGTAAACCTGTAATAACACTGTTATATAGTGTAATAGTGAGAGTTCAGTACTCAGAACTGTAAACCTGTAATAACACTGTTATATAGTGTATTCTCCACATTCTTCATCTAATGTTCCACCTTAAACACTGCAGCTCCTACAGACGCCAGAATGGAACCACAGCACCGTTTAAGGTGGAACGGAGAATTCCCAAAACAAGTGCTTCTAAATGGTGGATTAAAGTAGGTCTATGTTCCTCCACAGTGAGAGTTACAGACTGTGATGTTTATATTTTGGTCTTTTAAGAAGTTCTCAGGAGCGTATTTACATCTTCTCATGAATAAGGAAAGACGTATGAACCTCTGAATGTTCCTTCTGAGATGCGGTGGGAGAATTGAATGACTGTGGAGTTTGTAAACAGTGAGAACAGGAAGTTCACCAGCATTCCTCAGAACGGCAGCTAAAGATGCTCTGATGGTAAATTATGTAGCTTCTGGGATGAGGCTTGTGTGATTTGGAGAACGTCCATCGCTGTGTTCTCTGGTGGAGGGGATTGCGCTCACCATCCTCTGGAAGGGGTCAGCTAAGGGTCAGAACGGGATTTCATAAAGGGCTGACTGGAGCCCCCTGAGCATCACTTATAAAGATCTCTATCCTGATATATTAATATAAACATATTTCTGGAGTTATATTTGTAGTAATGGAGTTAATGAAGCCAGACTTCCTGAGCGCTGCTGCTCTGCTGCCTCACAAACTCAACACGGCTTGTTTTGATTGGACCGTTTATTTTGTTTTGCTTCTTTCAAAAAGAATCTTACTCAGTGAGACGCGTACTACTCCAGAACAAACAGGCTGCTTGTTTCTGTTTCTGTATTTGGTGTCCAGGCTGGTCTTCTGTCCACGCTGACGGAGCCAGTAAACACTGCGTTTAACTCCTAGTCACAGTTAGTGTTAGCAGTAGAGTGACTGGAGGAGTGATACATCACTCTCACTAACTGACTGTCTGATGGACGAGTGTGGGTTTGGCAGGAGAAGGTTAAAGGAGGACTATGATCTGTACAGAGATATTTCTATCTTCTACTGAGTATCAGCAGTTCAGAAACTAAACGGTCAGGCGAGCAGTTTGTAGTGTGAGAGACTGAAACCCCACAAAACTGAAAATAAATAAACAGTCTGTTACACAAACAGCAGTACACTCACACAACCCCCCATTCACCCCCACCGCTCACACTGACATTACTCACAGACTGTGACTGTGGTGTGTTACTGTGTGTTGTGCTGCTGGAGTGTTTAAACACTGTGTCCACTCACTGTCCACTCTATTAGACACTCCTACTACTTGCTGGTCCACCTTGTAGATGTAAAGTCAGATACAGTAGCTCATCTGCTGCTGCACAGTTTGTGTTCCTCTAGTTCTTCATCAGTGGACACAGGACGCCGCCCACAGGACACTGCTGTCCGGATAGTTTTGGTTGGTGGACGATTCTCAGTCCAGCAGTGACACTGCGGTGTTTTCACACTCCAGCAGCACTCCACTCACACCAGCACAACACACACTAACTAACACACCACCACCACGTCAGTGTCACTGCAGTGCTGAGAATGACCCACCTCCCTAATAGTATCTGCTCTGTGGGGGTCCTGTATGGTCAGTGGAGCTGATGGAGTGGACAGTGAGCGGAGATACAGTCTGTAAGTGGAGCTCCTGTATGGTCAGTGGAGCTGATACAGTGGACAGTGGGTGGAGGTCCTGTATGGTCAGTGGAGCTCCTGTATGGTCAGTGGAGCTGATGGAGTGGACAGTGAGTGGAGGTCCTATATGGTCAGTGGAGCTCCTGTATGGTCAGTGGAGCTGATGGAGTGGACAGTGAGTGGAGGTCCTGTATGGTCGGTGGAGCTGATACAGTGGACAGTGAGTGGAGGTCCTGTATGGTCAGTGGAGCTGATACAGTGGACAGTGAGTGGAGGTCCTGTATGGTCAGTGGAGCTGATACAGTGGACAGTGAGTGGAGGTCCTGTATGGTCAGTGGAGCTGATACAGTGGACAGTGAGTGGAGGTCCTGTATGGTCAGTGGAGCTGATACAGTGGACAGTGAGCGTAGATACAGTCTGTAAGTGGAGGTCCTGTATGGTCAGTGGAGCTGATGGAGTGGACAGTGAGTGGAGGTCCTGTATGGTCAGTGGAGCTGATGGAGTGGACAGTGGGTGGAGATATGGGGGGAGCTGGGTTTAATGGTTGGTGTATATGGTCTTAGTCGCAGGCTGTTTAGAGGTAAAGGGTCTGAAATGAGTCAGTTATGAATATTTGTTTATTTGTTGTTGGTTCTTTAATAGTTGCAAACAACAAACTATAAAAGTATGAAAGGGTTAATGTTATATATACATGGCAGTTAATCACCAGTTAAGGTTTAAGCCCAGCAGAACAAAGCCTGGGAGATTACATGGTTGTGGAGATGTGGTCCGATGCTGTCTGATTCCAGACTGTTGGATGTGGTCAGGAGGAGTTCAGAGCACAGATGGAGCTTTGTTTCAGATCCAGACATCATGTTTGTTTGTTTGTGTTTAATATCAACATGGATTGTTCAAAGGCTGGAGGTTTGTTGCTGTGAGTCTTCAGCCAGGACGGATCTTCAGCCGGGACGGATCTTCAGTCCAGTCCAGTCTTCAGTTCAGTCTTCAGTCCAGTCTTCAGTCCAGTCCAGTCTTCAGTCCAGTCCAGTCTTCAGTCCAGCAGGTCTCCAGCAGAGTCAGCGCTCACGAGTATATAATCCAGTTTCAACACACAAGAAGATTCTTCAGACCCAGTTTCAAAACACTGAGACTGTAAACAACAACAGACAGCAGTGATTAGTTCATACAACACACCTGAGAACAGGTACAATAGCAGGTGTTATAACACTGTGTAATAACACCACTCAGTGCTTAGTAAACATTTGGTGACTGGAAACACAAACTGATCCAGTTTTAAACAAATTAATTATTTTTCCATCTTCAGGCGTGTTCAGCTGTGTGTCTGTTCGGGATCTTACAGGTGGGCTCATCTGCAGAATGCTACCTGAAGAAGGTCTCTGAAGAAGACGTAGTTTAGAAGGCAGCGTGTTGCTTCTAATATTAATTATTACTTTTTACATTAACGCTGTGTTCACAGAGGCTCATTCAGAGGTTGTTGTTTTATTTTCTAAATCTTTAAACAACAACACGCAGAGTAGAGTCTGAAACCCTCTGAAGAACATCCTGAAACAGTTGGACCATGCGCTGATGTTGAGTGGAGCCTCAATAGAGCCTTGCTCATGAAGGACTCTGGCTTTTACTGGACGGACTTTTTAAAGCATGATTACATCACCTCTTCAAACGCTTTCTGGATAGTTCAAGTCTTCCTACTCGCGAACATCCTCTCTCTATCTTCTCTGAACGTACTGTGAGCCCAGACTTCTTCAGCAGGTCTGGAGGTTCAGCGCTGAGCTCACTGCTGCTGCTGAACTGGTTTCTAGCTTACGGGATTAGATTGAAATGATTGATGTTGCTGTATATCAGATGCAGGTCTGATGAGCGTACGCCAGGAAACAAATAACCCACTGTAGTCGCGCCTGCAGCCAGATGTCTCCACACGTTTCTCCAAGTCACACGTCTCACCGCCGAGCCAACGTCTAAGTCACTGATGTTTGAGTCCAAGTTGAATCTAATTTGTCAAGTTGAGTCACAAGACATTAGATTCAGCATTCAGGTCACATGTCTTCAGTCCACGTCTCTGCACAGCAGTGCTCAGCTAGAGATCCACAATGTCCACCTAAACCCAAACATCACTGGTCTGACTACGGGGGCCACTGTGCAGGAGCCCTGGGGGGCCTCGGACCCCACAGACAGAGATACTTCAAATACTTAAGAAGATCAACAGCAGATGTTAGATGATGAAGAAGCAGCCTTTGATGTGAACAAGTGAACAAAAAAATAAAAATATAAGAATGAAGAGTGTGATCTTCACTCAGACCTGCTTTCTGTGTTGTGTAGTGTTGTGTAGTGTTGTGTAGTGTTGTGTATTATCGTGTAGTATTGTGTAGCACTGTGTAGTGTTCTGTAGTATTGTGTATTCTTGTGCAGTGTTGTGTAGTGTTGTGTAGTATTGTGTAGTGTTGTGTAGTGTTCTGTAGTATTGTGTATTATTGTGCAGTGTTGTGTAGTATTGTGTAGTGTTGTGTAGTGTTGTGTATTATCGTGTAGTATTGTGTATTATTGTGTATTATTGTGTAGTGTTGTGTATTATTGTGTAGTGTTGTGTATTATTGTGCAGTGTTGTGTAGTGTTGTGTAGTGTTGTGTATTATCGTGTATTATTGTGTAGTGTTGTGTATTATTGTGCAGTGTTGTGTAGTGTTGTGTAGTGTTGTGTTGTGTATTATCGTGTAGTATTGTGTATTATTGTGTAGTGTTGTGTATTATTGTGCAGTGTTGTGTAGTGTTGTGTATTATTGTGCAGTGTTGGGTAGTGTTGTGTAGTGTTGTGTATTATCGTGTAGTATTGTGTATTATTGTGTAGTATTGTGTAGTGTTGTGTTGTGTATTATCGTGTAGTATTGTGTATTATTGTGTAGCATTGTGTATTATTGTGTAGTGTTGTGTAGTGTTGTGTAGTGTTGTGTATTATCGTGTAGTATTGTGTATTATTGTGTAGTGTTGTGTATTATTGTGTAGTGTTGTGTATTATTGTGTAGTATTGTGTAGTATTGTGTAGTGTTGTGTATTATTGTGTATTATTGTGTAGTATTGTGTATTATTGTGTAGTATTGTGTAGTGTTGTGTATTATTGTGTATTATTGTGTAGTGTTGTGTAGTATTGTGTATTATCGTGTAGTATTGAGTAGTATTGTGTAGTGTTGTGTAGTGTTGTGCAGTATTGTGTAGTATTGTGTAGCATTGTGTATTATTGTATAGTATTGTGTAGTGTTGTGTATTGTTGTGTATTGTTGTGTATTATTGTGTAGTGTTGTGTAGTATTGTGTAGTGTTGTGTATTATTGTGTATTATTGTGTATTATTGTGTAGTGTTGTGTAGTATTGTGTAGTGTTGTGTATTATTGTGTAGTGTTGTGTAGTATTGTGTACTATTGTGTATTATTGTGTATTATTGTGTAGTGTTGTGTATTATTGTGTAGTATTGTGTAGTGTTGTGTAGTATTGTGTAGTATTGAGTAGTATTGTGTATTATTGTGTATTATTGTGTATTATTGTGTAGTTTTGTGTAGTATTGATTAGTATTGTGTAGTGTTGTGTATTATTGTGTGTTATTGTGTAGTATTGAGTAGTATTGTGTAGTGTT
>CM038719.1:43980838-44020902 GCA_021613375.1 Megaleporinus macrocephalus | reverse complement strand
GTAATGGTGCGTGACTCGAGCCTCATTTGGAAATCTGTGTGTAGATCTTAAACACCTGACCATGAAGATGATCGCTGAAGCATTCACCGAGGAGGAGCGTGTGAAACTTCCTGAAGCAGGAGCGGCGTGACTCCAAACCGGCTGTAATGAGTATTTACAGGCTGAGATAATCTGCTAAAATTAAATTCTGACAGTGAGGTGTTCGTTTACAGTGACTGTTCTCTTTTAAAATGTTTTAAATTTGAAATATACCAAATATAATTAAGTTCAATTAAATTTAAATTATTGTGCTTCTACACAATCTACAGAAGTACAAACCCAAACACCCAAGAGTGAGTGAAGAGAGTTTGATGTCCATCTACGATGTGAATTAGAGGCGATTGTGGGACACAGGCCAGGCTGGTCTGGTCAGGATGTTCTGCAGGGTTCTGCTGCTTTTATTCCCCGAACAGTCTCCAGGCGCTCTGCAGCTGGTTCTGGCTGTTCGGTAACTCAGCAGGAGCTGCTTCAGATTCTGTCTCAACGTTTATGACAGAGTCGTTTCTCAGGTACTTCAGAAAAACATCAAGTCTTTGGAAACTCTTTTCTCCAACTTTTCCTCCCAAAGCTCCAGAAGTGAGCACAGCTGGCCGGATCCGTAAGACGTGCTTCACTTGTTTCACATGACAGTTCTGCATTCCCCAGCTCTGAGTAACTCTCAATAACTATCAGTAACTCTCAATAACTCTCAATAACTCTCAGTAACTCTCAGTAACTCTCAATAACTCTCAGTAACTCTCAGTAACTCTCAATAACTCTCAATAACTCTCAGTAACTCTCAGTAACTATCAGTAACTCTCAGTAACTCTCAGTAACTCTCAGTAACTCTCAATAACTATCAGTAACTCTCAGTAACTCTCAGTAACACTCAGTGACTCTCAATAACTCTCAATAACTCTCAATAACTCTCAGTAACTCTCAGTAACTCTCAATAACTCTCAATAACTATCAGTAACTCTCAGTAACTATCAGTAACTCTCAGTAACTCTCAGTAACTCTCAGTAACTCTCAATAACTATCAGTAACTCTCAGTAACTCTCAGTAACACTCAGTGACTCTCAATAACTCTCAATAACTCTCAATAACTCTCAGTAACTCTCAATAACTCTCAATAACTCTCAATAACTCTCAGTAACTCTCAGTAACTCTCAATAACTCTCAGTAACTCTCAGTAACTCTCAATAACTCTCAGTAACTCTCAGTAACTCTCAGTAACTCTCAATAAATATCAGTAACTCTCAGTAACTCTCAATAACTCTCAGTAACTCTCAATAACTCTCAATAACTCTCAGTAACTCTCAGTAACTCTCAATAACTCTCAGTAACTCTCAGTAACTCTCAGTAACTCTCAATAACTATCAGTAACTCTCAGTAACTCTCAATAACTCTCAATAACTCTCAATAACTCTCACTAACTCTCAATAACTCTCAATAACTCTCAATAACTCTCAGTGACTCTCAATAACTCTCAATAACTCTCAGTAACTCTCAATAACTCTCAATAACTCTCAATAACTCTCAGTAACTCTCAATAACTCTCAGTGACTCTCAATAACTCTCAATAACTCTCAGTAACTCTCAGTAACTCTCATAACTATCAGTAACTCTCAGTAACTCTCAATAACTCTCAATAACTCTCAGTGACTCTCAATAACTCTCAATAACTCTCAGTAACTCTCAGTAACTCTCAATAACTCTCAATAACTCTCAGTAACTCTCAATAACTCTCATTGACTCTCATTAACTATCAATAAATCTCAATAACTCTCAATAACTCTCAATAACTCTCAGTAACTCTCATTAACTCTCAGTAACTCTCAATAACTCTCAGTAACTCTCAGTAACTCTCAATAACTATCAGTAACTCTCAGTAACTCTCAATAACTCTCAGTAACTCTCAATAACTCTCAGTAACTATCAATAACTCTCAGTAACTCTCAATAACTCTCAATAACTCTCAATAACTCTCAATAACTCTCAGTAACTCTCAGTAACTCTCAATAACTCTCAGTAACTCTCATTAACTCTCAATAACTCTCAATAACTCTCAGTGACTCTCAATAACTCTCAGTAACTATCAATAACTCTCAATAACTCTCAGTAACTCTCAATAACTCTCAGTAACTCTCAATAACTCTCAATAACTCTCAGTAACTCTCAATAACTCTCAATGACTCTCAATAACTCAGTAACTCTCAATAACTCTCAGTAACTCTCAATAACTCTCAATAACTCTCAGTAACTCTCAATAACTCTCAATAACTCTCAATAACTCAGTAACTCTCAATAACTCTCAATAACTCTCAATAACTCAGTAACTCTCAATAACTCTCAATAACTCTCATAACTCTCAGTAACTCTCAATAACTCTCAATAACTCTCAATAACTTCAGGAACTCTCAATAACTCTCAATAACTCTCAATAACTCAGTAACTCTCAATAACTCTCAATAACTCTCAATAACTCAGTAACTCTCAATAACTCTCAATAACTCTCAATAACTCAGTAACTCTCAATAACTCTCAATAACTCTCAATAACTCTCAGTAACTCAGTAACTCTCAGTAACTCTCAGTAACTCTCAGTAACTCTCAATAACTCTCAGTAACTCTCAATAACTCTCAGTAACTATCAATAACTCTCAATAACTCTCAATAACTCTCAATAACTCTCTGTGACTCTCAGTGACTCTCAATAACTCTCAGTAACTCTCAATAACTCTCAGTGACTCTCAATAACTATCAGTAACTCTCAGTGACTCTCAATAACTCTCAGTGACTCTCAGTGACTCTCAATAACTATCAGTAACTCTCAGTAACTCTCAATAACTCTCAGTGACTCTCAATAACTATCAGTAACTCTCAATAACTCTCAATAACTCTCAATAACTCTCAGTAACTCTCAATAACTCTCACTAACTCTCAGTAACTCTCAGTAACTCTCAATAACTCTCAATAACTCTCAGTGACTCTCAATAACTATCAGTGACTCTCAATAACTCTCAGTGACTCTCAGTGACTCTCAATAACTCTCAGTAACTCTCAGTGACTCTCAGTGACTCTCAATAACTCTCAATAACTCTCAATAACTCTCAATAACTCTCAGTGACTCTCAATAACTCTCAATAACTCTCAGTGACTCTCAGTGACTCTCAGTGACTCTCAATAACTCTCAATAACTCTCAGTAACTCTCAATAACTCTCAATAACTCTCAGTAACTCTCAGTGACTCTCAGTGACTCTCAATAACTCTCAGTAACTCTCAATAACTCTCAGTGACTCTCAATAACTATCAGTAACTCTCAGTGACTCTCAATAACTCTCAGTGACTCTCAGTGACTCTCAATAACTATCAGTAACTCTCAGTAACTCTCAATAACTCTCAGTAACTCTCAATAACTATCAGTGACTCTCAATAACTCTCAATAACTCTCAGTAACTCTCAATAACTATCAGTAACTCTCAGTGACTCTCAATAACTCTCAGTGACTCTCAGTGACTCTCAATAACTCTCAATAACTCTCAGTAACTCTCAGTGACTCTCAATAACTATCAGTAACTCTCAGTGACTCTCAATAACTCTCAGTGACTCTCAGTGACTCTCAATAACTCTCAATAACTCTCAGTAACTCTCAGTGACTCTCAGTGACTCTCAATAACTCTCAATAACTCTCAATACTCTCAATAACTCTCAGTGACTCTCAATAACTCTCAATAACTCTCAGTGACTCTCAATAACTCTCAATAACTCTCAGTGACTCTCAGTGACTCTCAATAACTCTCAATAACTCTCAGTGACTCTCAGTGACTCTCAGTGACTCTCAATAACTCTCAATAACTCTCAGTAACTCTCAATAACTCTCAATAACTCTCAGTAACTCTCAGTGACTCTCAGTGACTCTCAATAACTCTCAATAACTCTCAATAACTCTCAATAACTCTCAGTGACTCTCAATAACTCGCTCAATAACTCTCAGGACTCTCATGGACTCCCAATAACTCTCAATAACTCTCAGTGACTCTCAGTGACTCTCAATAACTCTCAATAACTCTCAGTGACTCCAATAACTCTCAATAACTCTCAGTGACTCTCAATAACTCTCAATAACTCTCAATAACTCTCAGTGTCTCTCAATAACTCTCAATAACTCTCAGTAACTCTCAATAACTCTCAATAACTCTCAGTAACTCTCAGTGACTCGCAGTGACTCTCAATAACTCTCAATAACTCTCAATAACTCTCAATAACTCTCAGTGACTCTCAATAACTCTCAATAACTCTCAGTGACTCTCAGTGACTCTCAATAACTCTCAATAACTCTCAGTGACTCTCAATAACTCTCAATAACTCTCAGTGACTCTCAATAACTCTCAATAACTCTCAGTGACTCTCAATAACTCTCAATAACTCTCAATAACTCTCAGTGTCTCTCAATAACTCTCATTAACTCTCAATAACTCTCAGTGTCTCTCAATAACTCTCATTAACTCTCAATAACTCTCAGTGACTCTCAATAACTCTCAATAACTCTCAATAACTCTCAGTGTCTCTCAATAACTCTCAATAACTCTCAATAACTCTCAGTGTCTCTCAATAACTCTCATTAACTCTCAATAACTCTCAGTGTCTCTCAATAACTCTCATTAACTCTCAATAACTCTCAGTGACTCTCAATAACTCTCAATAACTCTCATAACTCTCAGTGTCTCTCAATAACTCTCATTAACTCTCAGTGACTCTCAATAACTCTCAGTGACTCTCAATAACTCTCAGTAACTCTCAGTGACTCTCAATAACTCTCAGTAACTCTCAGTGACTCTCAATAACTCTCAGTGACTCTCAATAACTCTCAATAACTCTCAATAACTCTCAGTGACTCTCAATAACTCTCAGTAACTCTCAGTGACTCTCAATAACTCTCAGTAACTCTCAGTGACTCTCAATAACTCTCAATAACTCTCAGTAACTCTCAGTGACTCTCAGTGACTCTCAGTGACTCTCAGTGACTCTCAATAACTCTCAGTAACTCTCAATAACTCTCAGTGACTCTCAGTGACTCTCAATAACTCTCAGTAACTCTCAATAACTCTCAATAACTCTCAATAACTCTCAGT
The DNA here is from genome assembly GCA_021613375.1 of Megaleporinus macrocephalus. Classification (NCBI taxonomy): domain Eukaryota; kingdom Metazoa; phylum Chordata; class Actinopteri; order Characiformes; family Anostomidae; genus Megaleporinus; species Megaleporinus macrocephalus. Next base: position 44,015,749 of record CM038719.1, on the reverse strand, counting down.
AACTCTCAGTATCTCTCAGTAACTCTCAATAACTCTCAGTAACTCTCAGTATCTCTCAGTAACTCTCAATAACTCTCAGTGACTCTCAGTATCTCTCAGTAAGGAAGGAATATTTATTAAGCTCTGTGTTTGAGCTGAGGGACAGAGTGCCGTCACTGAGTGACCAATAGAACCACTACAGTCTCTGACTCGTTCAGTGGACCATCACAAACTCTTTGTTTACTTTCTCAGAGCTTTAATCTCTGCTTAGAAGCTGGTTCTGTCCAGCACTGCCTTCATACTGATCCCACATACCAGAGTTTAAATTTGAAGTCCAAGTCAAAACATGTGAGAGTATTCAGTACACGTTCCAAGTAATCTAAACCAGCACCTCCTCTGTTCTCTCTACATACACTTACCCTACTACTTACTTACACTACTACTTACTTACACTATTACTTACTTACACTACTACTACTTACACTATTACTTACTTACACTATTACTTACACTACTACTTACTTACATTACTACTTATTTACACTACTACTTACACTACTACTTACTTACACTATTACTTACACTATTACTTACACTACTACTTACTTACACTACTACTTATTTACACTACTACTTACTTACACTATTACTTTACTTACACTACTACTTACTTACTCTATTACTTAGCACTATTACTTACACTACTACTTATCTTCCACTGCTACTTATTTACCACTACTACTTACTTACACTATTACTTACTTAAACTACTACTTACTTACACTATTACTTACTTACACTATTACTTACACTACTACCTACTTACACTACTACTTACTTACACTATTACTTACACTACTACTTACTTACACTACTACTTACTTACACTATTACTTACACTACGAATCACACATACACTTACTCTACTACTCACACATACACTTACAATACTACTTACACTACTACTTACTACACTACTACTTACTTACACTTTACTTACACTACTACTCACACATACACTTACACTACTACTCACACATACACGTACAATACTACTTACACTACTACTTACTTACACTAGTACTTACACTACTACTCACACACACTTACACTACTACTTACTTACACTACTACTTACACTACTACTCACAGCATACACTTACACTACTTACTTTACACTACTACTTACACTACTACTCACACTACTACTTACACATACACTTACACTACTACTCACACATACACTTACAATACTACTTACACTACTACTTACTTACACTACTTATTTACACTACTACTTACACTACTACTTACACTACTACTTACACTACTACTCACACATACACTTACACTACTACTTACACTACTACTCACACATAAACTTACACTACTACTTACACATACACTTGCACTACTACTTACACTACTTATTTACACTACTACTTACACTACTACTCACACTACTACTTACACTACTACTTACACTACTACTCACACATACACTTACACTATTACTTACACATACACTTACACTACTACTCACACATACACTTACACTACTACTTACACATACACTTATACTACTACTTACACTACTTACTTACACTACTACTTACACTACTACTTACACTACTACTCACACTACTACTTACACTACTACTTACACTATTACTCACACATACACTTACACTACTACTCACACATACACTTACACTACTACTCACACATACACTTACAATACTACTTACACTACTATTTACTTACACCACTACTTACACTACTACTTACACTACTTACTTACACTACTACTTACACTACCACTCACACACACTTACACTACTACTTACACATATACTTACACATATACTTACACATACACTTACAATACTACTTACCACATATATTTACACATATACTTACACATACACTTACACTACTACTTACACATATGGTGATATAGTGTAATAGTGAGAGTTCAGCACTCAGAACTGTAAACCTGTAATAACGCTGTTATATAGTGTAATAGTGGAGAGTTCAGTACTCAGAACTGTAAACCTGTAATAACACTGTTATATAGTGTATTAGTGAGAGTTCAGTACTCAGAACTGTAAACCTGTAATAACACTGTTATATAGTGTAATAGTGAGAGTTCAGTATTCAGAACTGTAAACCTGTAATAACACTGTTATATAGTGTACTAGTGAGAGTTCAGGTACTCAGAAGTGTAAACCTGTAATAACACTGTTATATAGTGTATTAGTGAGAGTACAGTACTCAGAACTGTAAACCTGTAATAACACTGTTATATAGTTTAACAGTGAGAGTTCAGCACTCAGAACTGTAAACCTGTAATAACACTGTTATATAGTGTACTATTGAGAGTTCAGTACTCAGAACTGTAAACCTGCAATAACACTGTTATATAGTGTACTATTGAGAGTTCAGTACTCAGAAGTGTAAACCTGTAATAACACTGTTATATAGTGTACTATTGAGAGTTCAGTACTCAGAAGTGTAAACCTGTAATAACACTGTTATATAGTGTAATAGTGAGAGTTCAGTACTCAGAAATGTAAACCTGTAATAACACTGTTATATAGTGTAATAGTGAGATTCAGTACTCAGAACTGTAAACCTGTAATAACACTGTTATATAGTGTACTATAGAGAGTTCAGTACTCAGAAGTGTAAACCTGTAATAACACTGTTATATAGTGTAATAGTGAGAGTTCAGTACTCAGAAGTGTAAACCTGTAATAACACTGTTATATAGTGTAATAGTGAGAGTTCAGTACTCAGAACTGTAAACCTGTAATACCACTGTTATATAGTGTACTATTGAGAGTTCAGTACTCAGAACTGTAAACCTGTATAACGCTGTTATATAGTGTAATAGTGAGAGTTCCGTATTCAGAACTGTAAACCTGTAATAACGCTGTTATATAGTGTAATAGTGAGAGTTCAGTACTCAGAACGTAAACCTGTAATAACGCTGTTATATAATGTATTAGTGAGAGTACAGTACTCAGAACTGTAAACCTGTAATAACACTGTTATATAGTGTAATAGTGAGACTTCAGTACTCAGAACTGTAAACCTGTAATAACACTGTTATATAGTGTACTATTGAGAGTTCAGTACTCAGAAGTGTAAACCTGTAATAACACTGTTATATAGTGTAATAGTGAGAGTTCAGTACTCAGAAGTGTAAACCTGTAATAACTGTTATATAGTGTACTATTGAGAGTTCAGTACTCAGAAGTGTAAACCTGTAATAACACTGTTATATAGTGTAATAGTGAGAGTTCAGTACTCAGAAGTGTAAACCTGTAATAACTGTTATATAGTGTACTATTGAGAGTTCAGTACTCAGAAGTGTAAACATGTAATAACACTGTTATATAGTGTAATAGTGAGAGTTCAGTACTCAGAAGTGTAAACCTGTAATAACTGTTATATAGTGTACTATTGAGAGTTCAGTACTCAGAACTGTAAACCTGTAATAACACTGTTATATAGTGTAATAGTTAGAGTTCAGTACTCAGAAGTGTAAACCTGTAATAACTGTTATATAGTGTACTATTGACAGTTCAGTACTCAGAACTGTAAACCTGTAATAACACTGTTATATAGTGTACTATTGAGAGTTCAGTACTCAGAACTGTAAACCTGTAATAACGCTGTTATATAGTGTAATAGTGAGAGTTCAGTACTCAGAACTGTAAACCTGTAATAACACTGTTATATAGTGTAATAGTGAGAGTTCAGTACTCAGAACTGTAAACCTGTAATAACACTGTTATATAGTGTACTATTGAGAGTTCAGTACTCAGAACTGTAAACCTGTAATAACACTGTTATATAGTGTAGTAGTGAGAGTTCAGTACTCAGAACTCTAAACCTGTAATAACACTGTTATATAGTGTACTATTGAGAGTTCAGTACTCAGAACTGTAAACCTGTAATAACACTGTTATATAGTGTACTATTGGGAGTTCAGTACTCAGAACTGTAAACCTGTAATAACACTGTTATATAGTGTACTGTTGGGAGTTCAGTACTCAGAACTGTAAACCTGTAATAACACTGTTATATAGTGTAATAGTGAGAGTTCAGTACTCAGAACTGTAAACCTGTAATAACACTGTTATATAGTGTAATAGTGAGAGTTCAGTACTCAGAACTGTAAACCTGTAATAACACTGTTATATAGTGTAGTAGTGAGAGTTCAGTACTCAGAACTGTAAACCTGTAATAACGCTGTTATATAGTGTACTGTTAGGAGTTCAGTACTCAGAACTGTAAACCTGTAATAACACTGTTATATAGTGTAATAGTGAGAGTTCAGTACTCAGAACTGTAAACCTGTAATAACACTGTTATATAGTGTATTCTCCACATTCTTCATCTAATGTTCCACCTTAAACACTGCAGCTCCTACAGACGCCAGAATGGAACCACAGCACCGTTTAAGGTGGAACAGAGAATTCCCAAAACAAGTGCTTCTAAATGGTGGATTAAAGTAGGTCTATGTTCCTCCACAGTGAGAGTTACAGACTGTGATGTTTATATTTTGGTCTTTTAAGAAGTTCTCAGGAGCGTATTTACATCTTCTCATGAATAAGGAAAGACGTATGAACCTCTGAATGTTCCTTCTGAGATGCGGTGGGAGAATTGAATGACTGTGGAGTTTGTAAACAGTGAGAACAGGAAGTTCACCAGCATTCCTCAGAACGGCAGCTAAAGATGCTCTGATGGTAAATTATGTAGCTTCTGGGATGAGGCTTGTGTGATTTGGAGAACGTCCATCGCTGTGTTCTCTGGTGGAGGGGATTGCGCTCACCATCCTCTGGAAGGGGTCAGCTAAGGGTCAGAACGGGATTTCATAAAGGGCTGACTGGAGCCCCCTGAGCATCACTTATAAAGATCTCTATCCTGATATATTAATATAAACATATTTCTGGAGTTATATTTGTAGTAATGGAGTTAATGAAGCCAGACTTCCTGAGCGCTGCTGCTCTGCTGCCTCACAAACTCAACACGGCTTGTTTTGATTGGACCGTTTATTTTGTTTTGCTTCTTTCAAAAAGAATCTTACTCAGTGAGACGCGTACTACTCCAGAACAAACAGGCTGCTTGTTTCTGTTTCTGTATTTGGTGTCCAGGCTGGTCTTCTGTCCACGCTGACGGAGCCAGTAAACACTGCGTTTAACTCCTAGTCACAGTTAGTGTTAGCAGTAGAGTGACTGGAGGAGTGATACATCACTCTCACTAACTGGCTGTCTGATGGACGAGTGTGGGTTTGGCAGGAGAAGGTTAAAGGAGGACTATGATCTGTACAGAGATATTTCTATCTTCTACTGAGTATCAGCAGTTCAGAAACTAAACGGTCAGGCGAGCAGTTTGTAGTGTGAGAGACTGAAACCCCACAAAACTGAAAATAAATAAACAGTCTGTTACACAAACAGCAGTACACTCACACAACCCCCCATTCACCCCCACCGCTCACACTGACATTACTCACAGACTGTGACTGTGGTGTGTTACTGTGTGTTGTGCTGGTGTGAGTGGATCAGACACATTGTGTCCACTCACTGTCCACTCTATTAGACACTCCTACTACTTGCTGGTCCACCTTGTAGATGTAAAGTCAGATACAGTAGATCATCTGCTGCTGCACAGTTTGTGTTCCTCTAGTTCTTCATCAGTGGACACAGGACGCCGCCCACAGGACACTGCTGTCCGGATAGTTTTGGTTGGTGGACGATTCTCAGTCCAGCAGTGACACTGCGGTGTTTTCACACTCCAGCAGCACTCCACTCACACCAGCACAACACACACTAACTAACACACCACCACCACGTCAGTGTCACTGCAGTGCTGAGAATGACCCACCTCCCTAATAGTACCTGCTCTGTGGTGGTCCTGTGGGGGTCCTGATCATTAAAGAACAGAGTAATAAAGTATACAGAGAATCAGATGAACTACAGTCTGTAAGTGGAGCTCCTGTATGGTCAGTGGAGCTGATACAGTGGACAGTGAGTGGAGGTCCTGTATGGTCAGTGGAGCTGATACAGTGGACAGTGAGTGGAGGTCCTGTATGGTCAGTGGAGCTGATACAGTGGACAGTGAGTGGAGGTCCTGTATGGTCAGTGGAGCTGATACAGTGGACAGTGAGTGGAGGTCCTGTATGGTCAGTGGAGCTGATACAGTGGACAGTGGGTGGAGGTCCTGTATGGTCAGTGGAGCTCCTGTATGGTCAGTGGAGCTGATGGAGTGGACAGTGAGTGGAGGTCCTATATGGTCAGTGGAGCTGATGGAGTGGACAGTGAGTGGAGGTCCTGTATGGTCAGTGGAGCTGATGGAGTGGACAGTGAGCGGAGATACAGTCTGTAAGTGGAGCTCCTGTATGGTCAGTGGAGCTGATACAGTGGACAGTGAGCGTAGATACAGTCTGTAAGTGGAGCTCCTGTATGGTCAGTGGAGCTGATACAGTGGACAGTGGGTGGAGGTCCTGTATGGTCAGTGGAGCTCCTGTATGGTCAGTGGAGCTGATGGAGTGGACAGTGAGTGGAGGTCCTATATGGTCAGTGGAGCTCCTGTATGGTCAGTGGAGCTGATGGAGTGGACAGTGAGTGGAGGTCCTGTATGGTCAGTGGAGCTGATGGAGTGGACAGTGGGTGGAGATATGGGGGGAGCTGGGTTTAATGGTTGGTGTATATGGTCTTAGTCGCAGGCTGTTTAGAGGTAAAGGGTCTGAAATGAGTCAGTTATGAATATTTGTTTATTTGTTGTTGGTTCTTTAATAGTTGCAAACAACAAACTATAAAAGTATGAAAGGGTTAATGTTATATATACATGGCAGTTAATCACCAGTTAAGGTTTAAGCCCAGCAGAACAAAGCCTGGGAGATTACATGGTTGTGGAGATGTGGTCCGATGCTGTCTGATTCCAGACTGTTGGATGTGGTCAGGAGGAGTTCAGAGCACAGATGGAGCTTTGTTTCAGATCCAGACATCATGTTTGTTTGTTTGTGTTTAATATCAACATGGATTGTTCAAAGGCTGGAGGTTTGTTGCTGTGAGTCTTCAGCCAGGACGGATCTTCAGCCGGGACGGATCTTCAGTCCAGTCCAGTCTTCAGTTCAGTCTTCAGTCCAGTCTTCAGTCCAGTCCAGTCTTCAGTCCAGTCCAGTCTTCAGTCCAGCAGGTCTCCAGCAGAGTCAGCGCTCACGAGTATATAATCCAGTTTCAACACACAAGAAGATTCTTCAGACCCAGTTTCAAAACACTGAGACTGTAAACAACAACAGACAGCAGTGATTAGTTCATACAACACACCTGAGAACAGGTACAATAGCAGGTGTTATAACACTGTGTAATAACACCACTCAGTGCTTAGTAAACATTTGGTGACTGGAAACACAAACTGATCCAGTTTTAAACAAATTAATTATTTTTCCATCTTCAGGCGTGTTCAGCTGTGTGTCTGTTCGGGATCTTACAGGTGGGCTCATCTGCAGAATGCTTCTAATATTAATTATTACTTTTTACATTAACGCTGTGTTCACAGAGGCTCATTCAGAGGTTGTTGTTTTATTTTCTAAATCTTTAAACAACAACACGCAGAGTAGAGTCTGAAACCCTCTGAAGAACATCCTGAAACAGTTGGACCATGCGCTGATGTTGAGTGGAGCCTCAATAGAGCCTTGCTCATGAAGGACTCTGGCTTTTACTGGACGGACTTTTTAAAGCATGATTACATCACCTCTTCAAACGCTTTCTGGATAGTTCAAGTCTTCCTACTCGCTAACATCCTCTCTCTATCTTCTCTGAACGTACTGTGAGCCCAGACTTCTTCAGCAGGTCTGGAGGTTCAGCGCTGAGCTCACTGCTGCTGCTGAACTGGTTTCTAGCTTACGGGATTAGATTGAAATGATTGATGTTGCTGTATATCAGATGCAGGTCTGATGAGCGTACGCCAGGAAACAAATAACCCACTGTAGTCGCGCCTGCAGCCAGATGTCTCCACACGTTTCTCCAAGTCACACGTCTCACCGCCGAGCCAACGTCTAAGTCACTGATGTTTGAGTCCAAGTTGAATCTAATTTGTCAAGTTGAGTCACAAGACATCAGATTCAGCATTCAGGTCACATGTCTTCAGTCCACGTCTCTGCACAGCAGTGCTCAGCTAGAGATCCACAATGTCCACCTAAACCCAAACATCACTGGTCTGACTACGGGGGCCACTGTGCAGGAGCCCTGGGGGCCTCGGACCCCACAGACAGAGATACTTCAAATACTTAAGAAGATCAACAGCAGATGTTAGATGATGAAGAAGCAGCCTTTGATGTGAACAAGTGAACAAAAAAATAAAAATATAAGAATGAAGAGTGTGATCTTCACTCAGACCTGCTTTCTGTGTTGTGTAGTGTTGTGTAGTGTTGTGTAGTGTTGTGTATTATCGTGTAGTATTGTGTAGCACTGTGTAGTGTTCTGTAGTATTGTGTATTCTTGTGCAGTGTTGTGTAGTGTTGTGTAGTATTGTGTAGTGTTGTGTAGTGTTCTGTAGTATTGTGTATTATTGTGCAGTGTTGTGTAGTATTGTGTAGTGTTGTGTAGTGTTGTGTATTATCGTGTAGTATTGTGTATTATTGTGTATTATTGTGTAGTGTTGTGTATTATTGTGTAGTGTTGTGTATTATTGTGCAGTGTTGTGTAGTGTTGTGTAGTGTTGTGTATTATCGTGTATTATTGTGTAGTGTTGTGTATTATTGTGCAGTGTTGTGTAGTGTTGTGTAGTGTTGTGTTGTGTATTATCGTGTAGTATTGTGTATTATTGTGTAGTGTTGTGTATTATTGTGCAGTGTTGTGTAGTGTTGTGTATTATTGTGCAGTGTTGTGTAGTGTTGTGTAGTGTTGTGTATTATCGTGTAGTATTGTGTATTATTGTGTAGTATTGTGTAGTGTTGTGTTGTGTATTATCGTGTAGTATTGTGTATTATTGTGTAGCATTGTGTATTATTGTGTAGTGTTGTGTAGTGTTGTGTAGTGTTGTGTATTATCGTGTAGTATTGTGTATTATTGTGTAGTGTTGTGTATTATTGTGTAGTGTTGTGTATTATTGTGTAGTATTGTGTAGTATTGTGTAGTGTTGTGTATTATTGTGTATTATTGTGTAGTATTGTGTATTATTGTGTAGTATTGTGTAGTGTTGTGTATTATTGTGTATTATTGTGTAGTGTTGTGTAGTATTGTGTATTATCGTGTAGTATTGAGTAGTATTGTGTAGTGTTGTGTAGTGTTGTGCAGTATTGTGTAGTATTGTGTAGCATTGTGTATTATTGTATAGTATTGTGTAGTGTTGTGTATTGTTGTGTATTGTTGTGTATTATTGTGTAGTGTTGTGTATTATTGAGTAGTATTGTGTATTATCGTGTAGTATTGAGTAGTGTTGTGTAGTGTTGTGTAGTGTTGTGCAGTATTGTGTAGTATTGTGTAGCATTGTGTATTATTGTGTAGTATTGTGTAGTGTTGTGTAGTGTTGTGTAGTGTTGTGCAATATTGTGTAGTATTGTGTAGCATTGTGTAGTATTGTGTATTATTGAGCAGTATTGTGTAGTATTGTGTGGAATTGTGTAGTGTTGTGTAGCATTGTGTAGTGTTGTGCAGTGTTGTGTAGGATTGTGTAGTGTTGTGTAGTGTTGTGTATTATTGTGTAGTGTTGAGTAGTATTGTGTAGTATTGTGTAGTGTTGTGTATTATTGTGTATTATTGTGTAGTATTGTGTATTATTGTGTAGTGTTGAGTAGTATTGAGTAGTATTGTGTAGTATTGTGTATTATTGTGTATTTGTGTGTAGTATTGTGTATTATTGTGTATTATTGTGTAGTATTGAGTAGTATTGTGTAGTGTTGTGTATTATTGTGTAGTGTTGTGTATTATTGTGTATTATTGTGTAGTATTGAGTACTATTGTGTAGTGTTTTGTATTATTGTGTAGTGTTGTATATTATTGTGTAGTGTTGTGTATTATTGAGTAGTATTGTGTATTATTGTGTAGTATTGAGTAGTGTTGTGTAGTGTTGTGTAGTGTTGTGCAGTATTGTGTAGTATTGTGTATTATTGTGTATTATAGTGTAGTATTGTGTAGTGTTGTGTAGTGTTGTGTAGTGTTGTGCAATATTGTGTAGTATTGTGTAGCAGTGTGTAGTATTGTGTAGTATTGAGCAGTATTGTGTAGTCTTGTGTTTTATTGTGTAGTGTTGTGTAGTGTTGTTTATTATTGTGTAGTATTGTGTAGTGTTGTTTTATTGTGTAGTGTTGTGTAGTATTGTGTTGTATTGTGTAGTATTGTGTAGCACTGTGTATTATTGTGTAGTATTATGTATTATTGTGTAGTGTTGTGTATTATTGTGTAGTATTGTGTAGAATTGTGTAGTGTTGTGTATTATTATGTAGTGTTGTGTATTATTGTGTAGTATTGTGTGTAATTGTGTAGTGTTGTGTAGCATTGTGTAGTGTTGTGTATTATTGTGTTGTGTTGAGTAGTATTGTGTAGTATTGTGAAGTGTTGTGTATTATTGTGTATTATTGTGTATTATTGTGAAGTATTGTGTATTATTGTGTAATGTTGAGTAGTATTGAGTAGTATTGAGTAGTATTGTGTAGTATTGTGTATTATTGTGTATTATTGTGTAGTATTGTGTATTATTGTGTAGTATTGAGTAGTATTGTGTAGTGGTGTGTATTATTGTGTAGTGTTGTGTATTATTGTATTTATTGTGTAGTATTGAGTAGTATTGTGTAGTGTTGTGTATTATCGTGTAGTGTTGTATATTATTGTGTAGTATTGTGTAGTATTGTGTAGTATTGAGTAGTATTGTGTATTATTGTGTATTATTGTGTAGTGTTGTGTAGTATTGTGTAGTATTGAGTAGTATTGTGTAGTGTTGTGTATTATTGTGTAGTGTTGTGTAGTATTGAGTAGTATTGTGTATTATTGTGTATTATTGTGTAGTTTTGTGTATTATTGTGTATTATTGATTAGTATTGTGTAGTGTTGTGCATTGTTGTGTATTATTGTATAGTATTGAGTAGTATGGTGTAGTGTTGTGTAGTATTGAGTAGTATTGTGTAGTGTTGTGTAGTATTGTGTATTATTGTGTAGTATTGAGTAGTATTGTGAAGTGTTGTGTAGTATTGAGTAGTATTGTGTAGTGTTGTGTAGTATTGAGTAGTATTGTGTAGTGTTGTGTATTATTGTGTAGTATTGATTAGTATTGTGTAGTGTTGTGCATTATTGTGTATTATTGTGTAGTGTTGTTAATAAGTATTGTGTAGTGTTGTGTATTATTGTGTAGTGTTGTATATTATTGTGCAGTGTTGTGTAGTATTGTGTAGTATTGAGTAGTATTGTGTATTATTGTGTATTATTGTGTATTATTTTGTAGTGTTGTGTATTATTGTGTAGTGTTGTGTAGTATTGTGTAGTGTTGTGTATTATTGTGTATTATTGTGTATTATTGTGTAGTGTTGTGTAGTATTGTGTAGTGTTGTGTATTATTGTGTAGTGTTGTGTAGTATTGTGTACTATTGTGTATTATTGTGTATTATTGTGTAGTGTTGTGTATTATTGTGTAGTATTGTGTAGTGTTGTGTAGTATTGTGTAGTATTGAGTAGTATTGTGTATTATTGTGTATTATTGTGTATTATTGTGTAGTTTTGTGTAGTATTGATTAGTATTGTGTAGTGTTGTGTATTATTGTGTGTTATTGTGTAGTATTGAGTAGTATTGTGTAGTGTTGTGTATTATTGTGTATTATTGTGTAGTATTACGTAGTATTGTGTAGTGTTGTGTAGTATTGAGTAGTATTGTGTAGTGTTGTGTATTATTGTGTAGTGTTGTGTATTATTGTGTAGTATTGAGTATTATTGTGTATTATTGTGTAGTGTTGTGTATTATTGTGTAGTATTGTGTAGTGTTGTGTAGTATTGTGTAGTATTGAGTAGTATTGTGTATTATTGTGTATTATTGTGTATTATTGTGTAGTTTTGTGTAGTATTGATTAGTATTGTGTAGTGTTGTGTATTATTGTGTGTTATTGTGTAGTATTGAGTAGTATTGTGTAGTGTTGTGTATTATTGTGTATTATTGTGTAGTATTACGTAGTATTGTGTAGTGTTGTGTAGTATTGAGTAGTATTGTGTAGTGTTGTGTATTATTGTGTAGTGTTGTGTATTATTGTGTAGTATTGAGTAGAATTGTGTAGTGTTGTGTAGTAGTGAGTAGTATTTTGTATTATTGTGTATTATTGTGTATTATTGTGTAGTTTTGTGTGTTATTGTGTATTATTGATTAGTATTGTGTAGTATTGTGTAGTGTTGTGTATTGTTGTGTATTATTTTGTAGTATTGAGTAGTATTGTGTATTGTTGTGTAGTATTGAGTAGTATTGTGTAGTGTTGTGTATTATTGTGTTGTGTTGTGTATTATTGTGTATTATTGTGTAGTATTGAATAGTATTGTGTAGTATTGTGTATTATTGTGTAGTGTTGTGTATTATTGTGTAGTGTTGTGTAGTATTGTGTAGTATTGAGTAGTATTGTGTAGTGTTGTGTATTATTGTGTAGTGTTGTGTAGCATTGAGTAGTATTGTGTATTATTGTGTATTATTGTGTAGTTTTGTGTATTATTGTGTATTATTGATTAGTATTGTGTAGTGTTGTGCATTGTTGTGTATTATTGTATAGTATTGAGTAGTATTGTGTAGTGTTGTGTAGTATTGGGTAGTATTGTGTAGTATTGTGTAGTATTGTGTATTATTGTGTAGTATTGAGTAGTATTGTGTAGTGTTGTGTAGTATTGAGTAGTATTGTGTAGTGTTGTGTAGTATTGTGTATTATTGAGTAGTATTGTGTAGTGTTGTGTAGTATTGAGTAGTATTGTGTAGTGTTGTGTATTATTGTGTAGTATTGATTAGTATTGTGTAGTGTTGTGCATTATTGTGTATTATTGTGTAGTGTTGAATAGTATTGTGTAGTGTTGTGTAGTATTGAGTAGTATTGTGTAGTGTTGTGTATTATTGTGTAGTGTTGTGTATTATTGTGTAGTATTGAATAGTATTGTGTAGTGTTGTGTATTATTGTGTAGTATTGATTAGTATTGTGTAGTGTTGTGCATTATTGTGTATTATTGTGTAGTGTTGAATAGTATTGTGTAGTGTTGTGTAGTATTGAGTAGTATTGTGTAGTGTTGTGTATTATTGTGTAGTGTTGTGTATTATTGTGTAGTATTGAATAGTATTGTGTAGTGTTGTGTATTATTGTGTAGTGTTGTGTAGTATTGTGTAGTGTTATGTATTATTGTGTATTTGTGTGTAGTATTGTGTATTATTGTGTATTATTGTGTAGTATTGAGTAGTATTGTGTAGTGTTGTGTATTATTGTGTATTATTGTGTAGTATTACGTAGTATTGTGTAGTGTTGTGTAGTATTGAGTAGTATTGTGTAGTGTTGTGTATTATTGTGTAGTGTTGTGTATTATTGTGTAGTATTGAGTAGAATTTTGTAGTGTTGTGTAGTAGTGAGTAGTATTTTGTATTATTGTGTATTATTGTGTATTATTGTGTAGTTTTGTGTATTATTGTGTATTATTGATTAGTATTGTGTAGTATTGTGTAGTGTTGTGTATTGTTGTGTATTATTTTGTAGTATTGAGTAGTATTGTGTATTGTTGTGTAGTATTGAGTAGTATTGTGTAGTGTTGTGTATTATTGTGTTGTGTTGTGTATTATTGTGTAGTATTGAATAGTATTGTGTAGTATTGTGTATTATTGTGTAGTGTTGTGTATTATTGTGTAGTGTTGTGTAGTATTGTGTAGTATTGAGTAGTATTGTGTAGTGTTGTGTATTATTGTGTAGTGTTGTGTAGCATTGAGTAGTATTGTGTATTATTGTGTATTATTGTGTAGTTTTGTGTATTATTGTGTATTATTGATTAGTATTGTGTAGTGTTGTGCATTGTTGTGTATTATTGTATAGTATTGAGTAGTATTGTGTAGTGTTGTGTAGTATTGGGTAGTATTGTGTAGTATTGTGTAGTATTGTGTATTATTGTGTAGTATTGAGTAGTATTGTGTAGTGTTGTGTAGTATTGAGTAGTATTGTGTAGTGTTGTGTAGTATTGTGTATTATTGAGTAGTATTGTGTAGTGTTGTGTAGTATTGAGTAGTATTGTGTAGTGTTGTGTATTATTGTGTAGTATTGATTAGTATTGTGTAGTGTTGTGCATTATTGTGTATTATTGTGTAGTGTTGAATAGTATTGTGTAGTGTTGTGTAGTATTGAGTAGTATTGTGTAGTGTTGTGTATTATTGTGTAGTGTTGTGTATTATTGTGTAGTATTGAATAGTATCGTGTAGTGTTGTGTATTATTGTGTAGTATTGATTAGTATTGTGTAGTGTTGTGCATTATTGTGTATTATTGTGTAGTGTTGAATAGTATTGTGTAGTGTTGTGTATTATTGTGTAGTGTTGTGTATTATTGTGTAGTATTGAATAGTATTGTGTAGTGTTGTGTATTATTGTGTAGTGTTGTGTAGTATTGTGTAGTGTTGTGTATTATTGTGTATTTGTGTGTAGTATTGTGTATTATTGTGTATTATTGTGTAGTATTGAGTAGTATTGTGTAGTGTTGTGTATTATTGTGTAGTGTTGTGTATTATTATGTAGTATTGAATAGTATTGTGTAGTGTTGTGTATTATTGTGTAGTGTTGTGTATTATTATGTAGTATTGAATAGTATTGTGTAGTGTTGAATAGTATTGTGTAGTGTTGTGTAGTATTGAGTAGTATTGTGTAGTGTTGTGTATTATTGTGTAGTGTTGTGTATTATTGTGTAGTATTGAATAGTATTGTGTAGTGTTGTGTATTATTGTGTAGTGTTGTGTAGTATTGTGTAGTGTTGTGTATTATTGTGTATTTGTGTGTAGTATTGTGTATTATTGTGTATTATTGTGTAGTATTGAGTAGTATTGTGTAGTGTTGTGTATTATTGTGTAGTGTTGTGTATTATTGTGTAGTATTGAATAGTATTGTGTAGTGTTGTGTATTATTGTGTAGTGTTGTGTAGTATTGTGTAGTGTTGTGTATTATTGTGTATTTGTGTGTAGTATTGTGTATTATTGTGTATTATTGTGTAGTATTGAGTAGTATTGTGTAGTGTTGTGTATTATTGTGTAGTCTTGTGTATTATTATGTAGTATTGAATAGTATTGTGTAGTGTTGTGTATTATTGTGTAGTGTTGTGTATTATTGTGTAGTATTGAATAGTATTGTGTAGTGTTGTGTATTATTGTGTAGTGTTGTGTAGTATTGTGTAGTGTTGTGTATTATTGTGTATTTGTGTGTAGTATTGTGTATTATTGTGTATTATTGTGTAGTATTGAGTAGTATTGTGTAGTGTTGTGTATTATTGTGTAGTGTTGTGTATTATTATGTAGTATTGAATAGTATTGTGTAGTGTTGTGTATTATTGTGTAGTGTTGTGTATTATTATGTAGTATTGAATAGTATTGTGTAGTGTTGAATAGTATTGTGTAGTGTTGTGTAGTATTGAGTAGTATTGTGTAGTGTTGTGTATTATTGTGTAGTGTTGTGTATTATTGTGTAGTGTTGTGTATTATTATGTAGTATTGAATAGTATTGTGTAGTGTTGAATAGTATTGTGTAGTGTTGAATAGTATTGTGTAGTGTTGTGTAGTATTGAGTAGTATTGTGTAGTGTTGTGTATTATTGTGTAGTGTTGTGTATTATTGTGTACTTCTGCCCCTATGCAAAATACTCATAATCACTGGACATGCAATTAAAACACCTACTGAACAGGTTTACAGTTCTGGACTGTTTAGCTCCGCCCCTCAGAACCCAGCCACTCACTGACCAGCAGTGACGCTGTATCAGCCTCAGAGGTGCCACTGCTGTGTTTACAGTACATCACAGCCAACTGGTCCCAGTTAACAGTCCAGTGTCCAGAAACTCTGATGAGGAGCTGGAGGAGCTGGAGGAGCTGGAGAGGGACGAGCTGTGTGTGTTATATCCTCTGCCCTGTGAGGATGGTCAGTGGTGGTCATGTGGTGTTCCTCTGTCTGCTATAAGTGTTTGATGTGGAACCGGTACTGTGGAGTACATGGTGTGGAAGATCTCAGGTCTGGACTGATCTTCTCTCCAGGATGGATCACGAGACGTTTAAACCCCACTTTTCTCAAACTTGCTGTAGTTTAAATAATTTGTGCTTCTAAATAGACGAGCGTCGTCAGGCTGGAGCCTCACGACCACCTAACGTTTCAGACTCTTTCAGTAAACATGCAGCTACTTCAGCTCTTCATGATCTGCTGATGAACGTTTGGAGCGAGCATGATGTGAAGCTGCCCTCTAGTGGTGGAGCTCCAGAACTATATAGTTTCTATTTTTTCACAGATGTTTAGAGGAAATGAGAACTATACATTCAACACCAATAACTCCTGGATCTGTCCAACCACAGCCCGGAAGAAAAACAGCCCCCCGACATCACAGAGCCTCTACGCTCCTCACAGTGGGGATGAGGAACGGTTCTGCGAGGCTTTAGGTTGGAATGCCAAACTCTCCACTGTGTTTGTTGCCAACAAACTCTATTTCAGTCTCATCTGACCGTTAGAACATGATCACACTGAAAGTTCTAGCAACATCTGGCAAACTGTAGGAGCTTGAGTTTGATGCTCCTTGACGGCGGAGACGTTCTTCTGGCAGCTCCAAACACGCTGTGGTTATGTAGATGGAATCTGTTTGTAGTTTAGGAGATGTTTAAACTCTGAGATCAAACTAATCTCTTTACTTCACTAACTGTGATCTTCAGAGACTCTTTATCTCGTAGAGTCAATGTGGACACGCGTCCTCCTCCTGACAGTAGCCTCTCCAGCTGCTTTAACCTTCTGGATTATTGCCCGAGAGTGGAAATGAGTCCCCGTGTGGATGTTCTCCTGAAACCTTCAGCTCCATCATTACTGTAATCTCTGCTCTCTCTCTGTGGTGGGGGATTAAATCTGTTTACGATGTATTGGGATATTTTGGGGGTCCGGCGGTGTCAGAAAACATCCAATACAAGCATACAATCCCACAATGCACTGCCAGAGTGTACAACTGACTTTAGCAGATAGAAGATGAACGTCTCTGAGAAGAAGCCCAGCAGGCAGGGCGTCTCCACACACCTCTCCTCACACCAATAAAATTCAGCAGCTAGGGTGGACTGGGACTCACACAGTAATGAGCTGAGCTGACGAAGGTGCAGAGATAGTTCCTGATATTGATCTAGATTTCCAAACGCTGTGATCAGATCATACGGTGTAAGATCACCTCCTGTGTACGTACCAGCACAGCCAGTCATGACTGGTTAATTAATTAGAATTAAAATTTTATAGAAATGAAAAATGAAAAGTTCTGTGTTGATCTCTGTATTTTTGATTTGTACTGTAACAGATTTACACACTTGTTTAACAGATTTACACACTTGTTTAACAGATTTACACACTTGTTTGTTTCCGTAGGAGAGACTTTCTCACTCTGGCGTGTACTTTGAGTTTTAGAACTTTGCAGTTTTACTGTAAAACTCAACAGACACGGGTAGAAAGAAAGAAGAAAAACAGAAAAGAATGATTAAAAAAAGAAAAACGAGAAAAAGAAAGAGAGAGGGAGAAAGAAAGAGGGAGGAGCAGTGCTGCGGTTCTGCCACTAGAGGGCAGCATTAGTCTGCTATTGCTGCAGGTCTGTATGAAAGTTGTTTCATGGTAAAGTACAGTCAGTAACTTCAGAACATAAACATGTGAATAAGTGATCACTTTATAAAGAGTTTATAAACGGTTTTACTAGATTTACACAAAATCTACATTTATGTAAAAATTCAATTACATTAGATGTAGAAGTAAAGACACATCCTTTCAGACCCCCAGTGCAGAGGGGTCTTCTGTGGTTGTTCTCCTCTCCATAAGATCAAAGAGCTGTTTATCTGATGAGGACAGGGTTGGTGGTCTACCAGGTTGTGAACAGTGTTTGAACTCCAGTTGGAGAAACTCCTGTGTTTCCAGTTTGCTTTGTGGATTTTGGCTGGAAATGAAAGGTGGTCTCTGACTTTCACACAGAGCAAAAATGTGTTTCTCTTGTTATTTATTTAGAAATTTAGAAACTCTGAAATATTATAATCAGCAAAGTTATAGATATGTACTTATTAAATATATACTTACCCTTTACTAAAGTACTGCAGACTCATTTCAGATCCATCCAGGAACCCAGTTTGGGAATGAACTCAGTTTGGGAATGAACTCAGTTTGGGAATGAACCCAGTTTGGGAATTAACTGGTTGGAACGTTGCTGCATAAGAAACGTTTTATTTTTTATTATTTATGGACCAGAAGGTGTGTTATAAAGGTTAGTATGAACATGTGCAGTGAAGGGAAAAATTCAGCAGCTTAGTTTTTGTTGTTTAATACAGTTCCTGTGAGGTTCTCCACAACTCCACAAGATCAATCACCGCTCTTAACAAAGCATTCATTCTTAAATCCTCTCGGTCCTAAATAAAAACAGAATCTACACTACAAACACTGCTTCATCTGTTCAACCTCAATCTAAACTCCAGCGTAGACAGAGCTTCACTGCTCCACACTAAACTTCACACAGTGTAGCAACTAAAGACTAAACTAATTTAATTAAATCTGAAAGCTATTTAGAAAGTCTTATTTGTTAGGTTAATTAAAACTAGTTCAGTTGTTTGTGATCAAATACTTTTTATAGATTCTACCAACAAAACATCATAGTTTTTATAATTAGTTATTATTATATTTTTATAATATAACGTTTTATAATTATGATCTTTAGTTATTTATGAAGTTTCTTCTCCTCCTCCTGTTAAAGTACTTCCATCAGATCTGTTTATTTCAGTGTTTCTACAGAACTCAGAAACAAAATCAGACAAGAGTGAGTAGAACACTGAAAGATATTATATTTAATAAAGCTTGTGTCTGTTTGTCCTTCTGCTGAAATATATAAGAGAAAAAGCAGATATTAATTTCTACACATTTAGGTTTGGAGTGTAAAGTTCAGTAGTTTGGAGGTGGAATTGTAGGAAATGGGATTTTGTTGATTTGTTAAAAGTTGAATGTTTTTAGGAGCGACTGAAGATGACGATCTGTGAATTTGGGCATTATAACTTTTTACTGATTTCAGTTTCTCATATACTGGACATTATATTAAATATATATAATTTCTGTGTATCTCCACAATGTCAACTTCACAGGAGACGCCAAAAACTGTCTTTATTTTAATGGGAGTCAGTGGTCAGTGGTCAGTGTGTTAGATGTTCTGCAGTGGACGCGAGTGCTCCTCAGGTGAACTGTTGAAAGTAATGTAAAGATCAGGGTGAGGGAAGCGTACAGCGAGCTGGGGGCTCTCGCGCGGAGCAGTGACGCGCTGGTGAGGGTTTCAGGTGAACAGTTGTTGTGTGAATAGAATCAAACCGACTTTAACGAGGAGAACACCGCGCTCGTTAAAGCCGAGCTGGACGTCCTGCAGCTGTGATTGAGGTCCAGATGCTTCAGTTAGCAGTTTATTTACTTCTCCTAGTGCCAAACAGCAAATCACCCCATTTACCCTGCGGGGGGGCAGAACACCATTTCACAGGTTTTATGTTGTGTGACATTACAGAACGCCCCCCCACCCACAGCCCCCCACCCCCACAGACTGCTGCTTAATTGCGGAGATCACAGCGCTGTTCACTCGTGGTCCGGCTCGGCCCGGCCGGGTCCAGGGGGCGTAATCGCGCTGTTTACGAGGCTTTCGGGCGATTTTCCATCATATTTAACGATTTTATGGTGTCTTTCTAAACAATGCTGCCTCGTTAGTTCCCATTAGAACGTCCAGCGTTCCAGCTCTAATCTTCTGCACCCAGCCTAATCGCACCCTCGGCTTTGGCTGTGAGGACCGAGCGAATGAGTCAGATGTTCCAGCAGGCGTGTGGAGCGACACCAGGCTGAGACGCTGTTCGTCAGGCCAACTTTCTGAAATGAAAATAAAGTGTAATTAATATCTAATTAATACGTAATAAACCACAAAACTAACTTAAACTCTAGAAAGACTCAAACCTCAACTGCTTACAACTGCTCAACTGCTGCTGTGCAGAAGATTCTCAAACTGATTTGGTTGATCATGAAATGAATTATAGATTATAATATTTATTTATTTGTTTATTTATTTATTTATTTATATTTTTACAGTGTGTACTGTTTTTATAGCTTAGAACTAAATGTATATTACAAATAAAGATCTTACTGCTATTTAAACGTTTATATAGTAAGTACTACTGTGTAATATAGTTATTACTGTATTATTACACATTCTTATTGTTTTATTTCTTACATCTCTGTTCTTGAATAGTTACTCGCTGGGTGAGTGAGTGATCGTGAGTGATCGTGAGTGATTGTGTGTTATAAGTGTTAATTAGAGATTTTGGTTGAAGTTCAAATTAACTCAGCAAATTAAGCCAGAAATTTAAAAAACAGTCAAATAAAACATTTATACATAAAATAACAGCTTATATACAAACAACAGAGTGAAGAAAACTGTTGCTCTTTTCACAGGACGCTGCAGGACGTTTATGAAATTCAAATTTATTTTATTTTATTTTATAAATGCTGAAAGTCTGAGGTTGACTCAGTGTTGGTCCTGAACAGATTGTGTCTGAGAAGACGGCAGTGAGTTTATAAGATACGTAGTTTAAACGTTCTAGATGAACTTTCAGCGGAGTGTGAAGAGAGTGTGTTTAGCTCTGTGTTTGAAGTCTCTTCCACACGAACACGGTCCTCACAAAGCACTTAAACAGCTGCGTTATTACAAACCAGGACCACCAGATAAGTCCCACTCCCACCAACACCACATACGCCATCTTCATCCCAGCACCAGTTTCCAAAGAAAAACCAGTATCTCCAAAACAGTAACATCAGAACAGGACCACTCCTTACCTCTACGCACGCTAATAGAGTTTTGTTTAAATTAATTTTTAAATATTTTTTTGGTCCAATCATCTTGAAATTCTGCAAAATATAAATAAGAATTGTTCAAACTGTGTAAAAATAAAAAAACCTGAGATACTTGGTTTTCATTGGACAGTGAGAACAAAAGTCAAACGGCTGCTAAATCACAAGAAAGCATTGGTTAGCATTAGCTTAGCTAGCCTGTTTCAGCTCTGCTCAGACTCACAGAAGTTGTTCTGAGGCACATTTGGATGACAGTGACTCTGATCTGAGGAAGTGAGGCGGCTGATGTTGGAGGGACAGAAACCAGAACCTGTTCTGTGGTGTCTGTAGCTGAAGCCTCCGAGCTAAGCTGAAGCTAGAGGGCTCCTCTCCGCTAGCTAACTCAGTACAGGTTTGATTAGACTAATAACAGAGATCAAAGCTGTCTGATTGGGGTTGGAGTGACAGAAAGCTAAATAAAACTGTTCTGTAGTGTTCACAGACTGCTACGCTAATGCTAATGTAGTTAACCCCACCCTAACCCTAACCCAGGCTCAGTAACTGGTTTAGAGAGTCATCTGAGAGCATGCTGACGGTGGGAGCAGTGATGAGCTAGTTTGTGTGGTTTTCTCCTGGTTCTGGTTCTGGCTCTGGTTTAGCAGCTCAACAGATGGAAAAAGAACCCGTAACTGGTCTCACAAGTCCAGACCAGCGCGGAGCGACCCAGTACAGTCCTGAGAAACGTGATTGCATCATCTTATATGTCGCTCCAGCGTTGCCCCCGTAACAGAAACCAGATTTGGGATCGAAGTGAAGAAGCAGAACTCTCCAGCTTGCAGTTGTTTTCACTCAGAGTGTGAAAGTGCAGCGTATTTCCTGTTTGATCAGTTTTAACTGAAGATCTATTGATTATTTATTCCGTCTAGTTTAGATCTTACGGTCTGATCATTTCACTTTATCTGACTTTGTTTGTTTATATTTTGTGAATCAGAACTTCAGTTCTCGCTGTAAGCTCAGACTGAAACGGGGAAACTTGAGGCCTTACTGATGAACCCGACTGTTCCAGCGGAACCAACGGCGCTCCGTCAGCCGGACGTTCCTCTGTGATGTAGCTCGTCTACGCTGCGGTTGAAAAACCTGGAAAGCTGGGAATCTCACGACGTTCTGCTGTTAATCTGCTAAAGGTTGTGGTTTTGTTCCCACTCTGCCGTCTCTAACCCAAACACAGACGCGCCTTGTGTCCGACCCTCTCACAACTTCTTTCCAGAGCGAAGGGAAATAAACTCTCAGCCTCGATTCCACTCGCACAGCGACGGGAAAGTCGGGAAACGAGTGGGAAGAATGCAGACGTTTCCAAAGTGATTAGAAGTTATGGAGAAGCTGTGCAGGAGCTGGTAGACCACCGAACTGGCCCCATCAGATAAGCAGCACTTACAGCTCCCACTGTTGAGCGAGTGCTGCGACGCCAGCGCTGAGGAAGGTTCTCCAGACGGACGAGTGAGAATTTGTATTTGGGAGGATCGTTTGGATGGTTGGGATTAGAGACGGAGCGTTCCTGACTGTACTTCCTGTTTTATCTGCTACTCGTTCACTGGTTTAACAGGAAGTCTGAAAGTGTGTCTCTTGTTTATGTGCAGTACTGAATACTTGTGTCCTCACAATTTCTGGGTCCAAGCAGAGTCCAGACTTCCACTGTCCCTTTAAACCAGAGGTCACTAATTGGCGGACCGAGGTCTGGACCCAGACGAGAGTGATTAAACGCTGACAGTGTTTATTTTAAGCGGCGGAACTTTTCTTGTCTTTATGGTATACGGGCTCTGCGGCGCAGTGACCTCACAGATCAAACGCATGCGTGTTAAATCACCTCAGCCAATCAGAGCTGTTCAGATCCGGGCCTGCGGCGCACACCGGCGAGGTCCGAAGTCAGAAGCAGCAATCGGAGGATAAAGCGAGTCCGAGAGTTTATTTAGTTTTTCTCTAAATAAACACCTTATGATGCATTTTTTCAGCCCTAGTTTTACCTAAAGTGAGAAAAAACGTTTGAAGTTTTATAAATAATTCATTAATTTCAGCTTTTAAACTGCAGATTCTGGTGAATGTTCTGAACAGTGTGTGTCTAAACTACCTGAGGATACGGACTGAATCAAAACGAAGTTAGAAATTATGATGGACCTCAGTGGAGGAAACACTGAACTCTATTTAATACTCCTGTTCTAAACACTGCTTTCTCCACCGCCCCCTAGAGACCAGCGAGGGTGCTGCGTCTGAGCCCTCACTCTTGGCCATGCGTGCTGTTTTTGACCTCAGACTTGTTGTGCTGACCCCATCACTGGACCGTACTGGGCCTATCCAAACCGTACTGGGCCTCTCTGAACTGTACTGGGCCTCTCTGAACCGTACTGGACCTCTCTGAACTGTGCTGGGCCTCTCTGAACCGTACTGGGCCTCTCTGAACTGTACTGGGCCTCTCTGAACCGTACAGGACCTCTCTGAACCGTACTGGGCCTCTCTGAACTGTACTGGGCCTCTCTGAACTGTACTGGGCCTTTTTGAACTGTACTGGGCCTCTCTGAACCGTACTGGACCTCTCTGAACTGTACTGGGCCTCTCTGAACCGTACTGGGCCTCTCTGAACTGTACTGGGCCTCTCTGAACCGTACTAGACCTCTCTGAACTGTACTGGGCCTCTCTGAACTGTACTGGGCCTTTTTGAACTGTACTGGGCCTCTCTGAACCGTACTGGACCTCTCTGAACTGTACTGGGCCTTTTTGAACTGTACTGGGCCTTTTTGAACTGTACTGGGCCTCTCTGGACCGTACTGGGCCTCTCTGAACTGTACTGGGCCTCTCTGAACCGTACTAGACCTCTCTGAACTGTACTGGGCCTCTCTGAACTGTACTGGGCCTTTTTGAACTGTACTGGGCCTCTCTGAACCGTACTGGGCCTTTCTGAACCGTACTGGACCTCTCTGAACCGTACTGGGCCTTTCTGAACCGTACTGGACCTCTCTGAACTGTACTGGGCCTTTTTGAACTGTACTGGGCCTTTTTGAACTGTACTGGGCCTCTCTGGGCCGTACTGGGCCTCTCTGGACCGTACTGGGCCTTTTTGAACTGTACTGGTCCTCTCTAAACTGTACTGGGCCTCTCTGAACCGTACTGGGCCTCTCTGAACTAACGCTGCTGAAGATCCTGGTCACACCACCGTGAGCACTGCTCTTGTTTCCTGCACTCTGCTGGGAGTGATCTGGCGTCTGATACCAGTGTGGCGCTGGTGTAGAGTAAGAACGTTTTTACTGAACGCAGTCGTGGTGGAACCGCCGAGGTCACTCATAGGTTGTCTACAAATGATGTCACGTCCCTGCGTTGCTATGGCGTAAACTGCAGCTTGAGGGCAGGAAGTGATTTTCCACATAGACAGCTCCATCAAGAAACTTCAGAAAGTCTGTGGTTCTAGTGGTTCTAGTACCAAACATTTTCATTCTGAAAAACTGACTTTCACACCTTCATCTGAGAACAGAACGTACCTGCACCTCCATTTAAGGTGGAAACAGGAGAACTGGTGAAGGAGAAGCTGAGCTGATGGTGCTGGTGGTCAGTAGGAGTGAGTATTGTAGTGTGTAAGGGTGATCTGGGAGTGAACACTGGTGATAGATTTAAAAGTGTCCCGGAGTCAGCCAGAGAGCGCTGCTTACACAAGGTTTCACTGAGGGGTTACGTCATTCCTCTGTAAGTGAGTCATACGGGAACTCTCATCTGAGTGACGTTTGTTTCTGGAGAACCTTTATTAAAGAACCCTGTTTGTGAAAATCCAGTTCTATTAAAAGAACCTGCACATCAAACAGCCCTCCGCGGAGACGAGGGGTCTTTTGAAGAGCCGCGTGCTCGAGCCATTAGGAACCTTTATGTTTAAGGATGTAACTACATCAGTCCTGCGCTCGCGCGGCCTTTAAACTGTCCTCGGAGATGCGTAATGCGCGCGGAGTCGTTTACTGCTGGCTGTAGAAGTGATTGATGCGGTTCATATGGCCGCCGTGGCCGGTGCAGAGAGCAGAGCTGGTCGCTAGGGGGCGGTATGGTCTCTTGTGAGCTCCTGCTGGCGGGTTTCAGAGCTGCACGCTGCGGAACACGGGACCCATCTCAGCATGTCCTCGCGCTTACACACCTGAGCTACTCCATCAGAGCTCCTCGCGAGAGAACATCAAACTCAGTGAACGTCACTCTCCTCCTCTCAGGATCATCTTCCTCTGTCTGACTCTCTGTCTGACTCTCTGTCTGACTCTCTGTCTGACTCTCTCTCTGACTCTCTGTCTGACTCTCTGTCTGACTCTCTGTCTGTGCTCCGTAGTCCGGAGTAAGGTTCTCTAAAGGTTCCTGCACGGTTCTAGGAAAGACGTTGGTTTAAAACTGTAAACTGAGGGTCTCTCAAAGCTGGTTCTTCTACAGCCGCGTTCTAGATAACTCACATTGGTGTTCTAGGTATAGTGAAGATATAGCTGGAGAGTGTTTGTGAAATGTGGACTGGGTGGTTTATGGAAACCCCTCGCTGGACTAAACTGGGGGTCTGATGTTCTGCAGATAGTGTTTAGGGTTGAGATTTGGTGGGGTTGGGGTTGTTTGGGGGGGTTGGGGTTGATTTAATACCAGTTTTAAGTTTTAAATTTTTAAGGTTCTCAGAGTTCAGTAGGAGCTCGTGGCTTTAGGAGAAATGAGAATAATAGTCTGAGTGAGTTTCATCTTTCATAAATCGTCGCTGTCCAATTAAAAACTCCATTTTTGTCTATTTTTATTTTCTAGATTATTTAAATGCAGCAGCTGATGTTTACATTGTGTGTAAGTTTCATGATGAAGGAATTCACTTCCATTCAAACTAAGTAATTCAGTCTTCTTCTGTAAAGTTACTGTTTTAGAAATAACTGTTTTTCATTGGACAGCGACGAAATATAAGAATTATTTTTTTAAATCTATATTTAATCTAATATATAATCTATATTTCTAAAAGTTTACACACAGAAACACACATTTATAGCACTCTGTAGATTTTGAGAGGCTTAAAGACAATTTAAAACTTAATCGAAGTTAAATGTAAATAATTAACAGATTTAAAAAAGAGAAACAATACATAAACAGAGAGACACATACGATCAAAGCGTAAATTGTTGTTGTTATTGTTTTGATATTTTTTAAAATAATGTTTAACGGTGTAAACGCGCCGTCCTTCACTAGAAATGCAGATTCATTCATTTCCGGATCCACAGAGAATCTGTTTAAACTGAACCGCCCGCGAAAAAAACTTTCACATTTAAACAATAATTTTATTTTAGTTATTTTAATTGAATTATTTAGTTTAAATTATTTAGTTTAAATTATTTTATTTGAATTGTATGTGGGTGTGTTTTGTTCTCCGACAGTAAAACACCGTGTCAGTGAATCTGATCTGGATTATAATGGTTTTAACTGGTTTGTGTTGGTTACTGGTTTCTGGATACAGCTTCACTGAAATGAGTCGAACACAGTCCCGCGTTACATGAAGATTTATTGCTCCTCTGGAAATTCTATAATAAGTAAGTGTTTCAGCGTTGAGGCTGCTGTTGAAGGTCCTGGTTGAAGGTCCTGGTTGAAGGTCCTGGTTGAAGCTCCTGGTTGAAGCTCCTGGTCTCGCGGACTGAAGCGCTGCAGTGGTCTTTAGAAAACTCCCCCTGAAGAGCGTTTAGTCCGGCGGCGGATCTTCTTCTGCTCTTTTCTCAGGAGCTTCTTGTCTTTTCTCTGCGCGCGCTGAGCCGTGTGATTCCCTCTGAGCGCTGTTATTGATGTGATGGAGCTCCTGGTGTCTTATTTAGGGGGATCGGCCATTCCACCGAGCTCTGCGCGAGCAGGACAGAGATTCCCATCCTCGGCAACCAGAATTCCCAAATCCCAAATCCATCCCAGTTATGAAACCAGACTATTATTTTTAATTCTAAGCTAAAAACCTGCTTCTGCTAAATACAGACCCTCACAGACCGAGCCCTTCCTAACATTTCAACATTAAACTGATTTAATTCAGTGACGTCAGCATTCCTAACTGCTTTAAACTGGTTACATATTTACAGCAGGTTGACGTTTACGTCTGATTTATTTTAACATTTTTTTTCCAAACGGAAAAGTTCTGACCCGTTTCATTCTCTCCAGCTTTTAACACGCTAGTTTATTTATTAGTTTGTTTGTTTATTTATTTTGTGTATTTATTTAATCGCTAAATCCATTTTATTATTTTTAAATTTCAAGTTTCAGAACTGATTAAATTATTTGATTCTGCGTTTCAACTGCATTTCCAAACATGAGCTCAAACAGGTTTCCGTCTGTTCAGCATTCCAGGCCCGTGCGCTTGTTTCTTTTCGGCATTCCCAACTAAAGATCAAACGCGTTGAATTCCTCGAAACGTTCCCCAATACGCCAAATAACTCTCGCGCTCGCTCCCAGCCTGATTCACTTTTTGTGTTCCCAGCTAAAAGATCAAACCGGTTTAATCCCGTTTGAGCGTTCCTAGCTCGAGCTGCAGGAGAGCAGGGTGAGTCCTGTGATCGCTCTCGAGCCCGGATGCAGTAGGAAGCTGTTGGACCGGCAGCAGCTCTGCCTGCAGCTACAGCCGCGCTGGAGCCTCTAACAGCTCGGGCCTCATTATAGCAATTATTATACTGCAATTTAAGCCGAGCACAAAGTCCCGCTTTGAAAAGCCGTCTAGAGGTTGTAATTCCTCTTTATTAGTGTCTCCGCTCTGTTATTGACCCCCCCCCAAAACCCACCTCCTCCCCATACCGACCCATTTAACCACAGGCTGCGCTGCTCCTCGGCCTGCTGAGGAATGTCAGTGTGGAGTCACACCGAGGCTTTAAGCTCAAAGCTGTCTCAGTGTCAGCGTGGCACGGGGGAGGGGGCTTGGGGGGCAACCAGGTCTCCAGAAGAATCACTGGGGGTAAATATCAGGACCCCTGAGCTGTCAGGGCAACAGTTTCAGCGATCACGTCCAGAAGAGCCGAAGGTTCTGTTGAAATAACATTTAAACTAAATGTACTGCGAGCTACGTTTTATTTATTTAATTTTTTAGGGAGAGACCCTTTTGAAGTTACCGTTGCGCCGTGACGTAATGCTGTACGTAAAAGCCTCCGTGTATTCTCATTAACTTTGATTTGATTCGCTGTTCTGTGCTGCGGCTCTTCAGTGTTGCTTTTGGCGCGAACTGTTGGGTTTAAATCTCTTTATTAATATTAAACTCAGAATCTCTATTTTATTTTCACAGTAAACGTCATGGGCGGCTTTATTTTCATATGGTCATCATCTAGTCTGACCCAGCTTTAACAGGACTCGCATTATAGACTATAAACCCGAGATCAGCCTCTACGAACCGAACTCCAGACTGCACAGTTGAAGGTTTTTGACTGTTTTTTTATTTAAAGAGAAACATCTATATAGACATAAACACATTCTGAAAACTCTCCGAACTGTTCGGTGGTGGTGAACGGAACCAGACGTCTGAAGAGTTGAATATATCTACAATAAGCTCCCACTCACAGAACGCTGTTGCAGTAAAGGGTTAAATAGATTCTGACTGGTGTTTGACTCGTGGTTATATTTTGTATTTGGGTTTTGGCTTAAAATGTATTGAATCGGTTTAATTTGTGATTGCGGAAAATACATTATTATTATTATTATTATTATTATTATTATTATTATTATTATTAAAACAAAACCTGGAGAAGGCACGCGGGTTGGCCAGTGGTTTTGGGTAGTAAATAAAAGAGCTGCATGTTGTTGTAGACGTGGCGGGTTATGATCACCACCGCTGTAAAGAAGTCTGAGTTTCAATTCGCGGTAAATTACTGTTTACATCTCAGAGTTCAGAAGATTGGTGGAATTCTCCTTCAACCTCTGTATGCACTTTAAAATATGTGTACTGGTTATAAATATGTATATTAATATAAATGTTATTATAATTAAAGAGATTTGAAATAATAATATAGTATATATAACACAATTATTTTGCGGCTATTCTGTTTAACGACGTCCTGCCTGTGCGTCTCGAGCGCATTAACACTAATAAACTGTCTATAACCGATATCTCAGTGACGTGTTCCTCGCGGTTCCTGTAAACACAGGGAGCTTTTCGCGCGGCGTCTGGTTCCCATCAGTCCCATCGTGAGGAGCTCGTTTAGTGATTGAGTTGAGTTTGAGAGGAACCTGTGCAGCTCAAAGAACAACAAATACTGCGTCATGGAAAAAAATGAATAAACAATTTATTATTAATTTATTCAACAAATATATCCATTAATATAAAATGGTATCATTTTCAAATATACAATATTTTACAGAACTCCCTCTCGAAGGGAACCGATCGGTAAACAGCAGTCGGCGCTGTTGAGGTTCTCCTGCCTGCGCGGTGTTCAGGTTCAGGACAGGGTTCTCGTGTTTAGGAGCGCATTGCTATGAATGCATATAAATAGAAGCGCGTGGGGGGTTCTAAGGCCAGTCCTCTCTATAATGGGGCGCAGAACCCAACCTACCTGGGTACCTGTGTTTTTGCGCGTGTGTTTGGAGCCGCGTATGGCGCACTGGCGCACGAGCGCGCAGTGATATGTGGCAATTCTAAAAAACAAACAAACAAAAAGACCTTTGAAGAGAAGCTGCAGTGTTTTTGGCTCGCGACACATCGTGGCACGTGAGTTCGCGTCCTCGCAGGACGTCCGTCCGAAGCAGCTCCAGCGCGCTTCCGTTTCGCGTTGGGTTCCCGCGCCGGGCCGCACGAGCGAGTTCTTCAGAACGCCGAGTGCAGCCTCACGCCAGGTGGTACATGCTGTATCCCACGTGCGCTGCGTACAGTCCCGCGGGCGACACGGGCACGGCGTGCCTCTGGAACGGGTGCGCGGCCCCGTAGGACGCGGGCACATGCGCGCCCAGCGGAAAGGAAATCCCGAAGGCCGGAGGCAGCATGGGCTTAGCGGCCATCTTCAGCTTCTCCAGCTCCGCCTCCTGCAGCCGCTTGGCCTTCGCGCGCCGGTTCTGGAACCAGATCTTCACCTGCGTCTCCGTCAGGTTGAGCGAGCTCGAGAACTCCGCGCGCTCCGCGATCGACAGGTACTGCTTCTGGCGGAACTTGCGCTCCAGCGCGAGCAGCTGGGACGTGGTGAACGGCGTGCGAGGCTTCCGGTTGGTTTTGTGCTTCCGCAGAGGGCACGCGGGGGGACTGAGGCGCCCTGGGGAGAGAGCGAGACACGAAGAAGGTCAGGTAGGTCAGTTCTGTGCACGCGGGTTCAATACATCAAAGAATTAAAGACAATCAATAGAACATCAATAGCTTCATATCTAATCAACACACCTACAGCAGGTAAGCTCAGCAACATCAACATGGCAATAGTACTCTGATATATTACGTCAGAATGACGTCACGGCCGGGCCTAGGGTACCGCTGCAGTCTAATTAGGCCTGTTAATTGGCTTACAGGCTACACGGATTTTAAGGTGGCGCTGCTGTGGCGAGTTCTGAGTTTTCAGTACAGCTTAAATCAGATCTGATCAAACTGACGGGTTTCTCGACTTCACGCCATCAGCACGTGCTAAAAGGTGTGTATGTTAAAGAGAAGGTCGGTGTGACGTGTGAAGCAGGTGGACACAAGAGCGAGTGTGTAAGACTGGACTGAGTACAAACCAACATATATAAAACAACAGACACAACAAACTCATACATATATATATATATATATATATATATATACATATATATATATATATATATATATATATATATATATATATATATATATATCAATACCATCTAACCCCCCAACAAACACACACACACACACACACACACACACACAGAGTAATATACACTCTTAAAACATACTGAGCTGCACATGAAGTCACTAAGTCAGATTGTTTTGGTGTGAACTGCTGCAGATTTCAACACCCACACATCTGATTTGTTTACAATTGAAAACAGCCAGAGAAGCTACTGGTGGTGAAGGGGGGGGTCATGTGGGGGGGGGGGGGTCATGTGGGGGGGGGGGGGGGTGTCATGTGGGGGGCTTATTAGACTTCAAATGTCCTAATAATTACATTTCACACTGTGATGTAGCTTTTAGAGCCATTGATCTGATTCCCATCACCTGTAACCCAAACCCTGAACTCAAACCTCTCCACCACACAAACCAGAATCTAGTAACACTTTAAAACACACTCACACATACACACACATACACACACACACACACATATATATTTATATATATATATATATATATATATATATATATATATATATATATATATATATATTTATATATATGCTGGTGTGAAGTTAAGAGTTGTCGTGGTGAGTTATTAAGTCAATCATCGCGTCATTCTGAGAGTTTATAGCTCACATACAAACTACATCAACATCTACATCAGCAGTAGCAGTAGCAGTAGCAGTAGCGGTAGCGGTAGCGGTGTGGGACTCTGGTGTATCTGCACTGTTTACGTTTCTACTTCTGCCTAAAGCTGCTGGAACTTACTGGGAGGCGTTGGGGAGAAGCGCGCGTTCTGCATCCAGGAGCTCCGCTCGGGACTCTCCGCCTTCACCGCGTCCATAATCCCTCCAACCGAGAACGAAGAGCCGACGGCCAGCGGAGAGACCACCGCGTCCATGCCGGGGCTCCCTGACGTGCCGGCGGCCGGTCGCTCCGGTCTGCTGGGTGTCCGGTCCGCCATGAGCGCCTCCACGCTGAACGGCAGCGGCGGCGCCGCCCTGGGCTTCATCTCAGCTTCACTCTTCACACCAACGCAGCCGGACGACATGGAGACACTGGGGGCCATGCAGAACCGAGCCGCGAGAACCTTCCGCTGTTTTTTATTAGTTCTAGAACTTTCCTAACGAGCTCCAACTCACACCCTAACCATCCACACGGGTTTAGCTGGCGGAGTCCCCGCGCGCGTTAATAAGGCCAAGATAAAGACCTGAGCGGTCCAATCAGCGCGCGAGGAGGCGGGACTAAAGACAGTAAAGGACCAATCCGCAAGCAGGCAGGAGGGGCTGAAGACCTTCACTGTCCAATCAGCGCGCGGCTGGAGCAAAAATAATGATATTTTGCAGAATTTGTCTAAAAAGTTTCGCAACAAGTTCTTTATTTCTTAAACGTCAGTAACAGGTGGGCGGGGCTAACGCTGACCAATATGAGCTCAGGCAGGCCCGAAAGACCACCGTCTAATCAGTACACAGGTGGGCGGGGCTGCACCCCATATGGATGGACCAGAATGAAGGAGGAGCTAAAGACATGCACAACTACAAATGGGCGTGGATCAGAGAATAAGTGGGCGGGGCTTAGACTTTCTCAGGCGAAGCTGGCATTTGACGCGAAGGTGTTGTTTACTTTCTGGAGGAGAGTAAACAAGTAAGTAAACACATTAGTTGTATTTCGGAGTTCCGGGTAAACCAGCCGAACTGGAGTTAAGGAGTAACCATGACAACAGCAGACCAATAAAACACAGTATGATAACTGATGTGTTTATTTGGTGTCTGAGCGGGACTCGCTGTTGGGAGCTGCTGCTGCTGCTGCTGTTGTTGTTGTTGTTGTTGTTGAGGAAGTTTTATTGATAGCTGCAGGGCTGCAGTCATTATGAATTACACACACACACACACACACACACACACACACACACACACACACACACACACGCGCGCGCGCGCGCAGGCAGTCCGTTAGCGGTAATGACCGGGCCCGGAGGAGGATCAGCGGGTTTTTCCCTTTGACTGGACCCATTACAGGAAGAGTTATGGGAAATAGAAGCTGCGGAGGGGGGGCGAATGGGGGGGGCGCTGCTCCCGGACACACAGCCTCGAGATTTAAGAGCGACCATCAGTATCTTAATAGAAACATGCTCACGCGGGAGCGAGCCCTGTGTTCAGGAGGTTAATGAAGATCCACCACTGGCGCTGGTGGTAGTGGTGGCGCTGGTGGTAGTGGTGGCGCTGGTAGTAGTGGTGGCGCTGGTGGTAGTGGTGGCGCTGGTGGTAGTGGTGGCGCTGGTAGTAGTGGTGGCGCTGGTGGTAGTGGTGGCGCTGGTGGTGGTGGCGGGGTGGTTTAGGCGCTGGTGGTGGTGGCGCTGGTGGTGGTGGTGGCGCTGGTGGGGGTGGTGGCGCTGGTGGTGGTGGTGGCGCTGGTGGGGGTGGTGGTGGCGCTGGTGGCAGTGGTGGCGCTGGTGGTGGTGGTGGCGCTGGTGGGGGTGGTGGTGGCGCTGGTGGTGGTGGTGGCGCTGGTGGTGGTGGTGGCGCTGGTGGAAGTGTTGGCGCGGGTGTCGGTGGCGGGGGTGGTGGTGGCGCTGGTGGCAGTGGTGGCGCTGGTGGTGGTGGTGGTGGTGCTGGTGGCAGTGGTGGCGCTGGTGGTGGTGGTGGTGGTGGTGGTGGTGCTGGTGGCAGTGGTGGCGCTGGTGGTGGTGGTGGCGCTGGTGGTGGTGGTGGTGGCGCTGGTGGCAGTGTTGGCGCGGGTGTCGGTGGCGGGGGTGGTGGTGGCGCTGGTGGCAGTGGTGGCGCTGGTGGTGGTGGTGGTGGTGGTGGTGCTGGTGGCAGTGGTGGCGCTGGTGGTGGTGGTGGCGCTGGTGGTGGTGGTGGTGGCGCTGGTGGCAGTGTTGGCGCGGGTGTCGGTGGCGGGGGTGTCGGTGGGGGGGGGGTGGCGCTGGTGGCGCTGGCGGGGGTGGCGCGGGCGGGGACGAAGCGAGTCTGTTAAGCTGAAAGTCGGGGCTCCGGCTCTGGACAGCGTCTGTCCAAATACTTCCTGCGCGGCGGGAAACGCTCCGCGGCTCCAGCAGACAGGTCCATGTGGTCCTCAGGCGCCAGCAGCGGGAAGATCAAGAGCCTCCACTTTAGAGTCAGCCCCGCCCTCAGGACACGAGCCCGCCCAGAGTCGGGCTCGCGCCGCGTCAGTCACATATCTGGAGTTATTGCAGTTACACGGTCAGAGATGAAGCGCGAGCTGCGTGGCCGTGTTCAGCGCGAGCTCTGCTGCCGGTGCCGCGCTGCGGGGTGGAGGCTCGAGTCACCGGCGGTGCGTGCACACGACGCGCTGCTCAGTGAACCCCCGGACTGCTGACTCCAGATCAGCGCGCGCCGCTTTTCTCGGTAAACACTGATTGGTTGTAACTGATAAAATTACACGCACGCGGTAATTTAGCATTTCCTTAATTTCACATCCGGCACTTAAAGAAATCTGCAGCGCTCGCGGCCCATTAGCGGGAAATGAGTCGGGCGCGCGCTTTGAAGTCTGCAGATCTCATGCTGCTGCGGGGCTGTTTGAAGTCCCGTTTTCCCCCGCGCGCGCGCTTGTGTACACACTCTCTCCAACATGAACTCCTCAAATAGCTTATACACCACCATACATCACTCCTCGACACCCCGAGACGCACTGTCAAAATACACTACCCAGCATTCACCCTCAAACCTGCACTCCCCAGAATACACTCTTGGTGTGAACCCCACCATTTACTCTCTCCCTTCATAAAGAGCACTCTCGAACATGAACTCTTCAATTTGCACTTTTAAACATGCTCTCAAAATGCACTCTCAATTTGAATTCACCCCTTTAACATCCAACACACTCTTCAAAGTGCATTTCTCAACATGCACTCTCAAAGTTCACTTCCCCAATATTCACTCTTCGTGTGAACTCCAGCATTAACTTTTTAACACACAAAAATACACTCTCCGAAATTCCTTAATATGCACCCTCAAAACCTCTCTCCAACACGCACTCTCAAAGTGAACTCCACTAATCACTCTTGTATCATTCACTTTTCTTGAAACACTCCCCTCACTCTCAAACGTGTACTCTTCATTGCGCTCCAACATGATGCACCCCTACTGCCTTTCTTCATACACTCCCTTAACTCACTC
>CM038719.1:43965838-43975838 GCA_021613375.1 Megaleporinus macrocephalus | reverse complement strand
ATACACCAGATACACATCACCATATACACTCACCATACACCATACACACTCACCATATTCACTCACCATACACAATATACACTCACCCATACACCATACACACTCACCATACACACTCACCATACAGCATACACATTCACCATATACACTCACCATACACCATACACACTCACCATACACACTCACCATACACCATACACACTCACCATATACACTCACCATACACCATATACACTCACCATACACCATATACACTCACCATACACCAGATACACTCACCATACACACTCACCATACACCATACACACTCACCATATACACTCACCATACACCATACACACTCATCATATACACTCACCATACATCAGATACACTCACAATACACACTCACCATACACACTCACCATACACATTCACCATATACACTCACCATACACCATACACACTCACCATACACACTCACCATACACCATACACACTCACCATATACACTCACCATACACCATACACACTCACCATACACCATACACACTCATCATATACACTCACCATACACCAGATACACTCACCATATACACTCACCATACACCATACACACTCACCATATACACTCACCATACACCATATACACTCACCATACACCATACACACTCACCATACACACTCACCATACACCATACACATTCACCATATACACTAACCATACACCATACACACTCACCATACACACTCACCATACACCATACACACTCACCATATACACTCACCATACACCATATACACTCACCATACACCATATACACTCACCATACACCATGATACACTCACCATTACACACTCACCATACACCATACACACTCACCATATACATCTCACCATACACCATACACACTCACATATACACTCACCATACATCACATACACACTCACCATACACACACTCACACACTACACCATACACACTCACCATATACCACTGCTACCATACACCATACACACTCACCATACACCATATACACTCACCATACACACTCACCATACACAATACACACTCATCATATACACTCACCATACACCATACACACTCACCATACACACTCACCATACACCATACACACTCACCATATACATTCACCATACACCATATCCACTCACCATACACCATACACACTCATCATATACACTCACCATACACCAGATACACTCACCATATACACTCACCATACACCATACACACTCACCATATACACTCACCATACACCATATACACTCACCATACACCATACACACTCACCATACACACTCACCATACAGCATACACATTCACCATATACACTCACCATACACCATACACACTCACCATACACACTCACCATACACCACACACACTCACCATATACACTCACATACACCATATACACTCACCATACACCATATACACTCACCATACACCAGATACACTCACCATACACACACTCACCATACACCATACACACTCACCATATACACTCACCATTACACTCATACACACTCATCATATACACTCACCATACATCAGATACACTCACATATACACACATCAACACATACACACTCATCATACACATTCACCATATACATCACCATACACCATCACATACACTCACCATACACACTCACCATACACCATACACACTCACCATATACTCTCACCATACACCATACACACTCATCATATACACTCACCATACATCAGATACACTCACCATACACACTCACCATATACACTCACCATACACCATACACACTCACCATACACCATACACACTCACCATATACACTCACCATACACCATACACACTCACCATACACCATATACACTCACCATACACACTCACCATACACCATACACACTCATCATATACACTCACCATACACCAGATACACTCACCATACACACTCACCATACACCATATACACTCACCATATACACTCACCATACACCACATACACTCACCATACAGCATACACACTCACCATACACCATATACACTCATCATATACACTCACCATACACCATACACACTCACCATACACCATATACACTCACCATACACACTCACCATACACCATATACACTCATCATATACACTCACCATACACCAGATACACTCACCATACACCATATACACTCACCATATACACTCACCATACACCATATACACTCACCATACACCATACACACTCACCATACACCATACACACTCATCATATACACTCACCATACATCATATACACTCACCATACATCATATACACTCACCATACACCATATACACTTACCATACACCATATACACTCATCATATACACTCACCATACACCATACACACTCACCATACACCATACACACTCATCATATACACTCACCATACACCATACACACTCATCATATACACTCACCATACATCATATACACTCAACATATACACTCACCATACACCATACACACTCACCATATACACTCATCATATACACTCACCATACATCATATACACTCACCATACACCATACACACTCATCATATACACTCACCATACACCATATACACTCACCATATACACTCATCATATACACTCACCATACATCATATACACTCACCATACACCATACACACTCATCATATACACTCATCATACACCATACACACTCATCATATACACTCACCATACACCATATACACTCAACATATACACTCATCATACACCATACACACTCATCATATACACTCACCATACACCATATACACTCACCATATACACTCATCATATACACTCACCATACATCATATACACTCACCATACACCATACACACTCATCATATACACTCCCCATACATCATATACACTCAACATATACACTCACCATACACCATATACACTCATCATGTACACTCACCATACATCATATACACTCACCATACACCATATACACTCACCATATACACTCACCATACATCATATACACTCACCATATACACTCATCATATACACTCACCATACATCATATACACTCACCATACACCATACACACTCATCATATACACTCATCATACACCATACACACTCACCATATACACTCATCATATACACTCACCATACATCATATACACTCACCATACACCATACACACTCATCATATACACTCCCCATACATCATATACACTCAACATATACACTCACCATACACGATATACACTCATCATATACACTCACCATACATCATATACACTCACCATACACCATATACACTCACCATACATCATATACACTCACCATACACCGTATACACTCACCATATACACTCACCATACACCATATGCACTCATCATATACACTCACCATACATCATATACACTCACCATACACCATACACACTCATCATATACACTCACCATACACCATACACACCCATCATATACACTCACCATACATCATATACACTCAACATATACACTCACCATACACCATATACACTCATCATATACACTCACCATACATCATATACACTCACCATACACCATACACACTCATCATATACACTCACCATACACCATACACACTCATCATATACACTCACCATATAAACTCACCATATACACTCACCATACACCAGATACACTCACCATACACACTCACCATACACACTCACCATATACACTCACCATACACCATATACACTCACCATACACCATACACACTCACCATACACCATACACACTAACCATACACCAGATACACTCATCATATACACTCACCAGATACACTTGCCAGATACACTCACCATACACCATATACACTCACCATACACCATACACACTCACCATACACCATACACACTAACCATACACCAGATACACTCATCATATACACTCACCAGATACACTTGCCAGATACACTCACCATACACCATATACACTCACCATACACCATATACACTCACCATATACACTTACCATACACCATATACACTCACCATACACCATATACACTCACCATATACACTTACCATACACCATATACACTCAGCATACACCATATACACTCACCATATACACTTACCATACACCATATACACTCACCATACACCATATACACTTACCATACACCATCTACACTCACAATACACCATATACTCACCATAAACACCCACCATATACACTCACCATATACACTCACCATTCACCATACACACTCATCATATACACTCACCATACACCGTATACACTCAACATATACACTCACCATACACCATATACACTTACCATACACCATATACACTCACCATACACCATATACACTCACCATATACACTCACCATATACACTCACAATACACCATATAATCACCATACACACTCACCATATACATTCACCATATGCACTCGCCATTCACCCTACACACTCATCATATACACTCACCATACACCATACACACTTATCATATACACTCACCATACACCATATACACTCACCATACACCATATGCACTCACCATACACCATACACACTCATCATATACACTCACCATACACCATACACACTCATCATATACACTCACCATACACCATACACACTCATCATATACACTCACCATACACCATATACACTCACCATATACACTCACCATACACCATATACACTCACCATACACCATATACCCTCACCATATACACTTACCATACACCATATACACTCACCATATACACTTACCATACACCATATACACTCACCATATACACTTACCATACACCATATACACTCACCATACACCATCTACACTCACCATATACACTCACCATATGCACTCGCCATTCACCATATACACTCACAATGCACCATACACACTCATCATATACATTCACCATACACCATACACACTCACCATACACCATACACACTCACCATACACCATATACACTTACCATACACCATCTACACTCACAATACACCATATACTCACCATAAACACCCACCATATACACTCACCATATACACTCACCATTCACCATATACACTCAACATATACACTTACCATACACCATATACACTCACCATACACCATATACACTCACCATATACACTCACCATATACACTCACAATACACCATATAATCACCATACACACTCACCATACACCATATACACTCACCATACACCATATACACTCACCATACACCATACACACTCATCATATACACTCACCATACACCATACACACTCATCATATACACTCACCATACACCATACACACTCATCATATACACTCACCATACACCATATACACTCACCATATACACTCATCATACACCATATACACTCACCATACACCATATACACTCACCATATACACTCACCATACACCATATACACTCACCATACACCATATACCCTCACCATATACACTTACCATACACCATATACCCTCACCATATACACTTACCATACACCATATACACTCAACATATACACTCACCATACACCATATACACTCACCATATACACTCATCATATACACTCACCATATACACTCACCATATACACTCATCATACACCATATACACTCACCATACACCATACACACTCACCATATACACTCACCATACACCATATACCCTCACCATATACACTCACCATACACCATATACACTCACCATATACACTCACCATACACCATATACACTCACCATACACCATATACCCTCACCATATACACTTACCATACACCATATACACTCACCATATACACTTACCATACACCATATACACTCACCATATACACTTACCATACACCATATACACTCACCATACACCATCTACACTCACCATATACACTCACCATATGCACTCGCCATTCACCATATACACTCACAATGCACCATACACACTCATCATATACATTCACCATACACCATACACACTCACCATACACCATACACACTCACCATACACTCTCTCTCTCTCTCTCTCTCTCTCTCTCTGAACAGTGTGTGTGCTGATAGAACTCTTAGAGAACAAAGATCACGCAGAAAAAAAACAAATACTCATCATCATCATCATCATCATCATCATCATCATCATCATCATCATCATGCAGTCAGTGTGAAAGGGAAACTGATGTGTTATGAAGCGTGAAGTGTGAGAGAGCAGTACGAGCGCAATGAGCCGGACAGACAGCGCTGATCATCCGAGTCTCAGTTCAGACACGACGCACCGACCAGAACCTTCAGTGGACCTGTGGAGTGTGATGGTGAAGCAGGATGGACCAGCTTCAGCTAATCATATATATCATCACTGCTCACTGACTCCAGACACTCAGAGCTACAGAGAAACACTCAGAGCTCCAGAGAGACACTCAGCCCTACAGAGAGACACTCAGCCCTACAGAGAGACACTCAGAGCTCCAGAGAGACACTCAGCCCTACAGAGAGACACTCAGAGCTCCAGAGAGACACTCAGAGCTCCACAGAGACACTCAGCCCTACAGAGAGACACTCAGCCCTACAGAGAGACACTCAGCCCTACAGAGAGACACTCAGAGGTACAGAGATACACTCAGAGCTCCAGAGAGACACTCAGAGGTACAGAGAGACACACAGCCCTACAGAGAGACACTCAGCCCTACAGAGAGACACCCAGAGCTCCAGAGAGACACTCAGAGCTCCAGAGAGACACTCAGAGGTACAGAGATACACTCAGAGCTCCAGAGAAACACTCAGAGCTCCAGAGAAACACTCAGAGCTCCAGAGAGACACTCAGCCCTACAGAGAGACACTCAGAGCTCCAGAGAGACACTCAGAGGTACAGAGAGACACTTAGAGCTACAGAGAGACACTCAGAGCTCCAGAGAGACACTCAGAGGTACAGAGAGACACTCAGAGCTCCAGAGAGACACTCAGCCCTACAGAGAGACACTCAGAGCTCCAGAGAGACACTCAGCCCTACAGAGAGACACTCAGCCCTACAGAGAGGCACTCAGAGGTACAGAGATACACTCAGAGCTCCAGAGAGACACTCAGAGGTACAGAGAGACACTCAGAGCTCCAGAGAGACACTCAGAGGTACAGAGAGACACTCAGAGCTCCAGAGAGACACTCAGAGGTACAGAGAGACACTAAGCCCTACAGAGAGACACTCAGAGGTACAGAGAGACACTAAGCCCTACAGAGAGACACTCAGCCCTACAGAGAGACACTCAGAGCTCCAGAGAGACACTCAGCCCTACAGAGAGAAGTGTGTGTGTGTTTGTGTGTGTGTTTGTGTGTTTGTGTAAGTGTGTGTGTGTGTGTGTGTGTGTGTGTGTGTGTGTGTGTTTTAAAAGCACATTAAAGGCTTTGACCTCAGTGAAGTGCCATAGATGGCTGTCTGGGAAGCTGTTGCCATGGTAATGCCTCAGGCATTCCAACCAAAAGAACGCAGCCAATCAGAGGAACCGTTCTCCAGACGCCAGTCTCACTCGGCCGAGCTGACGAGACACATTTTTAGTTTTAGCGCCGCTGCTGTATATATATATATATATATATATATATATATACACACACTGGAGGCAGTAAATACTCAGATACACATGTACACTCCTGATACTGACAGTGACTCTGTACAGGTGTTCAGGTTTGGGGGTCTTCTGTACTCTAGTTTAAGCTCTGTGGTGGTCTTTACAGCGTTACAGTGCTCTGTACTTTGAGAGCAGTGCTCACTCTCTACTGGACTGTAGTCTGGAACCTGGTCTCTGTGACAACCCACCTAATAGTCTACACATGTGTCCAGTGGGGTGTCTATTATGGGATGGCTTTGACAGTTTAATAAAAACGTGGCTCAGAGGAAGACTGATGGGATTAACCCACCTCTGCTCAGAGCCCTGGAGCAGCCGTGTAACATGGAGACACGAGGAGGCCGGATACGAGCGCTCACTGAGATGCTCGATAAAGAATAAAGGCCTACAAACGTAACAAAACAAAGACAGAATATGAGAAATAACAGCTAGGGGGCGTAACAGTAACCTACATACATACAGAGACACAACAAACGTAACAAAACAAAGACAGAATATGAGTACAGCTATAATAACAGCTAGGGGGCAGTTCAGTAGTCAGACTTGATGTATATGCTTAGTTACTACCCGCTCAGCTCCTGTGGTGAAAGAGGAATCAGCAGTTCTGAATAAGTACACGACTTCTCCTCCATCACCAGGACTTCTACCAGGACCAGTCACTGACCCCTGCACCCCTGGAGTCCTACGTTCTCATCGACCAACCTGAGCACTCACCTCCAGCCGTCTGAGCAGTCCTCCCTGGCGTCTCTACCCCACTGGTCTCCACGGAGCGAGGTTCCTGGGAGCAGCGAGAGTGGTGCGTATCTCAGATAGGGATTATTCTCCAGACGAGCTCCGGAACGACTCAAGGACTAACCGCTATCTGTATGAACTGTTCAGCCAGAGCTTAGCTCCTGTTTTCCCAGCAGGACGTGAGGAGCTTCCCCCGTTCTCCAGCAGCTCTGACGGGAGACCACCTAAAAAGGCTACGAGGCTCGGTAGCTAACATCAGCAGCTACTCCCATCATCTCACCTGCTCCGGGGGCTGCACAGCAGAGAGCCTCAGACCTGCATACGGATCGTAGCGTCAGGTCCGAGTCTGATCAGTTACACTCTGATGGCTTAACTGGTAATTGTTTGTTTATTGATTCTCTTGAGAGCAGATATAAATAAAATTACTATATCACTATATTTTCATTTAATAATAAAGATTAAATTAAAAGAATGATGTAACAGTAGGGGGCGGAGGTTGTTTGGTTTATAGTCAGTTGACACTAGGTGGTGATTTTAGGGAAGTAAGAATCTTCATCTTCGTTTGCATGAGTTACAATGTAACGTTGGAGTGAGATCGTAACACAGCAAGTTCACCTTTATTCGTTATTTGCACATCATATCAGGACATACATGCATTGACATGTTTGGGGTGAGGCTCAGATACACTCTACAGCATATAATAACTCTACATCAGGGCAACATCATATAATAGTAGTGAAAACAGGGCAAACATACAATAAAGAGACAATAATGAAGAAAAAATAAGCTAGACTATACACTACCGCTCAAAAGTTCAGGATCAGTTTAGAGTTTCATTTCATGCAATTGTCGTGCGATTCACAAACAATATTGTTCATTTCACAATTAATGTAAGTGTATCAGATGATTTTTAAAGAATATAAATGTTTATATTAAAGTCCATTTTTGTATAGAGGCTTATTTTACATATAGTTCTATTATCAGTAATTCTCAGTCCTCTGTCTAAATCTCCTGGTACGACCACCAATCCAAGTTAAGGATGTTATTGGACTAATTGGTTGTTAGGACACTCTTGATCAATTGTGATCACAGCTGAAAAACATTCTACTAATAAGTGAGTATAAAAGGGAA
Organism: Megaleporinus macrocephalus; assembly: GCA_021613375.1. NCBI lineage: Eukaryota > Metazoa > Chordata > Actinopteri > Characiformes > Anostomidae > Megaleporinus > Megaleporinus macrocephalus. The sequence continues at coordinate 43,966,388 of CM038719.1, read as the reverse complement.
CAACATTCTAGGTTAGTTTCATATCTGAAGATCAGCAGTTGATGTCTTGCTGACCGACTCACAATGACCAGAAAGAAACAACTTTCTTTAGAGACCCGTCAGTCCATTGTTGTGTTAAGGAAGAAGATACTCCATTAAAACAAGAACATCTCACTGTGATCCCAAACTTTTGAATTGTAATGTATATATATAGTAAAACTTTTAGTGCAGTCGTTTATCAGCGTGTGCCAGTTTTCACTGGATCAAACTCAAACACGTTCATTATGACATCACAGAGAACACAGGAGTGAAAGTGAGTGAAGTCCTGCACAGTCCCCTGTAGTACTTAAATACAAAGACACAAATATATCAACATTTAGAAAAACTTTACATACAAACTCACAATGAATAAAAACTAAGAGTGCACAGCTCTGTACTCAGTGTCATCTCAGTCGTCCATCCTGGTTTCAGATTCATCTCAGAAGGTCTCGACAACACTATCAGCAGATAAACTAACGTTTACAAACCAATTTACAACAAAGTTTGACTTTACACACATTTTATTAACGCT
>CM038719.1:43958338-43960838 GCA_021613375.1 Megaleporinus macrocephalus | reverse complement strand
ATTCAGAGAGGTAGATAGAGGGGGTAGAGAGAGAGGTAGGGGGATAGATAGAGGGGGGTAGATAGAGGGGGTAGAGAAATAGAGAGAGAGACGTAGAGAGGGAGGGTAGATAGAGGGGGGTAGAGAGAGGTAGAGAGGTAGGGTAGATAGAGGGGCGTAGATAGAGGGGGTTAGAGAAATAGAGAGAGAGAGGTAGAGAGGGAGGGTAGATAGAGGGGGGTAGAGAGAGGTAGAGAGGTAGGGTAGATAGAGGGGGTAGAGAGAGAGGTAGAGAGGTAGGGTAGATAGAGGGGGTAGAGAGAGGTAGAGAGGGAGGGTAGATAGATGGGGTAGAGAAATATAGAGAGAGACGTAGAGAGGGAGGGTAGAAAGAGGGGGTAGAGAGAGGTAGAGAGGGAGGGTAGATAGATGGGGTAGAGAAATAGAGAGAGAGAGGTAGAGAGGGAGGGTAGAAAGAGGGGGTAGAGAGAGGTAGAGAGGGAGGGTAGATAGATGGGGTAGAGAAATAGAGAGAGAGAGGTAGAGAGGGAGGGTAGATAGATGGGGTAGAGAAATATAGAGAGAGACGTAGAGAGGTAGGGTAGATAGATGGGGGTAGAGAAATAGAGAGAGAGAGGTAGAGAGGGGGGGGTAGATAGAGGGGGTAGAGAAATAGAGAGAGCGAGGTAGAGAGGTGGGGTAGATAGATGGGGTAGAGAAATAGAGAGAGCGAGGTAGAGAGGTAGGGTAGATAGAGGGGGTAGAGAAATATAGAGAGAGACGTAGAGAGGTAGGGTAGATAGATGGGGTAGAGAAATATAGAGAGAGACGTAGAGAGGTAGGGTAGATAGATGGGGTAGAGAAATAGAGAGAGAGAGGTAGAGAGGGGGGGGTAGATAGAGGGGGTAGAGAAATAGAGAGAGCGAGGTAGAGAGGTGGGGTAGATAGATGGGGTAGAGAAATAGAGAGAGCGAGGTAGAGAGGTAGGGTAGATAGAGGGGGTAGAGAGAGGTAGAGAGAGGTAGAGAGGAGAGGGTAGATAGAGGGGGTAGAGAAATAGAGAGAGAGAGGTAGAGAGGGAGGGTAGAAAGAGGGGGTAGAGAGAGGTAGAGAGGGAGGGTAGATAGATGGGGTAGAGAAATAGAGAGAGAGAGGTAGAGAGGGAGGGTAGATAGATGGGGTAGAGAAATATAGAGAGGGAAGTAGAGAGGTAGGGTAGATAGAGGGGGTAGAGAAATAGAGAGAGAGAGGTAGAGAGGGAGGGTAGAAAGAGGGGATAGAGAGAGGTAGAGAGGTAGGGTAGATAGAGGGGGTAGAGAAATAGAGAGAGAGAGGTAGAGAGGGAGGGTAGAAAGAGGGGATAGAGAGAGGTAGAGAGGTAGGGTAGATAGAGGGGGTAGAGAAATAGAGAGAGAGAGGGTAGAGAGGGAGGGTAGATAGATGGGGTAGAGAAATAGAGAGAGCGAGGTAGAGAGGTAGGGTAGATAGAGGGGGTAGAGAGAGGTAGAGGAGAGGTAGAGAGGGAGGGTAGATAGAGGGGGTAGAGAAAATAGAGAGAGAGAGGTAGAGAGGGAGGGTAGATAGAGGGGGTAGAGAAATATAGAGAGAGAGAGGTAGAGAGGGAGGGTAGATAGATGGGGGTAGAGAAATAGAGAGAGAGAGGTAGAGAGGGGGGGGTAGATAGAGGGGGTAGAGAAATAGAGAGAGAGAGGTAGAGAGGGAGGGTAGATAGATGGGGTAGAGAAATATAGAGAGAGAGAGGTAGAGAGGGGAGGGTAGATAGAGGGGGTAGAGAAATAGAGAGAGAGAGGTAGAGAGGGAGGGTAGATAGATGGGGTAGAGAAATAGAGAGAGAGAGGTAGAGAGGGGGGGTAGATAGAGGGGGGTAGAGAAATAGAGAGAGAGAGGTAGAGAGGGAGGGTAGATAGATGGGGTAGAGAAATATAGAGAGAGAGAGGTAGAGAGGGAGGGTAGATAGATGGGGTAGAGAAATATAGAGAGAGAGAGGTAGAGAGGGAGGGTAGATAGAGGGGGTAGAGAAATAGAGAGAGAGAGAGGTAGAGAGGGAGGGTAGATAGAGGGGTAGAGAAATAGAGAGAGAGAGGTAGAGAGGGGGGGTAGATAGATGGGGTAGAGAAAATATAGAGAGAGACGTAGAGAGGTAGGGTAGATAGAGGGGGGTAGAGAGAGGTAGAGAGAGGTAGAGAGGGAGGGTAGATAGATGGGGTAGAGAAATAGAGAGAGAGAGGTAGAGAGGGGGGGTAGATAGAAGAGGGGGTAGAGAAATAGAGAGAGAGAGGTAGAGAGGGAGGGTAGATAGAGGGGGTAGAGAAATATAGAGAGAGAGAGGTAGAGAGGGAGGGTAGATAGATGGGGTAGAGAAATATAGAGAGAGACGTAGAGAGGTAGGGTAGATAGAGGGGGTAGAGAAATATAGAGGAGAGAGAGGTAGAGAGGTAGGGTAGATAGATGGGGTAGAGAAATATAGAGAGAGACGTAGAGAGGTAGGGTAGATAGAGGG
>CM038719.1:43940838-43943338 GCA_021613375.1 Megaleporinus macrocephalus | reverse complement strand
AGGGCTTTGTTTTCCACTGAATATGTTTTGAAACTGAATATGTTACTAAACGTAGAGCTATTGTTATTGCTGTTATTTATATATTATATATAAAACTTGTATTAACACTAACTGCATTATTACAGATACTCTCTCTCTCTGAAGGACACTGACCCCCGTCTCTCCGGTGGGCCAGTAGAGTGGTCGTCCTCTGTTCTCCCGGCAGTAACTCTGTAAATCTTCTACGACTGAGCTGATGAATAAATCTCTGAACAGCTCCAGACGGGCAAAACACTCAACAAACAAGTAAACATTATAAAAACAAACCTGGAGCATCACTAAACCGTCCCAGCGGGGCCGAACAGGGCCGTCAAGACTGAAGGCATCGCCGGAAATTCCCATCTTAAGACTTAAAAGCCTCGTTAAAAACGCTTGTGTTTACAATTTATGAGAGTTATTAGTCAGCAGGGGGACCTGAGTCACCTGACCATACAGCACCAATCAGAGGCCCTGGTCACTTCCTAACAGAATCATTTTTAGTGTTTTATCTGCAGTAATGACTTCAATTTAAATATATGATTCATAACAAGATATTTTTGGATGTTTTATTTAATATTTACAGAATTCTTACTCATTAAATTATTAAATCTATTATTTTAATAATTCTGTCTAATAATATTATTATGAATATATATATATATTTGCAGCGTTTATACATTTAGAGATGTACAGAATCTGTTTACTGATAATAAACAGCTGAATTATTATTATTGTGCTATAAATTCAGTTCTGACTCATAAACAGTGTTTCTCCACCATCTCCTCCGTGTGGCTCCTGATGATTCCTCAGATTGTCTGAATACCTTCATCTTTTCCAGTGAACTGCTTCTTCAGAGACGCTCCAGAGAGCCGAGTCTGGATCAGTGGGCTTCGAGTGGGACGTGAGGATTTGGTTGTTTTCTCTTTTCTCATCTTTTCCAACATCAACATCCACTTCTGTCCTACTTTTTACTGTCCAGCTTTCTGAGAAGAGACCACAGCCTGGACACGTCTGGACCCTTCCACATCATTACCTCACTCTCTTTCAAAGGTTTCCTTCAGGCTTGTGAGGTTTTCTGCTATGAGTGATCATCTGCGTATTAAAGGTTATTGATATTTCTTCTGTGATTATAGATCCTTGATCATCAGTCCTGCTTCTCTTATTAGATGATCAGACTCAGTTTGAACACATACAGTGATGAACTACTCGGTGGTGAAACTGGGTTTCTATCAGATGTTACTGGAGCAGTCTGTCAGTGGTGGTGGTGGATTCTGCTGCTGCACTGAGAAACAGCCCAGACCTGCTGTCTGTCACCAACTCACTCAGCCAATCAACATCCACTTCCTACCCTGGTTACCCCCCTCGCTCGCCCCTCTCTCTCCCGGAGCTGTATTGGAAGTGGCGTGTGGCACTTTGATAAAGTGGATCTAGTTTCTGCAGGGCAGTTTCAGACCGCCCCCCGGCGCCGAACACACCGCCACTTCATATGATTTACATCTGCTCTGGGAACAGAGTGTGAGTGTGTGTGAGTGTGTGTGAGTGTGTGTGAGTGTGCGTGTGTGTGTAGGAGGTGGGGGTGCATGAAAATGGGAACCAGCAGCAAAGTGTCCCGTGTGTTAACTCAGAGCTTTCATCATGGCTGTGGACTCCAGGCTCAGTAATCTACTGTAAACAGTCCCATTAACTCCATCAGCAACAAGTAACCTGCAGCAGAGACACACACACACACACACACACACACACACACACACACACACACACACACACACACACACACACACACACACACACACACACACACAAACACACACACACACACACACACACTCCCTACAAACACACACACACACACACACACACACACACACACACACACACACACACACACACACACACACACACACACACACACACACACACACACACACACTCCTCACTACACACACACACACACACACTCCTCACTACACACACACACACACACACACTCCTCACTACACACACACACACACACACACACACTCCTCACTACACACACACACACACACACTCCTCACACACACACTCCTCACACACACACAAACACACACACACACAAACACACACACACTCCTCACACACACATACACACACACACACACTCCTCACACACACAAACACACACACACTCCTCACACACACATACACACACACACACTCACACACACACTCCTCACACACACATACACACACACACACACTCCTCCCACACACACACACACACACACACACACAAACAAACACACAAAGCACACCTCACACACACATACACACACACACACACACACTCCTCACACACACACACACACAAACACACACACACACACACACTCCTCACACACACACACAACACACACACACACACACAAAACACACACCACACCCACACTCACACACACACACACTCCTCACTACACACACACACACACACACTCCTCACACA
>CM038719.1:43912310-43922310 GCA_021613375.1 Megaleporinus macrocephalus | reverse complement strand
GTAAAAGTGTGTGTGTGTGAGTGTGTAAAAGTGTGCGTGTGAGTATTTATGTGTGTGTGTGTCTGAGTGAATGTGTGAGTGAATGTAAGTGTGTATGTATATATTTGTGTATGTGTATGAGTGAATGTGTGAGTGTGTGTGTATGTATGTTTGTATGTGAGTGTGTGTGTGTGTGAGTGTGTAAAAGTGTGTGTATGTATGTATGTATATGTATGTATATATTTGTGTGTGTGAATGTATAAATGAATGAGTGTATAAATGTAAGTGTGTGTGTATAAATGTGTGTGTCTGAGTGAATGTGTGAGTGTGTATCTGTGTGTGTGTGAGTGCTCCCCCTTGTGGTTGTGTGGGTAATTTGGAGCTGAGTTTGAGGATATTGATTATTGATTGGGTAAATATTGGCTCTGGGTTTCCTCCTAAGTGAGTTTGGGGTGAAGCGGCTGAGGCGGCGACTGAAAGGAGGTGTTTCACTCCGACAGCTCAGCTTTGATTACCGCTCGAGTCGTTACAGGGAGCCTGTGTGTGTGTGTGGTGTGTATACGGTGTGTGTGTGTGCGGTGTGTATATGGTGTGTGTGTGTGTGGTGTGTGTGCGGTGTGCGGTGTGTATACGTTGTGTGTGAGTGTGGTGTGTGTGCGGTGTGTATACGGTGTGTGTGTGTGTGGTGTGTGCATGGTGTGTGTGCGGTGTGTATACGGTGTGTGAGTGTGGTGTGTGTGCGGTGTGTATACGGTGTGTGTGTGTGGTGTGTGTGCGGTGTGTATACGGTGTGTGAGTGTGGTGTGTGTGCGGTGTGTATACGGTGTGTGTGTGTGGTGTGTGTGTGGTGTGTGTGCGGTGTGTGAGTGTGGTGTGTGTGCGGTGTGAGTGTGGTGTGTGTATACGGTGTGTGTGGTGTGTGCGCGGTGTATACGGTGTGTGTGTGTGTGTGGTGTGTGTGCGGTGTGTATACGGTGTGTGTGTGTGTGGTGTGTGCGCGGTGTGTATACGGTGTGTGAGTGTGGTGTGTGTGCGGTGTGTATACGCTGTGTGTGTGTGTGGTGTGTGTGCGGTGTGTATACGGTGTGTGTGAGTGTGGTGTGTGTGCGGTGTGTATACGGTGTGTGAGTGTGGTGTGTGTGCGGTGTGTATACGGTGTGTGTGTGTGGTGTGTGCGTGGTGTGTATACGCTGTGTGTGTGTGTGGTGTGTGTGCGGTGTGTATACGGTGTGTGTGTGCGGTGTGTATACGGTGTGTGTGTGTGGTGTGTATACGGTGTGTGTGTGTGGTGTGTATACGGTGTGTGAGTGTGGTGTGTGTGCGGTGTGTGTGAGTGTGGTGTGTGTGCGGTGTGTATACAGTGTGTGTGTGCGTGGTGTGTGTGCGGTGTGTATACGGTGTGTGTGTGTGGTGTGTGTGCGGTGTGTATACGGTGTGTGTGTGCGTGGTGTGTGTGCGGTGTGTATACGGTGTGTGTGAGTGTGGTGTGTGTGCGGTGTGTATACGGTGTGTGAGTGTGGTGTGTGTGCGGTGTGTGTGAGTGTGGAGTGTGTGCGGTGTGTATACGGTGTGTGTGTGCGGTGTGTATACGGTGTGTGTGTGTGGTGTGTGCGCGGTGTGTATACGGTGTGTGTGTGTGTGTGTGTGTGTGTGTGGTGTGTGCGGTGTGTATACGGTGTGTGTGTGCGCGGTGTGTGAGTGTGGTGTGTATACGGTGTGTGAGTGTGGTGTGTGTGCGGTGTGTATACGGTGTGTGTGTGTGGTGTGTGCGCGGTGTGTGAGTGTGTGTGTGTGGTGTGTGCGGTGTGTATACGGTGTGTGTGCGCGGTGTGTGAGTGTGGTGTGTATACGGTGTGTGAGTGTGGTGTGTGTGCGGTGTGTATACGGTGTGTGTGTGTGGTGTGTGCGCGGTGTGTGAGTGTGGTGTGTATACGGTGTGTGTGTGTGGTGTGTGTGCGGTGTGTATACGCTGTGTGTGTGTGTGTGTGGTGTGTGCGCGGTGTGTATACGGTGTGTGTGTGCGGTGTGTATACGCTGTGTGTGTGTGTGGTGTGTGTGCGGTGTGTATACGGTGTGTGTGTGTGGTGTGTGTGCGGTGTGTATACGGTGTGTGTGTGTGGTGCGTGCGCGGTGTGTGAGTGTGGTGTGTATACGGTGTGTGTGTGTGGTGTGTGTGCGGTGTGTATACGCTGTGTGTGTGTGTGGTGTGTGCGCGGTGTGTATACGGTGTGTGTGTGTGTGTGTGGTGTGTGCGGTGTGTATACGGTGTGTGTGTGTGGTGTGTGTGCGGTGTGTATACGCTGTGTGTGTGTGTGGTGTGTATACGGTGTGTGTGTGTGGTGTGTATACGGTGTGTGTGTGTGGTGTGTGTGCGGTGTGTATACGGTGTGTGTGTGTGGTGTGTGCGCGGTGTGTGAGTGTGGTGTGTATACGGTGTGTGTGTGCGGTGTGTATACGCTGTGTGTGTGTGTGGTGTGTGCGCGGTGTGTATACGGTGTGTGTGTGTGGTGTGTGCGGTGTGTATACGGTGTGTGTGTGCGGTGTGTATACGGTGTGTGTGTGCGGTGTGTATACGGTGTGTGTGTGTGGTGTGTGTGCGGTGTGTATACGCTGTGTGTGTGTGTGGTGTGTATACGGTGTGTGTGTGTGGTGTGTATACGGTGTGTGAGTGTGGTGTGTGTGCGGTGTGTATACGGTGTGTGTGTGTGGTGTGTGCGCGGTGTGTGAGTGTGGTGTGTATACGGTGTGTGTGTGCGGTGTGTATACGCTGTGTGTGTGTGTGGTGTGTGCGCGGTGTGTATACGCTGTGTGTGTGTGTGGTGTGTGCGCGGTGTGTATACGGTGTGTGTGTGAGTGTGGTGTGTATACGGTGTGTGTGTGCGGTGTGTATACGCTGTGTGTGTGTGTGGTGTGTGCGCGGTGTGTATACGGTGTGTGTGTGTGTGTGGTGTGTGCGCGGTGTGTGTTTTGCCCGTATGGGCAGCGCCGGCTCCCTGACAGCACACACTGCGCTTACTCACCTTGAGCGCAGCAGGTACACACCTGAGAGTGACCGAAAGTCAAATGCAGGTTTATGTAGAGACGGAAACGAGACCAGTCCATCCAGACACGGTGTGTGTTAGAGTGTGTGAGTGTCGGTGTGCATGTGTGTGAGTGTGAGAGTGAGAGAGAGAGAGTGTGTATGTTTTGGGTTTTTGCTCTCGTTCTCCTAAGAGTGATCATAAGAGTGATGCAGGGCTCCAGTTAGAAGTGAAGAGTATTAGTATACAGTTAACTCTCTCACAGTCTGTGGTGGTTTATATACTGTGAACCTGAGAACCTGTACAGTGTCAGTGTAGTCGGTGGTACCTGTTCCTCCCCAGCTGACCAGAAGCTCACCTTTACCTGTGCACCCAGTTGTGGGTTCAGCTTTCTGACCGCTGTACTCGTCTAAACTGGTCATGCAGTGAAGCTAAGTTCTCTACTCGGTTCCTCCGGAGTTTCTGAGTTCAGTTCAAATCCTTCATTCAGCTCGAGTGAACAGACTGAAACTAAAGTATGTAAATTGTCAGTAAGTTCAGATTAAATATGAGGCATTTCAGGAGTGAATACTTTTTAATACTGTGGAGCTTTTACAGTTTAAAGGGACTGAAAAGTTAGATTTTCATCTGTTAGACTGAAAGTATGCTTAAACTTAATACACAATAAACTCAAACAAGGAAAATTATCAAATAATTTAATTTCAAATTTAATTAAGAAACAGTAAAATACAAACTAAGAAAATAAAACTAATTTGTGAAAAAATTAAGTCAAATAAAAGAATTATAAAAATTTGAAAATTGAAAATAATAAATAAAGGCTGAAATTAATTTAATAATAATATAAATAATTATAATTAAATGAATGAATAAACTAAGATAATGAAAATCAGGTAGAAGAGTTACAGAGTGGAGGTGTAACTGTGTGAATTACACAGTGTGAGTCAGAAGTATTAGGACACCCTTTTATTTCAGAAAGGGAAAATGGTGTCTCTGAATACCCCAGCGGGTAACGGGTGAGGGGGGCTATCTTTCAGGTTATGTCCCGAACATGACCACCATCTTGAAAGCCGCCATATTGGATCAAGAGGAAGTTTTTTGGGAAGGTGGACGTGTAGCAGATCAAAGGAGACCAGTGTGTCCAGTGTGCTGTCCCTGGTGCTGTCCTGCGTCTTCAGAGCTGGGTTCAGTACCAGAGACAGCTCATGTTGTTCAGTGTGGTGGTTGTTGTAGATTTCTGTTCTGATAACGTTTGATGTTTGATGTTGTAAATCTGATTGTGTGTATTGATTATTGATTTATTGATTGGTACTCTGTAGGTTGAGCTCTGCTGTTTCTCTCCGTACAGATTTCTAACATCACTAAACTGAAGGACTTTCTGCTGCAGCACAGGAAGGACTATGTGAACGCCAGCAGGTGAGTCTCCAGAGTTACACTGTTCATTACTGTCACTAATAATTACTGATGATTGATTAGTTTAGTTAATTTTACTGTATAGATCCAGAAACTCTGAACTCAAATTTCATATTTAATGATATTGATTCAATAAAACATATTAACTGATCATTAATAAACTGAAGTGAATGTGTGGATAAGAACTGCCTGAGATTTGATGTCCAGTTTGTGTTTTATTCTATGTTATGTTTTAAATGCTGCTTATATTAACAGAACAGAAACTTTTACAGGGTAGTTAATTCAGCAAGATACTGATCTGTTCAAATCTTAATTTACCAGCGTCTAATTAATTAATTCATTCATTAATTAGTTTAATACTTATTTATTCATGTTTAAAGAGAAATACAGTTTCCTAATATACATATCTGAAAGTTATTATTCTGAACTGGACGACGCTGTGAATTTATTTAACATTCTTCAGCCTGTTTTTTTTTTATTTCCATCTAAACATAAATTAAAATATTAAATAACTTAATTAATTCATCTAGATTTATTTCTAAAATTTTTATAATTAGTGAGATTGATTTATTGATTTATAAGTTATAATAACTGTGTTCCTGAAACTCATACAGCTGATTATGTGTTTACTAGATAATATTAAAAATGAGCGAATAGTCGATTGTAGTCATATTGAACAGACAGATCTGATTTAACCGACAGAATTCAGGTATTAGAGTCGAATACAGACACTTATATATATATGTAATGTTTTAATATAATAAATTATATTATAAATTATATAATTATATAATTCTTATGTTAATAATATAGCTGTGAACTGTAGTAGCTGTTTTATTTTTATTATTTATATTTTTTTATTATTATTAATATTAGGATTAATCACTATTGACATTTCTTGATATTTACTTTAAAAGAATTTATCACAGATGTTTGGCTGATATTTTGATACTTTGAGCCAATATGTGATGGTGAATTAATTGATTTTGTGTATTTTATTTCTATATTTATTCTGTATTTGTAGCCGTACAGAGAGAAGTGTTACTGTGATGCGAATCCAGGTGGATGTGTTTATCATTTCTATATTTAATCACTCTTTATGGATCGTATGTGATACGTACATTTGAATATTTGATAATATTACTGGCCCACCTTTCTTATTTATAGATCACAGTAAGTCAGAAAACTTTGGCCACTGAACATGTTTTGGCTGATCAGCTGCATAGCGGTGCAGATACCGTTTCTAAGTCCTGCAGACTCGAGCTCCACCCCTCGTCCTGGTAATGAAGACTTTCAGGGACTTCAGAGTTTCAGAGCTTGGTGTGTCGGAGCTCAGACGTCCTCGGTAGAAGATCACTGGGACCGAGACTGGACACCCCTGCTGGTCACCGAGACTGGACACTCTTGCTTTAAAAACTACTGTGATGATTTTAATCAACACTAGATGGCGCTCATGTCCAGCACTTGTCCATCCTAACGGTCCTCAAGGTCACAGTCTCGAGCCCCACTGTCTGCACACTGAGAGCCGTATCTGCTCTCGAAGCTCTTTTCAAGGTCATGACTGAAGCTGTCTGCTCAGCAGGAACCACAGCCGCCCGTCAGAGGAGCTCTCGGAGAAATACCAGCTCAGACACTCAGAACTGCTTCAGTCCAGCACTGGTGGAGTTCAGAACCAGCACTGATAGAGTTCAGAACCAGCAGTGATAGAGTTCAGAACCCGCACAGATAGAGTTCAGAACCAGCAGTGATAGAGTTCAGAACCAGCACAGATAGAGTTCAGAACCAGCACAGATAGAATTCAGAACCAGCACTGGTAGAGTTCAGAACCAGCACTGATAGAGTTCAGAACCAGCACAGATAGAGTTCAGAACCAGCACAGATAGAGTTCAGAACCAGCACTGATAGAGTTCAGAACCCGCACAGATAGAGTTCAGAACCAGCAGTGATAGAGTTCAGAACCAGCACTGATAGAGTTCAGAACCAGCAGTGATAGAGTTCAGAACCAGCAGTGATAGAGTTCAGAACCAGCACTGATAGAGTTCAGAACCAGCACTGGTAGAGTTCAGAACCAGCACTGATAGAGTTCAGAACCAGCACTGATAGAGTTCAGAACCCGCACAGATAGAGTTCAGAACCAGCACAGATAGAGTTCAGAACCAGCACTGATAGAGTTCAGAACCAGCAGTGATAGAGTTCAGAACCCGCACAGATAGAGTTCAGAACCAGCAGTGATAGAGTTCAGAACCAGCACTGATAGAGTTCAGAACCAGCACAGATAGAGTTCAGAACCAGCACAGATAGAGTTCAGAACCAGCACAGATAGAGTTCAGAACCAGCACTGATAGAGTTCAGAACCAGCACAGATAGAGTTCAGAACCAGCACTGATAGAGTTCAGAACCAGCAGTGATAGAGTTCAGAACCCGCACAGATAGAGTTCAGAACCAGCACTGATAGAGTTCAGAACCAGCAGTGATAGAGTTCAGAACCAGCAGTGATAGAGTTCAGAACCCGCACAGATAGAGTTCAGAACCAGCAGTGATAGAGTTCAGAACCAGCACTGATAGAGTTCAGAACCAGCACAGATAGAGTTCAGAACCAGCACTGATAGAGTTCAGAACCAGCAGTGATAGAGTTCAGAACCCGCACAGATAGAGTTCAGAACCAGCAGTGATAGAGTTCAGAACCAGCAGTGATAGAGTTCAGAACCAGCAGTGATAGAGTTCAGAACCAGCACAGATAGAGTTCAGAACCAGCACAGATAGAGTTCAGAACCAGCAGTGATAGAGTTCAGAACCAGCACAGATAGAGTTCAGAACCAGCACAGATAGAGTTCAGAACCAGCACTGATAGAGTTCAGAACCAGCACTGATAGAGTTCAGAACCAGCAGTGATAGAGTTCAGAACCAGCACTGATAGAGTTCAGAACCAGCAGTGATAGAGTTCAGAACCAGCACTGATAGAGTTCAGAACCAGCACAGATAGAGTTCAGAACCAGCAGTGATAGAGTTCAGAACCAGCAGTGATAGAGTTCAGAACCAGCACAGATAGAGTTCAGAACCAGCACAGATAGAGTTCAGAACCAGCAGTGATAGAGTTCAGAACCAGCACTGATAGAGTTCAGAACCAGCACTGATAGAGTTCAGAACCAGCAGTGATAGAGTTCAGAACCCGCACAGATAGAGTTCAGAACCAGCAGTGATAGAGTTCAGAACCAGCAGTGCATTCATTAAGAGTCTGTCTGAGATGTAGAGCTGAGATAGAGTCCTGCTCTCTAGCGGTTTGTCCCATTCACAAATATCTTGTAGGGCTTTATGGATCTCTTTCCAGTAATCGTTGATAACAGGACAATCCCAGAAGATATGGTAACGACTTGCATCTTGATTTCAGCAGTTCCTCCAACATTTGTATATCATATAGTCTTTTTGTACTGGCTGGATAATCAGTAGTACTGAAGTACTGGTGGTTCTGAAATCTCTAATTGTGGTGTTTATCAAATTCACACTGTAGGTCATATTTTAGTGTTTAATAAAATGAGAGCTGGCCTGAGAGCTGACCTGAGAGCTGACCTGAGAGCTGGCCTGAGAGCTGGCCTGAGAGCTGACCTGAGAGCTGACCTGAGAGCTGGCCTGAGAGCTGGCCTGAGAGCTGGCCTGAGAGCTGACTGGTGCGCTTGCTTGTTCAGGCTTTGGCTGCTAGTTTGTTTGTTTGTTGTTGTTTTTTTAATAATGCATACGTTGATTAGGATGTGTTCATGTGCGTCATTACTGATCAGAGGTCAGTTCTCACTAAAGACCGTTACAGACCGTCAGCGTGGAACCATGTGAGCAGTAGGAGCTGTAATATGAACACATCAGAAGCTTTTCTCTCTCCGAGGTACAGCGGCACAGTTAGATCAGATCACTGTGAGTGTGCAGTTAGTGTAACTGAGTGGGATTAAGGGGGTGTTGTTTTGGGGGGGAGGTCACGGGGGGCCGGTCTAAACAAAGTTAGGGCTGATTTTTATTGTTTTCTTGTTGTTTGTATCGTGTTTATTAGTGTTTTGCTGCTGTAGCCAACTCTGTATGAGCTGATACACCGAGCACTGTGTGTGTGTGTGTGTGTGTGTGTGTGTGTGTGTGTGTGTGTGTGTGTGTGCAGTTTAATTTCTTCAGATCTGAATCGTATGACGGACAGCGAGAGAGACCAGATCGACCAGGATGCTCAGATCTTCATGAGGACCTGTTCAGATGCCATCAAGCAACTGAGGACTGAAGGTAACACACACACACACACACACACACACACCAAGAACACACACACCCACACACACCAAGAACACACACACACACACACACCAAGAACACACACACACACACACACCAAGAACACACACACACACACACACACACACACACACACCAAGAACACACACACCCACACCCACCAAGAACACACACACACACACACACCAAGAACACACACACACACACCAAGAACACACACACACACACACACACACACACACCAAGAACACACACACACACACACACCCACACCCACCAAGAACACACACACACACCCACACCAAGAACACACACACACACACACACCAAGAACACACACACCCACACCCACCAAGAACACACACACACACCCACACCAAGAACACACACACACACACACACACACCAAGAATGTTTACATGCACTAACAGTTCTTGGAATTGTAGTTGTACATGCTTTGTGTAACATGCACAGCTTGGTGTGTGTGTGTGTGTGTGTGTGTGTGTGTGTGTGTGTGTGTGTGTGTGTGTGTGTGTGTGTGTGTGTAGCTGAGAAGACAGGAACTTCTGCTCAGGTGAAGGAGCACCGTGGAGCTGTGCTTGATCTGATAGAGTCGTATCTTAAAGGTATGTGTAAATAAACAGAGAAGAGTTCTCACCTGTACGTACACACGTATCTCCATACGTCCTGAGCGGCTTCTGGTTTCTTCACGCTGGGTTGTATACCTGAGCAGCTTCTGGTTTCTTCACGCTGGGTTGTATACCTGAGCGGCTTCTGGTTTCTTCACGCTGGGTTGTATACCTGAGCGGCTTCTGGTTTCTTCACGCTGGGTTGTATACCTGAGCAGCTTCTGGTTTCTTCACGCTGGGTTGTATACCTGAGCGGCTTCTGGTTTCTTCACGCTGGGTTGTATACCTGAGCAGCTTCTGGTTTCTTCACGCTGGGTTGTATACCTGAGCGGCTTCTGGTTTCTTCACGCTGGGTTGTATACCTGAGCAGCTTCTGGTTTCTTCACGCTGGGTTGTATACCTGAGCGGCTTCTGGTTTCTTCACGCTGGGTTGTATACCTGAGCGGCTGCTGTGTGTCTCTGCAGGTGTGTGTAAGCTGTACTCCGAGCAGAGAGCTATCCGTGTGAAGCGAGTGGTGGACAAGAAGAGACTGTGAGTTCCTCAGTAAACCAGAGCTGAACCTTACCTGCATCTCTCTACCACGTACGCAGCAGCGCCACCGTGTGTCTGTGTGTGTCTGTGTGTGTCTGTGTGTGTCCACAGGTCTCGTTTAGAACCGGAGCAGAAGGCTAAAGTGGAAAAAGCTCAGAGTGAGGATA
>CM038719.1:43902310-43907310 GCA_021613375.1 Megaleporinus macrocephalus | reverse complement strand
TGTGTCTGTCTCTGTGTCTGTGTCTCTGTCTCTCTGTGTCTGTCTCTGTGCCTGTCTCTGTCTCTCTGTGTCTGTGTCTCTGTGTCTGTCTCTGTGTCTGTCTCTGTCTCTCTGTGTCTGTGTCTGTCTCTGTGTCTGTGTCTGTCTCTCTGTGTCTGTCTCTCTGTGTCTGTCTCTCTGTGTCTGTCTCTGTGTCTGTGTCTGTGTTATAACTGGTCCTCTGTTGTGTGTCCTGCAGGAGACGGAGATTGATAACATTCACCAGCTGGTTGTTGGAGCCACTGAAAACGTTAAAGAAGGAAATGAGGACATACGAGAGGTGAGAGAAACGACATCTCACTAACAGTGAGGACAAACCCAGCACCATCCCTTACACTCTCTTCATCATCATCATCATCGTCATCCTCGTCATCCTCTGTATCACAACTGTTTCTCCTTCTCTATCATGTCTGGATCTTTTCTCAATAAGGAGTAAAATATATTAGAGTATTCTCTAAACTACACCTCAGTTAGAAAGTGAGTCAGGATACAAAAAAGCAATCAGATGAACTACAGTCTGTAGGTGTAGGTCCTGTATGGTCAGTGGAGCTGATACAGTGGACAGTGAGTGGAGGTCCTGTATGGTCAGTGGAGTTGATACAGTGGACAGTGAGTGGAGGTCCTGTATGGTCAGTGGAGTTGATACAGTGGACAGTGAGTGGAGGTCCTGTATGGTCAGTGGAGCTGATACAGTGGACAGTGAGTGGAGGTCCTGTATGGTCAGTGGAGCTGATACAGTGGACAGTGAGTGGAGGTCCTGTATGGTCAGTGGAGCTGATACAGTGGACAGTGAGTGTAGGTCCTGTATGGTCAGTGGAGCTGATACAGTGGACAGTGAGTGTAGGTCCTGTATGGTCAGTGGAGTTGATACAGTGGACAGTGAGTGGAGGTCCTGTATGGTCAGTGGAGCTGATACAGTGGACAGTGAGTGGAGGTCCTGTATGGTCAGTGGAGCTGATACAGTGGACAGTGAGTGGAGGTCCTGTATGGTCGGTGGAGCTGATACAGTGGACAGTGAGTGGAGGTCCTGTATGGTCAGTGGAGCTGATACAGTGGACAGTGAGTGGAGGTCCTGTATGGTCAGTGGAGCTGATACAGTGGACAGTGAGTGGAGGTCCTGTATGGTCAGTGGAGCTGATACAGTGGACAGTGAGTGGAGGTCCTGTATGGTCAGTGGAGCTGATACAGTGGACAGTGAGTGGAGGTCCTGTATGGTCAGTGGAGCTGATACAGTGGTCAGTGAGTGGAAGTCCTGTATGGTCAGTGGAGCTGATACAGTGGACAGTGAGTGGAGGTCCTGTATGGTCAGTGGAGCTCCTGTATGGTCAGTGGAGCTCCTGTATGGTCAGTGGAGCTGATACAGTGGTCAGTGAGTGGAGATACAGAGAGGAGGTGTTAATTAAGTGGATGTCTATGTATGTTTATATTTATATATATATAGATGATCACTACTACAGTCCACATATATAATATAATATAATATATATATATATATCAGGACGTAGACTGTAGTAGTGATCATCTCAGCAGGACGTGTACCGTGAAGGTGGTTTCACTGCATGAGCTCCTGTGTTTATTTTTTTTTCAGGCAATCAAGAACAACGCGGGCTTCCGTGTGTGGATTCTGTTCTTTCTGGTGATGTGCTCCTTCTCTCTGCTTTTCCTGGACTGGTACGACAGCTAGGACAGGAAGTGCATCGTCCTGCAACCAGACCCGGCGTCAGCAGCTGGACCGGACGTAGGGAGTAGTGATGAGCAGCTAAATCTACCTGTACCTGTTCAGGATGTATTGTACTGACGTGATGGACAACTTGGTCTCCCTGTAAACACAGCTTGTAATTTCTGAACAGCTGAGCGGGTCAGTAGTGGTCACTCTGAGGGTGGTATTCCAGTCTGGGATGAGCCGGATCCTGATCCTCCATAGTCGGAATGCTGTGTGTGATGAATTTGGGATTGAATTGGATGATGGAGACACTGTATCAGTGCTGTGTTGGTAACTGAGTGAATATTTAATGGGGGGCTGTTGTTTTTGCCCCGGTGGGGTCAGTCAGAGAGATTTCTGTTCTAGGTACGTCTCCGCTCGCGCACCTGACCGTTAGGTTCTATCATAAACGTTTCAAGTTCTATGTTCTGTTCTAGAGAAGCATCGGCTAGAGGCTAGACTGTAAACGGTGGACGACCCCTCGCTGTGTCTGCTCGACTCCTCGCTGTGTCTGCTCGTCTCCTCGCTGTGTCTGCTCGTCTCCTCGCTGTGTCTGCTCGTCTCCTCGCTGTGTCTGCTCGTCTCCTCGCTGTGTCTGCTCGACTCCTCGCTGTGTCTGCTCGTCTCCTCGCTGTGTCTGCTCGTCTCCTCGCTGTGTCTGCTCGACTCCTCGCTGTGTCTGCTCGTCTCCTCGCTGTGTCTGCTCGTCTCCTCGCTGTGTCTGCTCGTCTCCTCGCTGTGTCTGCTCGACTCCTCGCTGTGTCTGCTCGACTCCTCGCTGTGTCTGCTCGTCTCCTCGCTGTGTCTGCTCGACTCCTCGCTGTGTCTGCTCGTCTCCTCGCTGTGTCTGCTCGTCTCCTCGCTGTGTCTGCTCGTCTCCTGGCTGTGTCTGCTCGACTCCTCGCTGTGTCTGCTCGACTCCTCGCTGTGTCTGCTCGTCTCCTTCTCCCTCCACACCTGTTTCTGTTTGTGATTGTCTTTGCAGAGAGATCATGTGACCACGGTGGCTGGTTTGGTTTATTTACTAATCAATCAATAAACATACGAGATCCAGCAAAGCGTCCTGAATTGTCTTCCTTAAATGTAAATATAGGACATTTGTCCCTTTGTGCTGTACTAACAGTCTCGACTGCTCTGGGACGCCTGTCCACTATAGGTTGGAACATTGCTGTGAGGATCTGACTGCATTCAACCACAGGAGCGTAAGTGAGGTCACGTACTGGTGTCTATTCCAGCTCATCCCAAAGGTATCTGATAGAGAACACTCCAGAGAACACTCCAGAGAACACTCCAGAGAACACTCCAGAGCTCCACTGCTGCACAGTACCACCCTGGCCAGCTCTTGTCATCGGGTTTGCTGGTTCAAGGGTAGCTACTCCAGAGTGTCCCGTTCTAGTGGTCAGCGCTGTTCTATGTGTGCAGCAGTGCTACTGGAGTGTTTCAACACTGTGTCCACTCACTGTCCACTCTATTAGACACTCCTACTACCTGCTGGTCCACCTTGTAGATGTAAAGTCAGAGACAGTAGCTCATCTGCTGCTGTACAGTTTGTGTTCCTCTAGTTCTTCATCAGTGGACACAGGACGCCGCCCACAGGACACTGCTGTCCGGATAGTTTTGGTTGGTGGACGATTCTCAGTCCAGCAGAGACACTGAGGAGGTGTTTAAACACTCCAGCAGCAGCACTGCTGTGTCTGATCCACTCACACCAGCACAACACACACTAGCATACCACCCCAACGTCAGTGTCACTGCAGTGCTGAGAATGATTCACCTCCCTAATAGTATCTGCTCTGTGGTGGTCCTGTGGGGGTCCTGATCATTAAAGAACAGAGTAATAAAGTATACAGAGAATCAGATGAACTACAGTCTGTAAGTGGAGCTCCTGTATGATCAGTGGAGCTGATGGAGTGGTAGGTGGAGCTGATGGAGTGGACAGTGGAGCTGATGGAGTGGTAGGTGGAGCTGATGGAGTGGACAGTGGAGCTGATGGAGTGGTAGGTGGAGCTGATGGAGTGGTCAGTGGAGCTGATACAGTGGTCAGTGGAGCTGATGGAGTGTTCAGTGGAGCTGATGGAGTGGTAGGTGGAGCTGATGGAGTGGTCAGTGGAGCTGATGGAGTGGACAGTGGAGCTGATGGAGTGGTAGGTGGAGCTGATGGAGTGGTAGGTGGAGCTGATGGAGTGGACAGTGGAGCTGATGGAGTGGTCAGTGGAGCTGATGGAGTGGACAGTGGAGCTGATGGAGTGGTCAGTGGAGCTGATGGAGTGGACAGTGGAGCTGATGGAGTGGTAGGTGGAGCTGATGGAGTGGACAGTGGAGCTGATGGAGTGGTAGGTGGAGCTGATGTAGTGGACAGTGGAGCTGATGGTGTGGTCGGTGGAGCTGATGGAGTGGTAATTGGAGCTGATGGAGTGGACGGTGGAGCTGATGGAGTGGTCGGTGGAGCTGATGGAGTGGACGGTGGAGCTGATGGAGTGGACAGTGGAGCTGATGGAGTGGACAGTGGAGCTGATGGAGTGGTAGGAGGAGCTGATGGAGTGGACAGTGGAGCTGATGGAGTGGTAGGTGGAGCTGATGGAGTGGTCAGTGGAGCTGATGTAGTGGACAGTGGAGCTGATGGAGTGGTCAGTGGAGCTGATGGAGTGGTAGGTAGGGCTGATGGAGTGGTAGGTGGAGCTGATGGAGTGGTCAGTGGAGCTGATGGAGTGGTAGGTGGAGCTGATGGAGTGGACAGTGGAGCTGATGGAGTGGTAGGTGGAGCTGATGGAGTGGACAGTGGAGCTGATGGAGTGGTAGGTGGAGCTGATGGAGTGGTCAGTGGAGCTGATGGAGTGGTCAGTGGAGCTGATGGAGTGGTAGGTGGAGCTGATGGAGTGGACAGTGGAGCTGATGGAGTGGTAGGTGGAGCTGATGGAGTGGTCAGTGGAGCTGATGGAGTGGTAGGTGGAGCTGATGGAGTGGTCAGTGGAGCTGATGGAGTGGTAGGTGGAGCTGATGGAGTGGTAGGTGGAGCTGATGGAGTGGTAGGTGGAGCTGATGGAGTGGTCAGTGGAGTTGATGGAGTGGTCAGTGGAGCTGATGGAGTGGTAGTTGGAGCTGATGGAGTGGTCAGTGGAGCTGATGGAGTGGACAGTGGAGCTGATGGAGTGGTCAGTGGAGCTGATGGAGTGGTAGGTGGAGCTGATGGAGTGGTCAGTGGAGCTGATGGAGTGGTCAGTGGAGCTGATGGAGTGGACAGTGGAGCTGATGGAGTGGT
>CM038719.1:43894810-43897310 GCA_021613375.1 Megaleporinus macrocephalus | reverse complement strand
CACTGTAAACACCATAACCACCACTGTAAACAACATCACTACCACTATAAACACCATCACCACCGCTGTAAACACCACCACCACCACTGTAAACATCACCACCACTGTAAATACCATCACCACCACTGTAAACTCCATCACCTCTGTAAACAACGTTACTACCACTATAAACACCATCACCACCACTATAAACACCATCATCACCACTGTAAACATGACCACTGTAAACAACTTCACTACCACTATAAACACCATCACCACCAGTGTAAACACCATCACCACTGTAAACACCATCACCACCACTGTAAACAACATCACTACCACTATAAACACCATAACCACCACTGTAAACACCACCACCACCACTGTAAACATCACCACCACTGTAAACACCATCACCACCACTGTAAACAACGTCACTACCACTATAAACACCATCACCACCAGTGTAAACACCATCACCACCACTGTAAACACTATCACCACCATTGTAAACACCACCAACACCACTGTAAACACCATCACCACCACTGTAAACATCACCACCACTGTAAACACCATCACCACTATAAACACCATCACCACCACTATAAACACCATCACCACCACTGTAAACACCACCACCACTGTAAACAACATCACCACCACTGTAAACACCATCACCACTGTAAACACCATCACCAACACTGTAAACAACATCACTACCACTATAAACACCATCACCACCAGCGTAAACACCATCACCACTGTACACACCATCACCACCACTGTACACACCATCACCACTATAAACACCATCACCACCAGCGTAAACACCATCACCACCACTGTAAACACCATCACCACTGTACACACCATCACCACCACTGTAAACACCATCACCACTGTACACACCATCAACACCACTGTAAACATCACCACCACTGTACACACCATCACCACCACTGTAAACACCATCACCACTGTACACACCATCACCACCACTGTACACACCATCACCACCACTGTAAACACCATCACCACCACTGACATCATATGTCCACTAACCACTGAGTCATATTTCACTTCAGAACTCCAGATGTCTCGGTGATTGAATTAATCAGATATTATGACAATCAGCAGAATTCCACTCTAACCCTGCGTGTGGAGCACTGTGTTATTCCCAGAGGAGCGCTGTAATCAGACTCTCCGTCAGTTCAGCAGTTAAGCAGTTCAGCAGTTCAGGAGTTCTCACAGAGAAAAGTAAAAAAATCAAACCCGATGTTTAAAATCAAACCCGATAAAAAAAAGCTGCTGATTTATTAAAAGCTCTTACCGTGTAGGTGAATCCGTCAGGGCAGGGCTGCTCGTACTGATACACCTTAAACACCACCAGGAACACCACACACACCAGGAACGCCAGAGCACAGACCACCAGCACGGCCATCTGTACACACACACACACACACACACACAGCAGTTAGAAAAAACCTAATACACACACTCACACACACACACACATAGCAGTTGGAAACAACTTAATACACACACTCACACACACACGTAGCAGTTGGAAACAACTTAATACACATACACACACACACACACACACAGAAGTTAGAAACAACCTAATACACACACTCACACACACACATAGCAGTTGGAAACAACTTAATACACATACACACACACACACACACACACACACACACACACACACACACACACACACACACACACAGCAGTTAGAAACAACCTAATACACACACACACACAGCAGTTAGAAACAACCTAATACACATACACACACACACACACACACAGCAGTTAGAAACAACTTAATACACACACACACACAGCAGTTAGAAACAACTTAATACAAACACACAGCAGTTAGAAACAACTTAATACACATACACACAGCAGTTAGAAACAACTTAATACACACACACACACACACAGCAGTTAGAAACAACTTAATACACACACACACACACACAGCAGTTAGAAACAACTTAATACAAACACACAGCAGTTAGAAACAACTTAATACACATACACACACACACAGCAGTTAGAAACAACTTAATACACATACACACACACACAGCAGTTAGAAACAACTTAATACACACACACACACAGCAGTTAGAAACAACTTAATACAAACACACAGCAGTTAGAAACAACTTAATACACATACACACAGCAGTTAGAAACAACTTAATACACACACACACACACACAGCAGTTAGAAACAACTTAATACACACACACACACACACAGCAGTTAGAAACAACTTAATAGAAACACACAACAGTTAGAAACAACTTAATACACACACACACAGCAGTTAGAAACAACTTAATAGAAACACACAACAGTTAGAAACAACTTAATACACACACACACACACAGCAGTTAGAAACAACTTAATACACACACACAGCACTTTGAAACAACTTAATATGCATACACACACACACAGCAGTTAGAAACAGCTTAATACAAACACACAGC
>CM038719.1:43872310-43877310 GCA_021613375.1 Megaleporinus macrocephalus | reverse complement strand
GGTGATGGTGTTTACAGTGTTGGTGATGGTGTTTATACTGGTGATGGTGTTTACAGTGGTGGTGATGGTGTTTACAGTGGTGGTGATGTTGTTTACAGTGGTGGTGATGGTGTTTATAGTGGTGGTGATGGTGTTTATAGTGGTGGTGATGGTGTTTACAGTGGTGGTGATGGTGTTTACAGTGGTGGTGATGGTGTTTATAGTGGTGGTGATGGTGTTTATAGTGGTGGTGATGGTGTTTACAGTGTTGGTGATGGTGTTTATACTGGTGATGGTGTTTACAGTGGTGGTGATGGTGTTTACAGTGGTGGTGATGATGTTTACAGTGGTGGTGATGGTGTTTACAGTGGTGGTGATGGTGTTTATAGTGGTGGTGATGGTGTTTACAGTGGTGGTGATGTAAACTGGTCCTGGTTGTAACCATGTGGAGATGCTAATTGATTCAATCTTGGACTCCAGATGTTACTTACAGTGCTGACATTCAAACTATAACTGTGTGTTATCAGTGTAGTTAGAGTGTGTGTTATCAGTGTAGTTAGTGTGTTTGTGTGTGTTATCAGTGTAGTTAGAGTGTGTTTGTGTGTTATTAGTGTTGTTAGAGTGTGTTTGTGTGTTATCAGTGTAGTTAGAGTGTGTGTGTTATCAGTGTTGTTAGAGTGTGTTTGTGTTATCAGTGTAGTTAGAGTGTGTGTGTTATTAGTGTAGTTAGAGTGTGTTTGTGTTATTAGTGTAGTTAGAGTGTGTGTGTTATCAGTGTAGTTAGAGTGTCTGTGTTATCAGTGTAGTTAGAGTGTGTTTGTGTTATTAGTGTAGTTAGAGTGTGTGTGTTATCAGTGTAGTTAGAGTGTGTTTGTGTGTTATCAGTGTAGTTAGAGTGTGTGTGTTATCAGTGTAGTTAGAGTGTGTTTGTGTGTTATTAGTGTATTTAGAGTGTGTGTGTTATCAGTGTAGTTAGAGTGTGTGTGTGTTATCAGTGTAGTTAGAGTGTGTTTGTGTTATTAGTGTAGTTAGAGTGTGTGTGTTATTAGTGTAGTTAGAGTGTGTGTGTTATCAGTGTAGTTAGAGTGTGTGTGTTATCAGTGTAGTTAGTGTGTGTGTGTGTTATCCCTGTAGTTAGAGTGTGTGTGTGCTATTAGTGTAGTTAGAGAGTGCGTGTGAGTTATCAGTGTAGAGTATGTGTGTGTTATCAGTGTAGTTAGAGTGTGTGTGTTATCAGTGTAGTTAGAGTGTGTGTGTGTGTGTGTGTGTGTTATCAGTGTAGTTAGAGTGTGTGTGTGTGTGTGTGTGTGTTATCAGTGTAGTTAAAGTGTGTTTGTGTGTTATTAGTGTAGTTAGAGTGTGGGTTATTAGTGTAGTTAGAGTGTGTGTGTGTGTTATCAGTGTAGTTAGAGTGTGTTTGTGTGTTATTAGTGTAGTTAGAGTGTGTGTTATCAGTGTAGTTAGAGTGTGGTTGTGTGTTATTAGTGTAGTTAGAGTGTGTGTTATCAGTGTAGTTAGAGTGTGGTTGTGTGTTATTAGTGTAGTTAGAGTGTGTGTTATCAGTGTAGTTAGAGTGTGTGTGTTATCAGTGTAGTTAGAGTGTGTGTGTTATCAGTGTAGTTAGAGTGTGTTTGTGTTATCAGTGTAGTTAGTGTGTTTGTGTGTTATTAGTGTATTTAGAGTGTGTGTGTTATCAGTGTAGTTAGAGAGTGTGTGTGTTATCACTGTAGTTAGATTGTGTGTGTGCTATTAGTGTAGTTAGAGAGTGTGTGTGAGTTATCAGTGTAGAGTGTGTGTGTGTTATCAGTGTAGTTAGAGTGTGTGTGTTATCAGTGTAGTTAGAGTGTGTTTGTTATCAGTGTAGTTAGTGTGTTTGTGTTATCAGTGTAGTTAGTGTGTTTGTATGTTATTAGTGTAGTTAGAGTGTGTGCCTTATCAGTGTAGTTAGAGTGTGTGTTATCAGTGTAGTTAGAGTGTGTTTGTGTTATCAGTGTAGTTAGTGTGTTTGTGTGTTATTAGTGTAGTTAGAGTGTGTGTTATCAGTGTAGTTAGAGTGTGTGTATTATCAGTGTAGTTAGAGTGTGTGTGTGTTATCACTGTAGTTAGAGTGTGTGTGTGCTATTAGTGTAGTTAGAGTGTGTTTGTGTGTTATTAGTGTAGTTAGAGAGTGTGTGTGAGTTATCAGTGTAGAGTGTGTGTGTGTTATCAGTGTAGTTAGAGTGTGTGTGTTATCAGTGTAGTTAGAGTGTGTTTGTGTTATCAGTGTAGTTAGTGTGTTTGTGTGTTATTAGTGTATTTAGAGTGTGTGTGTTATCAGTGTAGTTAGAGTGTGTGTGTGTTATCACTGTAGTTAGATTGTGTGTGTGCTATTAGTGTAGTTAGAGTGTGTTACCAGTGTGTGTGAACAGTGTAGTTACAGTGTGTGTTATCAGTGTAGTTACAGTGTGTGTGTGTTATCAGTGTATTTAGAGTGTGTGTGTTATCAGTGTAGTTAGAGTGTGTTTGTGTGTTATCAGTGTAGTTAAAGTGTGTGTTATCAGTGTAGTTAGTGTTTGTGTGTTATTAGTGTAGTTAGTTTGTGCGTGTCTTACTAGTGTAGTTAGTGTGTGTGTGTGTTATCAGTGTAGTTAGAGTGTTTGTGTGTTATTAGTGTAGTTAGTGTGTTTGTGTGTTATCAGTGTAGTTAGAGTGTGTTTGTGTGTTATCAGTGTAGTTAGAGTGTGTTTTTGTGTTATCAGTGTAGTTAGAGTGTGTGTGTTATCAGTGTAGTTAGAGTGTTTGTGTGTTATTAGTGTAGTTAGTTTGGGCGTGTGTTATTAGTGTAGTTAGAGTGTGTGTGTTATCAGTGTAGTTAGAGTGTGTTTGTGTGATCAGTGTAGTTAGTGTGTTTGTGTGTTATTAGTGTAGTTAGAGTTTGTGTGTTATCAGTGTAGTTAGAGTGTGTGTGTTATCAGTGTAGTTACAGTGTGTGTGTTATCAGTGTATTTAGAGTGTGTGTGTTATCAGTGTAGTTAGTGTGTTTGTGTTATCAGTGTAGTTAGTGTGTTTGTATGTTATTAGTGTAGTTAGAGTGTGTGCCTTATCAGTGTAGTTAGAGTGTGTGTCATCAGTGTAGTTAGAGTGTGTGTGTGTTATCACTGTAGTTAGGGTGTGTGTGTGCTATTAGTGTAGTTAGAGTGTGTTTGTGTGTTATTAGTGTAGTTAGAGAGTGTGTGTGAGTTATCAGTGTAGAGTGTGTGTGTGTTATCAGTGTAGTTAAAGTGTGTGTGTGTGTTATCAGTGTAGTTAAAGTGTGTTTGTGTGTTGTTAGCATTGTTAGAGTGTGTGTTATTAGTGTAGTTAGAGTGTAGTTAGTGTGTGTGTGTGTGCTATTAGTGTAGTTAGAGTGTGTTTGTGTGTTATCAGTGTAGTTAGACTGTGTGTGTTATCAGTGTAGTTAGAGTGTGTTTGTGTAATCAGTGTAGTGTGTTTGTGTAATCAGTGTAGTTAGAGTGTGTTTGTGTTATCAGTGTATTTAGAGTTTGTGTGTTATCAGTGTAGAGTGTGTTTGTGTGTTATCAGTGTAGTTAGAGTGTGTGTGTTATCAGTGTAGTTAGAGTGTGTGTGTTATCAGTGTAGTTAGAGTGTTTGTGTGATATTAGTGTAGTTAGTTTGTGCGTGTTATTTGTGTAGTTAGAGTGTGTGT
This sequence comes from Megaleporinus macrocephalus, assembly GCA_021613375.1. NCBI lineage: Eukaryota > Metazoa > Chordata > Actinopteri > Characiformes > Anostomidae > Megaleporinus > Megaleporinus macrocephalus. Next base: position 43,873,646 of record CM038719.1, on the reverse strand, counting down.
GTTATCAGTGTAGTTAGTGTTTGTGTGTTATTAGTGTAGTTTGTGCGTGTCTTATTAGTGTAGTTAGAGTGTGTGTGTTATCAGTGTAGTTAGTGTGTTTGTGTTATCAGTGTAGTTAGAGTGTGTTTGTGTGTTAGTGTAGTTAGAGTGTGTGTGTTATCAGTGTAGTTAGAGTGTGTGTGTTATCAGTGTAGTTACAGTGTGTGTGTGTTATCAGTGTATTTAGAGTGTGTGTGTTATCAGTGTAGTTAGAGTGTGTTTGTGTGCTATCAGTGTAGTTAGAGTGTGTGTGTTATCAGTGTAGTTAGAGTGTTTGTGTGTTATTAGTGTAGTTAGTTTGTGCGTGTCTTATTAGTGTAGTTAGTGTGTGTGTGTTATCAATGTAGTTAGAGTGTTTGTGTGTTATTAGTGTAGTTAGTTTGTGCGTGTGATATTAGTATAGTTAGAGTGTGTGTGTTATCAGTGTAGTTAGAGTGTGTTTGTGTGATCAGTGTAGTTAGTGTGTTTGTGTGTTATTAGTGTAGTTAGAGTGTGTTATCAGTGTAGTTAGAGTGTTTGTGTGTTATTAGTGTAGTTAGTTTGGGCGTGTGTTATTAGTGTAGTTAGAGTGTGTGCCTTATCAGTGTAGTTAGAGTGTGTGTTATCAGTGTAGTTAGAGTGTGTGTGTGTGTGTTATCACTGTAGTTAGAGTGTGTGTGTGCTATTAGTGTAGTTAGAGAGTGTGTGTGAGTTATCAGTGTAGAGTGTGTGTGTGTTATCAGTGTAGTTAAAGTGTGTGTGTGTGTTATCAGTGTAGTTAAAGTGTGTTTGTGTGTTATTAGCATTGTTAGAGTGTGTGTTATTAGTGTAGTTAGAGTGTAGTTAGTGTGTGTGTGTTATCAGTGTAGTGTGTGTGTGTGTGCTATTAGTGTAGTTAGAGTGTGTTTGTGTGTTATCAGTGTAGTTAGACTGTGTGTGTTATCAGTGTAGTTAGAGTGTGTTTGTGTAATCAGTGTAGTTAGAGTGTGTTTGTGTTATCAGTGTATTTAGAGTGTGTGTTATCAGTGTAGAGTGTGTTTGTGTGTTATCAGTGTAGTTAGAGTGTGTGTGTTATCAGTGTAGTTAGAGTGTGTGTGTTATCAGTGTAGTTAGAGTGTTTGTGTGATATTAGTGTAGTTAGTTTGTGCGTGTGTTATTAGTGTAGTTAGAGTGTGTGTGTTATCAGTGTAGTTAGAGTGTGTGTGTTATCAGTGTAGTTAGTGTTTGTGTGTTATTAGTGTAGTTTGTGCGTGTCTTATTAGTGTAGTTAGAGTGTGTGTGTTATCAGTGTAGTTAGTGTGTTTGTGTTATCAGTGTA
>CM038719.1:43832310-43859810 GCA_021613375.1 Megaleporinus macrocephalus | reverse complement strand
CGGGGGGCAGCATCTGATTGGCTGCTGAAGAGGATATAGCTGGCAGTGGTTGGTTGGCTGCATTTATCGGCACATTCTGCAGATTCTGATTGGCTACGGACGTGTTCTGTAAGTTCTGATTGGCTGTGTTTGTCGATATGGTCTGCAGGTTCTGATTGGCTACAGCTGTGTTCTGCAGGGTCTGATTGACGCTACACTGTTCCTCCACCACTAGGGGGCAGTGTGTCTGGCTCAGGCCGGAGCTGCAGTTCTGGGCAGCGCTCTGTTTGAAGTACTGCTTACTGTAGAAGTTCCTCAGCTTATACCCGTGTGGAGGCTGCCTCTCCGGCAGAGCCATGTTATTAGATACGTCCGCGGGGCCGGGGGGCGGGGCCAGCTGGGTCCGTTTGTACTGGATGGGATCCGCGTCTGGATTTAGGAGGAGCGGGTGCTTGTGGGGGTCAGAGGTGGGACAGTGGAGCTCGGGCTCGGGGGGCAAAGGGCTCCCCAAAACACAGTCCTGCTCGTGGGACAGCAGCGCGGGAAGAGACAGAGGCGGGTCAGTGGAGGCAGCGCTCTGCTTGAGGTACGAGTTACACATACTCAGGATGTTGGACACCTACAAGCAGAGACAGAGACAAACACAAGGACAGGCCTGGTGTCAGTTATGGACTGTGTGTGTGTGTGTGTGTGTTACTGTGTGTATATATGTGTGTGTGTGTGGTATACCTGTAGACACTGTGCGATGTGTAGCAGTGTGTGTGTGTATGTGTGAGTGTGTGTTACTGTGTGTGTGTGTGTGTGTATGTGTGTGTATATGTATGTGTTACTGTGTGTGTATGTGTTACTGTGTGTATGTGTTACTGTGTGTGTGTGTGTGTGTGTGTGGTATACCTGTAGACACTGTGCGATGTGTAGCAGTGTGTGTGTGTATGTGTGAGTGTGTGTTACTGTGTGTGTGTGTGTATGTGTGTGTATATGTATGTGTTACTGTGTGTGTATGTGTTATTGTGTGTATGTGTTACTGTGTGTGTGTGTGTGTGTGTGTGTGTGGTATACCTGTAGACACTGTGCGATGTGTAGCAGTGTGTGTGTGTATGTGTGTGTATATGTATGTGTTACTGTGTGTGTATGTGTTACTGTGTGTGTGTGTGTGTGTGTGTGGTATACCTGTAGACACTGTGCGATGTGTAGCAGTGTGTTTGTGTGTGTGTTACTGTGTGTGTGTGTGTGTGTGTGTGGTATACCTGTAGACACTGTGCGATGTGTAGCAGTGTGTGTGTGTATGTGTGAGTGTGTGTTACTGTGTGTGTGTGTGTATGTGTGTGTATATGTATGTGTTACTGTGTGTGTATGTGTTATTGTGTGTATGTGTTACTGTGTGTGTGTGTGTGTGTGTGTGTGGTATACCAGTAGACACTGTGCGATGTGTAGCAGTGTGTTTGTGTGTGTGTTACTGTGTGTGTGTGTGTGTGTGTGTGTGTGTGTGTGTGTGTGGTATACCTGTAGACACTGTGCGATGTGTAGCAGTGTGTGTGTGTATGTGTGAGTGTGTGTTACTGTGTGTGTGTGTGTATGTGTGTGTATATGTTTGTGTTACTGTGTGTGTATGTGTTATTGTGTGTATGTGTTACTGTGTGTGTGTGTGTGTGTGTGTGTGTTATACCTGTAGACACTGTGCGATGTGTAGCAGTGTGTTTGTGTGTGTGTTACTGTGTGTGTGTGTGTGTGTGTGTGTGTGTGGTATACCTGTAGACACTGTGCGATGTGTAGCAGTGTGTGTGTGTATGTGTGAGTGTGTGTTACTGTGTGTGTGTGTGTATGTGTGTGTATATGTATGTGTTACTGTGTGTGTATGTGTTATTGTGTGTATGTGTTACTGTGTGTGTGTGTGTGTGTGTGTGTGTGTGGTATACCTGTAGACACTGTGCGATGTGTAGCAGTGTGTGTGTGTGTGTGTTACTGTGTGTGTGTGTGTGTGTGTGTGTGTGTGTGGTATACCTGTAGACACTGTGCGATGTGTAGCAGTGTGTGTGTGTATGTGTGAGTGTGTGTTACTGTGTGTGTGTGTGTATGTGTGTGTATATGTATGTGTTACTGTGTGTGTATGTGTTATTGTGTGTATGTGTTACTGTGTGTGTGTGTGTGTGTGTGTGTGGTATACCTGTAGACACTGTGCGATGTGTAGCAGTGTGTTTGTGTGTGTGTTACTGTGTGTGTGTGTGTGTGTGTGTGTGGTATACCTGTAGACACTGTGCGATGTGTAGCAGTGTGTGTGTGTATGTGTGAGTGTGTGTTACTGTGTGTGTGTGTGTGTATGTGTGTGTATATGTATGTGTTACTGTGTGTGTATGTGTTATTGTGTGTATGTGTTACTGTGTGTGTGTGTGTGTGTGTGTGTGTGTGTGTGTGTGTGTATGTGTTACTGTGTGTGTATATGTGTTACTGTGTGTGTGTGTGTGTGTGTGGTATACCTGTAGACACTGTGCGATGTGTAGCAGTGTGTGTGTGTATGTGTGAGTGTGTGTTACTGTGTGTGTGTGTGTATGTGTGTGTATATGTATGTGTTACTGTGTGTGTATGTGTTACTGTGTGTATGTGTTACTGTGTGTGTGTGTGGTATACCTGTAGACACTGTGCGATGTGTAGCAGTGTGTGTGTGTATGTGTGAGTGTGTGTTACTGTGTGTGTGTGTGTATGTGTGTGTATATGTATGTGTTACTGTGTGTGTATGTGTTATTGTGTGTATGTGTTACTGTGTGTGTGTGTGTGTGTGTGGTATACCTGTAGACACTGTGCGATGTGTAGCAGTGTGTGTGTGTATGTGTGAGTGTGTGTTACTGTGTGTGTGTGTGTATGTGTGTGTATATGTATGTGTTACTGTGTGTGTATGTGTTATTGTGTGTATGTGTTACTGTGTGTGTGTGTGTGTGTGTGGTATACCTGTAGACACTGTGCGATGTGTAGCAGTGTGTGTGTGTATGTGTGAGTGTGTGTTACTGTGTGTGTGTGTGTATGTGTGTGTATATGTATGTGTTACTGTGTGTGTATGTGTTATTGTGTGTATGTGTTACTGTGTGTGTGTGTGTGTGTGTGGTATACCTGTAGACACTGTGCGATGTGTAGCAGTGTGTGTGTGTATGTGTGAGTGTGTGTTACTGTGTGTGTGTGTGTATGTGTGTGTATATGTATGTGTTACTGTGTGTGTATGTGTTATTGTGTGTATGTGTTACTGTGTGTGTGTGTGTGTGTGTGGTATACCTGTAGACACTGTGCGATGTGTAGCAGTGTGTGTGCGTTGTCCTGGTTCAGTTCCAGGTGGGACGTGTACATGTAGTCCAGAATCTGTCCGATCCCACCCACGTCCTGGATGGCGAGGTGGTACACGTCACTCTTCAGCGCTGGAGAGTTCTGGAAAAGAGACCTGTAAACCAGTAAACACACACCGACCAATCAGTAGAGCTGAATCTGCTGTGTTACTGAAACTGGTCCATATGGTGAAAATATTATATTGTGATAAAAACGTTCACGATACACGAGATTTAACTATATTTATCTTTTAGTAGAAACAGAGAAAAGAAGCAGCAGAGTTTAGAAATACATTCATACAATGTCTGGGGCGTCCAGGAGAAATCTGGAACCTAACTTTGTTCTTCAAACTGGATCAAGATCTGATCTACTTCTCTCACAATAACATATTCATGTTACTCTGTATTGTATGTATATGTTTATGTATATAAAGGAAATAGAAATAGGACTGATGTTCCACTCGCCTGAAATAGGAGCTGAAAGCAGCAAGTACGTTCTTGTGAGCTTTGAAACAGACGCCTTTCACCACCAGCATGCAGTCACAGAGCAGACCCTGAATCCGCTGCTCCTGCAGCTCCTGCAGCAGATACGCACTGTGGCTGTAGAGCCCGTCCATGACTGACCTGCATACACAACCAACACCAGACATCTCCATCTTATCATATAACAGCAGATCATAATATTAATATAATCAATATTTTTATATTAAAAATGTATATATAGATATATATATGGAGAAGAGTTGGGTAGGTGGACTCCTGATATCAAAACAAGATCTCAGCCAAAACGTTACTACAACTCTGGATGGAAATGGATGTTGTGATGTTGTAGAAGGTTGTTGAAACAATGCTACAGTCCTGTATGGTCAGTGTTTCGGTCAGGCGGTGTACTTATATAATGTGTTCTAAGATAAAATAGTCCCTTCTTTACCAGCTTCACCAGATTTGACCATCATCAGCGTCAATCATCAACACAGGTGGGCTTAGATTGTACAAAAAAGGCTGTTCATGGATTGTAGACCTCCCGGACCCCTTGGAACCCTGGTTCCCATCACCACCACGTCACAGAAGTCTGTAAGTCTGAATGATTTGTTTACATCTCAGTCACAGGATTACACAGAGGACTGGTTTTGGGGACCTGAACACTGGGAACACTGGGAACACTGGTGTTAAAGGGCAGGTGGTGTTCGGCTTGTTGTGGGAGTGAACTCACTAGAGCAGACTGAGAAGTAAAGACTGTAGATGTTCACAGTTTTGCACTGACCACTAACTAACTGACCACGTGGTACCTTATGATGTATGACTCATACTGGACTGTCCATCATGCAGTTACTACATACCTTATAATCACATTTAATCCAGAAATCAAATCTAATCTAATGTATGAAACTCATTAAGTCTAATCTCACTGATTTAACTGTCCGTCCAGTTTTTGGGCTGTTCTGTCAGAATATGAGGCCAAAGCTGGACACAGTTCTGCACCAACCACAGTCCAGCACGGAGAGAGACCAGCCAGGACAAAGTTAGCCAAACAAGCGCTCGAGCTCAAACCACCAACAGCCTTTATTACACCCCCACACAAAGTCCAGGCCCGCGTGAGAGCCACACACACTCGTCTGCGCGTGATACAGTAATAAATATCGATCATATCCTTTAATATCTCATTGATTTCTGATCAGGTACGTGTACTTACCTTCACTGCGCCTGCACGGCCACTATGGAGAGGCCATTACGTCACATCCTGCCTCGGATTTAAAACTGAATCTTTTTTTAACCTCTAAGTGCACATAACGTTGAAAACATGATATTATTTATTCGATTTTATTCGATTATTTCTATCATATGTGTAAATATTTCTAAATAATTAATAGAAAATTATTTAATGCAGCGTCTTTGTTCCGGAACCGTATGTGGTAGTGTTAGTGACGCCACCCGGACAGTAAACAGAGCTGCGCGCGGTGGCCGGCGTGCTGGTGGAGCTGCGCTGAAGATCGACTGGATTTAAAAGATCCTGAAAAGTTGAGATCAGTTCTGCTGGTCGGGTCAGGTGGAGGTGAGGCTGTACACCTGTACGGGGGAGTCTGAAGCAGGTTATTCGGCGCGTGTAGACGGAATCGTATTTTAAATTCCAGCGCGCGCTGCAGTTCCGCCTCCTCTGGGTCTGGAAGTGGAGCAGTTTAACAGACACGTTGTTTTCCTGCACGAGGAGCTCGAGGAGCAGCGCGAGGAGGAGCCGCTATGGTGTTCTTCACGTGTAGCTCGTGCGGGGAGTCGCTGAAGAAGGCGCAGGTGGAGAAACACAGGTGTTCGTGTAGAGGATGCACGTGCTTGTCCTGCATCGACTGTGGAAAAGATTTTTGGTGGGTGTTTCACTGTAAGTGCTGCTGCGCGAGGAGCTCGTGTTGAACTCTGTGACCTTTGAGAAGCTGAGCTGATGTTTTTCTGTTCTGGTTAAAGGGGCGAGGACTACAAGACCCACGTGAGGTGCATCAGTGAGGACCAGAAGTATGGCGGGAAGGGCTTCGAGGCCAAAGCCAACAAAGGTGATGTGAAGCAGCAGCAGTGGATTCAGGTGATTCTCCAATTTACACCGAACATCTGGACATTAAAGCACCTCCTGCTCTCCACACTCACTCCATCAGCTCCACTGACCATACAGAAGCTCCACTGACCACTCCATCAGCTCCACTGGCCATACTGGAGCTCCACTTACAGACTGTATTAGCTCCACTGACCACTCCATCAGCTCCACTGACCATACAGGACCTCCACTCACTGTCCACTGTATCAGCTCCACTGACCATACAGGACCTCCACTCACTGTCCACTGTATCAGCTCCACTGACCATACAGGACCTCCACTCACTGTCCACTGTATCAGCTCCACTGACCATACAGGACCTCCACTCACTGTCCACTGTATCAGCTCCACTGACCATACAGGACCTCCACTCACTGTCCACTGTATCAGCTCCACTGACCATACAGGACCTCCACTCACTGTCCACTGTATCAGCTCCACTGACCATACAGGACCTCCACTCACTGTCCACTGTATCAGCTCCACTGACCATACAGGACCTCCACTCACTGTCCACTGTATCAGCTCCACTGACCATACAGGACCTCCACTCACTGTCCACTGTATCAGCTCCACTGACCATACAGGAGCTCCACCTACAGACTGTAGTTCATCTGATTCTCTGTATACTTTATTACTCTGTTCTTTAATGATCAGGACCCCCACAGGACCCCCACAGAGCAGATACTATTAGGGAGGTGGGTCATTCTCAGCACTGCAGTGACACTGACATGGTGCTGGTGTGAGTGGATCAGACACAGCAGTGCTACTACTGGAGTGTTTAAACATTGTGTCCACTTACTGTCCACTCACTGTCCACTCTATTAGACACTCCTACTACCTGCTGGTCCACCTTGTAGATGTAAAGTCAGAGACAGTAGCTCATCTGCTGCTGCACAGTTTGTGTTCCTCTAGTTCTTCATCAGTGGACACAGGACGCCGCCCACAGGACACTGCTGTCTGGATAGTTTTGGTTGGTGGACGATTCTCAGTCCAGCAGTGACACTGAGGTGTTGTGTCTGATCCACTCACACCAGCACAACACACACTAACTAACACACCACCACGTCAGTGTCACTGCGGTGCTGAGAATGACCCACCTCCCTACTAGTACATGCTCTGTGGTGGTCCTGTGGGGGTCCTGATCATTAAAGAACAGCGTGTTTATAATAACTCTGAGTGTGTATAAGCTGTTTATTACATGTGTTGGTGTGTTATAGTGTGTCTATAACAGTGTGTTGTATTCTGAGCTGGGGTGTTAATCCGTGTTCCTACAGAGAATACAGGAGGCCATGAACAAGCCAGGAGTCAGCTCCAAACTGAGAGACGTGCTGAGTCAAGTCAGCCTGTATGACAACGTTCCGAGGAAGAAAGCCAAGTTCCAGGTATTCCTACCAGACGCTATCGTTCCGTACTGCCTTTCCTTTCACATCCATGTGGGGGCGGTATTGTTTACGGAGCAGAGCTGCAACAAAAGGTCGTTTGAATTTTCAAACAATGTCATCAAACGATATCATCAAACGATATCATCAAACGATATCATCAAACGATATCATCAAACGATATCATCAAACGATATCATCAAACAATATCATCAAACAATATCATCAAACGATATAATCAAACAATATCATCAAACGATATAATCAAACAATATCATCAAACGATATAATCAAACGATATCATCAAACAATATCATCAAACAATATCATCAAACAATATCATCAAACGATATAATCAAACAATATCATCAAACGATATAATCAAACGATATAATCAAACAATATCATCAAACAATATCATTAAACAATATCATTAAACACTATCATTAAACAATATCATCAAACGATATAATCAAACGATATAATCAAACGTTGTTATGAAACTATTATGAAACTCGCTGGTCAAGTTTCAAGTTTATTTGTTATTTGCACGTCATGTCAAGACGTACATGCATTGAAATGTTTGGGGTGAGACTCAGATACACTCTACAGCAGACCAGCATTATATATATATATATGTGTGTGTGTGTAATTAGTATATTATATATATATACTAATGTTTATACTAATGTTTATAAATATGTATGTAAAACAGTGCAAACATAACAATAAACAGACAATATTGAAGTAATAATAATCTAAAGCTAGATTATATACATTTAGTAAAAACTGAAATATATAAACAACTATACAAAACATGCATAAGATATACAGGAGGACATCTGTAGAAACTTTCCCATGTTCTACCTTTCTACTGTCTGCTTCTGCTCCCACACCGCCCTGATAGATAGATAGATAGATAGATAGATAGATAGATAGACAGACAGACAGACAGACAGACAGACAGACAGACAGACAGACAGACAGACAGACAGACAGACAGACAGACAGATAGATAGATAGTTAGTTAGATAGTTAGTGTATGTTTTAGCTGATTTGATCTGGTTTGTCTCTGAAGCGGCTGAGACCCTGCTGGGCTACGCCAGCCACATCCCAAACCACTAACACACTAAACATCAGACATCTGATCTTATTTGTGGTCATGCTGGTGCGTCTCGCTCGGTCTTCATTCACCTGAACACAGTTCTGTAAAACTCCACCGACCAGCTGTCTGAACTGGAGAGGAACTGGAGAGGAACTGGAGAGGAACTGGTCAGGAACTGGTCAGGCTGGTTGAAGTAGAGGAGTAAGAATATACTAAAGATATAAAATTCCTAAAATTCCTCAAAACTCATGATCAAAGTTCAGCCCAGATTTTATAGCTGCCTCACCAGGTTGTGCTGATGCCTCAGATGTACTGAGTCAGTTACCAGAACAAAGCTAAGCTAACGTAAGTCAGTAATGTAATATTAAGCTGCTGTGATATTAAGATGGAACATCTGGAACTAAAACAACCAGAGAATACGCAGTTAGTGATTCTTATCTGATATTTTATCAATAATGTATTGAATTGTGATTCAAAAACTGTGTGTGTGTGTGTGTGTGTGTGTGTGTTAAGATTCATTTCAAACCATCCAAATAGGTACAGTAGATGGAAGTGATGAGTGGTTGATGATGATGATGATGATGATGATGAACTCGTGTTGAGGAGTTTGTTCTTCGGTACAGAACGTGACTCTCTGCTTTCTTGTTCTGCAGAACTGGATGAAGAGCTGTCTGAGGATATTTGACGGACATCTGCAGGACCAGGTGTGGGACATTCTCTCAGCCACGGACAGCATCGTGAGTCTCTCTCACACACACACACACACACACACACACACACACACACACACACACACACACACACACACACACACACACACACACACACTCACCAGTGTCTCTCAAGCCCTTGTTCTGTCTTTCATTAATTATCAATTATTATTAATATTAAAGTTGATCAGAGAACTCCAGCACAGTCTCAAACCAGCAGCAGACCAGTCACACGGCCGGTTCTCCAGCGTCCAGCTCAGGAGCGCTCCAGCAGTTTAGTGGCATCAGCATTCTGGGTTGTGTTTAAACCCCCGACCACTAGATAGCAGTGTTGTAGTCTTCAGTCAGTAGACTTTTCCACTCCAACATAAACCTGTGCTGTACGTTCACACCGCTAAACGCTAACCACAGCTTGTAATATATGTAATCACACCCCCTGTAGGGTGATATCTCTGGTATCTCCAGGTTCTGAGAAGATCTGCAGTGGTGTGATGGGCGGAGCTCCGGTTAGAGGAGGGGTTTAGATGCCGCGGCCGGTTTAATAATAATTAAATAATCAGTAAAGACCGCGCGCTGTGTTTCCTCATGTTCTCCTCGTCTAAACCAGAGAGAGACGGAGATACAGGACACCAGGAGTCATCTCAGAGACCTCAGACAGTCCAGCTACTGGACCAGGAGTCCGGCTACTGGACCAGGAGTCCGGCTACTGGACCAGGAGTCCGGCTACTGGACCCTGAGCTGCTCGTATTCAGCTGCTTCTGTTTGTGTTTGTTCTGAGCAGCAGCCCAACGGAGCCCCGCACCCCGAGTCCAAACCGGATCCTCCTCCACAACCTCCCCAACAGCAGGAGCAGCAAGAGGAGGAGAAACCCAGCGAGAAGAAAAAGAACAAGCGGGAGAGAAAAGAGGAGCGACAGAAGAAGAACAGAAAGAAACACGGAGAGAACGGCAGCGCCGAGCAGGACGGACAGATCGCCTCCGACGACAGACAGAAGAAGAAGAAGAAGAGAAAGAGAGCGGAGGAGGAGGAGGAGGAGGAGGAGGAGCCACAGGCCAAAGAAGTTAAATCAGCAAGTAAACCAAAGAAGAAGAAGCAGGAGGTGGAGGGTAAAGAGCTTTTCCTGTTTTAAAGTGTGTGTGTTAGAAATGAGCCACGACATAAAACCCAGATATAAATATACTGAAATAATACCAATAATAATATTAATAATAGATACATACTGACTTTACTTTACTTTACTTTACTTTACTTTACTTTACTTACTTACTTTATTGATCCCAGAGGGAAATTCAAGGCACCCAGTAGCTATAACACAAGTACAGGACAGTTACACCAAAAAATAAAATAGAATATAAAATAAATAGTATATAAAACAGATAGAAATAGTCTCAGTGAGTGAGTGTGATGACAGTAGTGATGTTAACCAGTATACATGTAAACATGATGTATAATATAATAGGCCTAGTATAATAACAACAGTATAGTCATTATTATATATAGTTAACAGTATAGTATATATATATATAACATAGTTATACACATAAATCTGAAATAAATATATAATATGATATAATCTGATAACGGATGACTTGTGACTGATATAGGGGTCTGTAGTAATAATAGTTGTAATAATAATAATATTAATAATATAAATATAAATTCTGTATATTATTATTGTCATTATTGCTAAGCTTGCTGGGCTGTTGCTAGGGTATCCCAGGTGGTTGCTAAGGTATTGCTAGGAGGTTGCCATGGTGTACAGGGTGTGTCCTGGGTGGTTGTTTAAGGTTTGGTTTGCTGGGTGGTGTTGAGGAAGGAGGGGTGAATGAACCACATGCAGTTTGGTGGCTGTAGGTTAAAGGAGGAGTGTTTAGGTGGAGCTGGAAATGAACGAGGGATGAGAAGAGAAATAAGAGTTTGTGCTGGAGGGGGTCTGTCGTGAGCCGGTGTATCTGAATTAGTGTCGGTGGAGCAGAAGTTCAGTAGGTGGATGAACAGCTCCCATCTTATTTATTCATTTAGTATTAGCTGTATTGCGTCACTGCTGGAATCTATTAATTTATGAATTAAATTTTTAATGAACCCCTAAAGCGCCTGGTCAGATCTCTTTAGCCACAGGGTCTTAGAGCGTAAACACAGCTCGTTACCTTCTCGCCAGTGAGCGAGAGGCTCAACATACACAAACCAGATTCCCAGAAAGCTGGTGCAGAAGGTGAAACAGGAAGAAGAGCTGAAAGCAGGAACGTGTAGATCCACTTTGAGCCACGTTTAAACTAAAGCAATGAACGTCCAGGAGAGCCCACAAGATCTGTTAGATGCTGGAGCAGACGAAGATGATCTCTCTGAGATCTGATCCAGACCGTCACTTTGTTTTTTTCTTTATCAGAGAACCAAAGCCTGGAGGACACTGAGGACCAGCAGGACGTGGAGGATCAGTCCAACATTAAAGGTACTCACCTGCTAGAACCTGAGCTGCTCTTGTAGTGACATCAGAACGTTAACTGATGACTAAACAATCAGGTTTATCCTAATTTCCTAATAATCCTAAGAGTGGTGATCAAAGTCAGAGACCACCAGTAAGTCGTGATTTCTTGTGAAAATGGACGTTCAGTGACCAGGGTCAGGATTTTTAGGAGATGTTTTTGAGGAGATCAGATGAAAGACAGTTCAGATCAATACAGGATGAAGTCAAAGGAGAGTATGTGGAAAATTCCAGAACTGGAGCAGAAACTAAAACTCCTAACAACCAGACCAGTCACCCCCACAACAGCAGTGCTTTGATCTTATCCAGAGAGGAGCTACACGAGCTCCGTCGTTGACCGGCTCTGAACATGTCGTGAACGGTTTGGGGAGAATATGTAATTGAGATGTAGGTGTGATTATTTTCTAATTAATTTTCAGGTCTGATTATTTTCAGATGTAAAGATACCACTTATACGCTGCCGGTTAGTTGTGATGGTTGTGATGTCACATATACAGAACGCAGGTGTTGTTGCTTCTGATTGGTCAGAACTCTTCTGTTGAACTTTAGTATATTTTGGGTAATGAGTTCTAAAATAAACAGATCTAGTGAATTGAATCAGACATCAGACACCAGCGTCAGTCTGAACTCCAGCTCCTCCAGTTGAACTGGCTCCTGTTCGGAGGTGCTCGGTATCCAGGTTTCTGTGTTTGGTGTTCATTAGGAAGAGTTAATAAGGGGTTAATCAGTGCTGCTGTTAGTCGGACACATTCTCAGTGATGTCAGCATTTAATCCAAAACTAGAGATCGATCAGCTATGGATCGTATCGGCCGATTTTTGATCAGAATATGTGATTAGATCCCGAGAGCCGATCAATGGTGTTAAACGAATGAGTTTAATCTGTATTTCCAGTTAGAGTTCCATCCAGGAAGAGGAGAACCCCCTCCGACCAGCTCCCTGTAATTCCTCTCTGAACCACTAGGTGGAAACACACACCCTTTCATTTCCACAGACTGACTGGAGCAGCCTCGCCAGAACAGTTGAAGCTGTTGTTCAAACCAAGTTCTTCTAATTACTGACTCGAACTGAACACGTTATTCCAGTCATTATATGTTTGTTGTTGTTTTGCTTGTAATTAGTATCAAAGTATCCGCGCTCGCACCAGAGTAAACAGAGATGACGCCCCCTAGTGTTATTAAATAGCATGAATAGAAATAACAGTACAGTCATTCACAGACAGCAGTGCTGCACAGAGGACAGTAGAGGGCAGTGTTGTAGCTCTACTGCTACAGTGTGTGCAGGAGAGATGTTGATGTGTGTGTGACTGTGATGAGTGTTATTTGTGTGTGTGTGTGTGTAAGTGTGTGTGAGAGTGACTGTGTGTGTGTGAGTGTGTAAGTGTGTGAGAGTGACTGTGTGAGTGTGTGTGAGAGTGACTGTGTGTGTGTGAGTGTGTAAGTGTGTGTGAGAGTGACTGTGTGTGAGTGTGTAAGTGTGTGTGAGAGTGACTGTGTGAGAGTGACTGTGAGTGTATAAGTGTGTGTGAGAGTGAGAGTGACTGTGTGTGTGTGTGTGTGAGAGAGTGTGTAAGTGTGTGTGAGAGTGACTGTGTGTGAGTGTGTGAGAGTGACTGTGTGTGTGTGAGTGTGTAAGTGTGTGTGAGAGTGAGAGTGACTGTGTGTGAGTGAGTAAGTGTGTGTGAGAGTGACTGTGAGTGTGTAAGTGTGTGTGAGAGTGACTGTGAGTGTGTAAGTGTGTGTGAGAGTGAGAGTGACTGTGTGTGTGTGTGTGTGAGAGTGTGTAAGTGTGTGTGAGAGTGACTGTGTGTGTGTGTGAGTGTGTACGTGTGTGTAAGAGTGAGAGTGACTGTGTGTGAGAGTGACTGTGTGTGTGTGTAAGTGTGTGTGAGAGTGACTGTGTGTGTGTGAGTGTGTAAGTGAGAGTGAGAGTGACTGTGTGTGTGAGTGTGTACGTGTGTGTAAGAGTGAGAGTGACTGTGTGTAAGAGTGTGAGTGTGTAAGTGTGTGTGTGTGATGTAATCTGTGTTTGTGTCTGAAGGAAAGTTTAACTGGAAGGGGACGATAAAGGCGGTCCTGCGTCAGGCCCCCGACGACGGCCTCCCCGTCAAGAAGCTCCGTAAGAAGGTGAGACCCTGTATTAATAGTATTTAGTATGTATAAGTAGTACTTTAGTGTATATTAGTAGTATTTAGTATGTATAATAGTACTTTAGTGTGTATTAATAGTATTTAGTATGTATAAGTAGTACTTTAGTGTATATTAGTAGTATTTAGTATGTATAATAGTACTTTAGTGTGTATTAATAGTATTTAGTATGTATAATAGTACTTTAGTGTGTATAAGTAGTATTTAGTGTGTATTAATTGTATTTAGTATGTATAAGTAGTATTTTAGTGTATATTAGTAGTATTTTAGTGTATATTAGTAGTATTTAGTATGTATAAGTAGTATTTTAGTGTGTTTTAATAGTATTTAGTATGTATAAATAGTATTTTAGTGTATATTAGTAGTATTTAGTATGTATAAGTAGTACTTTAGTGTGCGTGTAAGTAGTACTTTAGTGTGTATTAATAGTATTTAGTATGTATAAATAGTATTTTAGTGTATATAAGTAGTACTTTAGTGTGTGTATAAGTAGTACTTTAGTGTGTATTAATAGTATTTAGTATGTATAAGTAGTATTTTAGTGTGTATTAATAGTATTTAGTATGTATGAATAGTATTTTAGTGTATATTAGTAGTATTTAGTATGTATAAGTAGTAATTTAGTGTGTATTAATAATATTTAGTGTGTGTATAAGTAGTACGTTTAGTGTGTATTAATAGTATTTAGTATGTATAAGTAGTATTTTAGTGTGTATTAATAGTATTTAGTATGTATGAATAGTATTTTAGTGTATATTAGTAGTATTTAGTATGTATAAGTAGTAATTTAGTGTGTATTAATAATATTTAGTGTGTGTATAAGTAGTACATTAGTGTGTATTAATAGTATTTAGTGTGTGTATAAGTACTACTTTAGTGTGTATTAATAGTATTTAGTATGTACAAATAGTATTTTAGTGTATATTAGTAGTATTTAGTACGTATAAGTAGTATTTGTGTATATTAGTAGTATTTAGTATGTATAAGTAGTACTTCAGTGTGTATTAATAGTATTTAGTATGTATAAGTAGTACTTCAGTGTGTATTAATAGTATTTAGTATGTATAAGTAGTACTTCAGTGTGTATTAATAGTATTTAGTATGTATAAGTAGTACTTTAGTGTGTATTAATAATATTTAGTGTGTGTATAAGTAGTACTTTAGTGTGTATTAATAGTATTTAGTATGTATAAGTAGTACTTCAGTGTGTATTAATAGTATTTAGTATGTATAAGTACTACTTTAGTGTGTATTAATAGTATTTAGTATGTACAAATAGTATTTTAGTGTATATTAGTATTATTTAGTATGTATAAGTAGTATTTGTGTATATTAGTAGTACTTAGTATGTATAAGTAGTACTTTAGTGTATATTAGTAGTATTTAGTATGTATAAGTAGTACTTCAGTGTGTATTAATAGTATTTAGTATGTATAAGTAGTACTTCAGTGTGTATTAATAGTATTTAGTATGTATAAGTAGTACTTTAGTGTGTATTAATAATATTTAGTGTGTGTATAAGTAGTACTTTAGTGTGTATTAATAGTATTTAGTATGTATAAGTAGTACTTTAGTGTGTATTAATAGTATTTAGTATGTATAAGTAGTACTTTAGTGTGTATTAATAGTATTTAGTATGTATAAGTAGTACTTTAGTGTGTATTTGGTATGTATAAGTAGTATTTTAGTGTGTATTAATAGTATTTAGTATGTATATGTAGTACTTTTAGTGTGTATTAATAGTATTTAGTATGTATAAGTAGTACTTTAGTGTGTATTTGGTATGTATAAGTAGTATTTTAGTGTGTATTAATAGTATTTAGTATGTATATGTAGTACTTTTAGTGTGTATTAATAGTATTTAGTATGTATAAGTAGTACTTTAGTGTGTATTTAGTATGTATAAGTAGTACTTTAGTGTGTATTTGGTATGTATAAGTAAGCTGCAGTCGCTGGTGTCGAGCTGGTTAACGCGGATTACGGAGACTCTTTGTTTCTCTCGAACATTCCAGAGAACAGGTGATTCCAGGAAACACAGGTGTTCAGGCTGTGATGGTCTACGGGGGGGGTTGAGTTTGTTGTGTTGCTGTGTTTGCAGGTTTTAGCTGCGTACTATTCGTTCAGTGGAGACGCCAACTACAGGTCAGAGGAGGAACTTCTCAGCGTGTTCAACAAGAAGATCAACAGCCCCAAGTTTAAGGTTCTGAAAGACAAAGTCAGACTCGTGAAATGATCAGGATGCTCCTCTCGGACGATCCTCCACCTTTTATATACGATACGTCTCTTTTACAATAAACGTTCTCTGAACAGACTCGCCGTGTCTCTGACCTGCGGAGAATGAAGAGCTGATAACAGAATACACACAGTATCAGCGTATCAGATCAGATCAGACCATAAATTAACATACGTAACATTAGAAACCTGTAATAACACTGTTATTATGGGTTTAAACCACATCTAAGTGAACTAATACACACATACCGTATAGGTAGGAGATCAGAACCCAGTTGGTTTATAACAGCAGGTCCGGTGTGAGTCACTAAAGTGCCAGTTTATCGTTACTGACTCTCAGAAACGTTTTCATCTCGTTTATTAAATACAGTATTGTTATCAACACTATGATAAATAATCAGGATGTGTTTGTGATGATGCACTGACTGAAATTGTTAATTAGTTACTTTTGAATAACAGCATCTGTTGTTTTTCTCCACTAATGAGTTGTTTACTTTGTCCACCTCTGACTTAATCAGTACAGTTCATCTCCTGAACACTAAGCCATAAGTCACACCCCCAGTATTTCACACCACCTACTCACTCTGTTCTATTCGAACACTCTTTACCTCTACCGGGACGGGACGTTTACTTTTTCACTTTCAGCTTTTGTTTTCTGTCCAGGGTTCTAGAACTGACCTGTTGGGTTAAGGCTCGGACTTTAAACAGGCTTAGAAACTCTACAGAGGAGATTAACTGACAAACAGGTCTGTAGAATTTTAGTGTGAGAAACAGAACACACCAGCCTCAAACCCCGCCCCAAACACGAACAGGAGCATTCATAGATTAATCTAGCATCTTTACTGCTTTTATTTATTCATTAATCTGTAAACATATATACACTCATTCTGAGTTTGTTTACATCTGATCACATTAAGGCTTAGTAATCAGGTTTCTCAGCGCATATACAATAACTGTGTAAAAGATTTAATCACTTAGAGACATTATTAAAGTAGTGCTTTTACACTTTATTATTAAATATTAATCAGTATTAATAGAGTAAGTAGTGCTTTTACACTTTATTATTAAATATTAATCAGTATTAATGGAGTAAGTAGAGCTTTTACACTTTATTATTAAATATTAAGCAGTATTAATAGAGTAAGTAGTGCTTTTACACTTTATTATTAAATATTAATCAGTATTAATAGAGTAAGTAGTGCTTTTACACTTTATTATTAAATATTAATCCGTATTAATAGAGTAAGTAGTGCTTTTACACTTTATTATTAAATATTAATCAGTATTAATGGAGTAAGTAGCGCTTTTACACTTTATTATTAAATATTAAGCAGTATTAATGGAGTAAGTAGTGCTTTTATACTTTATTATTAAATATTAATCAGTATTAATAGAGTAAGTAGAGCTTTTACACTTTATTATTAAATATTAATCAGTATTAATAGAGTAAGTAGAGCTTTTACACTTTATTATTAAATATTAATCAGTATTAATAGAGTAAGTAGTGCTTTTACACTTTATTATTAAATATTAATCAGTATTAATAGAGTAAGTAGAGCTTTTACACTTTATTATTAAATATTAATCAGTATTAATAGAGTAAGTAGAGCTTTTACACTTTATTATTAAATATTAATCAGTATTAATAGAGTAAGTAGAGCTTTTACACTTTATTATTAAATATTAATCAGTATTAATAGAGTAAGTAGTGCTTTTACACTTTTATTAAATATAAATCAGTAATTAAATAGAGTAAGTTAGAGCTTTTACACTTTATTATTAAATATTAATCAGTATTAATAGAGTAAGTAGAGCTTTTACACTTTATTATTAAATATTAATCAGTATTAATAGAGTAAGTAGTGCTTTTACACTTTATTATTAAATATTAATCAGTATTAATGGAGTAAGTAGTGCTTTTACACTTTATTATTAAATATCAAGAGTTCGATGCTTCTAAAAATCAGGTGTAAATAAGGTTCCTCAGTAGCAGCATGTTTAAGGTATGTAAGAATTGGGACAGTCTACATTTCTGGAGATCATACTATGATGTAAGATGCTGCCTATGTAGGAGCTCAGTAGGATTTGAGACAGACCCAGTGTGTAATGTTCTTGAACATCTAAAACAGGTGATGCTACACGTTCAGGAAGGAGTCGGGGTGGAGTCGGGGTCACCGTGTCCTCGGTGAGGGATTGGAATGGTTTTCTAAATTTCTCAGTCTACTGTAAACATCAAGAAGAGAAGTTCCAGAAACCACAACTGAACACCTTCAACCCTCAGACAGCACTGCTCTGAACCCGGCCTACCTCTCTGACAAGCCTCTGTCAGCAAACGCCAGTTACCACAGCAACCACAATTCCAAGTTACATAATGTAGGTAATGTGCAGTATGGATGTGTCTCCTGCGTCCAGAGCAGCTGAGGACACATCTGATGGACAGATACTTCGTGGAAAGGCGTGACGTGGTCTGACGAGTCAAACCGTCCAATTATTTATGGATATACTGGATACATTTTTCTGTGTAAAAAAAAAAAAAGTTCAAAAGCTCCCAAGTTCAGAGGGCGTGGTCTGTCCTGGTACTGGGGGTCACTGGAGGGTTACCTGCACACCTATGAAAGCATCATCAGCACGTTTAGGAGCCACACATGCTGCCTTTTAGACACCGTCTTTTTCAGAGACGTCCATGATTACGCCCCGCCCACTGAAATAAACGAGGGTCCAGTCAAGCTCAGTCTGATAATAAAGCCCGTATGTGTGCAGAGCTGCTAGCGCTGGAGGAAATTCTGATTTACACACCTGTCCCTCGAACCGCAGGTGTAGGTCTGAGATCCAGAGCGGTTATTAGTGTGCTGCTCTGAGGTCTGATTATCTCCGGTATATCTGGGCCCCCTGCAGTGGGGGGCCGCCCTGGTCGTTTGAAACAGGTTTCTGGGATTTGGTGGACGGGGATGAAAAGGGGGTAACGGTGAACCTGAACCCTCTTCCACATTCCTGCGCTGCCATGCGGGGCACGGGTGGGCCGGCCGGCTGCACAGAGGCACGGGACCCCGCCGCCGGCTTCCGACCCGGAGAATGGAGCGCCTGTTTCTGTCCCGGACACACACTTACACACACACACACACACACACACACACGGACACACACACACACACACACACAGACACACACACACACACACACACACAGACACACACACACACACACACACACGGACACACACACACACACACACACACGGACAAACACATGGACACACACTTACACACACACACACACACACACACACACGGACACACACACACACACACACACAGACGGACACACACACACACACACACACACGGACAAACACATGGACACACACTTACACACACAGACACACACGGACAAACACACGGACACACACTTACACACACACACACACACACACACACACACACACACACACACACACGGACACACACACACACACACACACACAGACGGACACACACACACACACACACACGGACAAACACATGGACACACACTTACACACACAGACACACACGGACAAACACACGGACACACACTTACACACACACACACACACACACACACACAGACACACACACGGACACACACATACACACACACACACGGACACACACTTACACACACAGACACACACACGGACACACACACACACACACACACGGACACACACACACACACACACTTACACACACACACACAGACACACACACACAGACACACACACGGACACACACACACACACACACACGGACACACACGGACACACACACACACACACACTTTCACACACACACACACACACACACACAGACACACACACACACACACGGACACACACAGACACACACACGGACACACACACACACACACGGACAAACACACGGACACACACTTACACACACAGACACACACACGGACACACACACACAGACACACACACGGACACACACACACAGACACACACACGGACACACACACACACACGGACACACACACACAAGTCAAGTCAAGTCAATTTTATTTATATAGCGCTTTTTACAACGATGTTGTCTCAAAGCAGCTTTACAGAGTTTTGAAAACAGTTATAACATATACCCCCCAGAGAGCAAGCCAGAGGCAACAGTGGCAAGAACACCTCCCTCAACTGGAGGAAGAAACCTTGGGAGGAACCAGACTCACAAGGGGAGACCCATCCTCCTCTGGTCAAACAGTATTTACAGTACACACACACACACTTACACACACACACACAGACACACACACGGACACACACACACACACACACACACGGACAAACACACAGACACACACTTACACACACACACACACACAGACACACACTTACACACACAGACACACACACACGGACACAGACACACAGACACACACACGGATACACACACACACACACGGACACAGACACACACACGGACACACACACATGGACACACACACGGATACACACACACGGACACAGACGCACACACGGATACACACGCACACACACACACACACGGATACACGCACACGGACACACACACTCGCCCGTGTACAGGAGCTCTTCTAATCCCTGCACAGTAAGGCTGATCCCGTACTTACCTGAAATCATATAGCGCACGCTCAGGTGTTACTGCGCCGTCACCGCGGGAATTAAAGAGCTGTTTTCTGAATCGTCACGGCGACACAGCGCTGCTCAGCTTAACTTCTCAAAACCAGAGACCCGTAATCAGACTACAACTCAAACACAGTCAATAACAGCAGCGCGTTCTTATCACTGATATTACTAATAATCTATAACTGTAAAAACTAATCTCACCTCCAAATCTATATAACTACATAACCTTTATAACCCTTATAACCTTTATAACTATATAACTACATAACCTTTATAACCTTTATAATTATATAACTATATAACCTTTATAACTATATATGTATATAACCTTTATAACTATATAACTATATAACCTTTATCACTATATATGTATATAACTACATAACCTTTATAACCCTTATAACCTTTATAACTATATAACTACATAACCTTTATAACTATATAACTACATAACCTTTATAACCTTTATAACCTTTATAACTATATAACTATATAACCTTTATAACTATATTACCTTTATAACCATATAACTATATAACCTTTATAACTATATAAGTATATAACTATATAACCTTTATAACTATATTACCTTTATAACCATATAACTATATAACCTTTATAACTATATATGTATATAACTATATAACTATATAACTATATAACCTTTATAACTATATAACTATATAACCTTTATAACTATATATGTATATAACTATATAACTACATAACCTTTATAACCCTTATAACCTTTATAACTATATAGCTATATAACTATATAACCTTTATAACTATATAACCTTTATAACTATATAATTATATAATAATCTAGACCCTCTCCAATCTACACCTGTACTAATCTATACTATCTCCAACATACACCTGGACTAATGGGCATTCTGCTGCTGTTGTGTATACGTTGTGCTGCTGTTGTGTGTACGTTGTGCTGCTGTTGTGTGTACGTTGTGCTGCTGTTGTGTATACGTTGTGCTGCTGTTGTGTGTACGTTGTGCTGCTGTTGTGTGTACATTGTGCTGCTGTTGTGTATACGTTGTGCTGCTGTTGTGTGTACGTTGTGCTGCTGTTGTGTGTACATTGTGCTGCTGTTGTGTGTACGTTGTGCTGCTGTTGTGTGTACATTGTGCTGCTGTTGTGTATACGTTGTGCTGCTGTTGTGTGTACGTTGTGCTGCTGTTGTGTGTACATTGTGCTGCTGTTGTGTGTACGTTGTGCTGCTGTTGTGTGTACGTTGTGCTGCTGTTGTGTGTACATTGTGCTGCTGTTGTGTGTACATTGTGCTGCTGTTGTGTGTACGTTGTGCTGCTGTTGTGTGTACGTTGTGCTGCTGTTGTGTGTATTATGGGGTTATTTAGTTCACTGTCCGTCTCCAGGAGTTGGTCTCCATTTCCAGACCTAATCTAATCTGAACCTGTGAATCAACATCTATAGCAGCATCTGGATTCTGGAGCTGGCCGTGTGAGCTGGAGCAGGTTTGGAGCTCAGCTCTAAGGGCTGGTTCCGTGGATTAAGCCGGGTCTTGGATTAAACTGTAACTGCAGTAGTGACTCACCACTGAAATCCCTTTCATAGACTCTCGGCGCTGATCCTGGATCAACTTTGGTGATTAAGTTCAGCATAAACGTAGAAGGAACTTTATCCATCATCGGCACTCCCACTCACACAGCTTCAGCAGCACTCTAAGAGTGTGACCCACCCTAGAGGCCTGTTAGCACAGATACACACACACACACACACACACACACACATACACACATACACACATACACATATACATACACACACACACACACATACACACACACACACACATACTCACATACATACACATATACACATACACACATACACACACACACATATACATACATACACACACACACATACTCACATACATACACATACACACATACACACACACATACTCACATACACACACACACATACACATACACACACACACACACACACACACACATACACACATACACACATACACATACACACACACACACACATACACACACACACACACACACATACTCACATACATACACATATACACATACACACATACACACACACACATATACATACATACACACACACACATACTCACATACATACACATACACACATACACACACACACACTCACATACACACACACACATACACACACACACACACACATAATCACATACATACACATATACACATACACACACACATACTCATACACATACACACACACACACACACACATACACACACACACACACATAATCACATACATACACATATACACATACACACACACACACTCACATACACACACACACATACACATACACACACACACACACACACACACATAATCACATACATACACATATACACATACACACACACATACTCATACACATACACACACACACATACACACACACACATATACATACATACACACACACACACACACATATACATACATACACACACACACACACACATACACACACACACACACATACACACATACACAGACACACACATACACACACACACACACATACTCACATACATACACATATACACATACACACACACACATATACACACATACACACACACACATACTCACATACATACACATACACACATACACACACACACACTCACATACACACATACACACACACACACACACACATAATCACATACATACACATATACACATACACACACACACACTCACATACACACACACATACACATACACACACACACATACACATACACACACACACACACATAATCACATACATACACATATACACATACACACACACATACTCATACACATACTCATACACACACATACCCATACACACATACTCATACACATACACATACTAATACACACACACATACATACATACACACACACACACACTCATACACACACACACACACATACACACATACACAGACACACATACATACACACTAGACTGTCCCGTCTGTTAAACGCTGTTGAAGGACTGATCATCGGGCCATCACCTCACCATCACCAGCCAGCTCACCTCCCCACCATCACCAGCCAGCTCACCTCCTCACCATCACCAGCCAGCTCACCTCCTCACCATCACCAGCCAGCTCACCTCCTCACCATCACCAGCCAGCTCACCTCCTCACCATCACCAGCCAGCTCACCTCCTCACCATCACCAGCCAGCTCACCTCCTCACCATCACCAGCCAGCTCACCTCCTCACCATCACCAGCCAGCTCACCTCCCACCCATCACCAGCCAGCTCACCTCCTCACCATCACCAGCCAGCTCACCTCCTCACCATCACCAGCCAGCTCACCTCCTCACCATCACCAGCCAGCTCACCTCCTCACCAATCACCAGCCAGCTCACCTCCCCACCATCACCAGCCAGCTCACCTCCTCACCATCACCAGCCAGCTCACCTCCTCACCATCACCAGCCAGCTCACCTCCTCACCATCACCAGCCAGCTCACCTCCTCACCATCACCAGCCAGCTCACCTCCCCACCATCACCAGCCAGCTCACCTCCTCACCATCACCAGCCAGCTCACCTCCTCACCATCACCAGCCAGCTCACCTCCTCACCATCACCAGCCAGCTCACCTCCTCACCATCACCAGCCAGCTCACCTCCTCACCATCACCAGCCAGCTCACCTCCCCACCATCACCAGCCAGCTCACCTCCTCACCATCACCAGCCAGCTCACCTCCTCACCATCACCAGCCAGCTCACCTGTCCATTTACTGCTACACCCTCAGTTACATCACTGTACCATCCAGATGAACCAGCATTGAGATAGGATGAGACTGTTTCAGCTCCGCCCACTTAACATACAGACTCAGTCAGAGACTGCCTCAGTCAGAGACTGCCTCAGTCAGAGAGTGCCTCAGTCAGAGACTGCCTCAGTCAGAGACCGCCTCAGTCAGAGACTGCCTCAGTCAGAGACTGCCTCTATCTGTGCAGCTTCTAAAGCTTTGCTATCCAGATTTCAAACAGAGACTCTTTTCTTTGGTATTTAGTTTAAACTGTAAATACTGTTTGATCAGAGGAGGATGGGTCTCCCTTGTGAGTCTGGTTCCTCCCAAGGTTTCTTCCTCCAGTCTGAGGGAGGTGGTCTTGCTCACTGGGGTGTATATGTTGTAACTGTCTGTTTTCAAAACTTCTGTAAAGCTGCTTTGAGACAACATCGTATAAAAAGTGCTACACAAATAAACTTGACTTGATTAACGCCAGCTAATCACACACTATAACACTACACACTCACTAACGCCAGCTAATCACACACTATAACACTACACACTCACTAACGCCAGCTAATCACACACTATAACACTACACACTCACTAACGCCAGCTAATCACACACTATAACACTACACACTCACTAACGGCAGCTAATCACACACTATAACACTACACACTCACTAACGCCAGCTAATCACACACTATAACACTACACACTCACTAACGCCAGCTAATCACACACTATAACACTACACACTCACTAACGCCAGCTAATCACACACTATAACATTACACACTCACTAACGCCAGCTAATCACACACTATAACACTACACACTCACCAACGCCAGCTAATCACACACTATAACACTACACACTCACCAACGCCAGCTAATCACACACTATAACACTACACACTCACTAACGCCAGCTAATCACACACTATAACACTACACACTCACTAACGCCAGCTAATCACACACTATAACACTACACACTCACTAACGCCAGCTAATCACACACTATAACACTACACACTCACTAACGCCAGCTAATCACACACTATAACACTACACACTCACCAACGCCAGCTAATCACACACTATAACACTACACACTCACCAACGCCAGCTAATCACACACTATAACACTACACACTCACTAACGCCAGCTAATCACACACTATAACACTACACACTCACTAACGCCAGCTAATCACACACTATAACACTACACACTCACTAACGCCAGCTAATCACACACTATAACACACACACACACTAATGCCAGCTAATCACACACTATAACACTACACACTCACCAACGCCAGCTAATCACACACTATAACACTACACACTCACCAACGCCAGCTAATCACACACTATAACACTACACACACACTAACGCCAGCTAATCACACACTATAACACTACACACTCACTAACGCCAGCTAATCACACACTATAACACTACACTCTCACTAACGCCAGCTAATCACACACTATAACACTACACACTCACTAACGCCAGCTAATCACACACTATAACACTGCACACTCACTAACCGCCAGCTAATCACACACTATAACACTACACACTCACTAACGCCAGCTAATCACACACTATAACACTGCACACTCACTAACGCCAGCTAATCACACACTATAACACTGCACACTCACTAACGTCAGCTAATCACACACTATAACACTACACACTCACTAACGCCAGCTAATCACACACTATAACACTACACACTCACTAACGCCAGCTAATCACACACTATAACACTACACACTCACTAACGCCAGCTAATCACACACTATAACACTAACCTACACACTCACCAACGCCAGCTAACACACACTATAACACTACACACTCACCACACGCCAGCTAATCACACACTATAACACTACACACTCACCAACGCCAGCTAATCACACACTATAACACTACACACTCACACTAACGCCAGCTAATCACACACTATAACACTACACACTCACTAACGCCAGCTAATCACACACTATAACACTACACACTCACTAAACGCCAGCTAATCACACACTATAACACTACACACTCACTAACGCCAGCTAATCACACACTATAACACTACACACTCACTAACGCCAGCTAATCACACACTATAACACTAACACACTCACTAACGCCAGCTAATCACACACTATAACACTACACACTCACTAACGCCAGCTAATCACACACTATAACACTACACACTCACTAACGCCAGCTAATCACACACTATAACACTACACACTCACTAACGCCAGCTAATCACACACTATAACATTCACACTCACTAACGCCAGCTAATCACACACTATAACACTACACACTCACCAACGCCAGCTAATCACACACTATAACACTACACACTCACCAACGCCAGCTAACACACACTATAACACTACACACTCACTAACGCCAGCTAATCACACACTATAACACTACACACTCACTAACGCCAGCTAATCACACACTAATAACACTACACACCACTAACGCCAGCTAATCACACACTATAACACTACACACTCACCAACGCCAGCTAATCACACACTATAACACTACACACTCACCAACGCCAGCTAATCACACACTATAACACTACACACTCACCAACGCCAGCTAATCACACACTATAACACTACACACTCACTAACGCCAGCTAATCACACAACTATAACACTACAACACTCACTAACGCCAGCTAATCACACACTATAACACTACACACTCACTAACGCCAGCTAATCACACACTATAACACTACACACTCACTAACGCCAGCTAATCACACACTATAACACTGCACACTCACTAACGCCAGCTAATCACACACTATAACACTACACACTCACTAACGCCAGCTAATCACACACTATAACACTGCACACTCACTAACGCCAGCTAATCACACACTATAACACTGCACACTCACTAACGTCAGCTAATCACACACTATAACACTACACACTAACACACACTCACTAACGCCACTAATCACACACTATAACACTACACACTCACTAAGCCACTAATCACACACTATAACACTACACACTCACCAACGCCAGCTAAT
>CM038719.1:43823863-43831310 GCA_021613375.1 Megaleporinus macrocephalus | reverse complement strand
GTAAATCCTAAACGTTATCTGGTTTTTAAATAAATTTGTGGTGTTTTTCTCGAGGCTTTGTTGGTTAATAGGAAATCGTCTGGTCCTCTGAAGAGTCTGCGCTGTGTTTGGCGTTACTCCACCTTTCTGAGTTTATCTATTGTTCACCTTCACCATCTCACCTGAGTCCCACTCAGAGAAACACTACCTGTGGGCATCTCTCTCTCTCTCTCTCTCTCTCTCTCTCAGGTGAGAGCAGGTGTGTATTCTAGCTGAACTCTAGACCTGCTTGGCAGTCTGTGGTCTCAGACACTGATACTGCGTTCCACAGCGGTGCTGCTGGCAGACTCCACTGGAGCTGGACAAATCTACCTCTCGCCTGGCTCCTGTTGAAACAGCTGACCTTTTGAACCCGCTCACCCACAGCCAGCCCTGCAGGTGTGCTGCTCTAACAGGTGTGTGCTCCTTAACAGGTGCGTTGGCAGCCACCCATCCCTCTTCCTCAAAAGAGACGGAGAAGAGAAGTGTTTAAAGGTGACTCACCCTTTCCTCCATGTCTAAATACGCCAGCATGAAAACACAACCTCTGCTGGTCAACCAGTATAGAGTGTGTTTAGCTGGGTGACCAGTATAGAGTGTGTTTAGCTGGGTGACCAGTATAGAGTGTGTTTAGCTGGGTGACCAGTATAGAGTGTGTTTAGCTGGTCAACCAGTATATAGTGTGTTTAGCTGGGTGACCAGTATAGAGTGTGTTTAGCTGGGTGACCAGTATAGAGTGTGTTTAGCTGGTCAACCAGTATAGAGTGTGTTTAGCTGGGTGACCAGTATAGAGTGTGTTTAGCTGGGTGACCAGTATAGAGTGTGTTTAGCTGGTCAACCAGTATAGAGTATGTTTAGCTGGGTGACCAGTATAGAGTGTGTTTAGCTGGGTGACTAGTATAGAGTGTGTTTAGCTGGTCAACCAGTATAGAGTGTGTTTAGCTGGTCAACCAGTATATAGTGTGTTTAGCTGGGTGACCAGTATAGAGTGTGTTTAGCTGGGTGACCAGTATGGAGTGTGTTTAGCTGGGCGACCAGTATAGAGTGTGTTTAGCTGGGTGACCAGTATAGAGTGTGTTTAGCTGGGTGACCAGTATAGAGTGTGTTTAGCTGGGTGACCAGTATAGAGTGTGTTTAGCTGGTCAACCAGTATATAGTGTGTTTAGCTGGGTGACCAGTATAGAGTGTGTTTAGCTGGGTGACCAGTATAGAGTGTGTTTAGCTGGTCAACCAGTATAGAGTGTGTTTAGCTGGGTGACCAGTATAGAGTGTGTTTAGCTGGGTGACCAGTATAGAGTGTGTTTAGCTGGTCAACCAGTATAGAGTATGTTTAGCTGGGTGACCAGTATAGAGTGTGTTTAGCTGGGTGACTAGTATAGAGTGTGTTTTAGCTGGTCAACCAGTATAGAGTGTGTTTAGCTGGTCAACCAGTATATAGTGTGTTTAGCTGGGTGACCAGTATAGAGTGTGTTTAGCTGGGTGACCAGTATGGAGTGTGTTTAGCTGGGCGACCAGTATAGAGTGTGTTTAGCTGGGTGACCAGTATAGAGTGTGTTTAGCTGGGTGACCAGTATAGAGTGTGTTTAGCTGGGTGACCAGTATAGAGTGTGTTTAGCTGGTCAACCAGTATAGAGTGTGTTTAGCTGGTCAACCAGTATAGAGTGTGTTTAGCTGGGCGACCAGTATAGAGTGTGTTTAGCTGGGTGACCAGTATAGAGTGTGTTTAGCTGGGCGACCAGTATAGAGTGTGTTTAGCTGGGCGACCAGTATAGAGTGTGTTTAGCTGGTCAACCAGTATAGAGTGTGTTTAGCTGGGTGACCAGTATAGAGTGTGTTTAGCTGGGTGACCAGTATAGAGTGTTTAGCTGGGTGACCAGTATAGAGTGTGTTTAGCTGGTCGACCAGTATAGAGTGTGTTTAGCTGGGTGACCAGTATAGAGTGTGTTTAGCTGGGTGACCAGTATAGAGTGTGTTTAGCTGGGTGATCAGTATAGAGTGTGTTTAGCTGGGTGACCAGTATAGAGTGTGTTTAGCTGAGTGACCAGTATAGAGTGTGTTTAGC
The DNA here is from genome assembly GCA_021613375.1 of Megaleporinus macrocephalus. Classification (NCBI taxonomy): domain Eukaryota; kingdom Metazoa; phylum Chordata; class Actinopteri; order Characiformes; family Anostomidae; genus Megaleporinus; species Megaleporinus macrocephalus. The sequence continues at coordinate 43,829,230 of CM038719.1, read as the reverse complement.
TGGGTGACCAGTATAGAGTGTGTTTAGCTGGTCAACCAGTATAGAGTGTGATTAGCTGGGTGACCAGTATAGAGTGTGTTTAGCTGGGTGACCAGTATAGAGTGTGTTTAGCTGGGTGACCAGTATAGAGTGTGTTTAGCTGGGTGACCAGTACAGAGTGTGTTTAGCTGGGTGACCAGTATAGAGTGTGTTTAGCTGGGTGACCAGTACAGAGTGTGTTTAGCTGGGTGACCAGTATAGAGTGTGTTTAGCTGGGTGACCAGTATAGAGTGTGTTTAGCTGGGTGACCAGTATAGAGTGTGTTTAGCTGGGTGATCAGTATAGAGTGTGTTTAGCTGGGTGACCAGTATAGAGTGTGTTTAGCTGGGTGATCAGTATAGAGTGTGTTTAGCTGGGTGATCAGTATAGTGTGTGTTTAGCTGGGTGACCAGTATAGAGTGTGTTTAGCTGGGGTGATCAGTATAGAGTGTGTTTAGCTGGGTGATCAGTAGTAGAGTGTGATTAGCTGGGTGACCAGTATAGAGTGTGTTTAGCTGGGTGACCAGTATAGAGTGTGTTTAGCTGGGTGACCAGTATAGAGTGTGTTTAGCTGGGTGATCAGTATAGAGTGTGTTTAGCTGGGTGATCAGTATAGAGTGTGTTTAGCTGGTCGACCAGTATAGAGTGTGTTTAGCTGGTCAAGCAGTATAGAGTGTGTTTAGCTGGTCAACCAGTATAGAGTGTGTTTAGCTGGGTGACCAGTATAGAGTGTGTTTAGCTGGGTGACCAGTATAGAGTGTGTTTAGCTGGTCAACCAGTATAGAGTATGTTTAGCTGGGTGACCAGTATAGAGTGTGTTTAGCTGGGTGACTAGTATAGAGTGTGTTTAGCTGGTCAACCAGTATAGAGTGTGTTTAGCTGGTCAACCAGTATATAGTGTGTTTAGCTGGGTGACCAGTATAGAGTGTGTTTAGCTGGGTGACCAGTATGGAGTGTGTTTAGCTGGGCGACCAGTATAGAGTGTGTTTAGCTGGGTGACCAGTATAGAGTGTGTTTAGCTGGGTGACCAGTATAGAGTGTGTTTAGCTGGTCGACCAGTATAGAGTGTGTTTAGCTGGTCAACCAGTATAGAGTGTGTTTAGCTGGTCAACCAGTATAGAGTGTGTTTAGCTGGGCGACCAGTATAGAGTGTGTTTAGCTGGGTGACCAGTATAGAGTGTGTTTAGCTGGGTGATCAGTATAGAGTGTGTTTAGCTGGGCGACCAGTATAGAGTGTGTTTAGCTGGGCGACCAGTATAGAGTGTGTTTAGCTGGTCAACCAGTATAGAGTGTGTTTAGCTGGGTGACCAGTATAGAGTGTGTTTAGCTGGGTCACCAGTATAGAGTGTTTAGCTGGGTGACCAGTATAGAGTGTGTTTAGCTGGTCGACCAGTATAGAGTGTGTTTAGCTGGGTGACCAGTATAGAGTGTGTTTAGCTGGGTGACCAGTATAGAGTGTGTTTAGCTGGGTGATCAGTATAGAGTGTGTTTAGCTGGGTGACCAGTATAGAGTGTGTTTAGCTGAGTGACCAGTATAGAGTGTGTTTAGCTGGGTGACCAGTATAGAGTGTGTTTAGCTGGTCAACCAGTATAGAGTGTGTTTAGCTGGTCAACCAGTATAGAGTGTGATTAGCTGGGTGACCAGTATAGAGTGTGTTTAGCTGGGTGACCAGTATAGAGTGTGTTTAGCTGGGTGACCAGTATAGAGTGTGTTTAGCTGGGTGACCAGTACAGAGTGTGTTTAGCTGGGTGACCAGTATAGAGTGTGTTTAGCTGGGTGACCAGTACAGAGTGTGTTTAGCTGGGTGATCAGTATAGAGTGTGTTTAGCTGGGTGACCAGTATAGAGTGTGTTTAGCTGGGTGACCAGTATAGAGTGTGTTTAGCTGGGTGATCAGTATAGAGTGTGTTTAGCTGGGGTGATCAGTATAGAGTGTGTTTAGCCGGGTGATCAGTATAGAGTGTGTTTAGCCGGGTGATCAGTATAGAGTGTGTTTAGCCGGGTGATCAGTATAGAGTGTGTTTAGCCGGGTGACCAGTATAGAGTGTGGTTTAGCCGGGTGACCAGTATAGAGTGTGTTTAGCCGGGTGACCAGTATAGAGTGTGTTTAGCCGGGTGACCAGTATAGAGTGTGTTTAGCCGGGTGATCAGTATAGAGTGTGTTAGCCGGGTGACCAGTATAGAGTGTGTTTAGCCGGGTGATCAGTATAGAGTGTGTTTAGCCGGGTGATCAGTATAGAGTGTGTTTAGCCGGGTGATCAGTATAGAGTGTGTTTAGCCCGGGTGATCAGTATAGAGTGTGTTTAGCCCGGGTGATCAGTATAGAGTGTGTTTAGCCGGGTGATCAGTATAGAGTGTGTTTAGCTGGGTGATCAGTATAGAGTGTGTTTAGCTGGGTGATCAGTATAGAGTGTGTTTAGCTGGGTGATCAGTATAGAGTGTGTTTAGCTGGGTGATCAGTATAGAGTATGTTTAGCTGGGTGATCAGTATAGAGTGTGTTTAGCTGGGTGATCAGTATAGAGTGTGTTTAGCTGGGTGATCAGTATAGAGTGTGTTTAGCTGGGTGATCAGTATAGAGTGTGTTTAGCTGGGTGATCAGTATAGAGTGTGTTTAGCTGGGTGACCAGTATAGAGTGTGTTTAGCTGGGTGATCAGTATAGAGTGTGTTTAGCTGGGTGATCAGTATAGAGTGTGTTTAGCTGGGTGATCAGTATAGAGTGTGTTTAGCTGGGTGATCAGTATAGAGTGTGTTTAGCTGGGTGATCAGTATAGAGTGTGTTTAGCTGGGTGATCAGTATAGAGTGTGTTTAGCTGGGTGACCAGTATAGAGTGTGTTTAGCTGGGTGATCAGTATAGAGTGTGTTTAGCTGGGTGATCAGTATAGAGTGTGTTTAGCTGGGTGATCAGTATAGAGTGTGTTTAGCTGGGTGATCAGTATAGAGTGTGTTTAGCTGGGTGACCAGTATAGAGTGTGTTTAGCTGGGTGACCAGTATAGAGTGTGTTTAGCTGGGTGATCAGTATAGAGTGTGTTTAGCTGGGTGACCAGTATAGAGTGTGTTTAGCTGGGTGATCAGTATAGAGTGTGTTTAGCTGGGTGATCAGTATAGTGTGTGTTTAGCTGGGTGACCAGTATAGAGTGTGTTTAGCTGGGTGATCAGTATAGAGTGTGTTTAGCTGGGTGATCAGTATAGAGTGTGATTAGCTGGGTGACCAGTATAGAGTGTGTTTAGCTGGGTGACCAGTATAGAGTGTGTTTAGCTGGGTGACCAGTATAGAGTGTGTTTAGCTGGGTGATCAGTATAGAGTGTGTTTAGCTGGGTGATCAGTATAGAGTGTGTTTAGCTGGGTCGACCAGTATAGAGTGTGTTTAGCTGGTCAAGCAGTATAGAGTGTGTTTAGCTGGTCAAACCAGTATAGAGTGTGTTTAGCTGGGTGACCAGTATAGAGTGTGTTTAGCTGGGTGACCAGTATAGAGTGTGTTTAGCTGGTCAACCAGTATAGAGTATGTTTAGCTGGGTGACCAGTATAGAGTGTGTTTAGCTGGGTGACTAGTATAGAGTGTGTTTAGCTGGTCAACCAGTATAGAGTGTGTTTAGCTGGTCAACCAGTATATAGTGTGTTTAGCTGGGTGACCAGTATAGAGTGTGTTTAGCTGGGTGACCAGTATGGAGTGTGTTTAGCTGGGCGACCAGTATAGAGTGTGTTTAGCTGGGTGACCAGTATAGAGTGTGTTTAGCTGGGTGACCAGTATAGAGTGTGTTTAGCTGGTCGACCAGTATAGAGTGTGTTTAGCTGGTCAACCAGTATAGAGTGTGTTTAGCTGGTCAACCAGTATAGAGTGTGTTTAGCTGGGCGACCAGTATAGAGTGTGTTTAGCTGGGTGACCAGTATAGAGTGTGTTTAGCTGGGTGATCAGTATAGAGTGTGTTTAGCTGGGCGACCAGTATAGAGTGTGTTAGCTGGGCGACCAGTATAGAGTGTGTTTAGCTGGTCAACCAGTATAGAGTGTGTTTAGCTGGGTGACCAGTATAGAGTGTGTTTAGCTGGGTCACCAGTATAGAGTGTTTAGCTGGGTGACCAGTATAGAGTGTGTTTAGCTGGTCGACCAGTATAGAGTGTGTTTAGCTGGGTGACCAGTATAGAGTGTGTTTAGCTGGGTGACCAGTATAGAGTGTGTTTAGCTGGGTGATCAGTATAGAGTGTGTTTAGCTGGGTGACCAGTATAGAGTGTGTTTAGCTGAGTGACCAGTATAGAGTGTGTTTAGCTGGGTGACCAGTATAGAGTGTGTTTAGCTGGTCAACCAGTATAGAGTGTGTTTAGCTGGTCAACCAGTATAGAGTGTGATTAGCTGGGTGACCAGTATAGAGTGTGTTTAGCTGGGTGACCAGTATAGAGTGTGTTTAGCTGGGTGACCAGTATAGAGTGTGTTTAGCTGGGTGACCAGTACAGAGTGTGTTTAGCTGGGTGACCAGTATAGAGTGTGTTTAGCTGGGTGACCAGTACAGAGTGTGTTTAGCTGGGTGATCAGTATAGAGTGTGTTTAGCTGGGTGACCAGTATAGAGTGTGTTTAGCTGGGTGACCAGTATAGAGTGTGTTTAGCTGGGTGATCAGTATAGAGTGTGTTTAGCTGGGTGATCAGTATAGAGTGTGTTTAGCCGGGTGATCAGTATAGAGTGTGTTTAGCCGGGTGATCAGTATAGAGTGTGTTTAGCCGGGTGATCAGTATAGAGTGTGTTTAGCCGGGTGACCAGTATAGAGTGTGTTTAGCCGGGTGACCAGTATAGAGTGTGTTTAGCCGGGTGACCAGTATAGAGTGTGTTTAGCCGGGTGACCAGTATAGAGTGTGTTTAGCCGGGTGATCAGTATAGAGTGTGTTTAGCCGGGTGACCAGTATAGAGTGTGTTTAGCCGGGTGATCAGTATAGAGTGTGTTTAGCCGGGTGATCAGTATAGAGTGTGTTTAGCCGGGTGATCAGTATAGAGTGTGTTTAGCCGGGTGATCAGTATAGAGTGTGTTTAGCCGGGTGATCAGTATAGAGTGTGTTTAGCCGGGTGATCAGTATAGAGTGTGTTTAGCTGGGTGATCAGTATAGAGTGTGTTTAGCTGGGTGATCAGTATAGAGTGTGTTTAGCTGGGTGATCAGTATAGAGTGTGTTTAGCTGGGTGATCAGTATAGAGTATGTTTAGCTGGGTGATCAGTATAGAGTGTGTTTAGCTGGGTGATCAGTATAGAGTGTGTTTAGCTGGGTGATCAGTATAGAGTGTGTTTAGCTGGGTGATCAGTATAGAGTGTGTTTAGCTGGTGATCAGTATAGAGTGTGTTTAGCTGGGTGACCAGTATAGAG
>CM038719.1:43751363-43818863 GCA_021613375.1 Megaleporinus macrocephalus | reverse complement strand
TCCACCTTAAATAGTGCAGCAGTTACTGGTACTGGAATTCCCCGTTCCACCTTAAATAGTGCAGCAGTTACTTACTGGTACTGGAATTCCCTGTTCCACCTTAAATAGTACAGCAGTTACTGGTACTGGAATTCCCTGTTCCACCTTAAATAGTGCAGCAGTTACTGGTACTGGAATTCCCTGTTCCACCTTAAATAGTACAGCAGTTACTTACTGGTACTGGAATTCCCCGTTCCACCTTAAATAGTGCAGCAGTTACTTACTGGTACTGGAATTCCCCGTTCCACCTTAAATAGTGCAGCAGTTACTGGTACTGGAATTCCCCGTTCCACCTTAAATAGTGCAGCAGTTACTTACTGGTACTGGAATTCCCCGTTCCACCTTAAATAGTACAGCAGTTACTTACTGGTACTGGAATTCCCCGTTCCACCTTAAATAGTGCAGCAGTTACTGGTACTGGAATTCCCCGTTCCACCTTAAATAGTGCAGCAGTTACTTACTGGTACTGGAATTCCCTGTTCCACCTTAAATAGTACAGCAGTTACTTACTGGTACTGGAATTCCCCGTTCCACCTTAAATAGTGCAGCAGTTACTGGTACTGGAATTCCCTGTTCCACCTTAAATAGTGCAGCAGTTACTGGTACTGCAATTCCCCGTTCCACCTTAAATAGTGCAGCAGTTACTGGTACTGGAATTCCCTGTTCCACCTTAAATAGTGCAGCAGTTACTGGTACTGGAATTCCCCATTCCACCTTAAATAGTGCAGCAGTTACTGGTACTGGAATTCCCCATTCCACCTTAAATAGTGCAGCAGTTACTGGTACTGGAGTTCCCTGTTCCACCTTAAATAGTGCAGCAGTTACTGGTACTGGAGTTCCCTGTTCCACCTTAAATAGTGCAGCAGTTACTTACTGGTACTGGAGTTCCCTGTTCCACCTTAAATAGTACAGCAGTTACTTACTGGTACTGGAATTCCCTGTTCCACCTTAAATAGTGCAGCAGTTACTTACTGGTACTGGAGTTCCCTGTTCCACCTACCATTTAAGGTGGAGTGAGGAATTCTAATAAGACGCTACTTCAGAAAGTTGAGCTTTATAGAGTCTGAGTTTTACAGTGACCGGTCTTTAGCCGGTGCTGAGACTGGTCAGCGGAGACTGGGCAGCGGTGACTGGTCAGCGGTGACTGGTCAGCGGTGACTGGGCAGCGGAGACTGGGCAGCAGAGACTGGGCAACGGTGACTGGGAGGTGGTGACTGGGCAGTGGTGACTGGGCAGCGGTGACTGGGAGGTGGTGACTGGGCAGCGGTGACTGGGCAGGGTTGACTGGATAACGGAGACTGGGCAGCGGTGACTGGGCAGGGTTGACTGGGTAATGGTGACTGGGCAGTGGGGACTGGGCAGTGGTGACTGGGCAGTGGGGACTGGGCAGCGGTGACTGGGTAACAATGACTGGGCAGCAGCAGCTGTGCGGGGTTGTGGTGCCACACTCGGACAGGGACGGGTGGGCTGACCAGTGGGCGGCTGTGAAGGTCAGTTGGCCCGGAGCCAGTGCTGGAGCAGGATCCTGTCAGCTGTGTGGCTGAGCTGTTGAATGGCTGATCTGTTGTAATGGGTGCTGGCAGTGCAAAGCCGATTCACCCCAGCGTGCACTCTCTAAGATCACACAGTCGGTGTGAACGCTGTTAAACACTCTCCCTGTAGACTCACGCTTTTCACCCCAGACTCAACGGCCGTGTAGCTGTCCAGTAGCACGGTCTCACTCTCGGACAGGATCGAGCTGTTCACACTGCAGCAGAGTGTTACACTCACAACTAGAGAAACACACTTTGGACACCAGACGTGTCACTTTAGGCTGACAGCGCTTGACCAATCAGAACATTTTTGCTGTGACGGTGTGACTGTATGACTGTGTGACGGTGTGACTGTATGACGGTGTAACTATGACTGTATGACCGTGTGACAGTGTGACTGTAGGACGGTGTGATGGTGTGACTGTAGGATGGTGTGACTGTAGGACGGTGTGACTGTATGACGGTTTGAGGGTGTGACTGTATGACGGTGTTACTGTGTGATGGTGTGACTGTATGACGGTGTGACTGTATGACGGTTTGAGAGTGTGACTGTATGACTGTATGACGGTGTGACTGTATGATGGTGTGACTGTATGACGGTTTGAGAGTGTGACTGTATGACTGTATGACGGTGTGACTGTATGACGGTGTGACTGTGTGATGGTGTGACTGTAGGACGGTGTGATGGTGTGACTGTGTGATGGTGTGACTATGATGGTGTTACTGTATTATGGTGTGATGGTGTGACTGTAGGACGGTGTGATGGTGTGACTGTAGGACGGCGTGATGGTGTGACTGTAGGACGGTGTGATGGTGTGACTGTATGACGGCGTGACGGCGTGACTGTATGCCGGTTTGAGAGTGTGACTGTATGACGGTGTGACTGTGTGATGGTGTTACTGTATGATGGTATGACGGTGTGACCGTAAGACGGTGTGACTATGATGGTGTGACGGTGTTACTGTATGACGGTGTGACTGTGTGACTGTATGACTGTGTGACTGTATGACTGTGTTACTGTATGACGGTGTTACTGTATGACTGTGTTACTGTATGACTGTTACTGTATGACTGTATGACTGTATGACGGTGTTACTGTATGGCTGTGTTACTGTATGACTGTATGACTGTATGACTGTATAACGGTGTTACTGTATGACTGTGTTACTGTATGACTGTGTGACTGTATGACGGTGTTACTGTATGACAGTGTGACTGTATGCCGGTTTGAGAGTGTGACTGTATGACGGTGTGATGGTGTGACTGTAGGACGGTGTGATGGTGTGACTGTATGACGGTGTTACTGTATGACTGTGACTGTATGACTGTGTTACTGTGTGACTGTATGACTGTGTGACTGTATGACTGTGTGACTGTATGACTGTGTTACTGTGTGACTGTGTTACTGTGTGACTGTATGACGGTGTTACTGTATGACGGTGTTACTGTGTGACTGTATGACGGTGTTACTGTGTGACTGTATGACGGTGTTACTGTGTGACTGTATGACTGTGTGATTGTATGACGGTGTTACTGTGTGACTATGACTGTGTGACTGTATGACGGTGTGACTGTATGACTGTGTTACTGTATGACGGTGTTACTGTGTGACTGTATGACGGTGTTACTGTGTGACTGTATGACGGTGTTACTGTGTGATTGTATGACGGTGTTACTGTATGACAGTATGCCGGTTTGAGAGTGTGACTATGACGGTGTGATGGTGTGACTGTAGGACGGTGTGATGGTGTGACTGTATGACGGTGTTACTGTATGATTGTGTGACTGTATGACGGTGTTACTGTGTGACTGTATGACTGTGTGACTGTTTGACGGTGTTACTGTGTGACTGTATGACGGTGCTACTGTGTGACTGTATGACGGTGTTACTGTATGACGGTGTTACTGTGTGACTGTATGACGGTGTTACTGTGTGACTGTATGACTGTGTGACGGTGTGACTATGATGGTGTTACTGTATTATGGTGTGATGGTGTGACTGTAGGACGGTGTGATGGTGTGACTGTAGGACGGCGTGATGGTGTGACTGTAGGACGGCGTGATGGTGTGACTGTAGGACGGTGTGATGGTGTGACTGTATGACGGCGTGACTGTATGCCGGTTTGAGAGTGTGACTGTATGACGGTGTGACTGTGTGATGGTGTTACTGTATGATGGTGTGACGGTGTTACTGTATGACGGTGTGACTGTGTTACTGTGTTACTGTGTGACTGTATGACTGTGTGACTGTATGACTGTGTTACTGTATGACGGTGTTACTGTATGACTGTGTTACTGTATGACTGTTACTGTATGACTGTATGACGGTGTTACTGTATGGCTGTGTTACTGTATGACTGTATGACTGTATAACGGTGTTACTGTATGACTGTGTTACTGTATGACTGTGTGACTGTATGACGGTGTTACTGTATGACAGTGTGACTGTATGACGGTTTGAGAGTGTGACTGTATGACGGTGTGATGGTGTGACTGTAGGACGGTGTGATGGTGTGACTGTATGACGGTGTTACTGTATGACTGTGTGACTGTATGACTGTGTGACTGTATGACTGTGTTACTGTGTGACTGTATGACTGTGTGACTGTATGACTGTGTTACTGTGTGACTGTGTTACTGTGTGACTGTATGACGGTGTTACTGTATGACGGTGTTACTGTGTGACTGTATGACGGTGTTACTGTGTGACTGTATGACGGTGTTACTGTGTGACTGTATGACTGTGTGATTGTATGACGGTGTTACTGTGTGACTATGACTGTGTGACTGTATGACGGTGTGACTGTATGACTGTGTTACTGTGTGACTGTATGACTGTGCGACTGTATGACGGTGTTACTGTGTGACTGTATGACGGTGTTACTGTGTGACTGTATGACGGTGTTACTGTGTGATTGTATGACGGTGTTACTGTATGACAGTATGCCGGTTTGAGAGTGTGACTATGACGGTGTGATGGTGTGACTGTAGGACGGTGTGATGGTGTGACTGTATGACGGTGTTACTGTATGATTGTGTGACTGTATGACGGTGTTACTGTGTGACTGTATGACTGTGTGACTGTATGATGGTGTTACTGTGTGACTGTATGACGGTGTTACTGTATGACGGTGTTACTGTATGACTGTGTGATTGTATGACGGTGTTACTGTATGACAGTGTGACTGTATGCTGGTTTGAGAGTGTGACTATGACGGTGTGATGGTGTGACTGTATGACGGTGTTACTGTGTGACTGTATGACGGTGTTGCTGTGTGACTGTATGACTGTGTGATTGTATGACGGTGTTACCGTGTGACTGTATGGCGGTGTTACTGTGTGACTGTATGACTGTGTGACTGTATGACGGTGTTACTGTGTGACTGTATGACGGTGTTACTGTGTGACTATGACTGTATGACGGTGTTACTGTATGACTATGACTGTGTGATTGTATGACGGTGTTACTGTATGACTGTACGACTGTGTGATTGTATGACAGTGTTACTGTGTGACTGACTGTGTGACTGTATGACGGTGTTACTGTATGACTGTGTGACTGTATGAAGTTGTTACTTTATGACTGTATGACGGTGTTACTGTATTACTGTATGACGGTGTTACTGTGTGACTGTATGACTGTGTTACTGTGTGACTGTATGACTGTGTTACTGTGTGACGGTGTTACTGTGTGACTGTATGACTGTGTGATTGTATGACGGTGTTACTGTGTGACTATGACGGTGTGACTGTATGACTGTGTGACTGTATGACGGTGTTACTGTATTACGGTCTCTGTTGTCTGTTTATTGGCAGGTAAGGCTGCTGAATCCAAACCGCTGCCCCGTATTAACCGTCACTCGGTCTTCTGGATTCTGGCGTCTGTGTGTTTGACCTACTATGTAGACTTTTTCAACGTCCTTCTAGAAAACAGCCACATCAAAAGGTAAATATGTTCACTTAGTAACTCACTCAGTACTGAGCTCCTACCACTCCATCAGCTCCACCTACCACTCCATCAGCTCCACCTACCACTCCATCAGCTCCACTGTCCACTCCATCAGCTCCACTGTCCACTCCATCAGCTCCACCTACCACTCCATCAGCTCCACCTACCACTCCATCAGCTCCACTGACCACTCCATCAGCTTCACTGACCATACAGGAGCTCCACTGTCCACTCCATCAGCTCCACCTACCACTCCATCAGCTCCACCTACCACTCCATCAGCTCCACCTACCACTCCATCAGCTCCACTGACCATACAGGAGCTCCACTGACCACTCCATCAGCTCCACTGACCACTCCATCAGCTCCACTGACCATACAGGAGCTCCACCTACCACTCCATCAGCTCCATCTACCACTCCATCAGCTCCACCTACCACTCCATCAGCTCCACCGACCACTCCATCAGCTCCACCGACCACTCCATCAGCTCCACTGGCCATACAGGAGCTCCACTTACAGACTGTAGTTCATCTGATTCTCTGTATACTTTATTACTCTGTTCTTTAATGATCAGGACCCCCACAGGACCCCCACAGAGCAGATACTATTAGGGAGGTGGATCATTCTCAACACTGCAGTGACACTGATGTGGTGGTGGTATGTTGGTGTGTGTGGTGCTGGTGCGAGTGGATCAGACACAGCAGTGAGTGTACGTGCTCTGTCTGTTTAGCTGGTGTGGTGGGGGTGGTGTGGTGGGGGTGGTGTGGTGGAGTAGCTGTCCGGTACCAGACACTGTTCCTTTGTGGTGAGGACGGCGTGCGTGTGCCAGCGCTCTGTAACTCTACTCTCTTCCTGTTTACAGAATAAGAGCACGCGGTGAAAAACAACACCAGCGTCTTACTTTCACTGTTTCAGTAGAACTGGACTGATTACATACTGGGACCAGTGCTCACCGGGTACTGTTTCAGAGAAAGGGGGGTATATGACTCCAGGACTGCTGGACCAGTTAACACTGGAATGTCAGTCCAGGACGTGATCAGATGTTGGCTGGACGAGCGACGGCCCACCTGATGACCCAACAGTAGTAGAGAGTAGAGATTAGAGGTTGACCAGTAAAGGGCTGCTGGTGGTCCCAGTGATCAGATTAAAAGCCACGGGGTAGTTCTGGGTTGAAGGTTAGGATCCACTCTTGTGACCATAAGGCTGCTGGTTCGAATCCCCCTGATCACCTGAGGGAGCACCTTCAGCTGCTTTCATTAACTTCCTAAAGTCCTGTTCTTCTGCTGAAGTGGCTTCTAGATGCAGTTTATAACTCTGTCCTGTAGAGAACGCCGTAGCTCCATGCTCAGACTTTCCATGGTCTGCTTCTTTGTGTCTGATCTACTGCTGCTCCTCGCTCCCTTCACAACACTGACACTTACAGTTGTCCGGGGCAGATCTAGCGATGTGTGTGGAGGTTGCAGGGCTGCTCATATTGAGTGTGGCTGAAACGCTCCTCAAGTCTGAAGGGTGTCCACAAACTTTAGGCCATGTTAGGGTTAAGGTCATCGTAGCTGACTTTGTTTCTGAAGTCAGTGCCGCGTTACCGACGGAGCTGATCAGGATATGCGTGTCTTTCCTGAAACATTCCGTAAGAACGCTCAGGAGGCGTCGCCGAGACCTGCATGCTTCACAGTCCTCCCCGGTTACAGGCGTCTGGCCAGGCGTTTCACATGGTTTGGTTGTGCTATTGTTCTCGGGGGAACATTCAGTCTGCTGCTCAGGTTCATGTGGAAAAACGAGGATTAGTGAGTTTGATGTTTATCTTCTCGTCTTCCACGCAGCAGTGCAGCCGAGCTGTCTGTCCACAGTTCTGATCTTCTCTGATCTAAACGTCTGTGTTGGATCATTTTCTACAGACCCTTAAAAGATTTGTGTGTCCTTAACAGCATATGGCCAAAAGTATTGGGACAGGTGTTTCATTCAGTCCCATTACTACAGGTGTATATAATCAGGCAGCTAACCCTGCAGTCTGTCTTTACACACACTAGTGAAAGAGTGAGGTTCTAAAGAGCTGCTGATCTTGTGTGTGTATGTGTGAGTGTTTGTGTGAGTGTATGTGGTATGTGTGTGTTTTTTATGTGTGTGTGTGTGTGTGTGTGTGTGTGTGGGTATGTATGTGTAATGTCAGTATTTCTGTATGTGTGAATGCTTGTTTCTGATTGGTTGGTCAGAGCAGGTCTAGCGTGGTTTAAAGTGAGGTGCTACATTAGCGTAGCTGGGTTTTGCATGTATGTTGTGTGTGTGTGTGTATGTGTATTGTGTGTGTATTGTGTGTGTGTGTGTGTGTGTGTGTGTGTGTGTGTGTGTGTATGTATATTGTATGTGTATGTGAGGTGCTACATTAGCGTAGCTGTGTTGTTTCTCTGTACTGCTGAAGTTGTGTTTGTGTGTATGTGTATTGTGTGTGTGTGTGTGTGTGTATGTGAGGTGCTATGTTAGCGTAGCTGTGTTGTTTCTCTGTACTGCTGAAGTTGTGTGTGTGTGTGTGTTTGTGTGTATGTGTATTGTGTGTGTATGTGTATTGTGTGTGTGTGTGAGTGTGTGTGTATGTATATTGTGTGTATTGTGTATGTGTATTGTGTGTTTGTGTGTGTGTGTGTGTATATGTATTGTGTGTGTGTATGTATTGTGTGTGTGTGTGTGTGTGTGTGTGTGTATGTGTATTGTGTGTGTATGTGTATTGTGTGTGTGTGTGTGTGTTGTGTGTGTGTGTGTATTGTGTGTTTGTGTGTGTGTGTGTGTATGTGTATTGTGTGTGTATGTGTATTGTGTGTGTAAGTGTATGTGTATGTGAGGTGCTACGTTAGCGTAGCTGTGTTGTTTCTCTGTACTGCTGAAGTTGTGTGTGTATGTGTGTTTGTGTGTATGTGTATTGTGTGTATGTGTATTGTGTGTTTATGTGTGTGTGTGTGTGTGTGTGTATGTAGTGTATGTGTATTGTGTGTTTGTGTGTGTGTGTATGTGTATTGTGTGTTTGTGTGTGTGTGTATGTGTATTGTGTGTGTGTGTGTGTGTGTAAGTGTATGTGTATGTGAGGTGCTACGTTAGCGTAGCTGTGTTGTTTCTCTGTACTGCTGAAGTTTTGTGTGTATGTGTGTATGTGTATTGTGTGTGTATGTGTATTGTGTGTTTATGTGTGTGTGTATTGTGTGTGTGTGTGTATTGTGTGTGTGTGTGTGTGTGTAAGTGTATGTGTATGTGAGGTGCTACGTTAGCGTAGCTGTGTTGTTTCTCTGTACTGCTGAAGTTTTGTGTGTATGTGTGTGTGTGTGTATTGTGTGTTTGTGTGTATGTGTATTGTGTGTGTATGTGTATTGTGTGTTTATGTGTGTGTGTATTGTGTGTGTATGTGTATTGTGTGTGTGTGTGTATTGTGTGTGTGTGTGTGTGTGTGTGTGTGTGTGTATGTGTATTGTGTGTGTATGTGTATTGTGTGTTTATGTGTGTGTGTATTGTGTGTGTGTGTGTGTATGTATATTGTGTATGTGTATTGTGTGTTTGTGTGTGTGTGTATGTGTATTGTGTGTGTGTGTATTGTGTGTGTGTGTATTGTGTGTATTGTGTGTGTGTGTGTATTGTGTGTATTGTGTGTGTGTGTGTATTGTGTGTATTGTGTGTGTGTATTGTGTGTGTGTGTGTGTGTGTAAGTGTATGTGTATGTGAGGTGCTACGTTAGCGTAGCTGTGTTGTTTCTCTGTACTGCTGAAGTTTTGTGTGTATGTGTGTTTGTGTGTATGTGTATTGTGTGTGTATGTGTATTGTGTGTGTATGTGTATTGTGTGTGTATGTGTGTGTGTGTATTGTGTGTGTGTGTATTGTGTGTTTGTGTGTGTAGCGTAGCTGTGTTTCTCTGTACTGCTGAAGTTGTGTGTTGGAGGAGTGTCGGTGCTGACAGTCCCGGTATGTGTGCGGTATGTCCTGCTTTAGCTGGCTCCGCTCCAGACCGGTCTCACTCTACTGAGCGTCTTTATTACTCCCATCTGACTGTGATCAACGTAGCCTATCAGGGATCCCGTGATCTGATTTCACTGAGCAGCGTCTCTCCTTCACAAAGAGCTGGTTAGTTAAACCGGGATTTGGGGCTAATGTCCGTGGACACTGAGGTCCTTGATGGATTTAATTTAGTGGTGCAGGTTTTAGACAGAGCTAGACTAAATATGCTCTATTGTGTGGTCCGATTCAGTGTTTCACTCAGAAACCAAGAGACCCTTCATCCCTGAAGTTATACCCTCAGTCGGTTGTTATTGTTTAGAATTCCTTGTTTTTTGTGTATAGCAGAAGTATTGCTACATTGATCTAAATCAGAGGCTGTGTGTGTATATATATATAATATATATATAGCTTGTCTTTTGCACATTGTGTTATTATGTTATTATAATTATATAAAATATTCTGAATCCTATATAAAACATGAACAGTGTATATTATTGGTTGTTCTGGAAAAGGGGCTGGAAGTGTTAACATATTAGTGCATCTGCATCTTCGTGATCTTCAGATCTGATTCTGTAGTGAAATCACTGCGTCAGCACAGCTCACCACCGATCCACACACACAGTTAAACTCTAAAAAAAACTCTGAAAACAGATCCAGGAACAGCGCCGCCGACTTCTCTGGGCCCGAGATCAGTTCAGACGGGCGGAGGAGAACCAGTAACGTGTCCTGTCTGACCAAAACCTGGAATTCTTTTAGGAACCATGGATCCTGTGGGATAAAGAGAAGATCCAGCTTTTTATCAGCACACAGTTTCAACCCAGCGTCTGTGATGGTACGTGGGGTCAGTAGAGAACGTGGTCTGGATGACCTGCTCGTCTGTGAAGCTCCATTAATGCTGGACGGTATATACGGTGGTGCTGCATCCAGACGGGTCTGTTTCAGGAAGATCAGAAACTCAGTCAACACATCCTGTACGTATCCCAGTCCAGCAGCTCCACAGTAACACTGACCCGCCCACAGTCCAGACCACTGGTCACCCACTGACCACATCTGGAGCTTTATGGCAGAAGAAACAGGACAAAGGAGCAGCTGAATCTGAAAACATTGCACTTCCAGAACTCCGGCACTCGCCTCCTCCGAGCACGGAGCCCAACATCAGCCCAACATCAGCCCAACATCAGCCCATCATCAGCCCAACATCAGCCCAACAACAGCCCAACAACAGCCCAACATCAGCCCAACAACAGCCCAACAACAGCCCAACAACAGCCCAACATCAGCCCAACAACAGCCCAACATCAGCCCAACAACAGCCCAACAACAGCCCAACATCAGCCCAACAACAGCCCAACAACAGCCCAACATCAGCCCAACAACAGCCCAACATCAGCCCAACAACAGCCCAACATCAGCCCAACAACAGCCCAACAACAGCCCAACATCAGCCCAACATCAGCCCAACATCAGCCCAACATCAGCCCAACATCAGCCCAACATCAGCCCAACATCAGCCCAACAACAGCCTGTACTGAAACATGCACGTATTTAATTTAGAGTAAGAATAAAGTTTCTCAGTTTCAACAGTAAATCAGTGTATTTACACTATTTTAATTACATTTAGAGTTTAAATAATTTACATATCATTAGAATTCTGTTTAGTGTGAGCGTGGCAGGCTGTTTGGAAACAGGGCTGTAGATATAGAACATGATTCTTCTTCTGTAAAGCGTTACTGAACTCAACTTCCCGTCAGATGATCAGTCCTAGGGTCAGTATGGTCGGCCGGGTCAGAGATTAAACCCGGATGTTCTGATTATTGTATATGTTCATTACAGTGAACATTGCTGTGTCATGCAGGGTGATAGTGGACACATCTCAGTGGGACTCTAACCTGAGTTCTTTGTATTGTTCAGCTGCCACTGGAGACACAGCTCCACCTGTTTTGGTCACGTGCTGGTTCTGGGTGCAGTCCCATTCATACAAAGGAAACCCGGTCTGGTGTGCTGGGCTGGTCTGGGCAGCTCCTGCATGTAGGCCAGTTATTCACAACTCCAGTCGTGTGAAACTCGCAGCAGGTCAGAAGGGGTTAATTAACTGACTCGGTGTGCTCTGTGGTTTGAGGCGGTGGCTCGTGGAAAATTACCCAGTACATCGTTTTCAGAAGGTGCCAGTCCAGCCGTATTAGAGTCCACCAGTAGGTGACATATATCGGGTCTGAGGCAGCTGAAGCTGAGAGACTGAGGATCCAGTGCTGAAGCTGAAGGCCTCAGATTCTGGGTCTGAGGCTGAGGGTCTTGGGTGGGAGTGAGAAAGTGGGACTTGGATGGACCTGCAGGGTAGGAGGGTAGGAGGCAGAGGAGCTCAGGCTGAATGACCTGGAACTGATGCAGTAGGACTGTGTCTGACGGAGAATGTGGGGGGTGAAGCTGTACAGAGTGTGAATTGCAGCTAAAGAATAAGGCACTGAGGCAGTGGGGCTGAGAATGAGGCTGAAGGATTAGGGATTGAGGCAGTGGGGCTGAGAATGAGGCTGAAGGATTAGGGATTGAGGCAGTGGGACTGAGAATGAAGCTGAAGGATTAGGGATTGAGGCAGTGGGGCTGAGAATGAGGCTGAAGGATTAGGGATTGAGGCAGTGGGACTGAGGATGAGGCTGAAGGATTATGATTTGAGGCAGTGGGACTGAGGATGAGGCTGAAGGATTATGATTTGAGGCAGTGGGACTGAGGATGAGGTCCTGGGGAATGAGGCTGAAGGATTATGATTTGAGGCAGTGGGACTGAGGATGAGGTCCTGGGGAATGAGGCTGAAGGATTAGGGACTGAGGCAGTGGGACTGAGGATGAGGTCCTGGGGAATGAGGCTGAAGGATTATGATTTGAGGCAGTGGGACTGAGGATGAGGTCCTGGGGAATGAGGCTGAAGGATTATGATTTGAGGCAGTGGGACTGAGGATGAGGTCCTGGGGAATGAGGCTGAAGGATTATGATTTGAGGCAGTGGGACTGAGGATGAGGTCCTGGGGAATGAGGCTGAAGGGTTATGGATTGAGGCAGTGGGACTGAGGATGAGGTCCTGGGGAATGAGGCTGAAGGATTATGATTTGAGGCAGTGGGACTGAGGATGAGGTCCTGGGGAATGAGGCTGAAGGATTATGATTTGAGGCAGTGGGACTGAGGATGAGGTCCTGGGGAATGAGGCTGAAGGATTATGGATTGAGGCAGTGGGACTGAGAATGAGGTCCTGGGGAATGAGGCTGAAGGATTATGGATTGAGGCAGTGGGACTGAGAATGAGGTCCTGGGGAATGAGGCTGAAGGATTATGATTTGAGGCAGTGGGACTGAGGATGAGGTCCTGGGGAATGAGGCTGAAGGATTATGATTTGAGGCAGTGGGACTGAGAATGAGGCTGAAGGATTATGGATTGAGGCAGTGGGAATGAGGATGAGGCTGAAGGATTATGGATTGAGGCAGTGGGACTGAGGATGAGGCTGAAGGATTATGATTTGAGGCAGTGGGACTGAGGATGAGGCTGAAGGATTATGATTTGAGGCAGTGGGACTGAGGATGAGGTCCTGGGGAATGAGGCTGAAGGATTATGATTTGAGGCAGTGGGACTGAGGATGAGGTCCTGGGGAATGAGGCTGAAGGGTTATGGATTGAGGCAGTGGGACTGAGGATGAGGTCCTGGGGAATGAGGCTGAAGGATTATGATTTGAGGCAGTGGGACTGAGGATGAGGTCCTGGGGAATGAGGCTGAAGGATTATGATTTGAGGCAGTGGGACTGAGGATGAGGTCCTGGGGAATGAGGCTGAAGGATTATGATTTGAGGCAGTGGGACTGAGGATGAGGTCCTGGGGAATGAGGCTGAAGGGTTATGGATTGAGGCAGTGGGACTGAGGATGAGGTCCTGGGGAATGAGGCTGAAGGATTATGATTTGAGGCAGTGGGACTGAGGATGAGGTCCTGGGGAATGAGGCTGAAGGATTATGATTTGAGGCAGTGGGACTGAGGATGAGGTCCTGGGGAATGAGGCTGAAGGATTATGATTTGAGGCAGTGGGACTGAGGATGAGGTCCTGGGGAATGAGGCTGAAGGATTATGATTTGAGGCAGTGGGACTGAGGATGAGGTCCTGGGGAATGAGGCTGAAGGATTAGGGACTGAGGCAGTGGGACTGAGGATGAGGTCCTGGGGAATGAGGCTGAAGGGTTATGGATTGAGGCAGTGGGACTGAGGATGAGGTCCTGGGGAATGAGGCTGAAGGATTATGATTTGAGGCAGTGGGACTGAGGATGAGGTCCTGGGGAATGAGGCTGAAGGATTATGATTTGAGGCAGTGGGACTGAGGATGAGGTCCTGGGGAATGAGGCTGAAGGATTATGATTTGAGGCAGTGGGACTGAGGATGAGGTCCTGGGGAATGAGGCTGAAGGATTATGATTTGAGGCAGTGGGACTGAGGATGAGGTCCTGGGGAATGAGGCTGAAGGATTATGTTTTGAGGCAGTGGGACTGAGGATGAGGTCCTGGGGAATGAGGCTGAAGGATTATGATTTGAGGCAGTGGGACTGAGGATGAGGTCCTGGGGAATGAGGCTGAAGGGTTATGGATTGAGGCAGTGGGACTGAGGATGAGGTCCTGGGGAATGAGGCTGAAGGATTATGATTTGAGGCAGTGGGACTGAGGATGAGGTCCTGGGGAATGAGGCTGAAGGATTATGATTTGAGGCAGTGGGACTGAGGATGAGGTCCTGGGGAATGAGGCTGAAGGGTTATGGATTGAGGCAGTGGGACTGAGGATGAGGTCCTGGGGAATGAGGCTGAAGGATTATGATTTGAGGCAGTGGGACTGAGGATGAGGTCCTGGGGAATGAGGCTGAAGGATTATGATTTGAGGCAGTGGGACTGAGGATGAGGTCCTGGGGAATGAGGCTGAAGGATTATGATTTGAGGCAGTGGGACTGAGGATGAGGTCCTGGGGAATGAGGCTGAAGGATTATGATTTGAGGCAGTGGGACTGAGGATGAGGTCCTGGGGAATGAGGCTGAAGGATTAGGGACTGAGGCAGTGGGACTGAGGATGAGGTCCTGGGGAATGAGGCTGAAGGGTTATGGATTGAGGCAGTGGGACTGAGGATGAGGTCCTGGGGAATGAGGCTGAAGGATTATGATTTGAGGCAGTGGGACTGAGGATGAGGTCCTGGGGAATGAGGCTGAAGGATTATGATTTGAGGCAGTGGGACTGAGAATGAGGCTGAAGGATTATGGATTGAGGCAGTGGGAATGAGGATGAGGCTGAAGGATTATGGATTGAGGCAGTGGGACTGAGGATGAGGCTGAAGGATTATGATTTGAGGCAGTGGGACTGAGGATGAGGCTGAAGGATTATGATTTGAGGCAGTGGGACTGAGGATGAGGCTGAAGGATTATGATTTGAGGCAGTGGGACTGAGGATGAGGCTGAAGGATTATGATTTGAGGCAGTGGGACTGAGGATGAGGTCCTGGGGAATGAGGCTGAAGGGTTATGGATTGAGGCAGTGGGACTGAGGATGAGGTCCTGGGGAATGAGGCTGAAGGATTATGATTTGAGGCAGTGGGACTGAGGATGAGGTCCTGGGGAATGAGGCTGAAGGGTTATGGATTGAGGCAGTGGGACTGAGGATGAGGTCCTGGGGAATGAGGCTGAAGGATTATGATTTGAGGCAGTGGGACTGAGGATGAGGCTGAAGGATTATGATTTGAGGCAGTGGGACTGAGAATGAGGCTGAAGGATTATGATTTGAGGCAGTGGGAATGAGGATGAGGCTGAAGGATTATGATTTGAGGCAGTGGGACTGAGAATGAGGCTGAAGGATTATGATTTGAGGCTGTGGGACTGAGGATGAGGCTGAAGGATTATGATTTGAGGCAGTGGGACTGAGGATGAGGCTGAAGGATTATGATTTGAGGCAGTGGGACTGAGGATGAGGCTGAAGGATTATGATTTGAGGCAGTGGGACTGAGGATGAGGCTGAAGGATTATGATTTGAGGCAGTGGGACTGAGGATGAGGCTGAAGGATTATGATTTGAGGCAGTGGGACTGAGGATGAGGCTGCAGTTGTGAGGCTACGGGGTTTGGTTTCAGGTTGGTGTTCCAGTTGGCTGTTAGCTGTTTAATTGTAATTGTATGTTGGAGGATTTCCATCTCTGTCTGCAGTGAAACTTGTTTATGAGTAAACATATTAATGAAATTTCTAAAGTAAGAGTAAAAAAATTAATATAAGTATGTTTTTTAATACATATAAAAACATATAAAAGTTTATGGCTGGAGTAGTCGTGACTATTGTGATACAGACATTATGATTTGATATTGATATATTTGATATTGATATTGATATTGATATATGATATTGTGATATATTGCAGCACCGTGTACAAGACAGTGTTTAAAATAAAAACAGGGATGAAAGACAATATTGAAAATATCAAAGAGCATAAAATAGTTTTCTGATACTGTATCCTAAAAACATTGTCAATTTCTAATTAATAATTTACAATCAAAGATTTGTTGCAAACCGTGGTTCATTCTATGCTGTGTTTAAACCCTTGACCACTAGATAGCAGTGTTCTTTCCATTAGAATTCATTGAACAGAAACATAAGCATTAGATATTAGATGCCGATGGTTGTGTGTATTTATACTATAACGAGTTTTAATAAAATTCTATGGTAAGAATGATATATATAAATAATAAGAACTGAGATATATCGCCCCCTACAGTATCGCAGTGTATGGAATCGTAACACCTGTATCACAGCACAACACACCACTGTATGTACAGGCTGGCTAACGCTAATGATAGCAGCTTTTCCCTATTTGTTTTTGTTGGAGTGGACGGGTCTAATGGTGAACACCGCCAGCTAGTGGTAGGAGGTTTAAACACAACACACAGTCAACCACTGTCTGGCACAAATCTTTGATTTTAAGCTATTGATTAAAAAAGTTAGTGTAGTTAGAGCTGAACCACCCTTCAAACACTGTCTCACACACACACACACTACACACACACTACACACTACACACCAGCTACACACACACACACACACTACACACCAGCTACACAGCGCTAGCTAGTTTACATGGTAGCCGTGTGTTAGACTCTGTACATGTAAATTAGTGCACGTGCAGAGTGCTCACGAGGGAAGTGAGACCGGCAAGTAGGCCGTCCGGTCATGTTACTCAGTCCAGTCACTTTATTTACAGTCCTGTGACCTCAATAGATAACGATAGAAAACGATAGATAACGATAGATAACGATAGATAACGATAGATAACGATAGAAAACGATAGAAAACGATAGATAACGATAGAAAACGATAGAAAACGATAGAAAACGATAGATAACGATAGATAACGATAGAAAACGATAGAAAACGATAGAAAACGATAGATAACGGAGCTTTTGATTTATTGATTACTATCAGGATGTAAACTGTTTTTGAAGAATCCAACAAAGTGATTCTGAAGTAGATCACCTGCTCCAGGTTCAGCCAGAAGGTTCCATACGTGTTTGAGCTGTTCATCTGAAAACCACAACACAGCAGATCATCTCCAGCTTCATAAACTTCACGTGTCTGCAAACTGAAGGCTGTGAAATCACCGATTCCAAGAAATAAAATTTAAATCACATTAAAAAATGTAAAAGCAAACAATGAATCCACATTTGATTGTTTCAGACCTTCAAAACGCTTCTGATATTAAACTGAGAATCCACGTGAACATGTTTAACTGGAGATTTTTTTCAGTGAAGGAAAAATTCAGCTTCAGCTTTAAAGTCTTTTACTATCAAACCCAGACTCGATCACTAAACATCTCTTAAACAGAACCTCTGATGATGTGGAGCAGCTAGAAGGTCTCAAACAGCAGCTCACGATGCCGCCTCTCTAAAGAGATTCACCTACAGAACAGAGTCACTGATCTCCACCGTCTGGAAAGGGTTACAGAGCCACTGCTGACGTCCTGGAGAAGATCTGTTATCCACACATGGAGAAGACCTGGAACAGTGGTGAACCTTCCTTCACCAAGAGCCCACTGACCACTCATCCAGGAGGTCAGAGAGAAGCCCAGACGAACATCTGAAGAACTGTAGACCTCAGTTTAGTGTACATGATTCTGCAGTGAGACAGGTGTTGGGCAGAAGAGTCACAAGGTGTAAAACCACTGCTGACCAAAAAGAAGTTCACCAAAAACAGTTAGAAGATCAAGACTTCTGGGATAACGTTCTGTTGACTGATTAGTCAAGGTGGAACTTTTTGGAAGACGTGGTCCCATTGTCTCTGGCCAAAGAGGTTCTGAGCTGCTGGAGCTGGAGGTGTGTTGGAGTGTGTAACTCTGTTAGGTGGTGCAGGTGGAGGTTCTGAGCTGCTGGAGCTGGAGGTGTGTTAGAGTGTGTAACTCTGTTAGGTGGTGCAGGTGGAGGTTCTGAGCTGCTGGAGCTGGAGGTGTGTTAGAGTGTGTAACTCTGTTAGGTGGTGCAGGTGGAGGTTCTGAGCTGCTGAGAGGGAGGTGTGTTAGAGTGTGTAACTCTGTTAGGTGGTGCAGGTGGAGGTTCTGAGTTGCTGGAGCTGGAGGTGTGTTGGAGTGTGTAACTCTGTTAGGTGGTGCAGGTGGAGGTTCTGAGCTGCTGAGAGGGAGGTGTGTTAGAGTGTGTAACTCTGTTAGGTGGTGCAGGTGGAGGTTCTGAGCTGCTGGAGCTGGAGGTGTGTTAGAGTGTGTAACTCTGTTAGGTGGTGCAGGTGGAGGTTCTGAGCTGCTGAGAGGGAGGTGTGTTAGAGTGTGTAACTCTGTTAGGTGGTGCAGGTGGAGGTTCTGAGCTGCTGGAGCTGGAGGTGTGTTAGAGTGTGTAACTCTGTTAGGTGGTGCAGGTGGAGGTTCTGAGCTGCTGGAGCTGGAGGTGTGTTAGAGTGTGTAACTCTGTTAGGTGGTGCAGGTGGAGGTTCTGAGCTGCTGAGAGGGAGGTGTGTTAGAGTGTGTAACTCTGTTAGGTGGTGCAGGTGGAGGTTCTGAGCTGCTGGAGCTGGAGGTGTGTTAGAGTGTGTAACTCTGTTAGGTGGTGCAGGTGGAGGTTCTGAGCTGCTGGAGCTGGAGGTGTGTTGGAGTGTGTAACTCTGTTAGGTGGTGCAGGTGGAGGTTCTGAGCTGCTGGAGCTGGAGGTGTGTTAGAGTGTGTAACTCTGTTAGGTGGTGCAGGTGGAGGTTCTGAGCTGCTGGAGCTGGAGGTGTGTTAGAGTGTGTAACTCTGTTAGGTGGTGCAGGTGGAGGTTTTGAGCTGCTGAGAGGGAGGTGTGTTAGAGTGTGTAACTCTGTTAGGTGGTGCAGGTGGAGGTTCTGAGCTGCTGAGAGGGAGGTGTGTTAGAGTGTGTAACTCTGTTAGGTGGTGCAGGTGGAGGTTCTGGCGGTGATGTATGGGGTCGTAGAGCTGCGCTAGTTGGTGTTAGCTGGATTAGCTACCTGATGGTCAGTTCCAGCAGAGGGATTAAAGCTCCGGGTCACTCTGAAGATCCTTCACTCTGGATATAGTGATTAATCACCCCGGGTGTGTTGACTTTGGTGTGTGTGTTGATATTCTCTTACTGTTGCTATAAGGTGTGTGTGTGTGTGTGTGTGTGTGTGTGTGTGTTCTCCTGCAGTTGGTGGTTTAACGTTGGCCTGGTGCTCCTGGCTGTGAGTGTGAGTCTGGCGGCGTTCTGTATCGTGTACCTGGAGTGGTTCAGAGGGATCAAACACTATGATCAGGAATATCCTGCCATTCCACCAATCACCACCGCAGCCTTCATCGCTGCCTCCTGCAGGTCAGTGTCTGTATTACTATTACACCCTGAGCAGCCTTTAACAGAGCATCAGTACCGAAGATCCAGAGACACACACAGTTACATTAAAGTTCATTCAGACAGTTATTCTATACAGTTATAACATTATACACATTTCTGTTATATACACACCATCAGATCAGATCTACATAATCAGACATACAATACAAAGTAACATGGATATGTTATTGTGAGAGAAGTAGATCAGATCTTGATCCAGTTTGAAGAACAAAGTTAGGTTCCAGATTTCTCCTGGACGCCCCAGACATTGTATGAATGTGTTCAGTTCTTGATTTATCTTAATGAAGTACTGAGCAGTCAAAGCAGGTATTAGATCAGAACTGATAATAATACTGGGTTGTTTAGGAGAAGCTTGGAAAGAGTTAATAAACACACTGACGTATGAAAAACACTACTTACTCTATTAATACTGATTAATATTTAATAATAAAGTGTAAAAGCACTACTTACTCTATTAATACTGATTAATAATTAATAATAAAGTGTAAAAGCTCTACTTACTCTATTAATACTGATTAATAATTAATAATAAAGTGTAAAAGCTCTACTTACTCTATTAATACTGATTAATATTTAATAATAAAGTGTAAAAACACTAATTACTCTATTAATACTGATTAATATTTAATAATAAAGTGTAAAAGCACTACTTACGCTATTAATACTGATTAATATTTAATAATAAAGTGTAAAAGCACTACTTACTCTATTAATACTGATTAATATTTAATAATAGTGTAAAAGCTCTACTTACTCTATTAATACTGATTAATATTTAATAATAAAGTGTAAAAGCACTACTTACTCTATTAATACTGATTAATATTTAATAATAAAGTGTAAAAGCTCTATTTACTCTTTAATACTGTTTAATATTTAATAATAAAGTGTAAAAGCTCTACTTACTCTATTAATACTGATTAATAATTAATAATAAAGTGTAAAAGCTCTACTTACTCTATTAATACTGATTAATATTTAATAATAAAGTGTAAAAACACTAATTACTCTATTAATACTGATTAATATTTAATAATAAAGTGTAAAAGCACTACTTACGCTATTAATACTGATTAATAATTAATAATAAAGTGTAAAAGCTCTACTTACTCTATTAATACTGATTAATATTTAATAATAAAGTGTAAAAGCACTACTTACTCTATTAATACTGATTAATATTTAATAATAAAGTGTAAAAGCACTACTTACTCTATTAATACTGATTAATATTTAATAATAAAGTGTAAAAGCTCTATTTACTCTTTAATACTGTTTAATATTTAATAATAAAGTGTAAAAGCTCTACTTACTCTATTAATACTGATTAATAATTAATAATAAAGTGTAAAAGCTCTACTTACTCTATTAATACTGATTAATATTTAATAATAAAGTGTAAAAACACTACTTACTCTATTAATACTGTTTAATATTTAATAATAAAGTGTAAAAGCACTACTTACTCTATTAATACTGATTAATATTTAATAATAAAGTGTAAAAGCACTACTTACTCTATTAATACTGATTAATATTTAATAATAAAGTGTAAAAGCACTACTTACTCTATTAATACTGTTTAATATTTAATAATAAAGTGTAAAAGCACTACTTACTCTATTAATACTGATTAATATTTAATAATAAAGTGTAAAAGCACTACTTACTCTATTAATACTGATTAATATTTAATAATAAAGTGTAAAAGCTCTACTTACTCTATTAATACTGATTAATATTTAATAATAAAGTGTAAAAGCACTACTTACTCTATTAATACTGATTAATATTTAATAATAAAGTGTAAAAGCTCTATTTACTCTTTAATACTGTTTAATATTTAATGATAAAGTGTAAAAGCTCTACTTACTCTATTAATACTGATTAATATTTAATAATAAAGTGTAAAAGCTCTACTTACTCTATTAATACTGTTTAATATTTAATAATAAAGTGTAAAAGCTCTACTTACTCTTTAATACTGTTTTATATTTAATAATAGTGTAAAAGCTCTACTTACTCTATTAATACTGATTAATATTTAATAATAAAGTGTAATAGCTCTACTTACTCTATTAATACTGATTAATATTTAATAATAAAGTGTAAAAGCTCTACTTACTCTATTAATACTGATTAATATTTAATAATAAAGTGTAAAAGCTCTACTTACTCTATTAATGCTGATTAATATTTAATAATAAAGTGTAAAAGCACTACTTACTCTATTAATACTGTTTAATATTTAATAATAAAGTGTAAAAGTACTACTTACTCTATTAATACTGATTAATATTTAATAATAAAGTGTAAAAGCACTACTTACTCTATTAATACTGATTAATATTTAATAATAAAGTGTAAAAGCACTACTTACTCTATTAATACTGATTAATATTTAATACTAAAGTGTAAAAGGTCGACTTACTCTATTAATACTGATTAATATTTAATAATAAAGTGTAAAAGCTCTACTTACTCTATTAATACTGATTAATATTTAATAATAAACTGTTTACTGAGTAAATAAAAGCTTCGCGTCTGGAATAATTAACTTTTTAGATATAATAATGCCTCTAAGTGACTGGAACTTGTGTATAGTACAGCACTGTGTGTGTGTATGTATGTATATATATATATATATAAATATTGTCGCTGTCCAAAGAAATACAAGTATTCCTGCAGAAGAATAACCCATCTTTATATTCTATGTGAGTTAAAGATTTTTGTTTATTGGTCCAGTCATCATGAAAGCTTGACACAAAGTAAAGGACACCTTCATTATATTTTTATTTATATTTTTATTATATGGTGTGGTTATTAGACAGAGCTGTACAGGTGGTACTGAAGGGGGGAGGCAGTCACAGGTGCAGTGGATCTGTTTTTCAGTCTCTTAGTGACGGAGTGATGAAAACAAATAATCTTCATTCCAAAAACCACATATCAGATTATATTATATTTAAATACGTACATTCATGTTTATTATGTTTATCCTGTATTGATCCACCTCAAACAGTTACCTGTTGGTTCTACGAACATGACACTCCTCACACACCTGAATGCGTCATGCTGTTCCTGGAGTGCGGGACTGTGGAGGGCGTGTCAGCGGCTGGACATGATCTTTTCAGACTTTCCAGCGAAAGCTCTGATGATGTAACGAGCTCTGTTGAAGTTTTGAATGACTCTGTTTCTCTTATCTCCTCTATTCTCATGTCATAATACAAGAACCTCAGGATGGCGCTCCGCAGGGCTCTGGTGTGGGTTGTGGACTTTGTGCTGTGAAAGGTTATGCAGTGATCTGCTGTCGTTTCATGTTTTCTTGTGTTGGAGCTCATGCAGGACCTGCTATTGTTCAGATCTAGACTGATCCTGATCCAGAAACCATCAGGTTGATACGGATGAACGCTGCTGTGAGCTTCTCGTCGCGGTAACATCATGCATCACAGTGCTTATCGAGCGGAGACATTCTGAGTTCCTCTTTTGTTTCGTCTATAAATACACAAAATATTTTCATTATGTTTCGATTACGGAGCTACAAAAGAGTCTGGAGGCCGCTCCGGCTTCTGAACACGTTGCAGGCCAGTGGTGGTGAGGTCATCTGACACTGAGCTGGTATACATAAGCTTCATATAGTGTCCAGCTGGAGTGGAGGGTATGGAGCTCTCCGCTGAGGTGGCAGGATGAACTTTCTAAAGGAACTGTATGAATAAAGGTTTACGTATAAATCAGGCAGAGCTGTGTACACACCGTGTTCCTGTTTGAGTTCGAGTGGGCGAGAAGGTTTCACTGAACGTTCTTCTTTCAGTAGGTTCTTCACAGGTGTTGTAACACTCTACACTCCACAGCTTCTCAGGGTTGGATTAGTCACGTCAGCAGAGTTCCTGTGTGCAGCCAGCCTCCACATTAACTTCACCTGCATGGTATCTCCACACACTGACCACTCCGTCAGCTCCACTGACCACTCCATCAGCTTCACTGACCACTCCATCAGCTCCACTGACCATATAGGAGCTCCACTGACCACTCCATCAGCTCCACTGACCCCTCCATCAGCTCCACGGACCATACAGGAGCTCCACTGACCACTCCATCAGCTCCACTGGCCATAGAGGAGCTCCACTGACCACTCGATGAGCTCCACTGACCATACAGGAGCTCCACTGACCACTCCATCAGCTCCACTGATCACTCCATCAGCTCCACTGACCATACAGGAGCTCCACTGACCACTCCATCAGCTCCACTGTCCACTGTATCAGCTCCACTGACCATACAGGAGCTCCACTGACCACTCCATCAGCTCCACTGATCACTCCATCAGCTCCACTGACCATACAGGAGCTCCACTGACCACTCCATCGGCTCCACTGATCACTCCATCAGCTCCACTGACCATACAGGAGCTCCACTGACCACTCCATCAGCTCCACTGATCACTCCATCAGCTCCACTGACCATACAGGAGCTCCACTGACCACTCCATCAGCTCCACTGATCACTCCATCAGCTCCACTGACCATACAGGAGCTCCACTTACAGACTGTAGTTCATCTGATTGTCTGTATACTTTATTACTCTGTTCTTTAATGATCAGGACCCCCACAGGACCCCCACAGAGCAGATACTATTAGGGAGGTGGGTCATTCTCAGCACTGCAGTGACACTGACGTGGTGGTGCTGGTGTGAGTGGATCAGACAGCAGTGCTGCTGCACAGTTTGTGTTCCTCTAGATCTTAATCAGTGGTTACAGGACGCCGCCCACGTCAGGACGCAGCGAATATAACAGTTCAGAAGCAGATCTTGTGTGTTGAGAGATTCATTGTGTTTTTGTTCTAAACTTTTGACATTATTGTGTGTGTGTCTGTGTCTGTGTCTGTGTGTGTGTGTGTGTGTGTGTGTGTGTGTGTGTGTGTGTGTGTGTGTGTGTGTGTGTTTTTTGCAGTTTTAACATTGCACTGTGGCCTGTGTGGTCCTTCCTGACTCCAGTGATTCTCTTCACTCAGTTTATGGGGGTTGTGATGCTCATCTCTCTGCTGGGATGAGACTCAAATCTACAAGGTGAGAGAACACACACAGTCTGAGTCTCCTGATCTGATAGTTTAAAGTGATTATCTGATCAATAAGTGTCTGATCACCAGTAAGAACAGCAGATCTGATTAGATCAGATGTAAATTATCAGACATACAATACAAAGTAACATGAATATGTTATTGTGAGAGAAGTAGATCAGATCTTGATCCAGTTTGAAGAACAAAGTTAGGTTCCAGATTTCTCCTGGACGCCCCAGACATTGTATGAATGTGTTCAGCTCTTGATTTATCTTAATGAAGTACTGAGCAGTCAAAGCAGGTATTAGATCAGAACTGATAATAATACTGGGTTGTTTAGGAGAAGCTTGGAAAGGGTTAAATAAACACACTGACATATTAAAAACACTAATTACTCTATTAATACTGATTAATATTTAATAATAAAGTGTAAAAGCTCTACTTTCTCTATTAATACTGATTAATATTTAATAATAAAGTGTTTACTGAGTAAAGACAGGTTTTTTTTATAGTAAGGTTCCTGTGTGTGGACCTGTCCAGCATTAATAAAGACCTGGTTGAAGATGTTTTGGATGTTTTCTTCTTTGGGGGTTTTGGGTGACTATTGAGTTTTATGTGTTGGAGGT
Source organism: Megaleporinus macrocephalus (assembly GCA_021613375.1). Classification (NCBI taxonomy): domain Eukaryota; kingdom Metazoa; phylum Chordata; class Actinopteri; order Characiformes; family Anostomidae; genus Megaleporinus; species Megaleporinus macrocephalus. The sequence goes on along the minus strand of CM038719.1, from coordinate 43,793,823 downwards.
ATTCGCCTCACAGCTCCAGGTTTAAACTCTCTAAACGTGTCTCGTCTGATTGACTACATCATTTATAAATGTTATAAAATAGAATATAATAATAAATTAATTGAAACGCCTCCCAGTTTCCGCTGTACGCTCGTGCACACCTGGGAGGAAGGTTTAGGTGAAGGCTGGTTTTTCTGTGTGAACCGTGTGGGCGTGTTTACTCGGAGTGCAGAGAGTGAGCTGATGACGGCTGTCAGCGGCGTATCAGGTGACACTAAATGACCTGCTCTGAAAGGAAGTGATGATACAGTTTTCTGTGTCTGTTTCAGAGCGACGGTGACGCGCCGGAGTCTGTCTGCGCCGACTTCCCACTTTCATACCAGCAGCAGCTTTTACTGCACCAGTTCAGTCTAACTCATTTTCTACCTGTGTCCCAGTTAGTGATGTAGTGATGTAACCAGTTACCAGTTACCAGTTACCAGTAACCAGTCTGTGTTCTGTGACGTTTTCAAATAAAACAACTTACATTTCAAAACACTTCGTGTATATTTCTTTAACTACGCACAGTTTACCTGTACACAGGTAGGTGAAGATAGTGTTACAGTTTACCTGTACACAGGTAGGTGAAGATAGTGTTACAGTTTACCTGTACACAGGTAGGTGAAGATAGTGTTACAGTTTACCTGTACACATGTAGGTGAAGGTAGTGTTACAGTTTACCTGTACACAGGTAGGTGAAGATAGTGTTACAGTTTACCTGTACACAGGTAGGTGAAGGTAGTGTTAGATTTTACCTGTACACAGGTAGGTGAAGGTAGTGTTAGAGTTTACCTGTACACAGGTAGGTGAAGGTAGTGTTACAGTTTCATGTACACAGGTAGGTGAAGATAGTGTTACAGTTTACCTGTACACAGGTAGGTGAAGGTAGTGTTACAGTTTACCTGTACACAGGTAGGAGAAGGTAGTGTTAGAGTTTACCTGTACACAGGTAGGTGAAGGTAGTGTTAGAGTTTACCTGTACACATGTAGGTGAAGGTAGTGTTACAGTTTACCTGTACACAGGTAGGTGAAGGTAGTGTTACAGTTTACCTGTACACAGGTAGGTGAAGGTAGTGTATACAGTTTACCTGTACACAGGTAGGTGAAGGTAGTGTTAGAATTTACCTGTACACAGGTAGTTGAAGGTAGTGTTACAGTTTACCTGTACACAGGTAGGTGAAGGTAGTGTTACAGTTTACCTGTACACATGTAGGTGAAGGTAGTGTTACAGTTTACCTGTACACAGGTAGGTGAAGGTAGTGTTACAGTTTACCTGTACACAGGTAGGTGAAGGTAGTGTTACAGTTTACCTGTACACAGGTAGGTGAAGGTAGTGTTACAGTTTACCTGTACACAGGTAGGTGAAGGTAGTGTTACAGTTTACCTGTACACAGGTAGGTGAAGGTAGTGTTACAGTTTACCTGTACACAGGTAGGGTGAAGGTAGTGTTAGAGTTTACCTGTACACAGGTAGGTGAAGGTAGTGTTAGAGTTTACCTGTACACAGGTAGGTGAAGGTAGTGTTACAGTTTCATGTACACAGGTAGGTGAAGATAGTGTTACAGTTTACCTGTACACAGGTAGGTGAAGGTAGTGTTACAGTTTACCTGTACACAGGTAAGGTGAAGGTAGTGTTACAGTTTACCTGTACACAGGTAGGTGAAGGTAGTGTTTACAGTTTACCTGTACACAGGTAGTGAAGGGTAGTGTTACAGTTTACCTGTACACAGGTAGGTGAAGGTGGTGTTACAGTTTACCTGTACACAGGTAGGTGAAGGTAGTGTTACAGTTTACCTGTACACATGTAGGTGAAGGTAGTGTTACAGTTTACCTGTACACATGTAGGTGAAGGTAGTGTTACAGTTTACCTGTACACAGGTAGGTGAAGGTAGTGTTACAGTTTACCTGTACACAGGTAGGTGAAGGTAGTGTTACAGTTTACCTGTACACATGTAGGTGAAGGTAGTGTTACAGTTTACCTGTACACAGGTAGGTGAAGGTGGTGTTACAGTTTACCTGTACACAGGTAGGTGAAGGTAGTGTTACAGTTTACCTGTACACATGTAGGTGAAGGTGGTGTTACAGCTTACCTGTACACAGGTAGGTGAAGGTAGTGTTACAGTTTACCTGTACACAGGTAGGTGAAGGTAGTGTTACAGTTTACCTGTACACATGTAGGTCTCCTCCACTCTGTTCTTCACCTCCATCTCCTCCACTCTGTTCTTCACCTCCATCTCCTCCACTCTGTTCCTCACCTCCATCTCCTCCACTCTGTTCCTCACCTCCATCTCCTCCACTCTGTTTTCTTTACCTCTATTTCCTCCACTCTGTTCTTCACCTCCATCTCCTCCACTCTGTTCCTCACCTCCATCTCCTCCACTCTGTTCCTCACCTCCATCTCCTCCACTCTGTTCCTCACCTCCACTCTGTTCCTCACTTCCATCTCCTCCACTCTGTTCCTCACCTCCATCTCTCCACTCTGTTCTTCACCTCCATCTCCTCCACTCTGTTCTTCACCTCCATCTCCTCCACTCTGTTCCTCACCTCCATCTCCTCCACTCTGTTCTTCACCTCCATCTCCTCCACTCTGTTCTTCACCTCCATCTCCTCCACTCTGTTCCTCACCTCCATCTCCTCCACTCTGTTCTTCACCTCCATCTCCTCCACTCTGTTTTTTGATGTAATTTTGAAATAATTCTTTTTGGATCATTGTTGAACATTGTTATCTAATGTTTATGATTATTTTTCTCTGAAATTTGACTTGAAATCTTGAAACAACGACTTTCCTCAAAAAATCTATTTAATATTTTTGGGGAAAAAACATTGTTATGTGTGAAATTAACTCATTTTGAAATAGTACGTCAACGTTTCTGAAAAATTAGTCGTTATTTAATTTAGTAAGTCTACATTCCTGGAGGGGAGGAGCTGGTAGACTGGACAGTGAGGTGGTGTTAGTGTTATGGTGGTCAGTGGAGCTGGTAGACTGGACAGTGAGGTGGTGTTAGTGTTATGGTGGTCAGTGGAGCTGGTAGACTGGACAGTGAGGTGGTGTTAGTGTTATGGTGGTCAGTGGAGCTGGTTAGACAGGACAGTGAGGAGGTGATTTGTGTTATGGTGGTCAGTGGGAGCTGGTTAGACTGGACAGTGAGTGGTGTTTGTGTTATGGTGGTCAGTGGAGCTGGTAGACTGGACAGTGAGGTGGTGTTAGTGTTATGGTGGTCAGTGGAGCTGGTAGACTGGACAGTGAGGTGGTGTTAGTGTTATGGTGGTCAGTGGAGCTGGTAGACTGGACAGTGAGGTGGTGTTAGTGTTATGGTGGTCAGTGGAGCTGGTAGACTGGACAGTGAGGTGGTGTTAGTGTTATGGTGGTCAGTGGAGCTGGTAGACTGGACAGAGGTGGTGTTAGTGTTATGGTGGTCAGTGGAGCTGGTAGACTGGACAGTGAGGTGGTGTTAGTGTTATGGTGGTCAGTGGAGCTGGTAGACTGGACGTAGGCGGTTGCTAAGCGCGGTGTTTGATGTGTTGTGGTGAAGAGGATGAGGAAACACTGAGATCACTTCCTCCCTCTTTCACCTACTCTAGTCACCTGGGCCACAGGTACCTGCTCACACCTGTTGGTTAGGTGTCGCCCTGCTGTTGAAGGGCAGGTGAGATGGTCAGTTGCCGTGGCGTTGGATGCTCATGCAGAACTGACCGCATTACCACAGAATGGACCCTCTGTGCTCTTTGTGTAGCCGCTTGACCCCGTTAAAGGCTGGGGTCATCCTGCTTTGGGAACCGTGGAGGGGTCAGCAAGTTCATGATAACCGGAAACGCATTAACAGTCTTTGATCTTGTAGCTCTGTTGCCGTGCAGACCGGACGTGTTTACTATATAATGGGCCCCTCTGTCCGCCGGGGCCCTATCGGTTTCACCCGCGTCTGTGACTTGTGTTTGTTTAACTATATGAAGCTCGTTATTGAGTCCCCACAATGAAGCGGACCGGACTGTCTGTGTATGAGTCTGGACTCATTAGTTTTAGTTTGTTTTACGTTTATTATATTAATGTAAATAATAAACATGTTTAATTATGAGGCTGGTCCTGGCAGGTGGAGGAGAAGGTCACATGTTCGTCTCTCTTATTTTATATATATATATATATATATATATATATAATATCCCATAATAATAGCTAATTCTCCCAGTTCAGACTAATTAAGTGCATTAAAATGACTTTCCTAAATAATTTCATGCTCTGTCAAAATATCACATACTCTCAAAATGTTGGAGTATATGTAAATAATGACTAATGTTAATGAAATGTTGATTTATCACAATAAACGAGTTACTTAAATCATCATATTTGACTTATTAAAGAAAATCTAATCTGTTTTTTTATTAAATTAAAATTTCTAGAAAATGTATGATGTAATCTTAAAATATTCAAATTTTAATTTTGTGAAGTAAATACATATTTTCCCCTAATTCTGACTTGTTATATTAAAAAAACAACTTTCATTTAAAAAATTATGTTGAACTCATTTTCCAAAATAAAAAAATAAACTCGTTTTGTGATCATAGAAAAAATATTTTGATTTATTACGTCAGCTTTTCTAGACAATAAATGAAATTTGATGTACTCTTGAAATAATTACTCTCTTTCTGGGATCATGTTTTGTTCATTGTTACTTTAAACTGTGATTCGTCTTTTCAGAAATTTGACTTTATATCTAAAACTAACTTTCATTTCAAAATTTTCCACCATTTTTGTTGAGATATTTACTTGTTTTCTTAAAATTGGGATTTTTTAAATCATTGACATATTACAAAAAATGCTCTTTCTAACTTTCTATGTAACAAAAAAAATATTTTGATTATGTCAGCATTTCTAGACAAAAATTTAAATTTGATGTAATTGTTGAAATAATTAGTCTTTGTCTTGAAATTTGGACATTGTTACCTGAAAATTATGATTCATCTCTGAAATTTGACTTCTAATTTGATATTTGATATCTAAAAACTAGCTTTCATTTCAAAATTTTGATTTATTACGTCAAATTAACTCATTTTGTTGAGATAATTACTTGTTTTCTTAAAATTGAGGTTTCCTTTTTTTAATCATTGACATATTCTGAAAAAATACTCTGTGTAATCTTAGAAAAAATATTTGTATTTATTATGTCAGCATTTCTAGACAGTAATTGAAATTTGATGTTTAAGTAATTATCTTTTTCTAGAAATTTGGACATTGTTACGTAAAAGTATGATTTATTTTCTCTGAAAAATCTTGAAACAATGACTTTCCTCAAAATTTTAATTTAATATCCCATCATTATAAATTTAATTAACTCATTTTTTTCTTTCAATCTAATTATTGGGCCAGTTCTGATCATAGGATGGAATCATATGAAAATATTTTGAGATTGAAAAGTGAGTCATTATTTAATTTACTAAGTCAACATTTTGATCTGCTGCTGAGAAACAGAGCAGGAGATAAGAGTGCTTCCTGGAGGGAAGGAGCTTCCAACCCATATCCACAGCAGCGGTGGAGCAGCTGAGGAGCACTGGGAGCCAGCTGGAGATGAAGGTTAGTTACTGTGACTCAGTGGAGCTTCTGGAGGAGTTAGCTTGGATCTCCTGCTTCTGCCACGTTCTCATCTGAGGAGAAGCTCTAAAAGTGTTTGTGAGGCTGAAGGCAAAGTTGACCCCGCGAGGTCCATCTCCACTGGACTGGGGTCAGTCCTCCTGATGTCCAGTAGCTGCTCATGGTTATATAACCCGACAAACAAACTCCTGGCTGCGGGTGGAGCCGCTGCGTGTCGCACAAAGGCTCGCGCTATAAAGGGCCATTGTGGGTCTGAAGCATTGACCACTGAAACCTGAGTCCAGGCTGCCCGCCTCTTTCCCAGCAGCCCCTCTGAAAGCCTCGCTTTAGAGCTCGAGCTCCGGACGCGCAGCTCAGCCAAGCCTTTACATTACCGGCAGGCGTCGCGCGCCTTTACGCACTGGAGACGCACCCGCTCCTCGACTCGTTCTGGTTGGAGGATCCGCGCACGCTGCATCACGCGCTCCGCCCCTTCTGGCTGCTACCTCACCCTCCCAGCGCGCGCGTGGGGTTGCGTGTTTTCTGCAGAAGGGGCTCGAGCGGCTCACACCGAGCAGCTGGAGTTCTGGGCGCACGAGCAGCGCACAGGTGGCCCGAGTGGACGGCGGAAACCCAATCCACGCGCGCGGCTAATCTGGGCCAAACACAAACGCGCACGCGCACACACGCACATACACGCGCGCGGGGCTATATAGTGGCCGCTCGGTCGTCTCCGCTCAGAGGACGGGAGCGCGCACCGTAGGAGGAGAGCGCGTGCGTATCGATGCTGCGGCGTTACTGAGCGGCGCGTGGGTGAATGAATTCGCGCTCGTGCGCGCCGGAGAGGAGCTTCAGCACTAATCTTCCTGATATCTAGGAGCTCGTGGAGATCATGGTGGAGCACAGCAGCCTGGACGCGATGTTCCTCAACAAGTACTGCCCCAGCTCCTCCTCGTCCTCCTCCTCCTCCACCTCCTCCTGCACGTCCTCCTCGGACAGAGAGAAGAGGCTGCTCCGCGCGCTCCGGGGCAGCCTCGCCAAGAAGTACCCGCAGAAGAGCGGCGAGGTGCTGAGCGCGCAGTACGGCATCAACCTGCTGCTCGTGGGGGTCTCCCTCATGCTCGCGCTGGCGTACCGAGGCCCGTCCAGCGAGGAGACCGTGCTGGCCTTCCTCACCGCCCTCATGCTGGTCCAGCTCACCTGGATGGTCTGCTACATGGTGCGGAGAGAGCGGAGGCGCAGCTTGCCCCCCGAGAGAGACGCGCACGCGGCCACGAGCTGGATACGAGGTAAAGCACCTTTCACGCGCTTTAACCTATCAGCAGGGGTCTTTACTGGTCAGTGGACATCTCATGCAAGTCTCATGGTGGTCGAGATGAATGAGGAGACACTTCTGGATCATTTCAGTGTTTGTTTGTTTGTTTATTTGTTTGTTTGCTTAGTTTAACAAACAAACATTCAACATGAAGTGGTCAGAAAGTTTTGCACTGGTCAGTTGATAGACTTTCTCTATTAATTAAAATAAACAGATAAACAGAAATATTAATATTAATATACAAAAAGAAATAAACAACAGTACATAGTACTTTTGACTGTATATCCATATGGAATACATTAACACTTAATTATATTCAAGTGTATATAAACTGACTGTAATCTATTAGACTGAATGTAGTGAATGATTAATTATTAGTTTATTAGTAATTGAGCACTATTGGAATCATTGGCACACTTTATTAACGCTCTATTAACCCTCTATTAACCCTCTATTAACACTATTAAAACTAAGTCATTTATATGTCATGCGTTATCAGCACCAAGCAAACATGATCAGAAAGCTGTGGGTTAATATTATAATTAATATTAATATAATTATAGAACATTAATAACAATATCAATAGCATAGCTTTTCTCAGAAGTGACTGATGACTTCAAAAGTCTCCAATTAAATCACTGACATCATCACAGAAGCACTTCAGAGATTTAGAGAGACGCAAAGTAGCCAGATTACTTTAAAGTTAGCAAAGAATGTATTTATTTAGTATTTATTTAGTATTTATTCAGTATTTATTCAGTTTTTATTTAGTATTTATTCAGTATTTATTTAGTATTTATTCCGTATTTATTTAGTATTTATTTAGTATTTATTCAGAATTTATTTGGTATTTATTTAATATTTATTTAACATTTATTCAGTATTTATTTAGTATTTATTCAGTATTTGTGTATTATTTATTTAATATTTATTTAGTATGTATTCAGAATTTATTCAGTATTTAGTATTTATTCAGAATTTATTTAGTATTTATTAAATATTTATTTAGTATTTATTTAGTATTTATTCAGTATTTATTCAGTGTTTATTCAGTATTTATTTAGTATTTATTTAGTATTTATTCAGAATTTATTTGGTATTTATTTAATATTTATTTAACATTTATTCAGTATTTATTTAGTATTTATTCAGTATTTATGTAGTATTTATTTAATATTTATTTAGTATTTATTCAGAATTTATTCAGTATTTAGTATTTATTCAGAATTTATTTAGTATTTATTAAATATTTATTTAGCATTTATTTAGTATTTATTAAATATTTATTTAGTATTTATTCAGTATTTATTCAGTGTTTATTCAGTATTTATTTAGTATTTATTTAGTATTTATTAAATATTTATTTAGGACTTATTCAGTATTTAAATTGTTCTGATCTTCTACATATACTGTATCTGTATATTTGATCACTCAGATGTGGTTTAAACTCATTTACTCTCTTTCATCTGCTCCTAGAATCAAACACTGTTTCTATTTTTTGTAGAGTTCATGAATAGCTCTGCTATGATTGGCTGCTTTACAGCAGTGATGATCACACAGAACACAGACCCAATAAACTGACCCTCTGTGTAAATAAGCTCCGCCCACATACTATTTAGTTAGCTGTGCTAGTTACTCAGAGCTGCTAGAGTATCTAACGTTACCTGTACTAGCTACTCTCTTTGATCTGGACATCAAACCCAAAGTAGATTAAAGGTGTCTCTGTGAAACTTTCAGTTGAAGATGATCTGCTTCAACCAGCACACAGTGATCCACTCACACAGCATGGCTGCTACTTCCAGTCACTGTTGTGGTTGTGGTGCTAATAAAGGTGGAGCTGCTCGTCTCTTCAGTCTCTTCAGTGTTGAACGCTGAGCTGAAGCTGCTCCATGGTGTCCGAGTGTTGGAGAAACTGTCCGGAGTGAAACGTACAGACTGCAGAGTTAAAGTTGTTCAGGATTCTGTTAAAGATGTTGGAAGTTCAGCAGCTGGTTTTGGGAATTCTCCGTTCCACCTTAAACGCTGCTGTGGTTCCATTCTGGCGTCTGTACGAGCTGCAGTGTTTAAGGTGGAACATTAGATGAAGAATGTGGAGAAGAGTGTTGTGTGTAATGTTCTGGTTGCTGGTTGGTGTTGTGGTTGTGTGTAAATGTTCTGTCACTATTACACTATATAACAGTGTTATTACAGGTTTACTGTTCTGAGTACTGAACTCTCACTATTACACTATATAACAGTGTTATTACAGGTTTACTGTTCTGAGTACTGAACTCTCACTATTACACTATATAACAGCGTTATTACAGGTTTACGGTTCTGAGTACTGAACACTCACTATTACACTATATAACAGCGTTATTACAGGTTTACAGTTCTGAGTACTGAACTCTCACTATTACAATATATAACAGCGTTATTACAGTTTTACAGTTCTGAGTACTGAACTGTCACTATTACACTATATAACAGTGTTATTACAGGTTTACAGTTCTGAGTACTGAACTCTCACTATTACACTATATAACAGCATTATTACAGGTTTACAGTTCTGAGTACTGAACTCTCTCCTGTATAATAGTGTTATTAAAGGTTTACAGTTCTGAGTACTGAACTCTCTCCAGTATAATAGTGTTATTACAGGTTTACAGTTCTGAGTACTGAACTCTCTCCAGTATAAATAGTGTTATTACAGGTTTACAGTTCTGAGTACTGAACTCTCTCCAGTATAATAGTGTTATTACAGGATTACAGTTCTGAGTACTGAACTCTCTCCTGTATAATAGTGTTATTAAAGGTTTACAGTTCTGAGTACTGAACTCTCTCCAGTATAATAGTGTTATTACAGGTTTACAGTTCTGAGTACTGAACTCTCTCCAGTATAATAGTGTTATTACAGGTTTACAGTTCTGAGTACTGAACTCTCTCCAGTATAATAGTGTTATTACAGGTTTACAGTTCTGAGTACTGAACTCTCTCCAGTATAATAGTGTTATTACAGGTTTACAGTTCTGAGTACTGAACTCTCTCCTGTATAATAGTGTTATTAAAGGTTTACAGTTCTGAGTACTGAACTCTCTCCAGTATAATAGTGTTATTACAGGTTTACAGTTCTGAGTACTGAACTCTCTCCAGTATAATAGTGTTATTACAGGTTTACAGTTCTGAGTACTAAACTCTCTCCTGTATAATAGTGTTATTACAGGTTTACAGTTCTGAGTACTGAACTCTCTCCAGTATAATAGTGTTATTACAGGTTTACAGTTATGAGTACTGAACTCTCTCCAGTATAATAGTGTTATTACAGGTTTACAGTTCTGAGTACTGAACTCTCTCCAGTATAATAGTGTTATTACAGGTTTACAGTTCTGAGTACTGAACTCTCTCCAGTATAATAGTGTTATTACAGGTTTACAGTTCTGAGTACTGAACTGTCTGTAGTATAACAGTGTTATTACTGAGTTCAGCTCTGTGTAGTTGATGTGTGACGGTGTACGCTGATGGGCGGGGCTTATATCTTCCGTGTGCAGGTGGTCTCACCATGCTGGCGCTGCTCTCACTCATCATGGATGCTTTCCGCATTGGCAGCTTCGTTGGGTATCAGGCGTGTGTGTCTATCATGCTGGGGGTCTACCCGGTGGTGCATGCGCTTCATACCGTGTCACAGGTGAGTTTTAGAGTCTTAGTCTTCTCTCATTGGATAAGATAACATGGCTAAACTAAGCCTAAGCTTTTATCCTGAATGGAATTAGTCCTTACATTACTTTTACTTTTATACTTTAAGTAGTTCTGAAAGCAGTACTTTTACACTTTTACTGGAGTAAAAAGCTTCAGTTAATACTTCAACTTCTACAGAAGTATTTTTAAACCCTAGTATCTATACTACTACCTGAGTATCTATACCTCTACCTGAGTATCTATACCTCTACCTGAGTATCTATACTTCTACCTGAGTATCTATACCTCTACCTGAGTATCTATACTTCTACCTGAGTATCTATACCTCTACCTGAGTATCTATACTTCTACCTGAGTATCTATACTTCTACCTGATTATCTTTACACCTACCTGAGTATCTATACTTCTACCTGAGTATCTATACCTCTACCTGAGTATCTATACCTCCACCTAAGTATCTATACCTCTACCTGAGTATCTATACTTCTACCTGAGTATCTGGACCTATAAAGTGACTGAACCGTATAGTCCACATAAGATAACACAGGATTATCCTTTATTAGTCCCACAGAGGGGGGAATTCAGAGTTACAGCAACGAAGAGAGATCAAGACACTCAGTACAAACAATAGATAAATAAACAGTACAGTATATACACTATACATAATAAACAGTACAGTATATACACTATACATAATAAACAGTACAGTATATACACAATAAATAATAAACAGTACAGTATATACACTATACATAATAAACAGTACAGTATATACACTATACATAATGAACAGTACAGTATATACACTATACATGATAAACAATACGGTATATACACTACACATAAAAAACAGTTCAGTATATACTATATGAATAATAAACAGTACAGTATATACACCATACATAATAAACAGTACAGTATATACACTATACATAATAAACAGTTCAGTATATATACTGTGCATAATAAACAGTACAGTATATACACTATACATAATAAACAGTACAGTATATACACTATACATGAAAAACAGTTCAGTATATATACTATACATAATAAACAGTACAGTATATTAACTATACATAATAAACAGTACAGTATATACACAATAAATAATAAACAGTACAGTATGCACAGTATACTATATAAATAATGAACAGTACAGTATATACTATATAAATAATAAACAGTACAGTATATACACTATACACAATAAACAATACAGTATATACAGTATACATAATAAACAGTACAGTATATACACAATAAATAATAAACAGTACAGTATACTATATAAATAATGAACAGTACAGTATATACACTATACATAATAAACAGTACGGTATATACACTATACATAATAAACAGTACAGTATATACTATATAAATAATAAACAGTACAGTATATACACCATACATAATAAACAGTACAATATATACACTATACATAATAAACAGTACAGTATATACACAATAAATAATAAACAGTACAGTATATACTATATAAATAATAAACAGTACAGTATATACACTATACATGATAAAAAGTACAGTATATACACTATGCATAATAAACAGTACAGTATATACACTATACATGATAAACAGTACGGTATATACTATATAAATAATAAACAGTACAGTATATACACTATACGTGATAAAAAGTACAGTATATACACTATACATAAAAAATAGTACAGTATATACTATATAAATAAACAGTACAGTATATACTATATAAATAATAAATAGTACAGTATATACACTATACATAATAAACAGTACAGTATATACTATATAAATAATAAACAGTACAGTATATACACTATACGTGATAAAAAGTACAGTATATACACTATACATAAAAAATAGTACAGTATATACTATATAAATAAACAGTACAGTATATACTATATAAATAATAAATAGTACAGTATATACACTATACATAATAAACAGTACAGTATATACACTATACATAATAAACAGTACAGTATATACTATATAAATAATAAATAGTACAGTATATACTATATAAATAATGAACAGTACAGTATATTTACTATACATAATAAACAGTACAGTATATACTATATAAATAATAAATAGTACAGTATATACTATATAAATAATAAATAGTACAGTATATACTATATAAATAATGAACAGTACAGTATATACTATATAAATAATAAACGATACTGTATATACACTGTAAATAATAAACAGTGAAGAACTCTTGAGGTTGATTTTACAAATAATTGCATGTTGCTTCTTAACTGCATGGGGGAAATGGAAAGTATTGCACATTACACTTAAAAAAATATATTTTCTGTAAGTGTGTAGAGTTTAAGTGTGTGGGCTGTGTATTTGGCTGTGTTTTGAGCTCTGTTTTGGGCTGTGTTTCGGGCTGTGTTTTGTTCTGTGTATTTGGCTGTGTTTTGAGCTCTGTTTTGGGCTGTGTTTCGGGCTGTGTTTTGGGTTCTGTTTTGGGCTGTGTTTTGAGCTCTGTTTTGAGTTCTGTTTTGGGCTGTGTTTTGCACTGTGTTTTGGGCTGTGTTTTGGGCTGTGTTTTGAGCTGTGTTTTGGGCTGTGTTTTTAGCTGTGTTTTGGGCTGTGTTTTGGGCTGTGTTTTGAGCTCTGTTTTGGCCTGTGTTTTAGGCTGTGTTTTGGGCTGTGTTTTGGGCTGTGTTTTGGTTCTGTTTGGGCTGTGTTTTGGGCTGTGTTTTGAGTTCTGTTTGAGCTGTGTTTTGGGCTGTGTTTTGAGCTCTGTTTTGGCCTGTGTTTTAGGCTGTGTTTTGGGCTGTGTTTTGGTCGGTGTTTTGGGTTCTGTTTTGGGCTGTGTTTTGGGTTCTGTTTTGGGGTGTGTTTTGAGCTCTGTTTTGGCCTGTGTTTTGGGCTGTGTTTTGAGCTGTGTTTTGGGCTGTGTTTTGGGCTGTGTTTTGGGCTGTGTTTTGGGTTCTGTTTTGGGTTCTGTTTTGGGCTGTGTTTTGGGTTCTGTTTTGGGCTGTGTTTTGAGCTCTGTTTTGGGCTGTGTTTTGGGCTGTGTTTTGGGTTCTGTTTTGGGCTGTGTTTTGGGCTGTGTTTTGAGCTCTGTTTTGGCCTGTGTTTTGGGCTGTGTTTTGGGCTGTGTTTTGAGCTCTGTTTTGGCCTGTGTTTTGGGCTGTGTTTTGGGCTGTGTTTTGGGCTGTGTTTTGGGTTCTGTTTTGGGCTGTGTTTTGGGTTCTGTTTTGGGCTGTGTTTTGAGCTCTGTTTTGGGCTGTGTTTTGGGCTGTGTTTTGGCCTGTGTTTTGGGCTGTGTTTTAGGTTCTGTTTTGGGCTGTGTTTTGGGTTCTGTTTTGGGCTGTGTTTTGAGCTCTGTTTTGGCCTGTGTTTTGGGCTGTGTTTTGGGTTCTGTTTTGGGCTGTGTTTTGGGCTGTGTTTTGAGCTCTGTTTTGGCCTGTGTTTTGGGCTGTGTTTTGGGCTGTGTTTTGGGCTGTGTTTTGGGTTCTGTTTTGGGCTGTGTTTTGGGTTCTGTTTTGGGCTGTGTTTTGAGCTCTGTTTTGGGCTGTGTTTTGGGCTGTGTTTTGAGCTGTATTTTGGGCTGTGTTTTGAGCTCTGTTTTGGCCTGTGTTTTAGGCTGTGTTTTGGGCTGTGTTTTGGGCTGTGTTTTGGGCTGTGTTTTGAGCTGTATTTTTGGCTGTGTTTTGGGCTGTGTTTTGGGTTGTGTTTTGGGCTGTGTTTTGAGCTCTGTTTTGGGCTGTGTTTTGAGCTCTGCTTTGGGCTGTGTTTTGGGCTCTGTTTTGAGCTGTGTTTTGGGCTCTGTTTTGGGCTGTGTATTTGGCTGTGTTTTGTGCTGTGTTTTGAGCTCTGTTTGGGCTGTGTTTTGCGCTGTGTTTTGGGCTGTGTTTTGGGCCGTGTTTTGCGCTGTGTTTTGGGCTGTGTTTTGGGCTGTGTTTTGCGCTGTGTTTTGGGCTGTGTTTTGGGCCGTGTTTTGCGCTGTGTTTTGGGCTGTGTTTTGGGCTCTGTTTTGGGTTCTGTTTTAGGCTGTGTATTTGGCTGTGTTTTGATCTCTGTTTTGGGCTGTGTTTCGGGCTGTGTTTTGGGCTGTGTTTTGGGCTGTGTTTTGGGTTCTGTTTTGGGCTGTGTTTTGAGCTCTGTTTTGGGCTGTGTTTTGGGCTGTGTTTTGAGCTCTATTTTGGGCTGTGTTTTGGGTTCTGTTTTGGGCTGTGTTTTGGGCTCTGTTTTGAGTTCTGTTTTGGGCTGTGTTTTGCACTGTGTTTTGGGCTGTGTTGTGGGCTGTGTTTTGAGCTGTGTTTTGATCTGTGTTTTGGGCTGTGTTTTGAGCTCTGTTTTGGCCTGTGTTTTAGGCTGTGTTTTGGGCTGTGTTTTGGGCTGTGTTTTGGGTTCTGTTTTGGGCTGTGTTTTGGGCTGTGTTTTGAGCTCTGTTTTGGGCTGTATTTTGGGCTGTGTTTTGGGCTGTGTTTTGGGCTGTGTTTTGGGCTGTGTTTTGGGCTGTGTTTTGGGCTGTGTTTTGAGCTCTGTTTTGGCCTGTGTTTTAGGCTGTGTTTTGGGCTGTGTTTTGGGCTGTGTTTTGGGTTCTGTTTTGGGCTGTGTTTTGGGCTGTGTTTTGGGCTGTGTTTTGAGTTCTGTTTTGAGCTGTGTTTTGGGCTGTGTTTTGAGCTCTGTTTTGGCCTGTGTTTTAGGCTGTGTTTTGGGCTGTGTTTTGGGCTGTGTTTTGGGTTCTGTTTTGGGCTGTGTTTTGAGCTCTGTTTTGGGCTGTATTTTGGGCTGTGTTTTGGGCTGTGTTTTGGGCTGTGTTTTGAGCTGTGTTTTGGGCTGTGTTTTGGGCTGTGTTTTGAGCTGTGTTTTGGGCTGTGTTTTGGGCTGTGTTTGGGGCTGTGTTTTGGGCTCTGTTTTGGGCTGTGTTTTGGACTGTGTTTTGGGCTGTTTTTTGCGCTCTGTTTTGGGCTCTGTTTTGAGCTCTGATTTGGGCTGTGTATTTGGCTGTGTTTTGGGTTCTGTTTTGGGCTGTGTTTTGGTCGGTGTTTTGGGCTGTGATTTGGGCTCTCTTTTGGGCTGTGTTTTGAGCTATATTTTGGGCTGTGTTTTTGGCTGTGTTTTGGGCTGTGTTTTGAGCTCTGTTTTGAGCTCTGCTTTGGGCTGTGTTTTGAGCTTTGTTTTGGCCTGTGTTTTGGGCTGTGTTTTGAGCTTTGTTTTGGGCTGTGTTTTGGGCTGTGTTTTGAGCTCTGTTTTGGGCTGTGTTTTGGGCTGTGTTTTGAGCTCTGTTTTTGGCTGTGTTTTGGGCTGTGTTTTGAGCTTGTTTTGAGCTCTGCTTTGGGCTGTGTTTTGAGCTTTGTTTTGGGCTGTGTTTTGGGCTGTGTTTTGGGCTGTGTTTTGAGCTCTGTTTTGGGCTGTGTTTTGGGCTGTGTATTTGGCTGTGTTTTGGGCTGTGTTTTGAGCTCTGTTTTGGGCTGTGTTTGTGCTGTGTTTTGGGCTGTGTATTTGGCCGTGTTTTGAGCTGTATTTTGAGCTCTGTTTCAGGCTGTGTTTTGGGCTGTGTTTTGGGTGGTGTTTGTGCTGTGTTTTGGGCTGTGTATTTGGCTGTGTTTTAGGCTGTGTTTTGAGCTCTTTTTTGGGCTTTGTTTAGTGCTGTGTTTTGGGCTGTGTTTTGTTCTGTGTTTTGGGCTGTGATTTGAGCTCTGTTTTGGGCTGTGTTTTGTGCAGTGTTTTGGGCTGTGTTTTGTGCTGTGTTTTGGGCTGTGTTTTAGGCTGTGATTTGAGCTCTGTTTTGGGCTGTGTTTTGGGCTGTGTATTTGGCTCTGTTTTGGGTTCTGTTTTAGGCTGTGTTTTGGGCTGTGTTTTGAGTTCTGTTTTGGGCTGTGTATTTGGCTGTGTATTTGGCTGTGTTTTGAGCTCTGTTTTGGGCTGTGTTTTGGGCTCTGTTGTGGGCTGTGTTTTGGGCTGTGTTTTGAGCTCTGTTTTGGGCTGTGTTTTGGGCTGTGTTTTGAGCTCTGTTTTGGGCTGTGTTTTGGGCTGTGTATTTGGCTGTGTATTTGGCTGTGTTTTGGGCTGTGTTTTGTGCTGTGTTTTGAGCTCTGTTTTGGGCTGTGTTTTGGGCTGTGTTTTGGGCTGTGTTTTAGGCTGTGATTTGAGCTCTGTTTTGGGCTGTGTTTTGGGCTGTGTATTTGGCTCTGTTTTGGGTTCTGTTTTAGGCTGTGTTTTGGGCTGTGTTTTGAGCTCTGTTTTGGGCTGTGTATTTGGCTGTGTATTTGGCTGTGTTTTGAGCTCTGTTTTGGGCTGTGTTTTGGGCTCTGTTGTGGGCTGTGTTTTGGGCTGTGTTTTGATCTCTGTTTTGGGCTGTGTTTTGGGCTGTGTTTTGAGCTCTGTTTTGGGCTGTGTTTTGGGCTGTGTATTTGGCTGTGTATTTGGCTGTGTATTTGGCTGTGTTTTGAGCTCTGTTTTGGGCTGTGTTTTGGGCTGTGTATTAGGCTGTGTATTTGGCTGTGTTTTGGGCTGTGTTTTGAGCTCTGTTTTGGGCTGTGTTTTGGGCTGTGTTTTGAGCTCTGTTTTGGGCTGTGTTTTGGGCTGTGTTTTGAGCTCTGTTTTGGGCTGTGTTTTGGGCTGTGTTTTGGGCTGTGTTTTGGGCTGTGTTTTGAGCTCTGTTTTGAGCTGTGTTTTGGGCTGTGTTTTGGGCTGTGTTTTGAGCTCTGTTTTGAGCTGTGTTTTGGGCTGTGTTTTGGGCTGTGAATTGAGCTCTGTTTTGGGCTGTGTATTTGGCTGTGTATTTGGCTGTGTATTGGGCTGTGTTTTGAGCTCTGTTTTGGGCTGTGTTTTGAGCTCTGTTTTGGGCTGTGTTTTGGGCTGTGTTTTGAGCTCTGTTTTGGGCTGTCTATTTGGCTGTGTTTTGTGCTGTGTTTTGTGCTGTGTTTTGAGCTCTGTTTTGAGCTCTGTTTTGGGCTGTGTTTTGGGCTGTGTTTTGAGCTCTGTTTTGGGCTGTGTATTTGACTGTGTTTTGTGCTGTGTTTTGGGTTGTTTTTTGAGCTATGTTTTGGGCTGTGTTTTGGGCTGTGTTTTGAGCTCTCTTTTGGGCTGTGTTTTGGGCTGTGTTTTGAGCTCTGTTTTGGGCTGTGTATTTGGCTGTGTTTTGGGCTCTGTTTTGGGCTGTGTTTTGAGATCTGTTTTGGGCTGTGTTTTGGGCTGTGTTTTGGGCTGTGTGTGTGCTGTGTTTTGGGCTGTGTTTTGGGCTATATATTTGGCTGTGTTTTGGGCTGTGTTTTGAGCTCTGTTTTGGGCTGTGTATTTGGCTGTGTTTTGGGCTGTGTTTTGGGCTGTGTTTTGGGCTGTGTGTTTGGCTGTGTTTTGAGCTCTGTTTTGGGCTGTGTATTGTGCTGTGTTTTGGGCTGTGTATTTGGCTGTGTTTTGGGCTCTGTTTTGGGCTGTGTATTTGGCTGTGTTTTGGGCTGTGTTTTGGGCTGTGTATTTGGCTGTGTATTTGGCTGTGTACTTGGCTGTGTTTTGGGCTGTGTTTTGGGCTGTGTTTTGGGCTGTGTTTTGAGCTCTGTTTTGGGCTGTGTATTTGGCTGTGTATTGGGCTGTGTTTTGAGCTCTGTTTTGGGCTGTGTTTTGGGCTGTGTTTTGGGCTGTGTTCTGAGCTCTGTTTTGGGCTGTGTTTTGGGCTGTGTATTTGGCTGTGTTTTGGGCTGTGTTTTGGGCTGTGTTTTGGGCTGTGTATTAGGCTGTGTATTTGGCTGTGTTTTGGGCTGTGTTTTGAGCTCTGTTTTGGGCTGTGTATTTGGCTGTGTTTTGGGCTGTGTTTTGGGCTGTGTTTTGTGCTGTGTATTTGGCTGTGTTTTGGGCTGTGTTTTGGGCTTTGTTTTGAGCTCTGTTTTGTGCTGTGTTTTAGGCTGTGTTTTGAGCTCTATTTTGGGCTGTGTATTTGGCTGTGTTTTGTGCTGTGTTTTGGGCTGTGTTTTGTTCTGTGTTTTGGGCTGTGTATTTGGCTGTGTTTTGGGCTCTGTTTTGGGCTGTGTTTTGGGGTGTGTTTTGAGCACCGTTTTGAGCTCTGTTTTGGGCTGTGTATTTGGCTGTGTTTTGGGTTGTGTTTTGGGCTGTGTTTTGGGCTGTGTTTTGGGCTGTGTTTTGAGCTCTGTTTTGGGCTGTGTATTTGGCTGTGTTTTGGGCTGTGTTTTGGGCTGTGTTTTGAGCTCTGTTTTGGGCTGTATATTTGGCTGTGTTTTGTGCTGTGTTTTGTGCTGTGTTTTGATCTGTGTTTTGGGCTGTGTTTTGGGCTGTGTTTTGAGCTGTGTTTTGAGCTCTTTTTGGGCTGTGTTTTGGGCTGTGTATTTGGCTGTGTTTTGAGCTCTGTTTTGGGCTGTGTTTTGGGCTGTGTATTTTGCTGTGTATTTGGCTCTGTTTTGGGCTGTGTTTTGGGCTGTGTTTTGGGCTGTGTATTTGGCTGTGTTTTGGGCTGTGTTTTGGGCTGTGTTTTGGGCTGTGTTTTGAGCTCTGTTTTGGGCTGTGTTTTGGGCTTTGTTTTGGGCTGTGTTTTGGGCTGTGTTTTGGGCTGTGTTTTTGGGCTGTGTATTTGGCTGTGTTTTGGGCTGTGTATTTGGCTGTGTATTTGGCTCTGTTTTGGGCTGTGTTTTGGGTGTGTATTTGGCTCTGTTTTGGGCTGTGTTTTGGGCTGTGTTTTGGGCTGTGTATTTGGCTGTGTTTTGGGCTGTGTTTTGGGCTGTGTTTTGGGCTGTGTATTTGGCTGTGTTTTGGGCTGTGTATTTGGCTGTGTATTTGGCTCTGTTTTGGGCTGTGTTTTGGGTGTGTATTTGGCTGTGTTTTGGGCTGTGTTTTGGGCTGTGTATTTGGCTGTGTTTTGGGCTGTGTTTTTGGCTGTGTTTTGGGCTGTGTTTTGGGCTGTGTTTTGGGCTGTGTATTTGGCTGTGTTTTGGGCTGTGTTTTGGGCTGTGTTTTGAGCTGTGTTTTGAGCACTGTTTTGAGTTCTGTTTTGGGCTGTGTTTTGGGCTGTGTATTTGGCTGTGTTTTGGGCTGTGTTTTGGGCTGTGTTTTGAGCTGTGTTTTGAGCTGTGTATTTGGCTGTGTTTTGGGCTGTGTTTTGGGCTGTGTTTTGAGCAATGTTTCGAGCTCTGTTTTGGGCTGTGTATTTGGCTGTGTTTTGGGCTGTGTTTTGAGCTGTGTATTTGGCTGTGTTTTGGGCTGTGTTTTGAGCACTGTTTCGAGCTCTGTTTTGGGCTGTGTTTTGGGCTGTGTTTTGGGCTGTGTATTTGGCTGTGTTTTGGGCTGTGTTTTGGACTGAGTATTTGGCTGTGTTTTGGGCTGTGTTTTTGGCTGTGTTTTGAGCTCTGTTTTGAGCTCTGTTTTGGGTTGTGTTTTGGGCTGTGTTTTGGGCTGTGTTTTGAGTTCTGTTTTGAGCTCTGTTTTGGGTTGTGTTTTGGGCTGTGATTTGGGCTGTGTTTTGAGCTCTGTTTTGAGCTCTGTTTTGGGCTGTGTATTTGGCTGTGTTTTGGGCTGTGTTTTGGGCTGTGTTTCAAGCACTGTTTTGAGCTCTGTTTTGGGCTGTGTTTTGGGCTGTGTTTTGAGCTGTGTTTTGAGCTGTGTATTAGGCTGTGTATTTGGCTGTGTTTTGGGCTGTGTTTTGAGCAATGTTTCGAGCTCTGTTTTGGGCTTTGTATTTGGCTGTGTATTGGGCTGTGTTTTGAGCTGTGTATTTGGCTGTGTTTTGGGCTGTGTTTTGAGCACTGTTTCGAGCTCTGTTTTGGGCTGTGTTTTGGGCTGTGTTTTGGGCTGTGTATTTGGCTGTGTTTTGGGCTGTGTTTTGGACTGAGTATTTGGCTGTGTTTTGGGCTGTGTTTTTGGCTGTGTTTTGAGCTCTGTTTTGAGCTCTGTTTTGGGTTGTGTTTTGGGCTGTGTTTTGGGCTGTGTTTTGAGTTCTGTTTTGAGCTCTGTTTTGGGTTGTGTTTTGGGCTGTGATTTGGGCTGTGTTTTGAGCTCTGTTTTGAGCTGTGTTTTGGGCTGTGTATTTGGCTTTGTTTTGGTCTGTGTTTTTGGCTGTGTTTGTGCTGTGTTTCAAGCACTGTTTTGAGCTCTGTTTTGGGCTGTGTATTTGGCTGTGTTTTTGGCTCTGTTTTGGGCTGTGTTTTGGGCTGTGTATTTGGCTGTGTTTCGAGCTCTGTTTTGGGCTGTGTTTTGGGCTGTGTATTTGGCTGTGTTTTGGGCTGTGTTTTGGGCTCTGTTTTGGGCTGATTTTTGGGCTGTGTATTTGGCTGTGTTTTGGGCTGTGTTTTGGGCTATGTATTTGGCTGTGTTTTGGGCTGTGTTTTTGGCTGTGTTTTGAGCTCTGTTTTGGGCTGTGTTTTGAGCTCTGTTTTGGGCTATGTTTTGGGCTGTGTTTTGGGCTGTGTATTTGGCTGTGTTTTGGGCTGTGTATTTGGCTGTGTTTTGGGCTGTGTTTTGGGCTGTGTTTTGAGCTCTGTTTTGGGCTGTGTTTTGGGCTGTGTTTTGGTCTGTGTATTTGGCTGTGTTTTGGGCTGTGTTTTGGGCTGTGTTTTTAGCTCTGTTTTGGGCTGTGTGTTTTGCTGTGATTTGGCTGTGTTTTGGGCTGTGTTTTGGGCTGTGTTTTGGGCTCTGTTTTGGGCTCTGTTTTGGGCTGTCTATTTGGCTGTGTTTTGGGCTGTGTTTTGAGCTCTGTTTTGGGCTGTGTGTTTGGCTGTGATTTGGCTGTGTTTTGGGCTGTGTTTTGGGCTGTATTTTGAGCTCTGTTTTGGACTGTGTGTTTTGAGCTCTGTTTTGGGCTGTGTTTTGGGCTGTGTATTTGGCTGTGTTTTGGGCTCTGTTTTGGGCTGTCTATTTGGCTGTGTTTTGGGCTGTGTTTTGGGCTGTGTTTTGGGCTGTGTTTTGAGCTCTGTTTTGGGCTGTGTTTTGGGCTGTGTGTTTTGGGCTGTGTTTTGGGCTCTGTTTTGGGCTGTGTTTTGGGCTGTGTTTTGGGCTGTCTATTTGGCTGTGTTTTGGGCTGTGTTTTGGGCTGTGTTTTGAGCTCTGTTTTGGGCTGTGTGTTTTGGGCTGTGTTTTGGGCTGTCTATTTGGCTGTGTTTTGGGCTGTGTTTTGGGCTGTGTTTTGAGCTCTGTTTTGGGCTGTGTGTTTTGGGTTGTGTTTTGGGCTGTCTATTTGGCTGTGTTTTGGGCTGTGTTTTGGGCTGTGTTTTGGGCTGTCTATTTGGCTGTGTTTTGGGCTGTGTTTTGGGTTGTGTTTTGGGCTGTGTTTTGGGCTCTGTTTTGGGCTCTGTTTTGGGCTGTGTTTTGGGCTCTGTTTTGGGCTGTGTTTTGAGCTCTGTTTTGGGTTGTGTTTTGGGCTGTGTTTTGGGCTCTGTTTTGGGCTGTGTTTTGGGATCTGTTTCGGGCTGTGTTTTGGGCTCTGTTTTGGGCTGTGTTTTGGGTTGTGTTTTGGGCTGTGTTTTGGGCTGTGTTTTGGGTTGTGTTTTGAGCTCTGTTTTGGGCTGTGTTTTGGGCTCTGTTTTGGGCTCTGTTTTGGGCTGTCTATTTGGCTGTGTTTTGGGCTGTGTTTTGAGCTCTGTTTTGGGCTCTGTTTTGGGCTCTGTTTTGGGCTGTGTTTTGGGTTGTGTTTTGAGCTCTGTTTTGGGCTGTGTTTTGGGCTCTGTTTTGGGCTCTGTTTTGGGCTGTCTATTTGGCTGTGTTTTGGGCTGTGTTTTGAGCTCTGTTTTGGGCTCTGTTTTGGGCTCTGTTTTGGGCTCTGTTTTGGGCTTTCTATTTGGCTGTGTTTTGGCTGTTCTCTCTGTTGATTGTTTTCTCTTCTCTGCAGGTGCACTTTCTCTGGTTCCACATCAAAGATGTCATTAAGAGATACGAGACATGGGAAAGGTAACATTCTGCAAGATACACTAAACGTCTAGTTAGTCTAGATGCTCAAACTACATACATGAAACGGTACCTAGTACAAAGCAAGAGAGTATCTACTGAGGAAGTAGCTGCTGTTCTCCTGTAGGTGTTGGTTTGGCTGGTGGATGTTGAGCTGTTGTGTAACTGTGTGCTGGTGCTCGGTAGGTTTGGAGTCATCCATGCTGTGTTCACCAACCTTTTACTCTGGAGTAACGGAGTGATGACCGAGGCAGAACATGCCCTCAACGACCACAAGAGACGACTGGTGGCCCTGGGGTATTTCAACTTCACTGTGGGTAAGCCGTGTGTGTGTGTGTGTGAGAGAGAGAAAGGGATTGTGTGTGTTGCTTTGTTGGTTTTAAGTAAAGAAAGTGGACAATGGTCCCCTTGAGACTTGCTCCACTGGTCCCTGCGAAGGGGGCTGGTGTAGGTAGTCCAGCGTTTTTTTCCAGGCTAGAGTTTCAGACAACACACACACTTGCCCCCTTGCCCCTTCCCCCATGGCCAGCCCTCCACTGCCCGACATGCTCGGCCTGGACACTGCCCCATTCTCCCCTGCCTTTCATCCCATGTCCCTGGTGGCAGTTGCTTTTACAGTAACTGATACTCCACAGACCCCTGCACTCATTTCCGCCCCAAACATCAGCAGTACTGGCCCTACCGCCGCTCTGCCCACTGGTTCTGGCACGAATAGCAATAAAAAACAGATTACTGGTGTAAATATCACCCACACCAAACACAGTACTGGGTTATTTTATAAGCTGATCATTTGATACTGCTGCTCAAAGAGGGGATCTGATACAGGTCAGCATTTCTATGATCAGAAGAACAGGTAAGCAGGCTACAAGGTTAGAAACCAAGTCATCCAACGGTGGACGTAACATAGCGACATTTACACGGGAAGAAAAAAGACAAGACAAAGGTGACACTAAAGATAGGACAGGGTTACAAGACACTCAGGTGGACACGATAATAGACCCAAAGAGGAGTCGAGGATGTGGATGCGAGGCAGAATGAAGACACTGTGATAGAAGCAGACCCACAATCAGACCCAGAGACCCAGAGACCGGGCTGGAATTGGGTTCAGGGCCTGAGGCACAAACAGGAGTGGACCAGCGAGAGGACGGGTAAAGACTAGAAGCTGAAGCCGGGACCAGAATCAGAGGAGTCTGGAGCAGCGTCAAGCACTGAAACAAATCCGTAACTGGAACATCCGTAACTGGCTTTAGGAGCTTAAGCTGGTAAAGGTTTATCTACTAGCTCCTGAGATTTTGGGACAGTGGGACCACCTGAGACATAGCTGCAAAGCTGGGCTGTTGGAGGTGGGACTTGAGCAAATAGACTTACTCAGGATAAGTTTCTGTTCCTCCTGGCTGGCTCATGGTTCCTGGGCAGGACAAGTAGAGCGGACTAGCTGTGGTCAGAGAGTGGTTGCCGGTTGACCGTGGGTTGAGTAGTGTTGGAGTGTTGTAAGCTGTGAGGCTTGATTGACTGTGGGTGGCTAAACTGGAGATAGCCCTGGAGAAAAAAATATTCATAGGAAGAAGAACAACCTCGCTCAAAGGTGCAGTAGAATCCAGGAGGTCACATTCTGAGAGGGCTTTGGAGAACAAGAGATGACACAGGGACACAGAAATGTACACTGCCTGGCCAAAAAAAGGTCACACACTCTAATATTTGGTTGGACCTTCTTTAGCTTTGATTATGGCATGCATTCGCTCTGGCATTGTTTCAATAAGCTTCTTCAACGTCCCAAGATTTATTTCCGTCCAGTGTTGCATTATTGTTCACCAACATCTTGCATCGATGAGGGCAGAGTCTGACTGCTGCACAAAGCCTTCTCCAGCACATCCCAAAGATTCTCTATGGGGTGAAGGTCTGGACTCTGTGGTGGCCAATCCATGTGTGAGAATGATGTCTCCTGCTCCCTGAACCACTCTCTCACAATCTGAGCGTTTTGGAATTTGCCAGTGCCATCAGGGTAGAAGAAGGTTACCCAGCTGTTCAGTTTCTGAACTGATGCATGCCAGTGATTTAACCCTTCAGACCAACATCTGATCCACGACTATGAGATCTTTCGACACGGTTGTTTAAGACCTGAGAGGCAACTCATTGCACCAGTTGGGGTTAAATAACTTGTTGCCAGCTGAAAGATAATCGTCCATGCAGTAATTATCCAATAGGAGCCTCGTACCTGTTTAGTAAGTTACATCCAGGTGGGCACTCTTTTTTGGCAGTGTATTTGAAAGTAACATTACTACTTGAAGCTTATTTGATTTTTTTGTTGTGAAAGTAAAATAATAAGTTTCCTCTTTTCTCCCGTTCTCAGAACCTGAGGAACCTCAGTGCAACTGCACGACGAGTGCCTGCTCCATTTTCAGCAGCAGCCTGTATTACCTCTGCCCCTTCAACATCGAGTACCACATCTTCGTCTCGGCTCTCCTCTTCGTCATGTGGAAGAACATCGGCCGCACTCTGGACCACCAGACCAACCAGAAGCGTGTGCTGGCAGGCGGCTCATGTCTGCTGCTGGGTCCTCTGCTGGGCCTCCTCGCTCTGGCCAGCTCCATCACTGTGCTGATCATTTACATCATCCACGTGGAGGAGTCGGTGGACGCCCGTGAAGCTGCCATCTCCATGTTCTACTGCTTCGGCATCGTGATCCTGGCCTGCATGAGTGTAGCTGGTGCTTTGGGTCTTCTGATCTACCGCGTTGAAGACTGGCCCATGGACACGACATCCAACCCGGCCAGGACGCTGGACGCCAAGCTACTGCTTGGCTCATCTGTGGGCTCGTGGCTCTTGTGCTGGTGCAGCGTGGTGGCAGTGGGCGGGGCTCAGAGTTACCCCTCTTACCGCTGGAGCAATCTAGCCTATGCGCTGTTGTTGGTGTTGGAGAAGTGTGTGCAGAACCTGTTCGTGGTCGAGTCCCTCTACCGTCGGCGGCGTGAGCCCGGAGAACGCTCTGCCCGCAGCACCAGTGCCCACGAGATCTTCTCCATCACGCCGTCCATGGCACCTCCATACGATGGCATCGTAAACCAAGCGTTCGAGAGTCCAGACAAACAACGTGAGGTGCTGGACAGCAGCAAGACTGACAAACCCACGTTTGACAAGAAGACCAACGACGTGGTGCTTGCTGTTGGACAAGGAGCTCAGGACACGACCAGCAGGAAGAGGCAGGTCCTGAAAAACATCGCCATCTTCCTGTTCATGTGTAACATTTCGGTGAGAGTCTTTACTATCATCACGATTTAATCTGGTCTATTATCTTAAGATAGCATGCCTAAAACCTCAAAACCAACTTTCTACTCAAAATAAATCTTCAATGTCGTCCTCTAGTGAATTGGTTGACCCTTTGCTAAACCAGCCCTCTTAACTGTTGTCCAGCTTGCCCAGTGTTAGGTTAGCAGGAGCAGCTAGGCCTGGACACCTTCAGCAAGCTTCCCAGACCCCTTGTTTACAACTTGAGGGCAACAAATGTTTATATTCAACAGTGTTCTTACCATCAGCTGCTGTAACACAGTTTCTATCAGTAATCAGAGGCACCGGTTCCTTTAATTACCTACAGAGCTAACAAGAATACAACCCAATAAAGCAATTTTAGCTCTGGTCAGCAGAGGGCAGAGTGGTCCAGCCTGTGACTCTTAGCATGCCTGGTATGTGTCACAGTTAACCTGTGTGCCCGTGTGCCGTGTGTTTATGTCTTGTAGCTGTGGATCCTACCTGCGTTCGGCTGTCGGCCGCAGTTCGATAACGGCCTGGAGGAGGCGTCGTTTGGGTTCCCCATCTGGAGCACGGTGCTGAACTTTGCCCTTCCCATGAGCCTCTTCTATCGCATGCATTCCGTGGCGGCCCTTTTCGAGGTTTTCCGCAAGATCTGAGCGTACGCAGGGACACCTGTCTCGCCGCCCGCTCTGGCTCACACTCGCCGCCTGGGTTTGTAGCCAGAGATGGTTTGGAAGACTGGACGGTCTCCTCCATGGACGAGACCTTCTCTCTACCCTGACTGGACAGAAGAAAAAGTGTTTGTCTTCTCTTCGCTGTGAGCGTACAGACGGAAGAGCCGTTCGCTTTCTCTTCACTGTGATTGGACAGACTGTCTCTCACACGGTGCTCTTGTTGTGGCGCTACAGAACCTTCAGAGGTCCCATACGCACTCTTGCCAAGAGTCCTCGTCTCCAGAGCTCATTATTGTTCTCAACTTATCTGCTTCCACTTCCTCTGGGCTGGAGTTGACTTGCTTTCCGTTGGTGCTAATGCTAACAACACTTTCTCAAACTTCAGGTTCACAAATAGTCACATGCAAAAGTTTGGGTCAGGTCAAACAGTTTAGTTGATAAAACCAAAAATGTTGTCTGTTGCAAAACATAGAGCAAATTTTTAGATTTTAATATTTCATATTTTAGATTTACATCTGGCAAATAAATAGAAATTGTGGATAAAAGCCTAAAAAGAAATGTCATGTTGAACTGTGTTCTCTGTAGAGGATGTGTTAGTGTTCACATTCACTCAGAAAACCAGCCCAACATTTAGTCAGAGATAAGAGGGTTCAAACTTTTGCTTGCGACTGCAGTTCTGGGTGTTGTACTGGTTTCTATGGGAGCTGCACAATATGAGCAATACAGTAAGTCAAATATGATAATGAGAAATAATGTACTGTGCAAAAGTCAGAGACAAAATATTTAATGCCAGGAAAAAACAAGACAAATGTTTAGAGACTTCTTATGCTCATTAACATTTTTACATTTATACATACTCCAGTGTTCCAAAAACAATATTTCTCTCATCCTGTACTCTCTGTCTGAAACTCTGTTAGAGCTCCTGTGTCTTTAAGCTCCGCTTCCCGAACAGCCCAGTGTGGCCTCATTGGTCAACTCGCCCGTTCTGTACTGGCTGGTCATCCACTGTGTTCTCACTGTGGTGTCGGTTCTGCTGTATCAGTTTGATCCAGAGTCCGATCCTGAAAGTCCGGCAGAACACGCTTCAGCCAGCTGGACTGGAATGGACGTACCAGAGTGGTCAGTTTTCACTGGTTTAGCTCCGTGTGTGTGTGAGCCGAGTTTACCGGTAGGCAGACTACAATAGGGATTTTGTAGCATGATGATGTCACTAAGTAACAGAGTAAAGGGCTGGAGTTGCTGAGGAGGTTCAGTTCAGGCTGAGGAGAGAGTTTCTCACTCTGGAGTTTAACCTTCAGCTTTAGAACTTTGCAGAACTTTACATGCACAAAAAGCTCCAACATGCTGAAGGTAAGATGAAAGAGTGGAAATGCTTCTTCTTAACAAGTAGATACATCATTTTCAGTAGTTCTTGTGTCCAGAAAACTCTTATTCTGAACCTCAGACGTCCCGTTCTAGTATTCAGGTGTTTTTTCTTCTTCACAGCTGCACATCCTTCTACGGTTAATGCTCGGTTCTTCCTTATCCTCAGAAACATCTCAGGAAGGATGAAGAACAGAATGGCCATTTTGACTGGACATAAAACAAACACAGGGTAATCAAACACAAGGTGGTCTCTGACTTTTGCACAGCGTTGTCTTTTGAAAGTTTTCCCTCTTTTCATTATTCATAAAAGCACTGACCAGAAGACTGATCTGGACCTCTGGTTGGTCAGGATTTTTGTGGTACACAGTATAACCCATGAATATTTTTATAATATATTTTTATATATATATAATATACTTATATATATATATATATATATATTGCAAACAACAACATTCCAACAGTGATCAATATGTGATATATTGTGCAGCTCTAGGTTCAACAAACAAGTCAATCAAATAAAAGAAAACGACTCTAACTGTGAAATTAAGGTACGTGGGATGGAACCTCATCATCAGTGGCTGTAACAGGTAGTGCTGTAGATGGCCTGGTGGCGGCGCCGCTGCCCGTGAGCGACTGTGTCCGAATGTGTTTCTTTGGAACTCTGTGACACGCCAGGACTCTCCTTTATGATATTCTTAATGGGAACTAATTGATGTAAACAATAGTTTGTATTCTAACCACTCACACGTGTGATATTAGTCGATACGGGAATTTATAAAGATGTTACTTTAGGTGAGACAGTCCAGGTGACCTGAGTTGTAGGTTCAGACCTCGCCAATGCTGGTCACTTGATTTACTGCGTATTCTCATGTTTCTCTTCTGCTGTTCATCGTTAGCCTCGACCGCTAACTCGTTTGCACAAACAAGCACGACCTTTTAGAAAACACACAGGAGCCGCTTGTTTGATGTTCATTGCTGTTGTTAACTGTACCTGGAAGAAACTTCTCAGATCCTTGTTTTTATTTATTTCTCCCCTTTAAAGTCTTCAGTTAGCTCCAGCAGGGTCCACCGGTGAAGCTCTCATCCACACTGCTGTCTGTGCTGGACCTTACAGGCTCCTGCTTTGGACAGCAGGTGGTGCTGTGGTTCAGCCTCGAGAATAAAAACTGAGATGTTCATGTTTAAGATCAAACGTCCACCCGAGCTCCTGTTGGAACCTGAGCTTCCTGAAAGTACCTGTTTATTTGATTTTGTATTTGTTTGTGAGTTGTATGTAGTCTGATGGATCATGTTCTCCTGGGCGTCTCAGTGCCAGCAATGCTGAAGACTTGAATTCCTCTGTTGAGAAGAGTCCAGAGCCATACATACCACACTGCGCACAGTGACTTTGGATCAGTACGTGTGGCAGATGGAGTTAATTAGTCTTCTGGAGTGTTTGCAGAACGTGGTGGTACAAAAACCTTCATAATGATTGAAGCAGTGATTAAAGTTCCACACGCATCACAACACCTGGTATTCCACAGTAAATCCATCATTTCAGATTCTCAGATAATTTCAGATTCTCAGATAATTTCAGATTCTCTTCAGGCCAGAATTTGACTGGAACTCATTTGTAGTTCAGTTTCATTAGAATTCAAATTGAGTCAGGATCAGTTTGGGCTCAAGCTGGGAAGAAATGTATGTATTTAGGGCAAAAATTATATTTCATTTAGGGCTGAGAATTACTTTGGAACACTGTTCAGGTTGGGACACTGGTCAGGTTGGGACACTGGTCAGGTTGGGACACTGGTCAGGTTGGGCCAGAACTCATTAGGGCTGGTGTTTATGTTGGACCAGGAGTCCTTTAGGTTTAAATCTGAAAAGTTCTGTTTTAAGTAATTTAGTTTTAGTTTTGGTGAGTATTCTGTTAAGGCTGGGGTTCAGTTCAGGTTGAAATGTTATGATGTTTATGTTATGATTCAGTGACGGCTGAGATTTACTGCCACACAGTTTGAATGGATCAGAATTCAACAATGGCTGTTCATTTTGGGTTGAAATTTGCAAATTGGACCAGAATTAAATGTTTAACATATTTTCATCTTGAACTGAGATTCACTTTGAGTCAGGTATTTATTTTGGGCCAGGGCTACATTTGGGCCGGGAGTCATTTTTGTTTTGGAATCAAGAATTTGGGAAGTTGGGCAAAAATTCAGGATTGAGTTAGAGCCGAGATTCACCTTGGGAAATAATTTGGGCCAGAATTCAGTCAGTTTATTTAGGACCAGGAATATGTTTGAGCAAGGAACCGGTTTGGGTTGAAATTTGGCTTTCATGTTGAATCAGAAATAAGTTCAGGACTGGTGTTTGTTTTAGGCCGGGGCTACATTTGGGCTGGGAGTCATTCTGAGTTGAAATCTGACATTTAATTTGAGTCAAGGTTTAGTTTTAGTCAGGACTAAATTTAGACTGAGATTCAGTTTGGGCCACAATTCACAGTTCAGTGTTGGTTTTGTTTGGATTATCAGTTTACGTTCGTTTTGGACCAGAGTTTAAGGCTGGCATTCTATTTGGGCTAGGATTAAGTTCCGGTCAGGATTCAGTTTGGGCTGAGATTCAGTTTGGGCTTGGATTAAGTTTTGGTCAGGATTCAGTTTGGGCTGAGATTCAGTTTGGGCTTGGATTAAGTTCCGGTCAGGATTAAATTACAATCAAGATTCAGTTTGAGCTGGAATTAGGTTCCGGTCAGGATTCAGTTCTGGTCAGGATTCAGTTTGGGCTCAGATTAGGTTCCGGTCAGGATTAAGTTCCGATCAGGATTAAGTTCCGGTCAGGATTCAGTTCCGGTCAGGATTAAGTTCTGGTCAGGATTAAATTACAGTCAGGATTCAGTTTGGGCTGGGATTAAGTCCCGGTCAGGATTAAGTTCCGGTCAGGATTAAATTCCAGTCAGAATTAAATTATGGTCAGGATTCAGTTTAGGCTCAGATTAGGTTCCGGTCAGGATTAAATTCCGGACAGGATTAAGTTCTGGTCAGGATTAAATTACAGTCAGGATTCAGTTTGGGCTGGGATTAGGTTCCAGTCAGGATTCAGTTTGGGCTGGGATTAAGTTCCGGTCAGGATTCAGTTCTGGTCAGGATTCAGTTCCGGTCAGGATTCAGTTCTGGTCAGGATTCAGTTCTGGTCAGGATTAAGTTCCGGTCAGGATTAAGTTCCGGTCAGAATTAAGTTCTGGTCAGGATTCAGTTCTGGTCAGGATTCAGTTCTGGTCAGGATTCAGTTCCGGTCAGGATTAAATTCCGGTCAGGATTAAGTTTGAGCTGAGCTGTGTTGTTTTTACACCTGCTTCCAAACACTCCAGAAAACAGAGTGAACGTCCCCGTGTGACTGGCTCCTCCCCCTTTCATAGACGTGCAGCACTTCTGTTCTATCACGGCTGTTACGGAACCTCTATCTGTAAACTGGTAATCACTCTGCTGGGCTGGTGATGGTGTGTATTGGGAATCGGCACTTTCCAGTATGTAACGTAATGGGATTTTGTTTCCATAGTGACGGGATGTTCTTTTACAGTATGTTTACAAGATGATGGACAGTTCTCTCTCATGTTCATGTACAGTAGCATGTTTATGAAGACTTTATTCAAATACACTTTATCTAGTTACTGTTATCATCTCAGACTGTGTGTGTGTGTTTCTACCCAGAGTGACAGACAATACACAAACAATAACTATACACAAACAATAACAATACAAACGATAACAATACCAACAATAACAATACAAACAATAACTATACACAAACAATAACAATACAAACGATAACAATACAAACAATAACAATACAAACAATAACTATACACAAACAATAACAATACAAACGATAACAATACAAACGATAACAATACAAACAATAACAATACAAACAATAACTATACACAAACAATAACAATACAAACAATAACAATACAAACGATAACTATACACAAACAATAACAATACAAACGATAACAATACAAACAATAACAATACAAACAATAACTATACACAAACAATAACAATACAAACGATAACAATACAAACAATAACAATACAAACAATAACTATACACAAACAATAACAATATACAAACAATAACTATACACAAACAATAACAATACAAACAATACGGATATAAACACTAGCTGTAGGTGTTCTGATCCTGACCCTTACCTGAACGCTCGGATTTCACGCTGGCCTGAGATGTTCACCTCTGCTCTGGTCGTGGCGTATATGCTGTGATGGTAATTACTGAGTGATACGTAAGTGCACACCTGCGTGTGAGTTCGGGAATCACGGTGCGAGACCTGATATGTTCACGTTCACTGGTGCGGGTTTAATTCTACAGCTCACAGAACAGCTCACCTTCGTCCACACCTCCAATCACAGCCGTGTTCATTTCTCTGTGTCAGTGTGTTTCAGAGCAGGTGTTCAGCTGATTCCACTGCTGGACCTGGATCTGTTTTCAGGATTTGGTTTGGATCAGGATTCAGTTAGACATGGTTGGGGAGTGAGACTGACTCTGGGGATGGATTCAGTTTGGGTTATAATTTAGTCTTGGCTAAGCTAAAGCTTCAATTAGGTTTCTGTTTGATTTGTGATCCAGGTTGGAATGGACTGGATTTATCCAGGATTCTGTTTGTGCTGGGATTCATGTTGGGTCATGATCAAGTTTGGGCTTGGGTAAAGTTGAATCCAGGTTGGAATGAGACTAGTTTGTGGTTGGGTTGAGTTTACATGAGGATTTAATTTGGGTTGGAATTTAGAATCTCAGTTTGGGTCAGGATTAAGGATTTGGTACAAGGTAAAGTTTAAATTAGGATTCAGTTTGATTTGCGATTTTACGCTGGAATGAAATTGACTTGTCAGGGTGTATTTTGTGTTAGAATTAAGTTTAAAGAAAGGATTCAAGATCCAAGGATTTGGATCTGGATTCATTTGGGTCATGATTCTGTTTGGGCCAGGATTAAGTCAAGAGTTTGAATTGAGTCGATTTGGACTGGGTGGAGGAAAGATTGACATGGCCAGGTTTCATATTGGGTTAGTATTCTGTTTATGTGGGGATTCAATTCGATTTGAGTCAGGATTAAGTTGGTGTTAGGATTCAGTTTGAGTTATGAATCAGATTGAAATGGGATTAATGTTGAGGAAGGATTAAGTTTGGGTCGGGATTCAGTTCAGGCCAGGATTAAGTCAGAGTTTGAATTCAGTTTGATTTGTGATCCATTGTCAGAATAGGATTCTTCTCAGGATTTTGTTTGTGTTTAGAGTTTAAGTGAGGATTCAGTTTCAACCATTAACCAAATTCAACTGACTCTTAGCCTCAATTTTGCTATCAAACCCAGACCCGATCACTGCCAGACCCTAAACATCTCTTAAACAGAGCCTGTCTGATGATGTGGAGCAGCTAGAAGATCTCAAACAGCAGTCAGAACAGAGTCACTGAACACATGGAGAAAACCTGGAACTGTGGTGAACCTTCCCAGGAGGAGCCGGCCAATCAAAACTTAGACGACTCCATCGAAAGGTCAGAAGAGAACCCAGAAGAACATCTAAAGAACTGCAGACCTCAGTGATGTAGCTGCACCTGGAATAAACACCTGGTCTTTGTTATTTATAGTATATCATTGATGACCATTCTCTGGAGGGGTCTTTATAAACGAGGTGTATCTTATTCTCTCCGCTGCACAGAGATTCCTTCATTCACACGATAAGCAAATCTCTCCAGACCACTGACACCAAAAACCAAAAACCATTCATTCTCCTGCTGAGATGATCAAAGGGCTGTATTTAGATGGTTATGGGTCATAGAGTGTATAGTATAGAGTATAAAGTATAGAGTGTATAATATAGAGTTTATAATATAGAGTGTATAGTATATCGTGTATAATATAGAGTTAATAATATAGCGTTTAGTATAGAGTGTATAATATAGAGTTTATAGTATAGAGTGTATATATAGAGTTTATAATATAGAGATTATAGTATACAGTGTATAGTATAGAGTTTATAGTATAGAGTTTATAATATAGAGTGTAGAGTAAATACTTTAAAGAGTATAGAGTGTATAGTATAGAGTATTTAGTATAGAGTATTTAGTATAGAGTGTATAATATAGAGTGTATAGTATAGAGTGTATAGTATAGAGTATATAGTATAGAGTATATAGTATAGAGTATTTAGTCTATTCTTTAGAGGAGTTTAAAAGCCCGGGTGGTTGGGAGGTGCTGGAGCTGCTATGCTGGATTTGGTGAGTGTATAGTATAGAGTGTATAGTATAGAGTGTATAATATAGACTATATAGTATAGAGTGTATAATATAGAGTATATAGTGTAGAGTGTATAGTATAGAGTATATAGTATACAGTATATAGTATAGAGTATTTAGTATAGAGTGTATAATATAGAGTGTATAGTGTAGAGTGTATAGTATAGAGTATATAGTATACAGTATATAGTATAGAGTACTTAGTCTATTCTTTAGAGGAGTTTAAAAGCCCGGGTGGTTGGGAGGTGCTGGAGCTGGTACGTTGGGTTTTGGTGAGTGTATAGTATAGAGTGTATAGTATAGAGTGTATAGTATACAGAATATAGTATAGAGTATTTACTATATTCTTTAGAGGAGTTTAAAAGCCCGGGTGGTTGGGAGGTGCTGGAGCTGGTACGTTGGGTTTTGGTGAGTGTATAATATAGAGTGTATAGTATAGAGTGTATAGTATAGAGTGTATAGTATAGACTATATAGTATAGAGTATTTACTCTATTCTTTAGAGGAGTTTAAAAGCCCGGGTGGTTGGGAGGTGCTGGAGCTGGTACGTTGGGTTTTGGTGAGTGTATAGTATAGAGTGTATAATATAGAGTGTATAGTATAGAGTATATAGTATAGAGTATATAGTATGGAGTATATAGTATAGAGTATTTACTCTATTCTTTAGAGGAGTTTAAAAGCCCGGGTGGTTGGGAGGTGCTGGAGCTGGTACGTTGGGTTTTGGTGAGTGTATAATATAGAGTGTATAATATAGAGTGTATAGTATAGAGTGTATAGTATAGAGTATATAGTATAGAGTATTTAGTATAGAGTATTTAGTATAGAGTGTATAATATAGAGTGTATAGTATAGAGTGTATAGTATAGAGTATATAGTATAGACTATATAGTATAGAGTATATAGTATATTCTTTAGAGGAGTTTAAAAGCCTGGGTGGTTGGGAGGTGCTGGAGCTGGTACGCTGGGTTTTGGTGAGTGTATAGTATAGAGTGTATAGTATAGAGTGTATAGTATACAGTATATAGTATAGAGTATTTACTCTATTCTTTAGAGGAGTTTAAAAGCCCGGGTGGTTGGGAGGTGCTGGAGCTGGTACGTTGGGTTTTGGTGAGTGTATAGTATAGAGTGTATAATATAGAGTGTATAGTATAGAGTGTATAGTATAGAGTATATAGTATAGAGTATTTATTCTATTCTTTAGAGGAGTTTAAAAGCCCGGGTGGTTGGGAGGTGCTGGAGCTGGTACGTTGGGTTTTGGTGAGTGTATAGTATAGAGTGTATAATATAGAGTGTATAGTATAGAGTGTATAGTATAGAGTATATAGTATAGAGTATTTACTCTATTCTTTAGAGGAGTTTAAAAGCCCGGGTGGTTGGGAGGTGCTGGAGCTGGTACGTTGGGTTTTGGTGAGTGTATAGTATAGAGTGTATAGTATAGAGTGTATAGTATACAGAATATAGTATAGAGTATTTACTATATTCTTTAGAGGAGTTTAAAAGCCCGGGTGGTTGGGAGGTGCTGGAGCTGGTACGTTGGGTTTTGGTGAGTGTATAATATAGAGTGTATAGTATAGAGTGTATAGTATAGAGTGTATAGTATAGACTATATAGTATAGAGTATTTACTCTATTCTTTAGAGGAGTTTAAAAGCCCGGGTGGTTGGGAGGTGCTGGAGCTGGTACGTTGGGTTTTGGTGAGTGTATAGTATAGAGTGTATAATATAGAGTGTATAGTATAGAGTGTATAGTATAGAGTATATAGTATAGAGTATTTATTCTATTCTTTAGAGGAGTTTAAAAGCCCGGGTGGTTGGGAGGTGCTGGAGCTGGTACGTTGGGTTTTGGTGAGTGTATAATATAGAGTGTATAGTATAGAGTGTATAGTATAGAGTGTATAGTATACAGTATATAGTATAGAGTATTTACTCTATTCTTTAGAGGAGTTTAAAAGCCCGGGTGGTTGGGAGGTGCTGGAGCTGGTACGTTGGGTTTTGGTGAGTGTATAATATAGAGTGTATAGTATAGAGTGTATAGTATAGAGTGTATAGTATACAGTATATAGTATAGAGTATTTACTCTATTCTTTAGAGGAGTTTAAAAGCCCGGGTGGTTGGGAGGTGCTGGAGCTGGTACGCTGGGTTTTGGTTCTGAAGAGCCGGTTGTGTATACTGGTCTGTGTTGGTGAACAGGAAGTCGGTCCACAGGGACAGTCAGTTTCTATAAAACTTTCCTTAACAAAACTAACAGCCGTGTTTATATAGTTATAAAGGTTATATAGTTATGTAGGTTATATAGTTATATCGTTATATAGGTTATATAGTTATAAAGGTTATATAATTATATAGGTTATATAGTTATATAGTTATACAGTTATATAGATTATATAGATTATATAGTTATATAGGTTATATAGTTATAAAGGTTGTATAGTTATGTAGGTTATATAGTTATATCGTTATATATGTTATATAATTATATAGGTTATATAGTTATATAGGTTTATAGTTATAAAGGTTATATAATTATATAGGTTATATAGTTATATAGTTATACAGTTATATAGATTATATAGATTATATAGTTATATAGGTTATATAGTTATACAGTTATACAGTTATATGGTTATAGGTTACATAGTTATATAGTTATACAGTTAAACAGTTATATAGGTTATATAGTTATATAGTTATACAGTTATATAATTATGTAGTTATATAGTTATATAGTTATACAGTTATACAGTTATATAAGTTATATAGTTATATAGTTATACAGTTATATAGTTATATAGTTATATAGTTATACAGTTAAATAGTTATATAGGTTATATAGTTATATAGTTATATAGTTATACAGTTATATAGTTATACAGTTATATAGTTATATAGTTATAGGGTACATAGTTATATAGTTATACAGTTATACAGTTATATAGGTTATATAGTTATATAGGTTATATAGTTATACAGTTATAGGTTACATAGTTATATAGTTATACAGTTATATAGGTTATATAGTTATATAGTTATACAGTTATATAATTATGTAGTTATATAGTTATATAGTTATACAGTTATATAGTTATACAGTTATACAGTTATATAGTTATATAGGTTATATAGTTATATAGTTATACAGTTATATAATTATATAGATTATATAGTTATACAGTTAAATAGTTATACAGTTATACAGTTATATAGTTATATAGTTATATAGGTTATATAGTTATATAGTTATACAGTTATATAGTTATACAGTTATATAGTTATATAGTTATACAGTTATATAGTTATATAGGTTATATAGTTATACAGTTATACAGTTATATAGTTATACAGTTATATAGTTATATAGTTATACAGTTATATAGTTATATAGTTATATAGTTATACAGTTATACAGTTATATAGGTTATATAGGTTATACAGTTATACAGTTATATAGTTATATAGTTATACAGTTATATAGTTATATAGGTTATATAGTTATACAGTTATACAGTTATATAGTTATATAGTTATATAGTTATACAGTTATATAGTTATATAGGTTATATAGTTATATAGTTATATAGTTATACAGTTATACAGTTATATAGTTATACAGTTATATAGTTATATAGGTTATATAGTTATATAGGTTATATAGTTATATCGTTATACAGTTATATAGTTATACAGTTACATAGTTATATAGTTATATAGTTATACAGTAATATAGTTATATAGGTTATATAGTTATATAGTTATACAGTTATATAGTTATATAGTTATACAGTTATACAGTTATATAGTTATATAGTTATACAGTTATACAGTTGTATAGTTATATTGGTTATATAGTTATATAGTTATACAGTTATATAGTTATATAGTTATATAGTTATACAGTTGTATAGTTATATAGGTTATATAGTTATATAGTTATACAGTTATATAGTTACATAGGTTATATAGTTATACAGTTATACAGTTA
Organism: Megaleporinus macrocephalus; assembly: GCA_021613375.1. Taxonomy (NCBI): domain Eukaryota; kingdom Metazoa; phylum Chordata; class Actinopteri; order Characiformes; family Anostomidae; genus Megaleporinus; species Megaleporinus macrocephalus. The sequence continues at coordinate 43,755,832 of CM038719.1, read as the reverse complement.
TATAGTTATATAGTTATACAGTTATATAGGTTATATAGTTATACAGTTATACAGTTATATCGTTATATAGTTATATAGTTATATAGTTATATAGTTATACAGTTGTATAGTTATATAGTTATATAGTTATATAGTTATATAGTTATACAGTTGTATAGTTATGTAGTTATACAGTTATATAGTTATATAGTTATATAGTTATACAGTTGTATAGTTATATAGGTTATATAGTTATACAGTTATATAGTTATATAGTTATATAGTTATATAGTTATACAGTTATATAGTTATATAGGTTATATAGTTATACAGTTATATAGTTATATAGGTTATATAGTTATACAGTTATATAGTTATATAGGTTATATAGTTATACAGTTATACAGTTATATAGTTATATAGTTATATAGTTATACAGTTGTATAGTTATATAGGTTATATAGTTATATAGTTATACAGTTATATAGTTATATAGTTATATAGTTATACAGTTATATAGTTATATAGGTTATATAGTTATACAGTTATATAGTTATATAGGTTATATAGTTATATAGTTATACAGTTATATATTTATATAGTGATACAGTTGTATAGTTATATAGGTTATATAGTTATATAGTTATACAGTTATATAGTTATATAGTTATACAGTTATACAGTTATATAGTTATATAGTTATATAGTTATACAGTTGTATAGTTATATAGGTTATATAGTTATATAGTTATACAGTTATATAGTTATATAGTTATATAGTTATACAGTTATGTAGTTATATAGTTATATAGTTATATAGTTATACAGTTGTATAGTTATATAGGTTATATAGTTATATAGTTATACAGTTATATAGTTATATAGTTATATAGTTATACAGTTATATAGTTATATAGTTATATAGTTATACAGTTGTATAGTTATATAGGTTATATAGTTATATAGTTATACAGTTATATAGTTATATAGGTTATATAGTTATACAGTTAAATAGTTATATAGGTTATATAGTTATACAGTTATACAGTTATATAGTTATATAGTTATATAGTTATACAGTTGTATAGTTATATAGTTATATAGTTATACAGTTATATAGTTATATAGTTATATAGTTATATAGTTATACAGTTGTATAGTTATATAGGTTATATAGTTATACAGTTATATAGTTATATAGGTTATATAGTTATACAGTTATATAGTTATATAGGTTATATTGTTATACAGTTATATAGTTATATAGTTATACAGTTGTATAGTTATATAGGTTATATAGTTATATAGTTATACAGTTATATAGTTATATAGTTATACAGTTATATAGTTATATAGTTATATAGTTATACAGTTATATAGTTATATAGTTATATAGTTATACAGTTATATAGTTATATAGGTTATATAGTTATACAGTTATATAGTTATATAGGTTATATAGTTATACAGTTATATAGTTATATAGGTTATATTGTTATACAGTTATATAGTTATATAGTTATACAGTTGTATAGTTATATAGTTATATAGTTATACAGTTATATAGTTATATAGGTTATATAGTTATACAGTTATATAGTTATATAGTTATATAGTTATATAGTTATACAGTTATATAGTTATATAGGTTATATAGTTATACAGTTATATAGTTATATAGGTTATATAGTTATACAGTTATATAGTTATATAGGTTATATAGTTATATAGTTATACAGTTGTATAGTTATATAGGTTATATAGTTATATAGTTATACAGTTATATAGTTATATAGTTATATAGTTATACAGTTATATAGTTATATAGGTTATATAGTTATACAGTTATATAGTTATATAGGTTATATAGTTATATAGTTATACAGTTATATAGTTATATAGTGATACAGTTGTATAGTTATATAGGTTATATAGTTATATAGTTATATAGTTATATAGTTATACAGTTGTATAGTTATATAGGTTATATAGTTATATAGTTATACAGTTATATAGTTATATAGTTATATAGTTATACAGTTATATAGTTATATAGGTTATATAGTTATACAGTTATATAGTTATATAGGTTATATAGTTATATAGTTATACAGTTATATAGTTATATAGTGATACAGTTGTATAGTTATATAGGTTATATAGTTATATAGTTATACAGTTATATAGTTATATAGTTATATAGTTATACAGTTATATAGTTATATAGGTTATATAGTTATACAGTTATATAGTTATATAGGTTATATAGTTATATAGTTATACAGTTATATAGTTATATAGTGATACAGTTGTATAGTTATATAGGTTATATAGTTATATAGTTATACAGTTATATAGTTATATAGTTATACAGTTATACAGTTATATAGTTATATAGTTATATAGTTATACAGTTGTATAGTTATATAGGTTATATAGTTATATAGTTATACAGTTATATAGTTATATAGTTATATAGTTATACAGTTATGTAGTTATATAGTTATATAGTTATATAGTTATACAGTTGTATAGTTATATAGGTTATATAGTTATATAGTTATACAGTTATATAGTTATATAGTTATATAGTTATACAGTTATATAGTTATATAGTTATATAGTTATACAGTTGTATAGTTATATAGGTTATATAGTTATATAGTTATACAGTTATATAGTTATATAGTTATACAGTTGTATAGTTATATAGGTTATATAGTTGTACAGTTTTATAGTTATATAGTTATACAGTTATATAGTTATATAGGTTATATAGTTATACAGTTAAATAGTTATATAGGTTATATAGTTATACAGTTATACAGTTATATAGTTATATAGTTATATAGTTATACAGTTGTATAGTTATATAGGTTATATAGTTATATAGTTATACAGTTATATAGTTATATAGTTATATAGTTATACAGTTATATAGTTATATAGTTATATAGTTATATAGTTATACAGTTGTATAGTTATATAGGTTATATAGTTATACAGTTATATAGTTATATAGGTTATATAGTTATACAGTTATATAGTTATATAGGTTATATTGTTATACAGTTATATAGTTATATAGTTATACAGTTGTATAGTTATATAGGTTATATAGTTATATAGTTATACAGTTATATAGTTATATAGTTATACAGTTATATAGTTATATAGTTATATAGTTATACAGTTATATAGTTATATAGTTATATAGTTATACAGTTATATAGTTATATAGGTTATATAGTTATACAGTTATATAGTTATATAGGTTATATAGTTATACAGTTATATAGTTATATAGGTTATATTGTTATACAGTTATATAGTTATATAGTTATACAGTTGCATAGTTATATAGTTATATAGTTATACAGTTATATAGTTATATAGGTTATATAGTTATACAGTTATACAGTTATATAGTTATATAATTATAGAGGTTATATACTGAGTCTGTGTGTACTTTATAGCTGCTCCAGTCTCCCCTTTATTGGACTCTCAGGACCCCTTTAAAATGTTGTTTATACTTGTTTCCTGTATAGCGTTACATACACGCCTCGGCCACCAGGGGGCGACATGTGCTTAGGTTTACCTGCAGCTTCCTCTTAGAAGAATCAGAGCAGTTCCTGCAGCTGTGTAGTCAGATCTAACCCAGAGAGTTCTGACTCTGACTCTGATTCTGATTCTGATTCTGATCTGTGAACAGTTTACGGCTCTGTGTCTCTGATGTTCTCCTGGTGGTCTTTAATCTCAGGTGGGTCTGATTTGAGGAGCAGGTAGACCACCACTGCCTCGTTTACATTCTTTCTGCGTCCTGAACTGGGATCAGACTCTCTCTCCTCTGTACAGTCTTACTGTGAACTGTGTTTTACACGTTGTGGGTGGTCCTGCAGGTGGTCCTGCGGGTGGCCCCCCTAATCAAAGAGGGTGCTGCGCGCTCCGGTCTGAAACTAATCACTGTGATCATCGATTCCCTCAAACATACCCACCGGCCTCTGGCGCGGCACGTGACGTCACGTTGCAGTTTCTGCCCCCGGGAGCGAGCGTGTCACGTCATCGCCGCCCAGCCGCAGTTCTGTCCTAAAAATAAACACACCTGAGGTAAACACACCTGAGAGCCGGACACCCCGCGAGGAAATCACCTGAAGACCAGAGCGCGACCATAAAACGACCTTAACACCAATTAATGAAGCTCGAGCTATCTCTCTCTCTATATCTCTCCATCTCTCTATTCCTCTCTCCCTCCATTTCCTCTCCCTCTATTCTCTTTCTCCCTCTGTCTTTCCCTCTCTCTCCATCTCTATCCCTTTCCCTTTATCTCTCTCTCTCTTTCCATTCACTCTATCCATTCTCTCTCTTTCCATTCACTCTATCCATTCTCTCTCTTTCCATTCACTCTATCCATTCTCTCTCTTCCCTTTCATTCTCTCTCTCCATTCATTCTCTCTCTCTATCCATTCACTCTCTCATTCACTCTCTCCCCC
>CM038719.1:43698863-43743863 GCA_021613375.1 Megaleporinus macrocephalus | reverse complement strand
TAACACTGGGCAGTAACACTGGGTAGTAACACTGGGCACTGGGCAGTAACACTGGGCAGTAACACTGGGTAGTAACACTGGGAAGTAACACTGGGCAGTAATACTGGGCAGTAACACTGGGCACTGGGTAGTAACACTGGGAAGTAATACTGGGCAGTAACACTGGGCACTGGGTAGTAACACTGGGTTAGTAAAACTGGATAGTAACACTGGGCAGTAACATTGGGCACTGGGTAGTAACGCTAGGTAGTAACACTGGGCACTGGGTAGTAACACTGGGCACTGGGTAGTAACACTGGGCGGTAACACTGGGTAGTAACACTGGGCAGTAACACTGGGTAGTAACACTGGGTAGTAACACTGGGTTAGTAAAACTGGATAGTAACGCTGGGCAGTAACACTGGATAGTGACGCTGGGTAGTAACACTGGGCACTGGGTAGTAACGCTAGGTAGTAACACTGGGTAGTAACACTGGGCACTGGGTAGTAACGCTAGGTAGTAACACTGGGTAGTAACACTGGATAGTAACATTGGGCAGTAACACTGGGCAGTAACACTGGGCACTGGGTAGTAACACTGGGCACTGGGTAGTAACGCTAGGTAGTAACACTGGGTAGTAACATTGGATAGTAACATTGGGCAGTAATACTGGGTTAGTAAAACTGGGTAGTAACACTGGGCAGTAATTCTGGGCAGTAACACTGGGTAGTAACACTGGGCAGTAACACTGGGTTAGTAAATCTGGGTAGTAACACTGGGCAGTAATACTGGGCAGTAACACTGGGTAGTAACACTGGGCAGTAACACTGGGTTAGTAAATCTGGGTAGTAACACTGGGCAGTAAAACTGGGTAGTAACACTGGGCAGTAATACTGGGCAGTAACACTGGGTAGTAACACTGGGCAGTAACACTGGGTTAGTAAATCTGGGTAGTAACACTGGGCAGTAATACTGGGCAGTAACACTGGGTAGTAACACTGGGCAGTAACATTGGGCACTGGGTAGTAACGCTAGGTAGTAACACTGGGCACTGGGTAGTAACACTGGGCACTGGGTAGTAACACAGGGCACTGGGCAGTAACACTGGGTAGTAACACTGGGCGGTAACACTGGGTAGTAACACTGGGCAGTAACACTGGGTAGTAACACTGGGTAGTAACACTGGGTAGTAACACTGGGTTAGTAAAACTGGATAGTAACGCTGGGTAGTAACGCTGGGCAGTAATACTGGGCAGTAACACTGGGTAGTAACACTGGGCAGTAACACTGGGTTAGTAAATCTGGGTAGTAACACTGGGCAGTAAAACTGGGTAGTAACACTGGGCAGTAATACTGGGCAGTAACACTGGGTAGTAACACTGGGCAGTAACACTGGGTTAGTAAATCTGGGTAGTAACACTGGGCAGTAATACTGGGCAGTAACACTGGGTAGTAACACTGGGCAGTAACATTGGGCACTGGGTAGTAACGCTAGGTAGTAACACTGGGCACTGGGTAGTAACACTGGGCACTGGGTAGTAACACTGGGCACTGGGCAGTAACACTGGGTAGTAACACTGGGCGGTAACACTGGGCGGTAACACTGGGTAGTAACACTGGGCAGTAACACTGGGTAGTAACACTGGGTAGTAACACTGGGTAGTAACACTGGGTTAGTAAAACTGGATAGTAACGCTGGGTAGTAACGCTGGGCAGTAACACTGGGTAGTAACACTGGGCAATGGGTAGTAACACTGGGCAGTAACACTGGGCACTGGGTAGTAACGCTGGGCAGTAATACTGGGCAGTAACACTGGGTTAGTAAAACTGGGTAGTAACACTGGGCAGTAACACTGGGTAGTAACACTGGGCACTGGGTAGTAACACTGGGCAGTAATACTGGGCAGTAACACTGGGTTAGTAAAACTGGGCAGTAACACTGGGTAGTAACACTGGGCACTGGGTAGTAACACTGGGCAGTAATACTGGGCAGTAACACTGGGTTAGTAAAACTGGGTAGTAACACTGGGCACTGGGTAGTAACACTGGGCAGTAACACTGGGCAGTAACACTGGGTTAGTAAAACTGGGCAGTAACACTGGGCAGTAACACTGGGCAGTAACACTGGGTTAGTAAAACTGGGCAGTAACACTGGGTAGTAACACTGGGCACTGGGTAGTAACACTGGGCAGTAACACTGGGCAGTAACACTGGGTTAGTAAAACTGGGTAGTAACACTGGGCAGTAATACTGGGCAGTAACACTGGGTTAGTAAAACTGGGTAGTAACACTGGGCAGTAACACTGGGTAGTAACACTGGGCACTGGGTAGTAACACTGGGCACTGGGTAGTAACACTGGGTAGTAACACTGGGCGGTAACACTGGGTAGTAACACTGGGTAGTAACACTGGGTAGTAACACTGGGTTAGTAAAACTGGGTAGTAACACTGGGTTAGTAAAACTGGATAGTAACGCTGGGTAGTAACGCTGGGTAGTAACACTGGGTAGTAATACTGGGTAGTAACACTGGGTAGTAACACTGGGTAGTAACACTGGGTAGTAACACTGGGCAGTAACACTGGGTAGTAACACTGGGTAGTAACACTGGGTTAGTAAAACTGGATAGTAACGCTGGGTAGTAACGCTGGGCAGTAACACTGGGTAGTAACACTGGGCACTGGGTAGTAACGCTGGGCAGTAATACTGGGCAGTAACACTGGGTTAGTAAAACTGGGTAGTAACACTGGGCAGTAACACTGGGTAGTAACACTGGGTTAGTAAAACTGGGTAGTAACACTGGGCAGTAATACTGGGCAGTAATACTGGGTTAGTAAAACTGGGCAATAAAGCTGGGCAGTAACAATGAACTGAGCACCCCAGAGTCCAGAACCTCAATATCACTGAACATATTTGGGGTTATTTGGATGAGAAGGAGAAAGTGTACAACCAAACGTCTGAGACTGAACTGAGACTGAAGTGAGACTGAAGTGAGACTGAACTGAGACTGAACTGAGACTAAACTAAGACTGAACTGAGACTGAACTGAGACTGAAGTGAGACTGAAGTGAGACTGAACTGAGACTGAACTGAGACTAAACTAAGACTGAACTGAGACTGAACTGAGACTGAAGGGAGACTGAAATAATATCATATTTATTTGTTAAGTTGGTCTCTGACTTATACAATTCTATAAGTATTGGTTTTGATTTCATTTCTATTATACAAAATATAAAAACAGAATAATTAAATTGTGACTTAATGATGAAAAGATTAATTCAATGCACTTACCATCAATAATAATAATAATAATAATAATAATAATAATAATAATAATAATAATATAAGGCGAGACAGTGGTGTAGTGGTCAGCATGGTGGTGTATGACGCTGTGATTGGCTCTAGCCCCCCGTGATCCTAACTAGCGGGATGAAGCAGATGATGATAAAATATTAAAAAATAACAGAAACTGCATTCCATCAATAGTGAACAGTGTTTCTCTAAATCCCGCCGGTTCTCTCGAGACTTCACAGCAAGCCAGGCTGAACTAAATCCAGAGTCAGAGCGAGTCGGGGACTGAGGGTACTGTGAGCAGGTGAGTCTAAGCGGAGCCCCCCAGAGAGGTGAGACGTCATGACATTGGCTGCGGTCAGCACAGAGCAGCACTGACTTAATGTAAAACTGCTGGACTTCAGATAATGCACGCTGGTCAGAGGGGTCAGAGCGGTCACATGACTTTAAAGTCCTGCGGGATGAAGTGGAAGATGTTAGCACTTCTGATTATATACTGTCTGATCTGAGAACGTTAGGGCTTCAATTCAGCTCCTCCTAAAAAACTGAACACTGGACTAGAAGCTGCACTACAACAGCAGCAGCTCTTGTGTGAAATATGTTTAACGACCCTATTAAATAAAAATGAACTAAAGATTAAAGAAATCATTTGACCTTCTCTGAGTTCATACGACGTTTCCTCCGGAATAATAATCACCGCACAGAAACAAAAATAACCTGGGAACGTCTGGAAACGGTCACACACACAGGAGTTATGACTTACTGTGAATTATTCATGTTTCTAGCTCATCATAAACCCTCGCAGACATTAGGAGCCGCCTGTCTGACGGAGAGATCTCAGTTTGTGAAATTCCTGGAGCGGAGCCGGAGCGTCAGGTGGGCCGGGAGGGTTTAGAGCTGCTCCTGTTTCTGTCTTCCTGTTTTAGGTATTTATTATTGAAAGAGCAAATCAATCAGGCACAACGTTCATTCAGGATAAAGTGGAGCGGTGGTGTGGGGCGGCGGGGCGGGACGGTGGGGCGGGACGGTGGGGTGGGACGGTGGGGCGGGACGGTGGTGTGGGACGGTGGGGCGGGACGGTGGTGTGGGACGGTGGAGCGGTACGGTGGTGTGGGACGGTGGGGTGGGACGGTGGTGTGGAACGGCGGGGCGGGACGGGACGGCGGGGTGGGACGGTGGGGTGGGACGGTGGGGTTACGGCAGGGCGGGACGGCGGGGCGGGACGGCGGGGGTGGGACGGTGGGGTTACGGCGGGGCGGGACGGTGGAGCGGTACGGTGGTGTGGGACGGTGGGGTGGGACGGTGGTGTGGAACGGCGGGGCGGGACGGCGGGGCGGGACGGCGGGGTGGGACGGCGGTGTGGGACGGCGGGGCGGGACGGCGGGGTGGGACGGTGGGGTTACGGCGGGGCGGGACGGTGGGGCGGGACGGCGGGGTGGGACGGTGGGGTGGGACGGTGGGGTGCGGCGCGAGGCCGAATTAAACTCTATTTCATTTTTACGAGGAGTGATAAAAGTCCAAAGAGCCTTTAATTACGACCTGTGCCCCCAACACCCCCCCCCCCCCCCCCCTTCCCCCACCCTCCCACCCCCCCACCCGTTAATCTGAGGGGGCTAATCATTGCTATTCAAACACAGCCAATCATTTACCCTCCAGGAACGCAGGGACGCCGGAGCCACCAATCAAATTTAGCGCAGCTCTTACTGTTTTACATGCAGGCAAAGCAATCAGGCGGCGGATACGGAGGACAATAAAGAAACACTGACCCAGACGGAGATCAGCGGGAGCGCCATCCCGACCGCGCGTCCGGCTCTCCGGAGAACCGGCAGCACTGATGGGATCGTTTGTTCCGGCTGAGGCGGAGAAGGTGAACACTATCTGAGCAGCTCCGGTTACTAACTGTGTCAGCGTTCTCTCAGAGAGACACAGATGGAGATGGATACGCTACGACATGACCTAGACCCTGTTTCACTCTCACACTCCTCACTCTGACTCACACCCTCTCCATCACCCCTCTCCATCACCCCTCTCCATCACCCCCTCTCCATCACCCCTCTCCATCACTCCCTCTCCATCACCCCCTCTCCATCACCCCCTCTCCATCACCCCTCTCCATCACCCCCTCTCCATCACCCCTCTCCATCACCCCTCTCCATCACTCCCTCTCCATCACCCCTCTCCATCACCCCTCTCCATCACTCCCTCTCCATCACTCCCTCTCCATCACCCCTCTCCATCACCCCCTCTCCATCACCCCCTCTCCATCACCCCTCTCCATCACTCCTCTCCATCACCCTCTCCATCACCCCTCTCCATCACTCCCTCTCCATCACCCCCTCTCCATCACCCCTCTCCATCACCCCTCTCCATCACCCCTCTCCATCACCCCTTCTCCATCACCCCTTCTCCATCACCCCCTCTCCATCACCCCTCTCCATCACCCCTCTCCATCACTCCCCTCTCCATCACCCCCTCTCCATCACCCCTCTCCATCACCCCTCTCCATCACCCCTCTCCATCACCCCTTCTCCATCACCCCCCTCTCCATCACCCCTCTCCATCACCCCTCTCCATCACTCCCTCTCCATCACCCCTCTCCATCACCCCCTCTCCATCACCCCCTCTCCATCACCCCCTCTCCATCACTCCCTCTCCATCACTCCCTCTCCATCACCCCTCTCCATCACCCCCTCTCCATCACCCCTCTCCATCACCCCCTCTCCATCACCCCCTCTCCATCACTCCCTCTCCATCACTCCCTCTCCATCACCCCTCTCCATCACCCCCTCTCCATCACCCCTCTCCATCACCCCCTCTCCATCACCCCTCTCCATCACCCCTCTCCATCACCCCTCTCCATCACTCCCTCTCCATCACCCCTCTCCATCACCCCTCTCCATCACCCCCTCTCCACTGTCAGGTGAGATATGGAACGAGACCACAGGTCTCTCTGAAAACCTACTGAGTTTCTACATAACCAGCATCAGACCACACAGGATGGACAGTTGTTCAGTATCAGACCACACAGGATGGACAGTTGTTCAGTATCAGACCACACAGGATGGACAGTTGTTCAGTATCAGACCACACAGGATGGACAGTTGTTCAGTATCAGACATTCTCAGTTCACTATAATACTCTCTGCTACTGACCCCAGATCTGCTTCTCTTACGGACACCCTAATTACAGGAAGGACCATCCCTGCAGACACGCCCAGAGAGGACGGCATACACAGAGCAGTCCGGCTACACGGTACATTCCGAACTTATTTAAGATTCATATAAAATAATAATCTCTACTGTATATTTAATAAATGCTAATTAAAACATTTCATCACCAGTCCACCTCAACTTCACTGAAAAGAATCCCATCTCCTGGATTTCCACGTCTCTCCACTCGTCCTCCTCCTGCTCCTCCATTCCTCCTCTTAGAGACTTCACAACGAGCCAGGCTCTACTAAATACGGAGTCAGAGCGAGTCGGGGATCGAGGGGACTGTGAGCAGGTGAGTCTAAGCGGAGCCCCCCTGAGAGGTGAGACACAGAGCAGCACTGACTTAATGTAAAACTGCTGGACTTCAGATAACGCCCGCTGGTCAGAGGGGTCAGAGCGGTCACATGACTTTAAAGTCCCGTGGGAGAAAGAAGGCTGCAGGTTCTGAGGTCAGACAGTTGCTCTCCATCTGCAGCTTCAAGAAACCATCCACGTGTAGGTTCTACTAAATATTTCATATTTCATCCTTTTACTCTTCGTTATACGGTTTCTATCTCTCTGAAGCTGTAACCCCCCCCCCCATATACCTGAAGACAGATAGAGGTGTTACAGTAAGCTGCTTAGACGTGATCTGGTGTGTGGAGTTATAACAGGATTATAAAAGCTAAACACAGATAAACACTATTAAAGGATTTGCATTATTTAAAAACGTGTTCAGTCACAAGCGGCTGTCGCTGTGAGCTCACTCTGCTGTTGTAATTTCTTCTCCTGGGGTCAAACGAAGAGAGAAGACCAGCATGCAGTTCATACTCACCTCAATAACCCTCATCTACTGGACATCAGACAGGATCCAGAACCCACCACACAGGAGGTGCAGACCATAAACATCTGCTCCTGACCACTGTCGTAAAGCTGACCATGTTGGTGACTGACCATTCCTATCTAACCGACTCAGATGATCAGACGTGGCGGGTTGTGTTAACCTTAAATGTGACAGGATGTGTCAGACGTGAGGGCAGTGTTTTTATACTCCACCCCTACAGCTCACTGTGACCTTCCAGTCAGCCGAAGTCAGACTGGTGCAGCTGCAGTGGTGCTTCTCTTTATACTTCAAAATAGTAGAAGATCTTCAGACTAGTGCTAACACTACGGGTCTGTCTCAAATCCTACTGAGCTCCCTACATAGGCAGCATTGTACGTCATAGTATGATCTCCCGACATGTAGACTGTCCCAATTCTTACATACCTTAAACATGCTACTACTGAGGAACCTTATTTACACCTGATTTTAAGAAGTATTGAACTCTTCCTCAGCCGCTCAGACAATCCCATGATGCAGTGCAGGCTGATCTAGGATCAGTGAAGTGGTTTTAAAATGTGAGTTATTTTGATTCTCTGGAGTTTTAATGTGTTTCTGGTCATAAAATCACACAAAACAGTTTTTAATTATCAACTCTGTAACGAGTCCTTCACCATTTACACTTTATACTCCAGACATTAGCATTTATGCTAGCAGATTATTAAGCCTCGGGCTATTGTTTTGGATGCGGGCCGGTAGCTTAGCAACCAGCTGAACCACCGGTGGCGTGCTGCAGTGGGCGGGAACAAGCCGTGACGCAGACTCTCTCTAACTAGAGCGTCTCAGTAATCTGTTTACACACTCACTACCTAGACAGCCTACTTACACACTCACTACCTAGACAGCCTACTTACACACTCACTACCTAGACAGCCTACTTACACACTCACTACCTAGACAACCTACTTACACACTCACTACCTAGACAGCCTACTTACACGCTCACTACCTAGACAGCCTACTTACACACTCACTACCTAGACAGCCTACTTACACACTCACTACCTAGACAGCCTACTTACACACTCACTACCTAGACAGCCTACTTACACACTCACTACCTAGACAGCCTACTTACACACTCACTACCTAGACAGCCTACATACACTCACTACCTAGACAACCTACTTACACACTCACTACCTAGACAGCCTACTTACACACTCACTACCTAGACAGCCTACTTACACACTCACTACCTAGACAGCCTACATACACTCACTACCTAGACAGCCTACTTACACACTCACTACCTAGACAGCCTACTTACACACTCACTACCTAGACAGCCTACTTACACACTCACTACCTAGACAGCCCTACTTACACACTCTCTACCTAGACAGCCTACTTACACACTCACTACCTAGACAGCCTACTTACACACTCACTACCTAGACAGCCTACTTACACACTCACTACCTAGACAGCCTACTTACACACTCACTACTTACACACTTACTACCTAGACAGCCTACTTACACACTCACTACCTAGACAGCCTACTTACACACTCACTAGGGTTTGAGACCCTTCAACTAAAACAGGATCAGACGAGCTCTCTGGATTTCCAGCACCTACAAGTTCTTTGGTAAAGCTGTTTGTACTCAGTTCCTCTTAAGCAAGGTGTTGTCCGTCAACCAAAACGAGAATTGTTCTTCTTTAGTTCAGAACCAGAACGACGTTCACACACTCACCCAAAGTACCTCCAATCATCCAATCACCTAAAAGCCACATCCAGGTCTTCATTAAGTTCCTGCAGGCGTCAGTGTTGGGTTTAGGACCCACTGAGCTATAAATACGAGGGAGCTCAATATTAAGTGTGAGTGTTTGGGTCGACTAATCAGTGCTGGTGACGCAATTTCACTAATTAAAGCAACGAGCTGTTTTTCTAACACGCTCACAAGATCACACGACACTTCACCTGTTAATCAGTACACACCGCCAATAGATACATCAAAGCTATGATGTTTATAGAGACCAAATCAGCTTTGATGATAACAGACCTCCTACAAACTGGGACATTCAGGGTGTCAGGGTGGTTTAAACTCCGGACTAGCACTCCATGTCACATTCCTACATTCATCATCGTTTAAATCTGGGCTTTTAACCCGAGCATCCAGATGCCCAATCAGCTAAAGTCTATCCAGGGAACGGGAACACAGGCCCTGATCCGCCAGCCTCAATAAGAGCTTATAGGCGTGACGTAACGGTGACAGTCCGGGGTGGACGCGCTGTCGCGGCGTGTCGGTGACACAGTTGCACAGCAATTTCCCACAGTCTGTACTGTCTGGATTATAAATACCCACACGGGCTTAAAGACCAGCAACAGCCGAGACCGAGAGGATCACATGAGAGAGGAAAATAGAAAGAGAGAGAGTTCTGGTTACACGCCCGAGGACCCGCAGCAGCAGACCTGCACTTATTCTGCTTATAGGAATGTGATACGTGTTCTACACAGGAACTCACACGTCCCCGTACAGGCCTTCACGTCACCAGAGTTATATTCTTTATGTAAACATACAAAACAATGCAGGTAGATACAAACATGAGGATATACATATTACACCGGTCAGCCTTAACATTAAAACCACTCACTGACCACTCCATCAGCTCCACTGACCACTCCATCAGCTCCAATGACCACTCCATCAGCTCCACTGACCATACAGGAGCTCCACTGACCAATCCATCAGCTCCACTGACCACTCCATCAGCTCCAATGACCACTCCATCAGCTCCACTGACCATACAGGAGCTCCACTGACCACTCCATCAGCTCCACTGACCACTCCATCAGCTCCACTGACCACTCCATCAGCTCCACTGACCATACAGGAGCTCCACTGACCACTCCATCAGCTCCACTGACCACTCCATCAGCTCCACTGACCACTCCATCAGCTCCACTGACCATACAGGAGCTCCACTGACCACTCCATCAGCTCCACTGACCATTCCATCAGCTCCACTGACCACTCCATCAGCTCCACTGACCATACAGGAGCTACACTGACCACTCCATCAGCTCCACTGACCATACAGGAGCTCCACTGACCACTCCATCAGCTCCACTGACCATACAGGAGCTCCACTGACCACTCCATCAGCTCCACTGACCACTCCATCAGCTCCACTGACCATACAGGAGCTCCACTGACCACTCCATCAGCTCCACTGACCACTCCATCAGCTCCACTGACCATACAGGAGCTCCACTGACCACTCCATCAGCTCCACTGACCATACAGGAGCTCCTTGTAGATGTAAAGTCAGAGACAGTAGCTCATCTGCTGCTGCACAGTTTGTGTTCCTCTAGTTCTTCATCAGTGGACACAGGACGCCGTCCACAGGACACTGCTGTCTGGATAGTTTTGGTTTGGTGGACGATTCTCAGTCCAGCAGGAGGTGTTTAAAGCACAGTGTTGAGGGGTCTTCTCACAGTGGAAGGATGGACAGAGACACCTGTGGATGTTCTTAGATCTACATCTAACACCTGCGGAGTGATATAGGACAGACCACACCTGCCAGTGTTCGGCCGAGAACAACGAGCACGTCAACCTCCAGCAGATTACTGGGAGCAGTTGCTGAAAGAATAGCTGCACACAAGGCTGGTATACATACCAGAGGATATATTAATAGATAACGTGGATCACAGTCAACAGCTCATCATCTAATCCGCCCGCGACAGTCACAGTCGCCACCAGGATACATGACCGGTAAGTATTTATATACCTGTTACAACAGATGCTGTCACAAAGCAGCTTTACAGAACATCCCAGTCTCCCAGTGAGCAAACCAGTGAAGTACTCCCTCAGAGCAGGAGGAGGAACCTGGAGAGGAACCAAACTCAAACAGGGGAACCCATCCTCCTCTGGTCCACACAGGAGAGTAAAACCAGTACAACAGCAACACAGAAAGATTTACAGGCTCATCATAGTATCAGAGAGAACCAGCTCAGTGTTTTTGAGGCAGGAGAAGAAAACATCTGAAGAAGCTGGATCTTCAGGAGGGTCAGAGTCATGCAGGCCATTAATTTTACAGATGTAGCAAATCAGTGGAACAAACACACTCAGCACACCCAGAGCGTGAAACATCATTTCATACAACACTTTATCAGCTCTTCCTAGTTTAACCTCTAACGTCCTCACCCAGAAGAAAAACTATTCATTCTAATCATTCTAATTACATTAGCTTAGCATAGTCACCCTTAGCATAAAGAGACAGACCGTCTGGTAACACATTGTTTTTACCGTGTTAGGCTTATTCTCGTATGGAGTATCTACTGGAGGACACGGTGACCCCAGCCTAGCCTCCCTGCTGAATGGTCAACATGGCACAATCAGGTTCAACACCTCCTTCGTTAAGATTGAGAAGGTTGAGAAGGTCGTTAAAGGTAAACCCCACCGTGAAAAACCTTTACTGGATTAAAAATTAAAGTAATTAACAGCACATTCGCCTTCAGTGAAGACATGCACAGCCAGAGTTTGGGTGTTAAAAATAACCCCCCTCTGATCGGGGTCACGAGCAG
This sequence comes from Megaleporinus macrocephalus, assembly GCA_021613375.1. NCBI lineage: Eukaryota > Metazoa > Chordata > Actinopteri > Characiformes > Anostomidae > Megaleporinus > Megaleporinus macrocephalus. The sequence goes on along the minus strand of CM038719.1, from coordinate 43,731,992 downwards.
AAACTCCAGTTCCTCAAGACACAAAAGCAAGAACGTTCCAGAGAGGAAAATAACACAGGAAGAGCGAGAGCGCTCTGGTTACCTGCCTGAGGTGGAGCGGTAAATAATACATCTGCTGCAGCTTCCCATTGTCACGCTGTTCTCCAGCACGCATATCTGCTGCCTTCCAAAACCTCGTTTATCAGCTCGCTTTCCTTCTAGAATCCAGAAGAACAGAGCAGAACTTACTGTCCAGCCAAGCCTGCAGGTAGTCTTCAGGTCTCAGGTAGGATCAGTGAAATATCCACAACTCAGATACTGAAGGGACAAAGTCCTACATTTATATATATATATATGATAGGACAAAAACTTTAATTTGAATGTAAGTCAGTGGAACCAGAGTGTTTTCCAAGCTATGTTAGAGCATTTCTATTGATCCAGTAACCATAAAACTTTCACACAATATAAACAACAGCACCATGTATATATACACACAGTAGAGTTTCAGTCACTTAGAGACATTATTATATATAAAAAGCTATTATTTCCACACAGGAAGTTATTATTTACTTTATTATTAAATATTAATCAGTATTAATAAAGTAAGTAGAGCTTTTACACTTTATTATTAAATATTAATCAGTATTAATAAAGTAAGTAGAGCTTTTACACTTTATTATTAAATGTTAATCAGTATTAATAGAGTAAGTAGAGCTTTTACACTTTATTATTAAATATTAATCAGTATTAATAAAGTAAGTAGAGCTTTTACACTTTATTATTTAATATTAATCAGTATTAATAGAGTAAGTAGTGCTTTTACACTTTATTATTAAATATTAATCAGTATTAATAGAGTAAGTAGAGCTTTTACACTTTATTATTAAATATTAATCAGTATTAATAGAGTAAGTAGTGCTTTTACACTTTATTATTAAATATTAATTAGTATTAATAGAGTAAGTAGAGCTTTTACACTTTATTATTAAATATTAATCAGTATTAATAGAGTAAGTAGAGCTTTTACACTTTATTATTAAATATTAATCAGTATTAATAGAGTAAGTAGAGCTTTTACACTTTATTATTAAATATTAATCAGTATTAATAGAATAAGTAGAGCTTTTACACTTTATTATTAAATATTAATTAGTATTAATAGAGTAAGTAGAGCTTTTACACTTTATTATTAAATATTCATCAGTATTAATAGAGTAAGTAGAGCTTTTACACTTTATTATTAAATATTAATCAGTATTAATAGAGTAAGTAGAGCTTTTACACTTTATTATTAAATATTAATCAGTATTAATAGAGTAAGTAGTGTTTTTCATACGTCAGTGTGTTTATTTAACTCTTTCCAAGCTTCTCCTAAACAACCCAGTATTATTATCAGTTCTGATCTAATACCTGCTTTGACTGCTCAGTACTTCATTAAGATAAATCAAGAACTGAACACATTCATACAATGTCTGGGGCGTCCAGGAGAAATCTGGACCCTAACTTTGTTCTTCAAACTGGATCAAGATCTGATCTACTTCTCTCACAATAACATATTCATGTTACTTTGTATTGTATGTCTGATTATTTATCTGTTCTAATCATATCTACTCTTCTTACTGGTGATCAGACACTTTTACACTATCAGTAGTTCAGGAAAGGCTCCTTAGTCAGAACGTAAGCAGCTCAGTTTATGGTCCAATTTGCAAAAAAATGTATCAGCAACAGCAGTGAGATCTTGTTGTGCTCGACTTGCAATGTCAGACGTACCAAAGTGTGTAGTGTAGTGAACATCTACCCCAGACCATTATCCCCCCTCCACCAAACTTTACTGTAGCATTAATATCACCTCACTGGTCCTCTGTCATTAGAGCTTGATGATTGTGTGGTTTAGCATTTGATGGTGTTTGTTCCAGTTCTAAATTAAAGGTACAACATCTTTGATCAATTACATCTGTCAGATATAAGTATTCCTTTAATTAGTAATCAATAAAATGGTTAATTAATGGTCACTTATAAAGGCTGACTGGTAAAAGACAACTACCCATCTCAGTAAACAAGGCAACCACTGCCAAATATTCAATTCTTAATTAGTTTAAATTAGAAAACGAAGCAGCTTTAATCTAATATCACTGCTAACCCTGAATCTGTGGACTGATCCCCTAATCCTATCTTGATCTATGATCGGATTCTTCTTTCCTTGTTTTCTCCAAGCTTTCAAATAACAAACCAGCCAAACTTGGCGTGAAGCTTCATCTAAAGCCAGGGTTCCTCACTTTCTTGTTTTGATACCTCTGATCATTTCTTCATAGAAGACGTTCAAAGACTCAAACGGTTCCACTGATGTTAATGGAGACGAGTTAACGAGTCTAAGCGTGAAGAACGAACTCGGCTCCGTTCTCTGGAGATCCAGCTGAAAGTCGTTACAGTGTCAGAACTGCAGCTCATCAAAACCTCGTTTAATCTCTTTACCAGACCTGCTCACTCCTCTCAGATCTAACGAGCTGAACATCACACACACCTAACACCCTCAGCACACTGAACCAGAAAAACAACAAACACTAGAACCACACCCTCCAGCTCATTCAGGTCAGCCACTCTATCAGCTCCACTGACCACTATATCAGCTCCACTGACCACTCCATCAGCTCCACTGACCATACAGGACCTCCCCCCCTGTCCACTGTATCAGCTCCACTGACCATACAGGACCTCCACTCACTGTCCACTGTATCAGCTCCACTGACCATACAGGAGCTCCACTCACTGTCCACTGTATCAGCTCCACTGACCATACAGGACCTCCACTCACTGTCCACTGTATCAGCTCCACTGACCATACAGGACCTCCACTCACTGTCCACTGTATCAGCTCCACTGACCATACAGGAGCACCACTTACAGACTGTAGTTCATCTGATTCTCTGTATACTTTATTACTCTGTTCTTTAATAATCAGGACCCCAACAGGACCACCACAGAGCAGATACTATTAGGGAGGTGGGTCATTCTCAGCACTGCAGTGACACTGACGTGGTGGTGGTAGTGTGTGTGTGTGTTGTGCTGGTGTGAGTGGATCAGACAGCAGTGCTGCTACTGCCACCTCCTCAGTGTCTCTGCTGAACTGAGAATCGTCCACCAACCAAAACTATCCGGACAGCAGTGTCCTGTGGGCGGCGTCCTGAGTCCACTGATGAAGAACTAGAGGAACACAAACGGTGCAGCAGCAGATGATCTACTGTCTCTGACTTTAATAACAGTGTTTTGAATATTAAGATGTTGTGTGTGATGCAGTTCTACATCTTTACATGGAAATGATTAGATATCTGAAAAACTACTGATTGATATGTACACGTATAATATCTGATATGGAGTTACAGATTGAACAGAGTTTAAAAACAACTATAAGAAAGTTTACAGAATATCTTTAAACTCTGAAGTCATAGAAGGCTCAGGTGTTTCTTTAAAGATAATCGATTAATGATAATTTAGTAATGAGAATGGAGCTGAGGCGGCAGGTCAGATAATCAATCCTCAGCATATCCAATCCAGCTTCTGAACTTGAGCTTAGAACATTTAAAAAATTGAATCACACGGTTTTCCACAGCAGGACCGCTGGTTGAGCTGACTCGCTGGTTCTGCGTCAACTGCTTTGGACCACAGATCGTTAGCGGGGCCAGTCAGATATCAGGTTATAGAACACACGGATCAATAGAAACGCTCAGCCTGCAGGGCTCTAGGACGTTAGAGCTTCATGGTTGTGGGTCTTTAAAGCTACAGGGCTTTCTGGCCTCCAGGCTGTGCGGCTACATACAAGTGAAGTTGTGGTGGTGTTCTCTCTTCAGCACCTGCCTTTCAAAACCTTTCAGACCCCAAAGCACATCAGATTAAACCACTTCAGCCTGTCGTTTCATGACCGTCATGTTCAATAGCAGCAGCAGGAATTTCCCCTCCGGGCTCCGCTGGGTCTAGCACACAGAGCAGATAAGAGAGAGAGAGAGAGAGAGAGAGAGAGAGAGAGAGAGAGAGAGAAAGAGAGAGAGATTTCATTAACCAAGTGCAGGCTGGGAATCAGGTAGCTGGACCTGAATACGCAGGTGTGTTTTAGGCTGTCTGGGCTGTGAAATTAGTGATAGCTGGATTAGTAAGATTTTATAATCCCTTGTTTGGACAAAGGTCATACCAACAGCACACTACCTCGTTATATGCACTCCACCCAGACATTCTATTCAGCTCCACAGCGTTATTCTGACTGAGATCGAGCTTCCTGTACGAAAAGCTGTCACACTGAAACAACACCCACATCAGTGCACTATAAGGCCACAAGTATGTGGACACCTAATTATTGCACCTATATGAAAGTCTGTAACAACCTTCACCTTTATGGAAAGGCTGTCCACGACTTTAAAGAATTCAAACCCTGAACCCCCCAACCAATTAACCCCCCCCTTCCACCAAACTTTACTGTAGCATTAACATAACCTTCACTGGAACTTGGGTTAAGACTCCATCAGACACTCCAGAGTCCAGTCTTTATGCTGGACAGACTTTTCTGTGTTCTGTTTGTTTTCTTCTATTTGTGATCTGTTTGTTGATGTAAGTCATGTTACCCAGTTAGATTCCTAGTCCTAATAATACGACCATGGGTGCTCTTACTTCCTTCAACCACCACCATAACCATTTACCATATAAACTACCATGAAACAGTCTTATTAATTCCACACTTATAACCACACTGTGTGTTATACAACATGTTGTGTATATAAACAGTTTTGGCTGTTATAAACAGTGTTGGGTGTAATAAACAGCGTTAGGCATTATAAACAGCGTTGGAGGTTCTAAACAGTGTTGAGTGTTATAACCTTGATGGTTTATAAACATGTTGATGTTATAAACAGCGTGGGTTCTAAAACATGGTTGGTGTTATAACATGTTTAGCGTTATAAACATGTTAGATCTAAACAGTTTTGGGTGTTATTACAACATTGAGTGATTATAAACATGTTGGGAGTATAAACAGTGATGAAGTTTAAAACAGCGTTGGAGAGGTTCTAAACAGTGTTGGGTGTTATAAACAGTGTTGAGCGTTATAAACAGTGTTGGAGGTTCTAAACAGTGTTGGGTGTTATAAACAGTGTTGAGTGTTATAAACAGTGTTGGAGGTTATAAACAGTGTTGGGTGTTATAAACACGTTATGCTATTATAAATCATCGTTAGGCTTATAAACAGCGTTGGAGGTTCTAAACAGTGTTGGGTGTTATAAAACCGCGTTGCTCTCAGAGTTCTAAACAGTGTGGGTGTTAAAAAACATGGTGGCGTATAAACATTTTATGTTATAAACAAGCGTTGGAGTCTAAACATTTTTGGTTTTATAAACATGTTGGCGTTATAAAATGTTATGTTATAAACAGCATTGAAGTTCTAAACAGTGTTTGAGTGTATAAACAGTGTTTGTTTAATAACAGCCATTAGTGCTATACATGGGTGTGAGTTATATACAGTGTTTGCTTATAAACATTTAGTGTTATAACATTTGGACTTATAAACATGTTGGTTTATAAAACACATAGGCTTATAAACACGTTTGGAAGTTCTAAAAAACAGTTTGGGATTATAAACAGCGTTAGTTCTAAACAGTGTTGGTGTTATAATCATGTTGGGTGTCTATAAACAGTGTTGGCTTATAAACAGTGTTGGTGTTATAACAGCGATGAGTTCTAACAGTAGGTGTTTATAAACAAGTGTTAGCGTTATAAACAGGTTGAAACGTATAAACAGCGTTAGTCGTCAAAACAGCGTTGGTCTGATAAACACGCGTTGCTGTTATAAACATGTTGAGTTTGTGAAACATTTGATGTTATAAAATAAACGTGTTTGTCGGTTATAAACAGCTTGTCGTTATTACACGTTGGAGTCGTTAAAACACGTGGCTGTTATAAACAGTGTTAGTGTGATAAACATGTTGAAAGAGAGAGGGAAGGAGAAAAAGAATATGAGAGATATAAAAAGAGGGAGAAGATATATAAGAAGAGGGATAGAGAGCGTGTAGAGAAGAGATATAGAGAAAGAGGAAAAGGGGTAAAGAAAGAGTGATAGGAGAGAGAGAGAGGAAGAAAGAGAGGAAAAAATAAGAAGATATATAGAAAGTGAGGGAAGAGATAGAAAGAGGAGATAAGGAAGGAAAAAGAAGTAGATATATAAGAAGAATGAAGGAAAGAAGAGGAGAGAAAAGAGAGTAAAGAATAAGAGAGATGTATAAAAGTGAGGGAGAGAATATTTAAGAAGAGAGGAAAAGATAGAAGAAGATAAGAGAAGTGAGAGAGAGAGGGTAAAGAGAGAGAGTAAGAAGAGAGTGAGGAGAAGAGGGAGAGGGAAAAAGAATAAGAGAATAATAAAAGTGAGGGAGAGAAATTTAGAGAGAGGTGAAAGTGATATAAATATAGAGAAGAGTATAGGGAGAGAGAAGAGGGAAGAGAAGAGAGGAAAAAAAATTATAGAGATATTATAGTAAAGTAGGAGAGAGATATAAGAGAAGAAGAAGAAGATTTTTATTTAAAAGAGTGAAAAAAAAAGAAATAGAGGGGAGAAAAGAAGTAAATAATTGGTGTTTGGTGGAAATTAATTATAGGTGAGATGGTTAAGTAAGATGAGAGAAGAAGGAAGAGAGTAGATATGTAATTATGATTGTTTGTTGTGTTTATTGTATTGTTTGTGATAATGATTAAGTTTTTATTTTTAATGTTGATTTTTTGAGATGTAGAGTATATTTTTTTAATTTTTTTTTGTTGTTTTATTGTTTTGTGTGTTTTTTATTGGTTTGTTGTTGTTTGTTTTTGATTGTTTGATGTTTGATTGTTTTTTGTTTGTGTGTTTATTTGAGGTTTGTTTGTGTTTTTTATTGATTTATTTGTGTGTTTATATTGATTTGGGGTTTTTGTTTTTTTAAGATGTTTAGATTGTTATATTAGTGTTTAATTTTGTTATATTGGTTTGTGAGTAAAGATTTTTTAGTGTTTGAATTTGTGATTGTTTTTTGTGTTGGTTTTTTTTATATGTATTGTTTGTTTTTTATTTTAGTTTGTTTGTTTTGGTTGTTGTGTTTTTTTTTATTTGAGGTGTGACATTAGTTTTGATCTGTTTATTTTGTGTTAATTTATTTATGAGTGTTTTTTTTGTGGATTTTTAGTTATTGAGGGTAAAATAGTGTTATAGATTTAGATTTTTTGAATTGTGATGTTTATGTAGTTTAATATATATTTTGAGTTATTGGTTTGTAGTTTTTGTGTTGTTAGTGGTATTGTTTGTTTAATGTTTTTTTTGTTTTGTATTTTTTATTTGTTTTGTTATGGTTTGTGTTTTTTTGTTTTTTTTTGTTTTTTTTGAGTTTATGTTAATTTTGTGTTGTTATTTTGTTTTGTTGTTTTTGGTTTTGGTATTTTGTTGGTGTATTGTTTGTGTGAATTTGTGTTTTTTGTTGGTTGTTATTGTGTTTGTTTATGTTGAGTTGTTGTGTTGTAGTTTATTTTTTGAGTGTTTTTTGTTTTTTTTTTTTGTTTGTGGTTTTTTTGATTTTTTGTTTTTGTGTTTTTTTGTTTTAGTTTTTGTGTTTTTTTTTGTTTTTGTTTTAGTTGTTGGTTTTTGTGTGTGATTTTGGTTTTTTTTTTTAGTGTGTGTTTTTTGGGTTTTGTTATGTTTGTTGTTTTGTTTTGTTTAATAGTTGTGTTGTGAGATATTTTTAGTTTGATTTGATATTTTATTTGTGTGATTAGTTTAATTAGATTGATTTTTGTTATTTATTTATTAAGTTTTTTGTGTTTTTGTGAGTTTTAGAGTTGTGATGTGTTTTTTTTTTTTTTTTTATGGTTTTGTGTTTTTGTGTGATTTTTTTTGTTTTTTTGTGAATGTTTTGTGTGTTTTGTGTTGTTTTGTTGTTGTTGTGATTTTGTTTTTGTTTTTTGTATGATGTTTTATTTGTGTGTGTTGGTTGTTATTTTTTCTTGTGTTTTTTTGAGTGTTTTTGTTTTGTTTTGTGTTGTTATGGTTTTGTTTGTTTTTTGGTGTTTTGTGTATGTTTGTGAATTGTATATTTTTTTTAATTTTATGTGTTATTTTAGTTTTTTTAGTGTTTTTTTTTTTTTTGTGTTTTGTTATTGTTTTTTGTATTTTGTATTTGTGTTTTCGTTGTTTGTTTTGTGTTTGATGTTGTGTGTTTTGATTAGTATTGATTGTTTTGTTTTTATTATTAGTTGATTGATTATTTTGAGAGTTGATTTATTGTATTAATGATTTGTGAGTTTTAGATAATTTTTTTTTGTTTGTTTGTGTGTTTTATTTGTGTATTTTTTAGGTAATGTAGAGAGTAGAAATTTGATAATGAAGATAGATCAAGGAAGTATAATAGATATAATGATGTTTAAGAGAGTTACATAGTAGAGAAAGTTAAGAGAGAGTAAATTGAGAGAGAGAATATATTAAGAGAGAGAGAGTGAAGATCGAGAGAGAGGGGAAGGAGGAGAGAGAAAAAGAATAAAGAGATATTTAAAAGTGAGAGAGTTTATTATAGAAATTAAGAGGGAAATATTGGGACCCATATAGAAGATATATAGAAATGGAAAAAGTTTAATATTATAATAGAAAGAATATATCACAGTAGTAGAAAAGAGAATAGTTAAAAGAAGTTAAAAATAGTTTTTTTATAGTGTATAAGAATTATGAAGTTTTTATGTATATAGGAGAGTAGATATAGAAAGAAGGAGAAAGAAAAGATATAATTGAAACAAGAGTTGTAGATAGAAGAGGTAGAAATAGTTAGAGAATAGAGAGTTGAAAAGAATGTAGATGTTTAGTTAGAAGTTATATTTGTGATAGTAAAGAAAATGTATTGAATCACAAGGAATTATCATAGAACAGATGATAGTAAATTAATATATTTGTAGTTGAGTTAGTTAGCCGATACTTTCCTGTTACTCTCCCCCTCTTTAACCCCGTATGGTTTCATTTTAAGATATTATTATAAACTGTGTCACTGCACGTGGTTTGAAGGGTTTACATAATATCATTTTCCCCCAGTTCGAAGGCATAAATATTATAATATCTAGACTCTGAACAGAGCCGGACGTTACTAACACCTACAGCCACACCTACAAAACCAACCAGTTTCTCACGTTCTAGACTTAAACCATAGTTCACTGATTCTCTGTAGACTTTGATTACTCTTTCTTTAATGATCAACCACCACAGACCACCACAATCATCTCAGCACTGGCATGACACCTGACTATGTCTGGTTTGGCTTGAGGGGACTTGTTTTAATATAATATTATATGTTGTCTGGGTCGTGTTAGAGTGTGTATGTCGTAGTTTTATTGTATGTTTTGTTATTGTGTTGGTTAGTATGTCTGTGTGTGTGTTAGTATGTTGGGGTTTAGTATATTTGTTTGAGTGTGTTTTTTAGTGTGTGTATGTGTTATATGTGATATTGTGTGTTTGTATGTTGTGTTTTTTGTTAGTGGTGTGTTAGTGTGTGTTTAGGTGTGTGTTAGTGTTGTTTTGTTAGTGTTTTGTAGTGTGTGTTGTTAGATGTTTTTGTGTTTTATGTTTGTTAGATGGTGTTTTTTGTTTTGTGATTATTGTCTATGTAGTTGTTTTTGTTATGTGGGTTTTAGTATTGTGTATGTTGTTAATGTTTGTTTATATGTTTGGTTTTGTTATTGTGTTGCTGTTGTTAGATATGGGTGTTTATTTTGGGTTTGTGTATATTTATTTTGTATGTGTTTTATGGTGTGTTGAGTATGGATATGTGTTGTCTGCTTATGTGTTGTTTGATGTGTTGTTATAGTGTTTTATTTGTGTTGTAGATGTGTTGTTTTAGTTATTGTTATGTTGTTTAGTTTGGTTAGTGGGTTTGTTTATATGTTTGTTTGGTTGTTTTTATTGTTATGTGTTTGTTTAGTTTTTTTAGGGGTTTGTGGTGGTGTTTGTGGGGTTGTTTGTGGCTGGTGTGGTTCGTAGTTGAGTTGGGGTTGTGGTGGTTTTTTGGTTTTGTGGTGGTGTGGTGTTTGGTATGTTGTGTTGGTGGGGTGTGTGGGGGGGGGGTGTGTTGTGTAGTGGGAAGGTGTTTAGTTGGTATGGGGGGGTTGGGGATGGGGTTGATGGTGTTGGTGTGTGGTGTTGGTTGGGTAGGTGGGTTGGTTGGGGGGGGGTGTGGGTGGGGGGTGTGTTGGGTGTGGTGGTGGGTGGTGGGTGTGGGGTGGGTTTTTGTTTGTGGTGTTGTGGGGGGAGGGGGGGTGTGTGGTGGGGGGTGGGGGTGGGGTGGGGGGGTAGTGTGATGTATGGTGTTGTTTTTTATATAATTATTTTTGTGTTTTGATGGTGTTATGGAATATGACTTGTATTATAAGGGTATATGATTATATGTATTTTAATAAATTGTGGATTATAGGGGGATGTTGTAGTATAAAATAAATGAGAATAAAGATTTGTGAAGAGAGAGGATATTTGGGGAATATGCAGTGATAATGTTAAAGCGTCATGTGACTTATCTCTAGCTGGTGAAATAGCATGAATATTAATTTATACTGGAATGTACCATTAGTGAAATCGAACCGAACCTGCGTCCTACACGTTTAATTTTAATGGCACTCGTACTATAAGGAAAGTGAGAAGCTGTAGCCCCCCCTCTCTTTAGTCACCCTGTGTGTATGTACCCCTGCTCCTCGCTGGTGTTTGTCGTGCTTGTTCTCCCTGTATGCCCTCCAGTGATCATTGTATGTAAATTTAGTGTTGTTTTATGTCCTCTTCCACTCGTGACTTCTCCTGTTTCATTAAATCGCTGACCTCTCGACGCCTGTCTCTGCCTCTTTTGTCCTTGTGGCGCGTATGAAGTGCACTCTTCTGGTTAATGGAATGTGAGAATGTGAGAATGCGAGAATGCGAGAATGCAGGCTGTGTGAACACCAGCGCTTCATCACTGGTGACAGTGGAAACGCAGAGCTGCCGTATTTCCCAGCGGCGCATGCTGAGTGCTCCTCCTGCGACCGCAGACAGCCGGGGAATCAGGGAGGAACAGGGGAACAATAAACACTGGCTTTCTAAAGCCTGGAGGAGGAGAAGGATGGTGGACAGTCAGACAGAGACAGAGACAGACAGGGACAGAGACAGAGACAGAGACAGAGACAGAGACAGACAGGGACAGAGACAGAGACAGAGACAGACAGGGACAGAGACAGACAGGGACAGAGACAGAGACAGACAGAAACAGAGACAGTGACAGACAGGGACAGAGACAGAGACAGGACAAGACGGACAGAAGACAGACCGACAAAATGAAAATTATCTGATTACAGTTTAAACAGAATAAACCATATTCCAATCTGGTTTGTGTTTTGTCTTGTGAGCTGCGCTGGTGCTACCCTCATTTTCTAAACTGCTATACAATCATAATCCTGAATCGGATTGTTATGATTAATTACTATATACACACAAACACACACACACATCTAACTAACAACACACACACACACACACACACATCTAACTAATAACACACACACAATCACAATCTAACTAATAACACACAAACACACACACACACACACACATCTAACTAATAACACACACACACACACACACACACACACACACATCTAACTAATAACACACACACACATCTAACTAATAACACACACAATCACAATCTAACTAATAACACACACACACACACACACACACATCTAACTAATAACACACACACACATCTAACTAATAACACACACACAATCACAATCTAACTAATAACACACAAACACACACACACACATCTAAATAATAACACACACACACACACACACACATCTAACTAATAACACACACACACATCTAACTAATAACACACACAATTCACAATCTAACTAATACACACACAGCACGCACAACACTCTAACAAATGAACACACACACACCATCTAACTAATAACACACACACAAATACACATATCTAACGAATAACACACACACAACACGACATCTAACAACCAACAAACCCATAAAAAAAAGAAACCAATTTGTGTATACACACACAACCTATCTAACACACACCACACACCATCAACTAATCTACAACACAAACACACACACACAAACACACACACAAACACACACACACACAATCTAACTAATAACACACACACACAATCACAATCTAACTAATAACACACCAACACACACACATCTAACTAATAACACACACATAATCTCACTAATAACACACAAACACACACACAAACACATACACATCTAACTAATTACACACACATACACACACAATCTCACTAATAACACACAAACACACACACATCTAACTAATAACACACACATAATCTCACTAATAACACACAAACACACACACAAACACACACACATCTAACTAATTACACACACACATACATACACAGTCTAACTAAGTTTGTGTTATACGTTTATTTAGTGTGTGTGTGTATAATTGTGAGGTTCTATTAGTTTATTGTGTGTGTGTGGGTGTGTATGTGTGTGTGTGTGTGTGTGTGTATGTGTGTATGTATGTGTGTGTGTGTATGTATGTGTGTGTATGTGTGTGTGTGTGTGTGTGTGTGTGATTTTGAGTTTGTGTATTATGTGTGCGTATGTGTTGTGTGTAGAATGTTTGGGTGAGTGTGTGTATGTGTTAATATGATGTTGTTGTATTGTGTGTATGTTGTGTGTGTGTGGTTGAGTGTTGTGTGTGTATGTATGTGTGTGTGTGTGGTATGTGTGGTGTGTTGTGTGTTGATAGTGTGTTAATTATGTTGTGTGGTGTGTGTAATTGGTGTGTGTATGTGTTGTGGTGTTGGAGTAATGTGTGTGTGTGATGTGTGTATATGTATGTTGTGGGGTGTGTGTGTGTGGTGTGTGTGAGAGTGTGTTGTAATGTAATGTGTGCGTATGTGTGTGTGTATTGTTGTGTGTGTTGTGTTGTATTTATGTTGAATTGGGGAGTGTGTGTGTATGTATGTGTGTGTGTTGTGATGTGTTGGTGTGTGTCTGGGTGTAGGTATGTGAGTGGTGTGTGTTTGTTGTTGGTGTGTATGTGTGTTGTGTTGGTTGTGGATGTGTGTGTGTGTGTGTATATGTATGTGTTGTGTATTGTGGTGGTAATGGGTGATGTGTGTCTGGTGTAGATGTTGGTGGGTGGGTATGTGGTTGGTGTGTGGTATTGGATGTGTGGTGTGTATTGTGTGGGGGGTGGGGTTGTTGGTGTGGAGGTTGGGTGGTTTGGGGGTGTGGGGGATGGTATTGGTGGTTTTAATGTTATGTTTTTGTGTGTTTTTGGTTTGTAGGGGTTTGGGGGGTATGGGTGTGGTGTGTAGTTTGGGGGTGTTGTGGGTATGTTGGGTGGTTGGGGGTGGTGGGTTGGTTGTGTGGGGGGTGGGGGGGGGGGGGTGGGTGTGGTGGGTGGGGGGGGTGGGGTTGGGGGTGGGTTGGGGGTGTGGTGTTTGGTGGGGTGGGGGGTGGTGGTATGTTGGTTTAGTGTGGTGTAGGGGTTTTGTGGGGGGGTGGGGTGGGGGGGGGTTGGGGGGTTGTGGTGTGGGGTTGGGTGTGGGTGGTGAGGGATGGGTGGGGGTGGGGGTGGTTTGGGGGGGTGTTGGGGTGGGGGGGTTGGGGGGGGGGGGGGGTTGGGGGGGTGGTGGGGGGGGGGTGTGGGTGGGGGGTGGGGGGGTTGTGGTTTTGGGGGAGGGGCGGGGGGGAGGTGTGTAGGGGGGGGGGGTGTGGTGGGTTGGGGGTGGGGGGGTGTGGGTGTGGTGGGGGGGGGGGTGGGGGTGGGGGTTTGGGTGGGGGGGGGGGTGGTGTGGGGGGGGTTGGGTGGGGGGTGGGGGGGGTGGTTGGGGGGGGGGGGGGGGGGGGTTGGGGGGGGGGGGGTGGGGGGGGTTGGGGGGGTGTGGTGGTGTGGGGGGGGGGGGGTTGGGGGGGTGTGGGTGGGGGGGGGGGTGTTGGGAGTGGGGGGGGGGTGGGGGGGGGTGGGTTGGGGTTTTTGGTTGGGTGGGGGGGGGGGGGGTTGGGTGGGGGGGGGGTGGGGGGGTTGGGGGGGGGGGGGTGGGGTGGGGGGGGGGGGGGGGTGGGTGGGGGGGGGGGTAGGTGGGGGGGGGGGGTGGGTGAGTGGGGGTGGTGGTGGGTGGGGGGGGGTGGGGGGGGGGGGGTGGGGGGGGGTGGGGTGGGGGGTGGGTGGGGTGGGGGGGGGGGGGGGTGGGTGGGTGGGGGGGGTGGGTGGGGGGGGGGGGGGGGGTGGATGTGGGGGTGGGGTGGGGTGGGGGGGGGGTGGGGTTGGTGGTGGGTTGTGGTATGGTGTTTTTTTTGTGTAGGGATAGAGAGATGGGTTGATAGTATTGGATGAGTATTTAGTGTGGGTGATGGGTGGTGATGAGTGGAAGTTATAAAAAAAAAAAAAAAAAAAGAAAAAAGAAAGGGTTGTGTGGAATTTTTGTGTTTGTGTTGGAATGTAGGGATATTAAGGGTTATGTTAGAAGGTTGTGATAAGATGAATAGGAATAAGAGAGGTTAGTAATGTGGGGTAGAGAAATATAGTAGATTGAAGGATATGATATATTGGAAGAGTTGATAAGAAAAGTGTTATTTTATAGGGAGATGATGGAAGTTTTATAAGAATGTTTAGAAATAGAGTTGAGGGGGGTAATATGTTATGAATTGATAGTAATAAGATGAATTATATGGGGAATGAATTTGGAGGTATAAAGGAAATAAAGAAAGTAGTATTGTGGTTTTTTGGTTTGTTTGAGGATAGGTTGTTGTAGAAGGAGGGTTAGGTTTTGGTGGGTGGGTTTTGTGTTTAGGGGGGTGGTATTTGAAGTTTATGATGGTGAGAATTGATGTAAGGAATTTGATTATATATGAAAGTAAGGGTTTATTTAGATTGGGTAAGTGTGAGGGAGAATGAATGAGTGTTTAGAGGTATGGGTTTGTTTATTGGGTTTTGAATTTTATGTTGTGTTTTGTTTAAGATAGAAGGTGTGGTGTGTATAAGAATTTATTAAGTATATATTAGAATTTTTTATGTTAATTTAGATTATGATTTATATGTTATTTGGAGGGGGGTGGGTAATGGAGATGGGTAAGAGTAGGTTAATAATTTAGTATTTTAGGGTATAAAATTTTATAGGGTTGGGGAGATTAATGTTGGGTTTAAGTATATTAAATTAGTGTTATATATTTTGGGAGTGAGAGTTAGGTTAAGATAAGAAGTTTAGAATTTTATATAGGGTAGATTGTTGGAATTTCGATTTTGTTGGGTTTTTTATAAAGGATTTAGATTAGGTGTAGGTATAAGATTTGGGTTAGATTAGGTGTAGAATATATTTTGGATGGGTGATATAAGGTTAGATGGGTATGGGTGGGATTAGAATGAATAAGAGTGTTGTGTATATAAGTATATGTAAGTTATGAGTATAATTATATGTTGATAGTATTATTTAGAAATTTATGTTTAATTAGTTTTAGTAGAGTATTGTATAAATTTAATGTTATATGTTGGATTTAGTGAGGAATGAATGTATGGTGTATTAGCTAATTATAATAAGATTTTATGGAAGATAAGTGTAGGGATGAATTTTTAGGAATTTTTGTAGTGAAGATAGATTTTATAGGTATTTAAGGTGGTTGAGAAAATGAGTGGTTTTAGGTTTTAGGTGGGTTATATATGAGAATTAGGTTATATAATAGGATTTAGTATAGGAGAGATTATGGAATGAAATTTTTAGTTATGGTGTTATATATAAGTTTATTTAATTGGGAATTATAGTAGATTATTTTAGAGGAGTGTAGATATGAAAGGGGATAGTGTGTTTAAGGAGTGTTATTGAAGGATTGTGTGAAGAGTATAGAAAGTGGGAGGGATATGTGATATTAGTATTTATTATTGGTGGAAAGTGTTAGAATGGATAAGAGTATTTGGGATTAGTGTGATTTGTTAAGGAGAAATATTATTATAAATATTTATTAAGTTATTTAATTAAATTTGATATGTATATAGTGTAGGTTGGAGATATAAATAAAATTAATAAAAATAGTTAATATATATATTATGGTGTTATTAATAGATGTATATATCTGCTTCAAGTTTGTACGTGAATCTTGTTGGTTTTACTCCCAATACCTCCGGATCTCTGACTCCAGCGTCCAAACACATCCATCACTCCCGTTGAGAGAATAACCATCCCTGAACTCAATCCCACGTTTTCTCCTGACATACCTCAACGGGCTTCACTCCTTACCCCAAGCCATCGCCATACGCCATAATTAATGATAACCTTAGTCATCTAGTGACAGAACACACTACACAGGGATCCATGGAGAAAGCCACAAGTTATCCAGCTTCAGTTGGCCTGAATAACCGACCCATATTTTATATATATAGTTTTTTATATATTAATTATATATATAATTATATATATATATATATATATATACTAATTATAATAAATAATAATATATATAGTTTTCATTAATAACTTTCTAATTAATCAGCTTACACGTTATGTTAGCTTCTGCTCTCTTATTCTATTATATTAACTCTTTCATGTATGGTTAATAATAGTTCAATTGAAAGAATATAAAATGCATTTCACTCTCCAAACTTCATGGAGTAGTGAAAAAATCCCTTCTCCTGAATTCTATTGTACTCTTGAGTGCTGAGGCTTAGAATCTAGCATCTAAGAATGTATATTTGTGTGTGAAACAGACTCGAATGAACAGGATTTGATATTTAAACGTCTTTGTTCCCTGTATATTTAATTTTTTATCTCAGATACCAACGTTCCGTCATATGCAACATCATTCAACAAATGCTATAAATATAAAAATGCACCTTTCGTATCTTATATTCTTTTTATATGTTGTTAGAGTAATAACAATATACATTTTATATAAATTTATTGCTGGTTTCCTCAGTCCGATACTGTTTTTAAGGTATTTCACAAAAGTTTTTAATAATTCAACTATTAAAAAGATTTTGAATTAATCTAATTCTATAAAGTTTCGTATTAATTGTATTTATTTTATTGTATGAAATAGGAGGAGGAAACCTCACAATTTTGTTTGCATTTTTATTTACAAACTACAAAAATAAAAAAATTAAAGTCATCCATTGTTTGTATAAATAATTTAGATTATTATATAATACATTTAAATGTTCATGAAAAGATTTGAGGAAAGATATAAGGATTCTTGGAAACACTAACACTAAGCCTAACCCTAACACTTTAAATGTTTTTAAAAAATCATGTTCTTCTATATGTGGACAGTTCAATAACTTTGTAATAAAACTGATTTTTATGTAAAATGATATTCCATATAATTTTTATGCAAATCTGAGCCCAAAAAAGCATTTAAAAAAATTTGAATACCATTTTTAATAATTTATGCATAAAAGGGTTAATTCTTATGTGTTATCTTCATGCTTTGATTGTTTAAACTGAACTGTAGGGCTGCTCTCCACTTTCCCTGTACACTTAATAATCACAACAAGAATATAACTATATATGAACTAGTTTATATTCAAGACTTATAAACAGTTATAAACAACTATCACTATCCAAATATCACCTGTATTAATATCACACTTTATAAGCCTTAGATATAAAATTTGGCCCCGAGAACATGAATTAAAGTATCCACCATTCTATTTGAAGCACAGTGGTGGAGCTTGGTGTCCCTTAGACTGAAGATCTCGTTATTTGAAGCCTTGTCAGACCCGAGGCTGCTGGAGCTGCGAGGAGAACACCAGAAATCACTGCTTTATCTGGACTGATCTCTCCCTCCAGACTCGAGTCATAAACACTTCCCATAACGGGCTTCAGGGCCAGAGTGAGTTAACGTCCTGCTTCTCTGGGAAACATAACACCCACATGTTTTTCAGAGTGTGGAATAAACTGGAACGCTGGGATAAACTGGAACGCTGGGATAAACTGGAATGTTGGTGTATATAGCATTCCGAGCCAGATCAGTTTAGTGTCGTCTGATCAATTGCAGTCGTAAGGATCGTTTGTATTACCTGAGTATATCTGTTTATAACTATAAAGGTGTTTAGTTTCGTGAATGTGTTGAGAGACAGTGTATACAGTGTAGTAGTAGCCCAAACACAAAATATTACTAAAACAACATTAGAACTGTATATTAAATGTAAAAATGAAATGTATATTTTTATTAAAGCTATAAAACCCACTCAAACCAGTTAATCAAACAAGATTCAGCAGTCTACACTATCTTCTTCAGTCCTTTAGAGAAGCACTCATGTAAGCTCCTCATTGAGCTGCGTCAGAATTTCAAGTATGTAAACCTGCATCAAAGGCCAAATGAGCTCATTTCAAAAGACCCTCAAACATTCCTTTAAACACAACCCAGATTTTAATTCTGCTCCAGAATAATTCCATACCAACTATTCTATAATCTTGAACTCCTCACACTTAATCAACTATATTATTAAATATTCGAATATACGATATTGACTATTGATTGATAGTGTGGGCTGATAATCGTCTCGTCTATCGTTATCAGAGTACTGTTTTTATTTCTCAGTGATGGTATGACCTGGTCTAGGGTCAGGCTGTAATAGAGAGGGTGACGTGAAAGTTCCGACTGGTCTGAGGAGTTCTAAAAACGCAAAAGGCAAGAGAGAAGAGAACCATGAACATCTCCTAAGGTGGTGGCCTTTACTGGCAGATGCCCCCAAGTGGTCCCATCGTGTAGCTACATACGATGCAACATAAATAGAGAAACAGATGAAGTTATCATGCTCAGGCCTGCTCTCATGAAGAACTTAGAGCCTTTGTTTAACCCTGACCGGTGACTCATTCAGTCTACCAAGGCTCTCGCATGGTTTCTCTTCAACTTTAATCTTGTTTTATTTTCTATTTATTTTTCTTTGATCTTCTTCTTTCTTAAACAAGTAAACAATCTAGTAAGGTGTACTCGCTGTACTCCATGTGTACCTCAACTCATCTGAAGGCTGAACTGGATTCAGTTGCTTTCAGCAGTAACAGAGTCCTCGGTGCCACCACTCCATGGTAACCGGACCCTGCGCTTCCTCTCGGTACCTGTGATGTCACGGGCTTCCCTGCACTGATATCTGTGCAGAAGACAGAACTGACAGTCGTCAGAGTCGCCCCGGTTTAAACACAGAGCACAGTGAGGTAGCAGAGTAACACACTGTACACCTGAACTGGACCTTCTAAGTGTCATTGGCTTCGTTAAGCCTGACGCTGTTCTTTAATTGATCCCCTGTACAAACACACAGGTAACACTTAACACAAACACACACACACACACACACACACACACACACACACACCATCCATCACTGCATAATTTAGCATTCATTGACCTCTACTGTTATTCCATACCAACTCCAGCATGCAGGGAAGCACACAGGACATTCAAACCACTCTGACTGACCACATACTGCCCCCCACTGACTTCCTGCAGATGAAAGTATTGTTACTGGAACTAAATAGTGCAGATAAAAGGTAAACAGTAACTCCCAGGTATTAACCAGGTACATGTACAAACTCCAGGTGTAGATGTGGCCAGTCTTTCTTGCAATGAGTTCCTCGTTTGGTCCACAAATCTTTGGGATGCAGGTCAGAGTTTTGTGATGGCCACTCCAACGCTTTCATGTTGTTGTTGTCTCTAATCCATTTTCTCAGAACTCCAGAGGAATGCTGGATCACTGCCCTGCTGGAAACCCCAGCTGTGACCAGTCTTGAGGTGTTTCCTGATAACCCTGCTTCCTCATGAGGCCATCTGGTATCTTAAGTGCATCACTCCCTTTCCCAGTTAAACATCCCCCACCACAGTACTGCCACCACCATGCTTCACAGAGACTGTGTTCTTGGGATTAAAGGCCTCACATCTATTCCTCCACACACAGAGCTGAAAGCCTTCTCCCAGGCTTTGTCCTGGTGATCACCAGCAAACCCCACTCTGAATTTTCCGTGCTGGTCCTGGAAGAGGAGGAGCTTCCTTTCACAGCTTTCTTTTCAAGCCGAGGTTTGAATTCTCTAGAAGATGTTGATACTTTGGTACCTTATGCCACTGGTTGAACCAACACAGTCATCATAATATATATCAAGTGGTGCACGCCTGGTCCAAATACCTCCATATATGTATATATAAACACTAAAGAGTTTTCTTTTTTTAAATGATTTCTACATCCTTACGTAGCAGCTGCTGTTTTCATTGTCTGAAAACTTCATCATGAATTGACCAATAAAAATTGACCAATTCATTTCTTTGCACATGACACCACTAAAAGATCCAGACTTCTGGAGATCTACAGCTTTTGGACGTAGTTTTTTGGATTTCCCATCAAAAGCAAAAACACACAGTCTCTAAAAATAATCTTATTGGGTTCTGGAACTTTCTAGACAGTTAAAAAGAGACAGTAAACTGTATGTACACATTTACTCCACTGGAGATGAAGTTTGTTATCATAATAATCAAATGATGATTATATTATTTTGATATGCAGGTTATTTACAGTTCTTTATCAGTTTATTAGTAGAACCTGTTTCAGCACTTAAGGATAATCTGGACTGTCTGGCTTCATTTACCTGCAGGACAGTAATTACACTGCACGTGCACCCACCCCTCTCAATACCCAGGATGTATCTGCCATTTCAGTGTGATTAATTTAGACCGTCCAGGAGCTGACCATCAGGTCACCCCAAATAATTACCTGGACAGTAGAAGAACGAATGGAATTTAGTTATCGTCACTGAAAAGCAAGCATGGCAGCTTTACAGGAGAGGCCAGAATCCAGCAATGGAACCAGAATATTTTCCACACTATTTTGGAGCTATTGGTCCATTTATCATGAAATTTTCACACAATTTAAAATACAGCTGTCATCTTCAAACAATGTAGAGAAATTAAAATGCACATACATAGTTTTGTTTGGACAGCGAGGCTAATTGAAAGTTTTCTTTATTTTCAGGTTTTTTTTTTTAGGTATTAAATCTTTACCCTTTTTAGAAAGTCACACGACTGCCTCAGCATTGGAATGTAATGTGAATGATGAGCTACATTAAGATCTGCGATGTTCACAATGTGGCCTTATACTGTCTAAAAATATTTTTAAAGTATAATAAGAAATTATACATAATTAATAATATAAATACTATTCAGCTGTATGTCCAGTTACATTTAAATACAAAGTTATTATCCATTATAATTATTATAATTCAATTAAATACAAATTCATGTTTGTAGCAATGAGTTATGTTATCACAAAGCAGATATAAAGAAGTTTGAGAAAATGCAATTAAAACATATATCCTCCTGTGAGTGAGCCAGAGGCGACGGTGGCAAGAACACCTCCCTCAGACTGGAGGAAGAAACCTTGAGAGGAACCAAGACTCACAAGAGGAGACCCATCCTCCTCTGATCACAGAATATTAAGATTAATTTAGAATAAAAGCTTAGAGAACATCTGTGGAGACTGCAGGTAGAGGCAGTCTCTGACTGAGTCGTTATGAAAAGTGGGTGAGAACTGAAACAGTCCTATCTTATCTCAGTGCTGGTACATCTGGACGGCGCAGTGATGAAGCTGAGGGTGTAGCTGGTTGGTGTCAGGTGAGGAGGAACGAACCCTAAACTACAGCAGATAGAAACGAGACTACAGCGTTCTCAGCAACAACATGGCCTGATTTAATGGAAATAATAAACCTACAGAGCCCAGCACACGAAGAACCCACCTCTCATATGTTCAATCAAATACACTTCCCAAAATACCCCAAACTACATCCCATAATATTCACCTCAGATACCCTGAGCTTAATATTTAAGCCCTGAGCAAGTTATTAGCTATGATTCCAGGATCAGGTTAAGGTATAGAAGCTGTGGGTGTTTATTAATGTTTTATAAAGGCATGTAATAGAGGAGGCCTGAATAGGTGGAGTATCTATTACTCGTTATTTACATCTGAATGAGCAGAGTAATTACACCCCGGCCTACAGAGCAACACAACAACCCTTACAACCCTAACGCTTACATTCATCAAAGATCAGCAGTCACTAATGTGTGTGTGTGTGGGTGTTTCACTGCCCCCTAGTGTGTGTGTTCACTAGTGTGTGTGTATATGTGGGTGTTTCACTGCCCCCTAGTGTGTGTGTTCACTAGTGTGTGTGTATATGTGGGTATTTCACTGCCCCCTAGTGTGTGTGTTCACTAGTGTGTGTGTGTATGTGGGTGTTTCACTGCCCCCTAGTGTGTGTGTTCACTAGTGTGTGTGTATATGTGGGTGTTTCACTGCCCCCTAGTGTGTGTGTTCACTAGTGTGTGTGTGTATGTGGGTGTTTCACTGCCCCCTAGTGTGTGTGTTCACTAGTGTGTGTGTATATGTGGGTGTTTCACTGCCCCCTAGTGTGTGTGTTCACTAGTATGTGTGTGTATGTGGGTGTTTCACTGCCCCCTAGTGTGTGTGTTCACTAGTGTGTGTGTATGTGGGTGTTTCACTGCCCCCTAGTGTGTGTGTTCACTAGTATGTGTGTGTATGTGGGTGTTTCACTGCCCCCTAGTGTGTGTGTTCACTAGTGTGTGTGTATATGTGGGTGTTTCACTGCCCCCTAGTGTGTGTGTTCACTAGTGTGTGTGTGTATGTGGGTGTTTCACTGCCCCCTAGTGTGTGTGTTCACTAGTGTGTGTGTGTATGTGGGTGTTTCACTGCCCCCTAGTGTGTGTGTTCACTAGTGTGTGTGTATGTGGGTGTTTCACTGCCCCCTAGTGTGTGTGTTCACTAGTATGTGTGTGTATCCGTGGACGTTTTCTCTCTATCAGAGACGTAGACGTTGTTTACAGGGACACTGACTGAAAGGTAACGGAGAGGAAGTTGGACTGGATGGATTAGTCACCCTCGCCAGCTATTCATCTCAGAGTGGACTTTAGACCTAACGATCTTCGACCGAGCTCCTCGACTCAAGGCTGTTGACAACAACAAAGCAAAAGTCGTTAAAGATATATATGTAAATGAGAAGCTCCACAGCTGCATTCTAATGATCCCGTCTCTGGAGCCCATCAGCGCCTCCCGTAACACCTGCTGACAAGCAGCCCGCGATCCTGTCCTGCTCAGCGGGGGATCCAATCAGACGGACAGAATCATTAGTTCATGACCAGAGAGATGATGAGGGGAGCGTCAGAGAGAGAGAGAGAGAGAGAAAGAACACATGAACCGGAGAAATGGACAGGACAGGTGAGCAATTCTCTGTGATCCAGCTGTACAGTGGGCTCCATATTATTATTATTATTATTATTATTATTGTTTCTCTGATGATTTTATCAGGAAACGTCATTTATTAACACTGCTGCACTGTATACATTTACACTTTCTGTTAAAAAAAGTGTCAAATAATTAATCACAATTAACAATTAGTTAATTAAGTAAAATCTAAGAACTTGCCCCCTGACTCTGGATCAGCTGTGTTAGTATCACTGACTCTGGATCAGCTGTGTTAGTATCACTGACTCTGGATCAGCTGTGTAAGTATCACTGACTCTGTATCAGCTGTGTAAGTATCACTGACTCTGTATCAGTTGTGTAAGTATCACTGACTCTGGATCAGCTGTGTTAGTATCACTGACTCTGGATCAGCTGTGTTAGTATCACTGACTCTGGATCAGCTGTGTAAGTATCACTGACTCTGTATCAGCTGTGTAAATATCACTGACTCTGGATCAGCTGTGTAAGTATTACTGACTCTGTAACAGCTGTGTTAGTAGCACTGACTCTGTAACAGCTGTGTTAGTATCACTGACTCTGGATCAGCTGTGTAAATATCACTGACTCTGTAACAGCTGTGTTAGTATCACTGACTCTGTATCAGCTGTGTAAATATCACTGACTCTGGATCAGCTGTGTAAATATCACTGACTCTGTAACAGCTGTGTTAGTATCACTGACTCTGGATCAGCTGTGTAAGTATCACTGACTCTGGATCAGCTGTGTAAGTATCACTGACTCTGTATCAGCTGTGTAAATATCACTGACTCTGGATCAGCTGTGTAAGTATCACTGACTCTGGATCAGTTGTGTAAGTATCACTGACTCTGTAACAGCTGTGTTAGTAGCACTGACTCTGTAACAGCTGTGTAAATATCACTGACTCTGGATCAGCTGTGAAAGTATCACTGACTCTGGATCAGCTGTGTAAGTATCACTGACTCTGTAACAGCTGTGAAAGTATCACTGACTCTGGATCAGCTGTGTAAGTATCACTGACTCTGTATCAGCTGTGTAAGTATCACTGACTCTGGATCAGCTGTGTAAGTATCACTGACTCTGGATCAGCTGTGTATCACTGACTCTGTATCAGCTGTGTAAATATCACTGACTCTGGATCAGTTGTGTAAGTATCACTGACTCTGTATCAGCTGTGGAAGTATCACTGACTCTGTATCAGCTGTGTAAGTATCACTGACTCTGGATCAGCTGTGTATCACTGACTCTGTATCAGCTGTGTAAATATCACTGACTCTGTAACAGCTGTGTAAATATCACTTACTCTGTAACAGCTGTGTAAGTATCACTGACTCTGGATCAGCAGTGTAAGTAGCACTGACTCTGGATCAGCTGTGTAAATATCACTGACTCTGGATCAGCTGTGTAAGTATTACTGACTCTGGATCAGCTGTGTTAGTATCACTGACTCTGGAACAGCTGTGTTAATATCACTGACTCTGGATCAGCTGTGTAAGTATCACTGACTCTGGATCAGCTGTGTAAGTATCACTGACTCTGAATCAGCAGTGTAAGTAGCACTGACTCTGGATCAGCAGTGTAAGTAGCACTGACTCTGGATCAGCTGTGTTAATATCACTGACTCTGGATCAGCTGTGTAAGTATCACTGACTCTGTAACAGCTGTGTAAATATCACTTACTCTGTAACAGCTGTGTAAGTATCACTGACTCTGGATCAGCAGTGTAAGTAGCACTGACTCTGGATCAGCTGTGTAAATATCACTGACTCTGGATCAGCTGTGTAAGTATTACTGACTCTGGATCAGCTGTGTTAGTATCACTGACTCTGGATCAGCTGTGTTAATATCACTGACTCTGGATCAGCTGTGTAAGTATCACTGACTCTGGATCAGCTGTGTAAGTATCACTGACTCTGGATCAGCAGTGTAAGTAGCACTGACTCTGGATCAGCTGTGTAAATATCACTGACTCTGTATCAGCTGTGTTAGTATCACTGACTCTGGATCAGCTGTGTTAATATCACTGACTCTGGATCAGCTGTGTAAGTATCACTGACTCTGGATCAGTTGTGTTAGTATCACTGACTCTGTATCAGCTGTGTAAGTATCACTGACTCTGGATCAGCTGTGTGAGTATCACTGACTCTGGATCAGCTGTGTAAGTATCACTGACTCTGTATCAGCTGTGTAAGTATCACTGACTCTGTATCAGCTGTGTAAGTATCACTGACTCTGGATCAGTTGTGTAAGTATCACTGACTCTGGATCAGCTGTGTAAGTGCATGTGAACAGTGTTTACTGACCTCAGCTGCAGCGTCTCCTCAGCGTTTCAGCTCCATGGGTTCTCCTCTTGTGGGTTCTTCTCTTGTGGGTTCTCCTCCTGTGGGTTCTCCTCCTGTGGGTTCTACTGCAGTGTTGATGGTTGTTGATCTGGAGGAGTGAGGTAGACGGGAGTTTGGAGGCGCTGCAGTCAGACGCCCACGTTTAAGAAGACGAGCTGCTGTTGATCACTTATCAGAACATGATGTCACTGCTCGGAGCTCCACTTGTGCTGGAATAAGTTCTGCTTGTGTTGTGTCATGGTAATGACTGTCCTCCTGTCTGTTGAACGCTGTTGAAGGACTGACCATCAGGGCCTCCTCCTCCTCCTCATCACCAGCCAGCTCTCCTCCTCCTCATCACCAGCCAGCTCTCCTCCTCATCATCATCACCAGCCAGCTCTCCTCCTCCTCATCACCAGCCAGCTCTCCTGTTCAACTGTGTCTACTCTCAGTTACATCACTGTACCATCCAGATGAACCAGCATTGAGATAGGATGGGACTGTTTCAGCTCACGCCCACTTTACATACAGACTCAGTCATAGACCACCTCAGTCAGAGACCGCCTCAGTCAGAGACTGCCTCAGTCAGAGACTGCCTCAGTCAGAGACTGCCTCTACCTGTGCAGCTTCTAAAGCTTTGCTATCCAGATTTCAAACAGAGACTCTTTTCTTTGGTATTTAGTTTAAACTGTAAATACTGTTTGATCAGAGGAGGACGGGTCTCCACTTGTGAGCCTGGTTCCTCTCAAGGTTTCTTCCTCCAGTCTGAGGGAGGTGGTCTTGCTCACTGGGGGGTATATGTTGTAACTGTCTGTTTTCAAAACTTCTGTAAAGCTGCTTTGAGACAACATCGTATAAAAAGAGCTACACAAATAAACTTGAACTGAACTGAACTGTGTATGTAGAGACTCAGTAGGTCTGAAACGGTCTCGTGGCTCCAGTACGTATATAAACCTGAGGGTGAAGGGTGTATTTAGATAAGGGTATAAGAGATAATGACTGATTGCTGATTATAGAACCGTCACACTGTAAAGATTATTAGTACAATTAGAAACCTTGAACATAAACATTACCCAGACGCACACAAGTGATTCTATTCAACCTGAATCGCAACAACCAGTTTATTGAAAGTAATCAGTTGAAAAGAACAGAGGAGCTAAACAGTGTAACCACAGTCCTGCAGCTCTGCTGTCGTTAGCCGAACGCTTTCAGGTGCTCGTCACACTAACGACGTGTTTCCATGGCTGCGCTGTAATGCAGGCGAATCTAAAATGCTTTCTAATGTTTAAACTAGTCCGTCTCCACCAGTCACCCCGCTCTGCCGCTGCTTTGATCTGTTATTGATGCCGATATTGGATATGCTGTGGTTTTAATCACACTCTATTATATATGCTCTGTCGTATAGGCTTTGAAGTTGCCAAACCGCTGCCTGAAGGGTTCGAGCTATCAGATCTCGGCCTCGTCCCGTTCTTTTCACTCGCATCCTTCCAAGACACGCAAGAGTCCGTCTCGAGAGCAGGAGCTACAGAGGTGAATGGGGTTGAGGTGATACTCTGTAGATGCACCAGGATTGATATATGACCTCTTATAAAGCACAACGATGGATATGAGCTTCAAATATTGATCATTCCTACCACTAACTGGGAAACGGGAGGAAATATTCCCGTCAAGCTGGTTGACAATCTTATAAACACAAGATCTTATCTGTGGGTGTAGTTGCTGTACTAGGACACCCTTTTATTTCAGAAAGCCAAAGGAAAACGACGTATCTGAATACCTTGAAAGCCGCCATATTGGATCAAAGGCAAGTGTTTCCAATGGGAAGGTGGTGGTGTAGCAGATCAAAGAAGACCAGAGTTGTCTCAGAAACGATTGATGTAATCAGATTTGCAATATCTCTTGGGGTTCCAACGTTATCAACACAGAGAAACTTGCACTTGATCCAGTATGGCGGCTTTCAAGATATAGTCTAAAAGGTAGACCCCCTCACCCATTACTTGCTGGGGTATTCAGATACGTGATTTTCCCTTTCACTCCTGAGTCAGTCCTGAGACTTTTGACTCACGCTGCACATTAAATTTATATTGTGTGAGCAGATTTGAGTTGCAGGCATTGGATAAATATACTACTGTAGTGGCTTTGGTGGTCAAGTAGTCATTTTTAGCTCGGTTAAAGGTGATAGCTCACTCTCAGGTAGTCTGTCAGGGTGGATTTTGGTGTGGGGGGCTGTGGTAAGAAGATGCTGATATAAATCTGCCTTATTGATTAGGTTGAGAGATCACTGGACACCAGAGATATGAAGCTAATGTAGCTGACCAGTTGTTGAGACAGCTTCGTCAAATACTATGCCATCTGTTATGACAATTAATGGACCAGAAAACATGACTGGACATGATCTGTCATAACAACAGCCTATTATGTCTGGCATGACAAATATATTAATATTATATTATTATTATTAAGTAGCTGATTTGAAACATTCCCATTGACAGTGATGGACACAAAAAGGTGGAACTGTTTGGCATAAATGCACACCAACAACACCAAAACCTCATCCCAGCTGGTCCAGAGCTGCTTTACTGCCTCAGGGTCTGAACGTGTGGTCATTAAGGAAACAGTGAATTCAAAACTGCTTGCAGGAGAGTTTAAGGGCAGCAGTTCAGGACCTCCAGCTCCACAGATGTTGGCTGATGAAAAACAAAAGGTTTTGTTCTCTAATTACAATGATGTGAAGGTATATCTTATATGTTGGGTTATATGTATGTGAGTATCTACATGCAGTAAACTAACCCTAACCTTTCACTTTATAATAAAATCTATTATAAAAACCTATTATATTGGTCCTATACGTTTGGCCTGGAAAAAAAAAGATATATATATATATTATATATACGATATATACATATATTACATATATGATGTATATATATATATATATATATATATATATATATATGAAACACAGACCAACAAAGTACATGAGAGCTGTTCACCCAATCAGAGCTGTTTAAAGACACATAAAAGCCTTTTATGTTACTGATAAGTGGTCAGTCTATCTAACGGTGGTCGCTGGTTCTGTACACACAGTCACAGTAAACCCACAACCTCAGACAGGACTACACAACTGAGGAATTATACCACTCGAGCCCACCCCCCCCCCCAACAGCCCCCCTACCGCTGCAGAAATCATGTCATGCTGCCTGTTTCTGGTACAAAGCCGCGGATCCAGCGGGGTGAAAAAACAGAATACTAATTTGGGTGAACTGGGTCAGACAGGCTGGTCAAACGCTTCACCCAAATTACCTGTCAGCTCCGTCTTAGCCTGTCTAGGCAGCTCTTGGCTGATGGGACATCATGAGCTGTTAGCCTGACTAACCACCTACACACACACACACACAGGATACGGGGGCATATCAGGATGGAGGGCCTACCTGGGTCTGATAGTGTAAAAGTCTTTACCTGATCAATAAGTTGAATATGTTATTGTGAGAGAAGTAGATCAGATCTTGATCCAGTTTGAAGAACAAAGTTAGGTTCCAGATTTCTCCTGGACGCCCCAGACATTGTATGAATGTGTTCAGTTCTTGATTTATCTTAATGAAGTACTGAGCAGTCAAAGCAGGTATTAGATCAGAACTGATAATAATACTGGGTTGTTTAGGAGAAGCTTGGAAAGAGTTAAATAAACACACTGACGTATGGAAAAGCACTAATTACTCTATTAATACTGATTAATATTTAATAATAAAGTGTAAAAGCTCTACTTACTCTATTAATACTGATTAATATTTAATAATAAAGTGTAAAAGCTCTACTTACTCTATTAATACTGATTAATATTTAATAATAAAGTGTAAAAGCTCTACTTACTCCATTAATACTGATTAATATTTAGTAATAAAGTGTAAAAGCTCTACTTACTCTATTAATACTGATTAATATTTAATAATAAAGTGTAAAAGCACCACTTACTCTATTAATACTGATTAATATTTAATAATAAAGTGTAAAAGCACTACTTACTCTATTAATACTGATTAATATTTAATAATAAAGTGTAAAAGCTCTACTTACTCTATTAATACTGATTAATATTTAATAATAAAGTGTAAAACACTACTTACTCTATTAATACTGTTTAATATTTAATAATAAAGTGTAAAATCTCTACTTACTCTATTAATACTGATTAATATTTAATAATAAAGTGGAAAAGCTTTACTTACTCTATTAATACTGATTAATATTTAATAATAAAGTGTAAAAGCACTACTTACTCTATTAATACTGATTAATATTTAATACTAAAGTGTAAAAGCTCTACTTACTCTATTAATACTGTTTAATATTTAATAACAAATTGTAAAAGCTCTACTTACTCTATTAATACTGTTTAATATTTAATAATAAAGTGTAAAAGCACTATTTACTCTATTAATACCGATTAATATTTAATAATAAAGTGTAAAAGCTCTACTTACTCTATTAATACTGTTTAATATTTAATAACAAATTGTAAAAGCTTTACTTACTCTATTAATACTGTTTAATATTTAATAATAAAGTGTAAAAGCACTATTTACTCTATTAATACCGATTAATATTTAATAATAAAGTGTAAAAGCTCTACTTACTCTATTAATACTGATTAATATTTAATAATAAAGTGTAAAAGCTTTACTTACTCTATTAATACTGATTAATATTTAATAATAAAGTGTAAAAGCTCTACTTACTCTATTAATATTGATTAATATTTAATAATAAAGTGTAAAAGCTCTACTTACTCTATTAATACTGTTTAATATTTAATAATAAAGTGTAAAAGTACTACTTACTCTATTAAAACTGTTTAATATTTAATAATAAAATGTAAAAGTACTACTTACTCTATTAAAACTGTTTAATATTTAATAATAAAGAGTAAAAGCACTACTTACTCTATTAAAACTGTTTAATATTTAATAATAAAGAGTAAAAGCTCTACTTACTCTATTAATACTGTTTAATATTTAATAATAAAGTGTAAAAGTACTACTTACTCTATTAAAACTGTTTAATATTTAATAATAAAGAGTAAAAGCACTACTTACTCTAGTAATACTGTTTAATATTTAATAATGAAGTGTTAATTAGGGACTAAAGAGTGACTAAAACACTTACACAGTCCTGTAAGTCACAATTATAGACAAACACAATGTCTATAAACACAAACTAAACTAATAACACACAGTTTGTGCTGTACAGACTCAGACTCGAGTCAGACAAGCGAGGCTTTCTATCCACAAGCAGATTGTTTGAAAGTTATTACTATAAGGCCTGAGCAGCGTGTAAAAGCTGCACTATTTAAGGTGGAATGGGAAAACTGGGACAATCGGAGTACGAAGAATGTTAAAATTCTCACAAGAAGCCTGTAATTTCCCCAATTTACGCAACAAGAGGAGTCAAATCCAAACAGCTTGTTGGACCTCACGCTTTATGATCTAGGCAGCCCCCCAAAAAAGTCTGATCGGGTTATTTTCATGGTTTGGTCCGTTATTGGAAACACACTGAACATGAATGGTGCTGATGTCCCAATTGCCCAAATAAATAAAGTAATTTCAGTCCATCTCAAGTTTGCTGAAGACCACCAGCATGCTCCTCAGTACTTCTGGCATATTGTTTTATGGACTGATCACACAAAAGTTCAAGTTCTAGCACAAATGCACACCAACAACATCAAATTCTCATCCCGGCTGTGAAGCATGGTGGTGGAAGCTTCATGATCTGGAGCTGCTTTACTGCCTCAGTGTCTGGATCAATGAGGGAAGCAATGAATGGAAAGGTGCATCAACACATTTTACAGGGAGTTTAATGCCAGCAGTTCAGGACCTCCAGCTCTAGAGATGTTGGGTGATGCACAACAGGACAGTGGAGTGTAAAACATAATAATAATAATTTTTGATATGTCATATCTACGTCTAGCACTAATCTAACCATAGCTTTCACTTATTTGCACTTTTCATCGGCCCTGTTTTTCTCTCACTGGAGTTAATCCTGAAAAAATCTATAAACACACACGGAGCAAGTACACATGAGCTGTTTACACAATCAGACCTGCTTTAAGTGGCAGACAGACAAAAGCAAAGGCTCACAGAGGATCATCTGCTTCTCTCTGTCCCGACCTGAGGGCATGTCCCACTTAGAGAGAGAGAGAGAGAGAATCCAGTTACAGCGAGCCGCTGGGTAAGCGCTGAAGGTGAACACCTGTATTTAAATCCGCTTTAAATATTTCCCACGGATCACATGATGTCACGCTCACACCCATTCATACAAAGTGGCTGCAAAGGAGTCCAGGTCAGCTCTATGATCTGAAACACAATACGAATGTTTAATTCATTAGCAGAGCCGGGACGAGTGGGGAGAAGTGAACAATTCCAGATTCTGTATATTCAGGTCAGCGCCATTCAAAGCTGCAGACAAAAGAATAATAAATAAACTTCACTGAACTGCCAGAGGTCTTCACTCACCCAGCCAAATCACCTCCACAGTCACAGGTGTATAAGACCAGCTCCTAGTCCTGCAGACTGCTTCTACACACATTAGTAAAGAGTGGGTCTCTCAGGAGCTCAGTGAACTCCAGTGTGGTACCGTGATAGAACGCCACCTGTGCTACAAGTCCAGTGGTGAAGTTTCCTCACTACTAAATATTCCACAGTGGACTGTCAGTGGTGTTAGAACAAAGTGGAAGTGATTGAGAACGACAGCAACTCAACCACCAAGTGGTAGAACACGTACAATGACAGAGCGGGTCAGCGGATGCTGAGGAGCATAGTGACCAGAGGTCACCAACTTTCTACAGAGTCCATCACTACAGACCTCCAAACTTCATGTGGTCTTCAGATCAGCTCAAGAACAGAGCGTAGAGAACTTCATGGAATGGATCTCCATGGCCGAGCAGCTGCATCTAAGTCATACATCACCAAGAACAATGCGGAGCGTCAGATGCAGTGGAGTAAAGCACGCCAACACTGACTCTAGAGCAGTGAAGACGTGTTCTCTGGCCTGGCAATCCGATGGACAAGTCTGAGTTTGGCGGTTGCCAGGGGAACGGTACTTTTCTGACTGTATTGTGCCAAGTGTGAAGTTTGGTGGAGGGGGGATCATGGTGTGGGGTTGTTTTTCAGGAGGTGGGCTCGGACCCTAAGTTCCAGTGTAAGGAACTCTTAATGCTTCAGAAGAGATTTCATGCTCCAGACCTTGTGGGGACAGTTTGGGGACGGCCCAACATGACTGCCCACCAGTGCACAGAGCAGCTCCATACAGACATGGAGGAGCGAGTTTGGTGTGGAAGAACTTGACTGTCCTGACCTCAACCTGATAGAACACCTTTGGGATGAATTAGAGCGGAGACTGTGAGCCAGGTCTTCTCGTCCAACATCAGAGTCTGACCTCACAGATGGTCTTCTGTAATTACCTGGCGGAGAGGTGGTTGGTGCAGGGTGGTGTGTTAGACAGAGCGAATAGGGATCAAATTCACTGTCTGTGGATTTTCTACGTGTCTGATTATCTGG
>CM038719.1:43678863-43693863 GCA_021613375.1 Megaleporinus macrocephalus | reverse complement strand
ATACAGTGGACAGTGAGTGTAGGTCCTGTATGGTCAGTGGAGCTGATACAGTGGTCAGTGAGTGGAGGTCCTGTATGGTCAGTGGAGCTGATACAGTGGACAGTGAGTGGAGATTATGTTATGGAATATGTAATGTTTTTAATTACCCTGTAAAGCTAAACCATGTGGAGGATCTTTAACGTGTAAAAGGTTCTTCACTCTCTCGCTTCTCATTCACACATACGTTCCCTGAACGTTCTTCTGAAAGAAAACGGTGACTCAGGTACACGGCAGCCGAGGTGTGAACTGATCCAGAACAGAGAGAAATAAAACCTGAAATCAATACGACTGGCTGCTCTCTGCTGACCTGAGGACAGAATCTGATGCCGTTTACTGGCAGCAGCTTCACACAGACCGTAGCTCAGTGATGTTCAGCTTCCTCTGTGACACACAGACAGTATGAGGTGAAGCAGATCTTCTACGTCACGTTCAGACGTTTATCATTCCGTCATATGTTTTATTATAGTTACACTAATGACCAAAATATACAAATACTTACAAACTAAAAATACACTCAAACTACACTCAAATAAACTACACTCAAATAAACTACACTCACATAAACTACACTCAAATGAACTACACTCAAATAAACTACACTCAAATAAACTACACTCAAATAAACTACACTCAAATAAACTACACTCAAATAGACTACATTCAAATAAACTACACTCAAATAAACTACACTCAAATAAACTACACTCAAATAAACTACACTCAAATAGACTACACTCAAATAAACTACACTCAAATAAACTACACTCACATAAACTACACTCAAATGAACTACACTCAAATAGACTACACTCAAATAAACTACACTCAAATAGACTACACTCAAATAAACTACACTCAAATAAACTACACTCAAATAGACTACACTCAAATAAACTACAATCAAATAAACTACACTCAAATAAACTACACTCAAATAAACTACACTCAAATAGACTACACTCAAATAAACTACACTCAAATAAACTACACCCAAATAGACTACATTCAAATAAACTACACTCAAATAAACTACACTCAAATAAACTACACTCAAATAAACTACACTCAAATAGACTACATTCAAATAGACTACACTCAAATAAACTACACTCAAATAGACTACAATCAAATAAACTACACTCAAATAAACTACTCTCAAATAAACTACACTCAAATAAACTACACTCAAATAGACTACAATCAAATAAACAACACTCAAATAAACTACACTTAAATAAACTACACTCAAATAAACTACAATCAAACAAACTACACCCAAATAGACTACACTCAAATAAACTACACTCAAATAAACTATACTCAAATAAACTACACTCAAATAAACTACAATCAAACAAACTACACTCAAATAAACTACAATCAAACAAACTACACTCAAATAAACTACACTCAAATAAACTACACTCACATAAACTACACTCAAATAAACTACACTCAAATAGACTACAATCAAACTACACTCAAATAAACTACAATCAAATAAACTACACTCAAATAAACTACACTCAAATAAACTACAATCAAATAAACTACACTCAAATAAACTACACTCAAATAAACGACACTCAAATAAACTACACTCAAATTAATTAATAAACCATGTAAAAGAAGAAATACATTAATACAGAAGACCCAAAGATCTCATTCATTATTACTGTAGCTTACAAAAACAGGGTGTTTCACTGCCCCCTAGTGTGTGTGTTCACTAGTGTGTGTGTGTATGTGTGAATGTGGCAGTGTCATCACCCCCTAGTGTGTGTTCACTAGTACGTGCATATGTGAGTATGACTATTACAGTGATCAACTCTGACCATTACAGTGATCAACTCTGACCATTACAGTGATCAACTCTGACCAGTACATTGATCAACTCTCACCAGTACAGTGATCAACTGTGACCAGTACAGCAATCAACTCTGACCATTTCAGTGACCAACTCTGACCATTACAGTGATCAACTCTGACCATTACAGTGATCAACTCTCACCATTACAGTGATCAACGCTGACTATTACATTCATCAACTCTGACCATTACATTGATCAACTCTGATCATTACAGTGATCAATTCTGACTATTACATTCATCAACTCTGACCATTACAGTGATCAACTCTGACTATTACAGTAATCAACTCTGACCATTAGTGATCAACTCTGACCATCACAGTCATCAACTCTGACCATTACAGTGATCAACTCTGACCATTACAGTGATCAACTCTGACTATTACAGTGATCAACTCTGACCATTACAGTGATCAACTCTGACCATTACAGTGATCAACTCTGACTATTACAGTGATCAACTCTGACCATTAGTGATCAACTCTGACCATCACAGTCATCAACTCTGACCATTACAGTGATCAACTCTGACCATTACAGTGATCAACTCTGACCATTACAGTGATCAACTCTGACTATTACAGTGATGAACTCTGACCATTACAGTGATCAACTCTGACCATTACAGTGATCAACTCTGACTATTACAGTGATCAACTCTGACCATTACAGTGTTCAACTCTGACCATTACAGTGATCAACTCTGACTATTACAGTGATCAACTCTGACTATTACAGTGATGAACTCTGACCATTACAGTGATCAACTCTGACCATTACAGTGATCAACTCTGACTATTACAGTGATCAACTCTGACCATTACAGTGTTCAACTCTGACTATTACAGTGATGAACTCTGACCATTACAGTGTTCAACTCTGACTATTACAGTGATCAACTCTGACTATTACAGTGATCAACTCTGACCATTACAGTGATCAACTCTGACTATTACAGTGATCAACTCTGACCATTACAGTGATCAACTCTGACCATTACAGCGATCAACTCTGACCATTACAGTGATCAACTCTGACCATTACAGCGATCAACTCTGACCATTACAGCGATCAACTCTGACTATTACAGCGATCAACTCTGACCATTACAGCGATCAACTCTGACCATTACAGTGATCAACTCTGACCATTACAGAGATCAACTCTTACTATTACAGTGATCAACTCTGACTATTACAGTGACCAACTCTGACCATTACATTGATCAACTCTGACCATTACAGTCATCAACTCTGACCATTACAGCGATCAACTCTGACCATTACAGTGATCAACTCTGACCATTACATTCATCAATTCTGACCATTACAGCGATCAACTCTGACCATTACAGTGATCAACTCTGACTATTACAGTGATCAACTGTGACCAGTACAGCAATCAACTCTGACTATTACAGTGATCAACTGTGACCAGTACAGCAATCAACTCTGACCATTACAGCGATCAACTCTGACCATTACAGCAATCAACTCTGACTATTACAGTGATCAACTGTGACCAGTACAGCAATCAACTCTGACCATTACAGCGATCAACTCTGACCATTACAGTGATCAACTCTCACCATTACAGTGATCAACTCTGACTATTACAATGACCAACTCTGACCATTACAGTCATCAACTCTGACTATCACAGTGATCAACTCTGACTATTACAGTGATCAACTCTGACTATTACAGTGATCAACTCTGACCATTACAGTGATCAACTCTGACTATTACAATGACCAACTCTGACCATTACAGTCATCAACTCTGACCATTACAGTGATCAACTCTGACCATTACATTGATCAACTCTGACCATTACAGCGATCAACTCTGACCATTACATTCATCAACTCTGACCATTACAGTGATCAACTCTGACTATTACAGTGATCAACTCTGACCATTACAGTGATCAACTCTGACCATCACAGTGATCAACTTGGACTATTACAGTGATCAACTCTGACCATTACAGTGATCAACTCTGACCATTACAGTGATCAACTCTGACCATCACAGTGATCAACTTTGACTATTACAGTGATCAACTCTGACTATTACAGTGGTCAACTCTGACTATTACAGTGATCAACTCTGAGTATTACAGTGACCAACTCTGACCATTACATTGATCAACTCTGACCATCACAGTCATCAACTCT
Source organism: Megaleporinus macrocephalus (assembly GCA_021613375.1). Taxonomy (NCBI): domain Eukaryota; kingdom Metazoa; phylum Chordata; class Actinopteri; order Characiformes; family Anostomidae; genus Megaleporinus; species Megaleporinus macrocephalus. Next base: position 43,689,777 of record CM038719.1, on the reverse strand, counting down.
GACCATTACAGTGATCAACTCTGACCATTACAGTGATCAACTGTGACCATTACAGTGATCAACTCTGACTATTACAGTGATCAACTCTGACTATTACAGTGATGAACTCTGACCATTACAGTGATCAACTCTGACCATTACAGTGATCAACTCTGACTATTACAGTGATCAACTCTGACCATTACAGTGTTCAACTCTGACCATTACAGTGATCAACTCTGACTATTACAGTGATCAACTCTGACTATTACAGTGATGAATTCTGACCATTACAGCGATCAGTGATCAACTCTGACCATTACAGTGATCAACTCTGACCATTACAGTGATCAACTCTGACTATTACAGTGCTCAACTCTGACTATTACAGTGATCAACTCTGACTATTACAGTGACCAACTCTGACCATTACATTGATCAACTCTGACCATTACAGTCATCAACTCTGACCATCACAGTCATCAACTCTGACCATTACAGCGATCAACTCTGACTATTACAGTGATCAACTGTGACCAGTACAGCAATCAACTCTGACCATTACAGCGATCAACTCTGACCATTACAGTGATCAACTCTCACCATTACAGTGATCAACTCTGACTATTACAATGACCAACTCTGACCATTACAGTCATCAACTCTGACCATCACAGTGATCAACTCTGACCATTACAGTGATCAACTCTGACCATTACAGTGATCAACTCTCACCATTACAGTGATCAACTCTGACTATTACAATGACCAACTCTGACCATTACAGTCATCAACTCTGACCATTACAGTCATCAACTCTGACCATTACATTGATCAACTCTGACCATTACAGCGATCAACTCTGACCATTACATTCATCAACTCTGACCATTACAGTGATCAACTCTGACTATTACAGTGATCAACTCTGACCATTACAGTGATCAACTCTGACCATTACAGTGATCAACTTTGACTATTACAGTGATCAACTCTGACCATTACAGTGATCAACTCTGACTATTACAGTGATCAACTCTGACCATTACAGTGATCAACTCTGACCATTACAGTGATCAACTTTGACTATTACAGTGATCAACTCTGACTATTACAGTGGTCAACTCTGACTATTACAGTGATCAACTCTGACTATTACAGTGACCAACTCTGACCATTACATTGATCAACTCTGACCATTACAGTGACCAACTCTGACCATTACATTGATCAACTCTGATCATTACAGTGATCAATTCTGACTATTACAGTGATCAACTCTGACCATTACAGCGATCAACTCTGACCATTACATTCATCAACTCTGACCATTACAGTGATCAACTCTGACTATTACAGTGATCAACTCTGACCATTAGTGATCAACTCTGACCATCACAGTCATCAACTCTGACCATTACAGTGATCAACTCTGACCATTACAGTGATCAACTGTGACCATTACAGTGATCAACTCTGACTATTACAGTGATCAACTCTGACTATTACAGTGATGAACTCTGACCATTACAGTGATCAACTCTGACCATTACAGTGATCAACTCTGACTATTACAGTGATCAACTCTGACCATTACAGTGTTCAACTCTGACCATTACAGTGATCAACTCTGACTATTACAGTGATCAACTCTGACTATTACAGTGATGAACTCTGACCATTACAGTGATCAGTGATCAACTCTGACCATTACAGAGATCAACTCTGACCATTACAGTGATCAACTCTGACCATCACAGTGATCAACTTTGACTATTACAGTGATCAACTTTGACTATTACAGTGATCAACTCTGACCATTACAGAGATCAACTCTGACCATTACAGTGATCAACTCTGACCATCACAGTGATCAACTTTGACTATTACAGTGATCAACTCTGACTATTACAGTGGTCAACTCTGACTATTACAGTGATCAACTCTGACTATTACAGTGACCAACTCTGACCATTACATTGATCAACTCTGACCATTACAGTGACCAACTCTGACCATTACATTGATCAACTCTGATCATTACAGTGATCAATTCTGACTATTACAGTGATCAACTCTGACCATTACAGCGATCAACTCTGACTATTACATTCATCAACTCTGACCATTACAGTGATCAACTCTGACTATTACAGTGATCAACTCTGACCATTAGTGATCAACTCTGACCATCACAGTCATCAACTCTGACCATTACAGTGATCAACTCTGACCATTACAGTGATCAACTCTGACCATTACAGTGATCAACTCTGACTATTACAGTGATCAACTCTGACTATTACAGTGATGAACTCTGACCATTACAGTGATCAACTCTGACCATTACAGTGATCAACTCTGACTATTAAAGTGATCAACTCTGACCATTACAGTGTTCAACTCTGACCATTACAGTGATCAACTCTGACTATTACAGTGATCAACTCTGACTATTACAGTGATGAACTCTGACCATTACAGTGATCAGTGATCAACTCTGACCATTACAGTGATCAACTCTGACCATTACAGTGATCAACTCTGACTATTACAGTGGTCAACTCTGACTATTACAGTGATCAACTCTGACTATTACAGTGACCAACTCTGACCTTTACATTGATCAACTCTGACCATTACAGTCATCAACTCTGACCATTACAGTGATCAACTCTGACCATTACATTCATCAACTCTGACCATTACAGTGATCAACACCTGACTATTAACAGTGATCAACTCTGACCATTAGTGATCAACTCTGACCATCACAGTCATCAACTCTGACCATTACAGTGATCAACTCTGACCATTTCATTCATCAACTCTGACCATTACAGTGATCAACTCTGACTATTACAGTGATCAACTCTGACCATTAGTGATCAACTCTGACCATCACAGTCATCAACTCTGACCATTACAGCGATCAACTCTGACCATTACATTCATCAACTCTGACCATTACAGTGATCAACTCTGACTATTACAGTGATCAACTCTGACCATTAGTGGATCAACTCTGACCATTCACAGTCATCAACTCTGACATTACAGCAATCAACTCTGACCATTACTGTGATCAACTCTGACCATTACAGTGATCAACTCTGACTATTACAGTGATCAACTCTGACTAGTTACAGGTGATCAACTCGGACCATTACAGTGTTCAACTCTGACTAGTTACAGTGATCAACTCTGACCATTACAGAGATCAACTCTGACCATTACAGTGATCAACTCTGACTATTACAGTGATCAACTCTGACTATTACAGTGTTCAACTCTGACTATTACAGTGATCAACTCTGACCATTACAGTGATCAACTCTGACCATTACAGTGATCAACTCTGACCATTACAGTGAATCAACTCTGTCTATTACACTGATCAACTCTGACTATTACAGTGATCAACTCTGACTATTACAGTGTTCATCTCTGACCATTACAGTGATCAACTCTGACTATTACAGTGAATCAACTCTTACTATTACAGTGTTCATCTCTGACTATTACAGTGATCAACTCTGACTATTACAGTGAATCAACTCTGACCATTACAGTGATCAACTCTGACCATTACAGTGATCAACTCTGACTATTACAGTGATCAACTCTGACTATATACACGTGATGAACTCTGACCATTACAGTGATCAACTCTGACCATTACAGTGGATCAACTCTGACTATGACAGGTGATCAACTCTGACCATTACAGTGTTCAACTCTGACCATTACAGTGATCAACTCTGACTATTACAGTGATCAACTCTGACTATTACAGTGATGAACTCTGACCATTACAGTGATCAATGATCAACTCTGACCATTACAGTGATCAACTCTGACCATTACAGTGATCAACTCTGACTATTACAGTGGTCAACTCTGACTATTACAGTGATCAACTCTGACTATTACAGTGACCAACTCTGACCATTACATTGATCAACTCTGAGCCATTACAGTCATCAACTCTGACCATTTAAAGTGATCAACTCTGACCATTACTTCAATCAACTCTGACCATTACAGTGATCAACTCTGACTATTACAGTGATCAACTCTGACCATTAGTGATCAACCCTGACCATCACAGTCATCAACTCTGACCATTACAGTGATTCAACTCTGACCATTACAGCGATCAACTCTGACCATTACATTCATCAACTCTGACCATTACAGTGATCAACTCTGACTATTACAGTGATCAACTTCTGACCATTAGTGATCAACTCTGACCATCACAGTCATCAACTCTGACCATTACAGAGATCAACTCTGACCATTACATTCATCAACTCTGACCATTACAGTGATCAACTCTGACTATTACAGTGATCAACTCTGACCATTAGTGATCAACTCTGACCATCACAGTCATCAACTCTGACCATTACAGCAATCAACTCTGACCATTACAGTGATCAACTCTGACCATTACAGTGATCAACTCTGACTATTACAGTGATCAACTCTGACTATTACAGTGATCAACTCTGACCATTACAGTGATCAACTCTGACATTACAGTGATCAACTCTGGACTATTACAGTGTTCAACTCTGACTATTACAGTGATCAACTCTGACTATTACAGTGATCAACTCTGACCATTACAGTGATCAACTCTGACCATTACAGTGATCAACTCTGACTATTACAGTGATCAACTCTGACTAATACAGTGATGAACTCTGACCATTACAGTGATCAACTCTGACCATTACAGTGATCAACTCTGACTATTACAGTGATCAACTCTGACCATTACAGTGTTCAACTCTGACCATTACAGTGATCAACTCTGACTATTACAGTGATCAACTCTGACTATTACAGTGATGAACTCTGACCATTACAGTGATCAATGATCAACTCTGACTATTACAGTGATGAACTCTGACCATTACAGTGATCAATGATCAACTCTGACCATTACAGTGATCAACTCTGACCATTACAGTGATCAACTCTGACTATTACAGTGGTCAACTCTGACTATTACAGTGATCAACTCTGACTATTACAGTGACCAACTCTGACCATTACATTGATCAACTCTGACCATTACAGTCATCAACTCTGACCATTACAGTGATCAACTCTGACCATTACATTCATCAACTCTGACCATTACAGTGATCAACTCTGACTATTACAGTGATCAACTCTGACCATTAGTGATCAACTCTGACCATCACAGTCATCAACTCTGACCATTACAGTGATCAACTCTGACCATTACAGCGATCAACTCTGACCATTACATTCATCAACTCTGACCATTACAGTGATCAACTCTAACTATTACAGTGATCAACTCTGACCATTAGTGATCAACTCTGACCATCACAGTCATCAACTCTGACCATTACAGCGATCAACTCTGACCATTACATTCATCAACTCTGACCATTACATTCATCAACTCTGACCATTACAGTGATCAACTCTGACTATTACAGTGATCAACTCTGACCATTAGTGATCAACTCTGACCATCACAGTCATCAACTCTGACCATTACAGCAATCAACTCTGACCATTACAGTGGATCCAACTCTGACCATTACAGTGATCAACTCTGACTATTACAGTGATCAACTCTGACTATTACAGTGATCAACTCTGACCATTACAGTGATCAACTCTGAATATTACAGTGATCAACTCTGACTATTACAGCAATCAACTCTGACCATTACAGCAATCAACTCTGACCATTACAGTGATCAACTCTGACCATTACAGTGATCAACTCTGACTATTACAGTGATCAACTCTGACTATTACAGTGATTCAACTCTGACCATTAGTGATCAACTCTGACCATCACAGTCATCAACTCTGACCATTACAGCAATCAACTCTGACCATTACAGTGATCAACTCTGACCATTACAGTGATCAACTCTGACTATTACAGTGTTCAACTCTGACTATTACAGTGATCAACTCTGACCATTACAGTGATCAACTCTGACTATTACAGTGATCAACTCTGACCATTACAGTGATCAACTCTGACCATTACAGTGATCAACTCTGACCATTACAGCGATCAACTCTGAATATTACAGTGATCAACTCTGACCATTACAGCGATCAACTCTGAGCCATTACAGTGATCAACTCTGACATTACAGCAATCAACTCTGACATTACAGCGATCAACTCTGACTATTACAGCGATCAACTCTGACCATTACAGCGATCAACTCTGACCATTACAGTGAGCAACTCTGACCATTACAGTGATAAACTCTGACTATTACAGTGACCAACTCTGACTATTACAGTGATCAACTCTGACCATTACAGTGATCAATTCTGACTATTACAGTGATAAACTCTGACTATTACAGCGATCAACTCTGACCATTACAGTGATCAACTCTTACTATTACAGTGATCAACTCTGACTATTACAGTGATCAACTCTGACCATTACAGTGATCAATTCTGACTATTACAGTGATAAACTCTGACTATTACAGTGACCAACTCTGACCATTACATTGATCAACTCTGAACATTACAGTCATCAACTCTGACCATTACAGCGATCAACTCTGACCATTACATTCATCAACTCTGACCATTACAGCGATCAACTCTTACTATTACAGTGATCAACTCTGACTATTACAGTGATCAACTCTGACTATTACAGTGATCAACTCTGACCATTACATTCATCAACTCTGACCATTACAGTGATCAACTCTGACTAATACAGTGATCAACTCTGATTATTACAGTGATCAACTCTGACTATTACAGCGATCAACTCTGACCATTACAGCAATCAACTCTGACCATTACAGTGATCAACTCTGACCATTACAGTGATCAACTCTTACTATTACAGTGATCAACTCTGACTATTACAGTGATCAACTCTGACCATTACAGTGATCAATTCTGACTATTACAGCGATCAACTCTGACCATTACAGCGATCAACTCTGACCATTACAGTGATCAACTCTTACTATTACAGTGATCAACTCTGACTATTACAGTGATCAACTCTGACCATTACAGTGATCAATTCTGACTTTACAGTGATCAACTCTGACTATTACAGTGACCAACTCTGACCATTACATTGATCAACTCTGAACATTACAGTCATCAACTCTGACCATTACAGCGATCAACTCTGACCATTACATTCATCAACTCTGACCATTACAGCGATCAACTCTGACTATTACAGTGATCAACTCTGACTATTACAGTGATCAACTCTGACTATTACAGTGATCAACTCTGACCATTACATTCATCAACTCTGACCATTACAGTGATCAACTCTGACTATTACAGTGATCAACTCTGATTATTACAGTGATCAACTCTGTCCATTACAGTGATCAACTCTGACCATTATAGTGATCAACTCTGACCATTACAGTGATGAACTCTGTCCATTACATTCATCAACTCTGACCATTACAGTGATCAACTCTGACTATTACAGTCATCAACTCTGACCATTACAGTGATCAACTCTGACCATTACATTCATCAACTCTGACCATTACAGTGATCAACTCTGACTATTACAGTGATCAACTCTGACCATTACAGCGATCAACTCTGACCATTACAGTCATCAACTCTGACCATTACAGTGATCAACTCTGACCATTACAGCGATCAACTCTGACCATTACAGTGATCAACTCTGACCATTACAGCGATCAACTCTGACCATTACAGTGATCAACTCTGACCATTACAGCGATCAACTCTGACTATTACAGTGATCAACTCTGACCATTAGTGATCAACTCTGACCATCACAGTCATCAACTCTGACCATTACAGCGATCAACTCTGACCATTACATTCATCAACTCTGACCATTACATTCATCAACTCTGACCATTACAGTGATCAACTCTGACTATTACAGTGATCAACTCTGACCATTAGTGATCAACTCTGACCATCACAGTCATCAACTCTGACCATTACAGCAATCAACTCTGACCATTACAGTGATCAACTCTGACCATTACAGTGATCAACTCTGACTATTACAGTGATCAACTCTGACTATTACAGTGATCAACTCTGACCATTACAGTGATCAACTCTGAATATTACAGTGATCAACTCTGACTATTACAGCGATTAACTCTGACCATTAAAGTGATCAACTCTGTCCATTACAGTGACCAACTCTGACTATTACAGTGATCAACTCTGACCATTACAGTGATCAACTCAGATCATTACAGTGATCAACTCTGAATATAACAGTGATCAACTCTGACCATTATAGTGATCAACTCTGAATATTACAGTGATCAACTCTGACCATTACAGTGATCAACTCTGACTATTACAGTGATCAACTCTGACCATTACAGTGATCAACTCTGACCATTACAGTGATCAACTCTGACTATTACAGCAATCAACTCTGACCATTACAGCAATCAACTCTGACCATTACAGTGATCAACTCTGACCATTACAGTGATCAACTCTGACTATTACAGTGATCAACTCTGACTATTACAGTGATCAACTCTGACCATTAGTGATCAACTCTGACCATCACAGTCATCAACTCTGACCATTACAGCAATCAACTCTGACCATTACAGTGATCCACTCTGACTATTACAGCGATCAACTCTGACTATTACAGTGTTCAACTCTGACTATTACAGTGATCAACTCTGACCATTACAGTGATCAACTCTGACTATTACAGTGATCAACTCTGACCATTACAGTGATCAACTCTGACCATTACAGTGATCAACTCTGACTATTACAGTGATCAACTCTGACCATTACAGCGATCAACTCTGACCATTACAGTGATCAACTCTGACCATTACAGCAATCAACTCTGACCATTACAGCGATCAACTCTGACTATTACAGCGATCAACTCTGACCATTACAGCGATCAACTCTGACCATTACAGTGATCAACTCTGACCATTACAGTGATAAACTCTGACTATTACAGTGACCAACTCTGACTATTACAGTGATCAACTCTGACCATTACAGTGATCAATTCTGACTATTACAGTGATAAACTCTGACTATTACAGCGATCAACTCTGACCATTACAGTGATCAACTCTGACTATTACAGTGATCAACTCTGACTATTACAGTGATCAACTCTGACCATTACAGTGATCAATTCTGACTATTACAGTGATAAACTCTGACTATTACAGTGACCAACTCTGACCATTACATTGATCAACTCTGAACATTACAGTCATCAACTCTGACCATTACAGCGATCAACTCTGACCATTACATTCATCAACTCTGGACCATTACAGCGATCAACTCTTACTATTACAGTGATCAACTCTGACTATTACAGTGATCAACTCTGACTATTACTGTGATCAACTCTGACCATTACATTCATCAACTCTGACCATTACAGTGATCACTCTGACTAATACAGTGATCAACTCTGATTATTACAGTGATCAACTCTGACTATTACAGCGATCAACTCTGACCATTACAGCGATCAACTCTGACCATTACAGTGATCAACTCTGACCATTACAGTGATCAACTCTTACTATTACAGTGATCAAACTCTGACTATTACAGTGATCAACTCTGACATTACAGTGATCAATTCTGACTATTACAGCGATCAAACTCTGACCATTACAGCGATCAACTCTGACCATTACAGTGATCAACTCTTACTATTACAGTGATCAACTCTGACTATTACAGTGATCAACTCTGACCATTACAGTGATCTAATTCTGACTTTACAGTGATCAACTCTGACTATTACAGTGACCAACACTGACCATTACATTGATCAACTCTGAACATTACAGTCATCAACTCTGACCATTACAGCGATCAACTCTGACCATTACATTCATTCAACTCTGACCATTACAGCGATCAACTCTGACTATTACAGCGATCAACTCTGACCATTACAGTGATCAACTCTGACTATTACAGTGATCAACTCTGACCATTACATTCATCAACTCTGACCATTACAGTGATCAACTCTGACTATTACAGTGATCAACTCTGATTATTACAGTGATCAACTCTGACCATTACAGTGATCAACTATGACTATTACAGTGATCAACTCTGACTATTACAGTGATCAACTCTGACCATTACATTCATCAACTCTGACCATTACAGTGATCAACTCTGACTATTACAGTGATCAACTCTGACTATTACAGTGATCAACTCTGACCATTACATTCATCAACTCTGACCATTACAGTGATCAACTCTGACTATTACAGTGATCAACTCTGACCATTACAGCGATCAACTCTGACCATTACAGTCATCAACTCTGACCATTACAGTGATCAACTCTGACCATTACAGCGATCAACTCTGACCATTACAGTGATCAACTCTGACCATTACAGCGATCAACTCTGACCATTACAGTGATCAACTCTGACCATTACAGCGATCAACTCTGACCATTACAGTCATCAACTCTGACCATTACAGTGATCAACTCTGACCATTACAGCGATCAACTCTGACCATTACAGTGATCAACTCTGACCATTACAGTGATCAACTCTGACCATTACAGCGATTAACTCTGACCATTACAGTCATCAACTCTGACCATTACAGTCATCAACTCTGACCATTACAGTGATCAACTCTGACCATTACAGTGATCAACTCTGACCATTACAGCGATCAACTCTGACCATTACAGCGATCAACTCTGACCATTACAGCGATCAACTCTGACCATTACAGTGATCAACTCTGACCATTACAGCGATCAACTCTGACCATTACAGTGATCAACTCTGACCATTACAGCGATCAACTCTGACCATTACAGTCATCAACTCTGACCATTACAGTGATCAACTCTGACCATTACAGTGA
>CM038719.1:43651363-43673863 GCA_021613375.1 Megaleporinus macrocephalus | reverse complement strand
AACACCACAACACCACCTCAAAACCATATAACCTCAACACCACAACACAACCTCAACACCATATAACCTCAACACCACAACACCACCTCAACACCATATAACCTCAACACCACCTTAACACCATATAACCTCAACACCACAACACCACCTCAAAACCATATAACCTCAACACCACAACACCACCTCAACACAATATAACCTCAACACCACAACACAACCTCAACACCATATAACCTCAACACCACAACACCACCTCAACACCATATAACCTCAACACCACCTTAACACCATATAACCTCAACACCACAACACCACCTCAACACCATATAACCTCAACACCACCTCAACACCATATAACCTCAACACCACAACACCACCTCAACACCACCACAACACCTAAACACCTTACCACCACACCACTGCAACACCTCAACACCACCTCAACACCACCTTAAAACCATATAACCTCAACACCACAACACCATCTCATCACCACCACAACACCTAAACACCTTACCACCACACCACAGCAACACCTCATCACCACAACACCACCTCAACACAACACCACCTTAACACCACAACACCACCTCAACACTACAACTCCACCTCAACACCACAACACCACCTTAAAACCATATCACCTCAACACCACAACACCACCTCAAAACCATATAACCTCAACACCACAACACCACCTCAGCACCACAACACCACCTCAACACCATATCACCACAACACCACAACACCACCTCAACACCATATAACCTCAACACCACAACACCACCTCAACACCACAACACCACAACACCTTACCACCACACCACAACACCACCTCAAAACCATATAACCTCAACACCACAACACCTAAACACCACAACACCTAAACACCTTACCACCACACCTCAACACCACCTCATCACCACCTCATCCCAACACCACCACATATGTGTATTAATCTGAGATCATATATACTATAGATATATAATATTCTGAGAAAGGAAGTGGTTGTTTGGGTTATACTAGTTTACTATCTGAGATACTAATGAAATCTATCGTCGGTCACTAAGTGATGTTTTCTCTATCACCACTGGGAGAACCTGAGGAGGCGTGGTCTGTGTTTAAAAATAGAGGCTCTGTAAACTCCAGACTCTTCAGCAGCGCATTAGCCGTGAACACTTCACATTAGCTGGCGAGAACAGCATGCAGCACAGCTTTAGCCATCAGCAGCGGAGCGAGCTCCACAGCCTCCCCTCATCTCTGGATCTAATCACTGCTTACGCGCTTCCACACCAGGCGGATTCCTCCGTCAGGGACCTTTCTCTGAAGCAGGACTTCAAACGGGCCAATTTCAAAGAGTCCAGCAAGGAGGACTCCACTGCCTGGACAGACCCGCAGAGGTTTTTCCCGAGCTGGACCGGTCAGAATTAATGTCGGCAAGAGAGATATTAGCTTCCAGCACTTCTGATAGACGCTTAAAATTCATAGAACATTCCAGGAATGTCTTTAACCATCATCATCTTCACTGAAGAACCTTCATCTTCACTGAAGAACCTTCCAATAACCTAATTTCTCAGAGTCTAGTTTTCACATTAGCTTCAAAATAAAGCTTCTGTTTTAGTTCTTACACACTCGCATGTCCCATTTCCAGAACTCACCATCCAGTCCAGTCACTGTCCACTCACTGTCCACTCGATTAGACTCCTACTACCTGCTGGTCCACCTTGTAGATGTAAAGTCAGAGACAGTAGCTCATCTGCTGCTGCACAGTTTGTGTTCCTCTAGTTCTTCATTAGTGGACACAGGACGCCGCCCACAGGACACTGCTGTCTGGATAGTTTTGGTTGGTGGACGATTCTCAGTCCAGCAGTGACACTGAGGAGGTTTTTAAACACTCCAGCAGCAGCAGCACTGCTGTGTCTGATCCACTCACACCAGCACAACACACACTAACTAACACACCACCACCACGTCAGTGTCACTGCAGTGCTGAGAATGACCACCTCCCTAATAGTATCTGCTCTGTGGGGGTCCTGTGAGGGTCCTGATCATTAAAGAACAGAGTAATAAAGTATACAGAGAATCAGATGAACTACAGTCTGTAAGTGGAGCTCCTGTATGGTCAGTGGAGCTGATGGAGTGGACAGTGGAGCTGATGTAGTGGACAGTGGAGCTGATGGAGTGGACAGTGGAGCTGATGGAGTGGACAGTGGAGTTGATGGAGTGGACAGTGGAGCTGATGGAGTGGACAGTGGAGCTGATGGAGTGGACAGTGGAGCTGATGTAGTGGACAGTGGAGCTGATGGAGTGGACAGTGGAGCTGATGTAGTGGACAGTGGAGCTGATGGAGTGGACAGTGGAGCTGATGGAGTGGACAGTGGAGCTGATGGAGTGGACAGTGGAGCTGATGGAGTGGTCAGTGGAGCTGATGTAGTGGACAGTGGAGCTGATGGAGTGGACAGTGGAGCTGATGGAGTGGACAGTGGAGCTGATGGAGTGGACAGTGGAGCTGATGGAGTGGTCAGTGGAGCTGATGTAGTGGACAGTGGAGCTGATGGAGTGGACAGTGGAGCTGATGGAGTGGTCAGATACTCATGTAAATGTTGTTGGTTAGCTTTGATGAGATGTCCTCTTTTGATGAGATCCTCCCACAGACCATAATCCCACCATGGAATATACTGATCACCAGTAAGAGCAGCAGATCTGATTAGAACAGACGTAAATAATCAGACATACAATATAAACATGAATATGTTATTGTGAGAGAAGTAGATCAGATCTTGATCCAGTTTGAAGAAGGAAGTTTAGCTCAGTGAGTGGGAAACGCTGAGGACCATCTCAGAGAGAGCGAGTCCCACCACAGGTGACTGCGGCATCACCAGAGACTGATCCTGCAGTCCAATGATAAACCCAACACCTGAACAGTTACGGCACTTGGGAGCCTGAGTCTAATACAGAGTCTATTCCTGAGTCTGATACAGAGTCTATTCCAGAATCTAATAATGAGTCTATCCCTAAGTCTATTCCTGAGTCTAATCTTGAGTCTTTTCCCGAATTTATTCCTGAGTCTATTCCTGAGTCTTTTCTTAGGACAGGGAACAATAGTGTTGTAAAGTTATGGTATGACTTAAGCATTAATTTAACCCTTACTTTACCTGAAGCTCTGACTCTAACTGTATTCCTCACCTGAAGCTTAACAACATAATTATTTATTCTATCAATAAACCTCCCCCCACCCCACAAATACAGCAATACAAGAAAACACACACACACCTTTTGTTTCTGTGAATTGTGGGGACCATTATTTAGACTTTTATTAATGTCCAGGAGAGTCAAACCTCAACCAGAACTACTATTAGCCTAACAATAACACTCACCTTAACCATAACCAAAACCATAACCATAACATAACCATAACCAAAACCATAACATAACCATAACCATAACCATAACCATAACTAAACCATAACCATAACCATAAACTTCACCATAACCATAACCTAAACATAACCATAAACATAACCATAACCATAACCTTAACCTTAACCATAACCAAAACCATAACCATAAACTTAACCATAACCATAACCTAAACATAACCATAAACATAACCATAACCATAACCTTAACCATAACCATAACCATAACCATAACAATAACCATAACTAAACCATAACCATAACTATAAACTTCACCATAACCATAACCTAAACATAACCATAAACATAACCATAACCATAACCTTAACCTTAACCATAACCAAAACCATAACCATAAACTTAACCATAACCATAACCTAAACATAACCATAAACATAACCATAACCATAACCTTAACCATAACCATAACAATAACCATAACTAAACCATAACCATAACCATAAACTTAACCATAACCATAACCATAACCATAACCAAAACCATAAACATAACCATAAACTTAACCATAACCATAAACTTAACTATAACCATAACCATAACCATAACCTAAACATAACCACAACCTTAACCATAACCATAACCATAAATTTAACCATAACCATAACCATAAACTTAACCATAACCATAACCTAAACATAACCATAAACATAACCATAACCTTAACCTTAACCATAACCATAACCATAACCATAACAATAACCATAACTAAACCATAAGCATAACCATAAACTTAACCATAACCTTAACCATAACCAAAACCATAACCATAAACTTAACCATAACCATAAACTTAACTATAACCATAACCATAACCATAACCATAACCTTAAACATAACCATAACCATAACCACAACCATAAACTTAACCATAACCATAACCTGAACATAACCATAAACTTAACCATAACCATAACCTTAACCATAACCTTAACCATAACCTTAACCATAACCATAACCTTAAGTATAACCATAACCATAACCATAACAAAACCATAACATAACCATAACCATAACCTAAACCTTAACCATAACCTTAACCATAACCATAACCATAACCATAACCTTAACCATAACATAACCATAATGATAACATAACCATAACCATAACCATAACCATAACCTAAACCTTAACCATAACCATAACCATAACCATAACCATAACATAACCATAACCATAAACATAACCTTAAGTTTAACCATAACCATAACCATAATGATAACATAACCATAACCATAACCTTAACCATAACCATAACCATAACCATAACCATAACCATAACCTTAACCTTACACTGAGTTACATCATTGGGATCAGTTTGTGGTCCTCACAAGGACTGAAGGCTCCCACAATATGAGTATATGAGCAGGTTCTGGTCCCCACAGTGTGGCATAAACATGGTGCACACACATACACACACACACACACACACACACACACACACACACACACACACACACACACACACACACAAACACATGCACATAGCAAGAATCCCCACCCCCACCTCCGCTTCTCATGCCCTGTTTATCACAGCACAGTCTGGGTTTAATTCATCTACACAGTTTAATTCAACCAGCTGCTATTCACACACACACACACACACACACACATATATATACACACACACACACACACACACACACACACACACACACACACACACACACACACACACACACTCTCTCTCTCTCTCTCACACACACACACACACACATATACACACACAAACACACACACACACTCTCTCTCTCACACACTCTCACACCCCCCCCCCACACACACACAGTTCCCAGTGTACAGCAGACTGTCAGCGCTCACCCCGAGTGCAGCCTGATCTCCAGATTAAACAGTTTGTGTTTGTTTTTATGTCCAGCTCAGCAGTTTGTGTTAAAACAGCAGAACGTTCCTAAACTGGTTAGAACAAATTAAACAACAGTGTCTTTCTCTATACACAGCCTATATAGACCTAACGTAATTAAACACTCCTCCCAAACACACAGCACCGCGCCCGCACTGCGTCTATACACAGCCTATATAGACCTAACGTAATTAAACACTCCTCCCAAACACACAGCACCGCGCCCGCACTGCGTCTATACACAGCCTATATAGACCTAACGTAATTAAACACTCCTCCCAAAAACACAGCACCGCGCCCGCACTGCGTCTATACACAGCCTATATAGACCTAACGTAATTAAACACTCCTCCCAAACACACAGCACCACGCCCGCACTGCGTCTATACACAGCCTATATAGACCTAACGTAAATAAACACTCCTCCCAAACACATAGCACCACGCCCGCACTGTGTCTATACACAGCCTATATAGACCTAACGTAATTAAACACTCCTCCCAAACACACAGCACCGCGCCCGCACTGCGTCTATACACAGCCTATATAGACCTAACGTAAATAAACACTCCTCCCAAACACACAGCACCGCGCCCGCACTGCGTCTATACACAGCCTATATAGACCTAACGTAAATAAACACTCCTCCCAAACACACAGCACCACGCCCGCACTGCGTCTATACACAGCCTATATAGACCTAACGTAAATAAACACTCCTCCCAAACACACAGCACCACGCCCGCACTGCGTCTATACACAGCCTATATAGACCTAACGTAATTAAACACTCCTCCCAAACACACAGCACCACGCCCGCACTGCGTCTATACACAGCCTATATAGACCTAACGTAATTAAACACTCCTCCCAAACACACAGCACCACGCCCGCACTGCGTCTATACACAGCCTATATAGACCTAACGTAAATAAACACTCCTCCCAAACACACAGCACCGCGCCCGCACTGCGTCTATACACAGCCTATATAGACCTAACGTAAATAAACACTCCTCCCAAACACACAGCACCACGCCCGCACTGCGTCTATACACAGCCTATATAGACCTAACGTAAATAAACACTCCTCCCAAAACACACAGCACCACGCCCGCACTGCGTCTATACACAGCCTATATAGACCTAACGTAACTAAACACTCCTCCCAAACACACAGCACCACGCCCGCACTGCGTCTATACACAGCCTATATAGACCTAACGTAAATAAACACTCCTCCCCAAACACACAGCACCACGCCCGCACTGCGTCTATACACAGCCTATATAGACCTAACGTGATTAAACACTCCTCCCAAACACACAGCACCGCGCCCGCACTGCGTCTATACACAGCCTATATAGACCTAATGTAAATAAACACTCCTCCCAAACACACAGCACCGCGCCCGCACTGCGTCTATACACAGCCTATATAGACCTAACGTAATTAAACACTCCTCCCAAACACACAGCACCACGCCCGCACTGCGTCTATACACAGCCTATATAGACCTAACGTAATTAAACACTCCTCCCAAACACACAGCACCGCGCCCGCACTGCGTCTATACACAGCCTATATAGACCTAACGTAAATAAACACTCCTCCCAAACACACAGCACCGCGCCCGCACTGCGTCTATACACAGCCTATATAGACCTAACGTAATTAAACACTCCTCCCAAACACACAGCACCGCGCCCGCACTGCGTCTATACACAGCCTATATAGACCTAACGTGATTAAACACTCCTCCCAAACACACAGCACCACGCCCGCACTGCGTCTATACACAGCCTATATAGACCTAACGTAATTAAACACTCCTCCCAAACACACAGCACCACGCCCGCACTGCGTCTATACACAGCCTATATAGACCTAACGTAATTAAACACTCCTCCCAAACACACAGCACCACGCCCGCACTGCGTCTATACACAGCCTATATAGACCTAACGTAATTAAACACTCCTCCCAAACACACAGCACCACGCCCGCACTGCATCTATACACAGCCTATATAGACCTAACGTAACTAAACACTCCTCCCAAACACACAGCACCACGCCCGCACTGCGTCTATACACAGCCTATATAGACCTAACGTAATTAAACACTCCTCCCAAACACACAGCACCACGCCCGCACTGCGTCTATACACAGCCTATATAGACCTAACGTAAATAAACACTCCTCCCAAACACACAGCACCACGCCCGCACTGCGTCTATACACAGCCTATATAGACCTAACGTAATTAAACACTCCTCCCAAACACACAGCACCGCGCCCGCACTGCGTCTATACACAGCCTATATAGACCTAACGTAAATAAACACTCCTCCCAAACACACAGCACCACGCCCGCACTGCGTCTATACACATCCTATATAGACCTAACGTAAATAAACACTCCTCCCAAACACACAGCACCACGCCCGCACTGCGTCTATACACAGCCTATATAGACCTAACGTAACTAAACACTCCTCCCAAACACACAGCACCACGCCCGCACTGCGTCTATACACAGCCTATATAGACCTAACGTAATTAAACACTCCTCCCAAACACACAGCACCGCGCCCGCACTGCGTCTATACACAGCCTATATAGACCTAACGTAAATAAACACTCCTCCCAAACACACAGCACCACGCCCGCACTGCGTCTATACACATCCTATATAGACCTAACGTAAATAAACACTCCTCCCAAACACACAGCACCGCGCCCGCACTGCGTCTATACACAGCCTATATAGACCTAATGTAAATAAACACTCCTCCCAAACACACAGCACCGCGCCCGCACTGCGTCTATACACAGCCTATATAGACCTAACGTAATTAAACACTCCTCCCAAACACACAGCACCACGCCCGCACTGCGTCTATACACAGCCTATATAGACCTAACGTAATTAAACACTCCTCCCAAACACACAGCACCGCGCCCGCACTGCGTCTATACACAGCCTATATAGACCTAATGTAAATAAACACTCCTCCCAAACACACAGCACCGCGCCCGCACTGCGTCTATACACAGCCTATATAGACCTAACGTAATTAAACACTCCTCCCAAACACACAGCACCACGCCCGCACTGCGTCTATACACAGCCTATATAGACCTAACGTAATTAAACACTCCTCCCAAACACACAGCACCACGCCCGCACTGCGTCTATACACAGCCTATATAGACCTAACGTAAATAAACACTCCTCCCAAACACACAGCACCACGCCCGCACTGCGTCTATACACAGCCTATATAGACCTAACGTAAATAAACACTCCTCCCAAACACACAGCACCACGCCCGCACTGCGTCTATACACAGCCTATATAGACCTAACGTAATTAAACACTCCTCCCAAACACACAGCACCACGCCCGCACTGCGTCTATACACAGCCTATATAGACCTAACGTGAATAAACACTCCTCCCAAACACACAGCACCACGCCCGCACTGCGTCTATACACAGCCTATATAGACCTAACGTAATTAAACACTCCTCCCAAACACACAGCACCACGCCCGCACTGCGTCTATACACAGCCTATATAGACCTAACGTAAATAAACACTCCTCCCAAACACACAGCACCACGCCCGCACTGCGTCTATACACAGCCTATATAGACCTAACGTAATTAAACACTCCTCCCAAACACACAGCACCACGCCCGCACTGCGTCTATACACAGCCTATATAGACCTAACGTAATTAAACACTCCTCCCAAACACACAGCACCGCGCCCGCACTGCGTCTATACACAGCCTATATAGACCTAACGTAAATAAACACTCCTCCCAAACACACAGCACCGCACCCGCACTGCGTCTATACACAGCCTATATAGACCTAACGTAAATAAACACTCCTCCCAAACACACAGCACCACGCCCGCACTGCGTCTATACACATCCTATATAGACCTAACGTAAATAAACACTCCTCCCAAACACACAGCACCACGCCCGCACTGCGTCTATACACAGCCTATATAGACCTAACGTAAATAAACACTCCTCCCAAACACACAGCACCACGCCCGCACTGCGTCTATACACAGCCTATATAGACCTAACGTAACTAAACACTCCTCCCAAACACACAGCACCGCGCCCGCACTGCGTCTATACACAGCCTATATAGACCTAACGTAACTAAACACTCCACCCAAACACACAGCACCACGCCCGCACTGCGTCTATACACAGCCTATATAGACCTAACGTAACTAAACACTCCTCCCAAACACACAGCACCACGCCCGCACTGCGTCTATACACAGCCTATATAGACCTAACGTAAATAAACACTCCTCCCAAACACACAGCACCGCGCCCGCACTGCGTCTATACACAGCCTATATAGACCTAACGTAACTAAACACTCCTCCCAAACACACAGCACCACGCCCGCACTGCGTCTATACACAGCCTATATAGAACTAACGTAATTAAACACTCCTCCCAAACACACAGCACCGCGCCCGCACTGCGTCTATACACAGCCTATATAGACCTAACGTAATTAAACACTCCTCCCAAACACACAGCACCGCGCACGCACTGCGTCTATACACAGCCTATATAGACCTAACGTAATTAAACACTCCTCCCAAACACACAGCACCACGCCCGCACTGCATCTATACACAGCCTATATAGACCTAACGTAATTAAACACTCCTCCCAAACACACAGCACCGCGCCCGCACTGCGTCTATACACAGCCTATATAGACCTAACGTAATTAAACACTCCTCCCAAACACACAGCACCGCGCCCGCACTGCGTCTATACACAGCCTATATAGAACTAACGTAATTAAACACTCCTCCCAAACACACAGCACCACGCCCGCACTGCGTCTATACACAGCCTATATAGACCTAACGTAACTAAACACTCCTCCCAAACACACAGCACCGCGCCCGCACTGCGTCTATACACAGCCTATATAGACCTAACGTAAATAAACACTCCTCCCAAACACACAGCACCACGCCCGCACTGCGTCTATACACAGCCTATATAGACCTAACGTAAATAAACACTCCTCCCAAACACACAGCACCGCGCCCGCACTGCGTCTATACACAGCCTATATAGACCTAACGTAATTAAACACTCCTCCCAAACACACAGCACCGCGCCCGCACTGCGTCTATACACAGCCTATATAGACCTAACGTAAATAAACACTCCTCCCAAACACACAGCACCACGCCCGCACTGCGTCTATACACAGCCTATATAGACGTAACGTAACTAAACACTCCTCCCAAACACACAGCACCGCGCCCGCACTGCGTCTATACACAGCCTATATAGACCTAACGTGATTAAACACTCCTCCCAAACACACAGCACCGCGCCCGCACTGCGTCTATACACAGCCTATATAGACCTAACGTAATTAAACACTCCTCCCAAACACACAGCACCGCGCCCGCACTGCGTCTATACACAGCCTATATAGACCTAACGTAACTAAACACTCCTCCCAAACACACAGCACCACGCCCGCACTGCGTCTATACACAGCCTATATAGACCTAACGTGATTAAACACTCCTCCCAAACACACAGCACCACGCCCGCACTGCGTCTATACACAGCCTATATAGACCTAACGTAATTAAACACTCCTCCCAAACACACAGCACCGCGCCTGCACTGCGTCTATACACAGCCTATATAGACCTAACGTAATTAAACACTCCTCCCAAACACACAGCACCGCGCCCGCACTGCGTCTATACACAGCCTATATAGACCTAACGTAATTAAACACTCCTCCCAAACACACAGCACCACGCCCGCACTGCGTCTATACACAGCCTATATAGACCTAACGTAAATAAACACTCCTCCCAAACACATAGCACCGCGCCCGCACTGCGTCTATACACAGCCTATATAGACCTAACGTAAATAAACACTCCTCCCAAACACACAGCACCGCGCCCGCACTGCGTCTATACACAGCCTATATAGACCTAACGTAATTAAACACTCCTCCCAAACACACAGCACCACGCCCGCACTGCGTCTATACACAGCCTATATAGACCTAACGTGATTAAACACTCCTCCCAAACACACAGCACCACGCCCGCACTGCGTCTATACACAGCCTATATAGACCTAACGTAAATAAACACTCCTCCCAAACACACAGCACCGCGCCAGCACTGCGTCTATACACAGCCTATATAGACCTAACGTAACTAAACACTCCTCCCAAACAAACAGCACCGCGCCCGCACTGCGTCTATACACAGCCTATATAGACCTAACGTAATTAAACACTCCTCCCAAACACACAGCACCGCGCCCGCACTGCGTCTATACACAGCCTATATAGACCTAACGTAATTAAACACTCCTCCCAAACACACAGCACCACGCCCGCACTGCGTCTATACACAGCCTATATAGACCTAACGTAAATAAACACTCCTCCCAAACACACAGCACCGCGCCAGCACTGCGTCTATACACAGCCTATATAGACATAACGTAACTAAACACTCCTCCCAAACACACAGCACCACGCCCGCACTGCGTCTATACACAGCCTATATAGACCTAACGTAAATAAACACTCCTCCCAAACACACAGCACCGCGCCAGCACTGCGTCTATACACAGCCTATATAGACATAACGTAACTAAACACTCCTCCCAAACACACAGCACCACGCCCGCACTGCGTCTATACACAGCCTATATAGACCTAACGTAACTAAACACTCCTCCCAAACACACAGCACCACGCCCGCACTGCGTCTATACACAGCCTATATAGACCTAACGTAACTAAACACTCCTCCCAAACACACAGCACCGCGCCCGCACTGCGTCTATACACAGCCTATATAGACCTAACGTAAATAAACACTCCTCCCAAACACACAGCACCACGCCCGCACTGCGTCTATACACAGCCTATATAGACCTAACGTAATTAAACACTCCTCCCAAACACACAGCACCACGCCCGCACTGCGTCTATACACAGCCTATATAGACCTAACGTAAATAAACACTCCACCCAAACACACAGCACCACGCCCGCACTGCGTCTATACACAGCCTATATAGACCTAACGTAATTAAACACTCCTCCCAAACACACAGCACCACGCCCGCACTGCGTCTATACACAGCCTATATAGACCTAACGTAAATAAACACTCCTCCCAAACACACAGCACCACGCCCGCACTGCGTCTATACACAGCCTATATAGACCTAACGTAAATAAACACTCCACCCAAACACACAGCACCACGCCCGCACTGCGTCTATACACAGCCTATATAGACCTAACGAGATTAAACACTCCTCCCAAACACACAGCACCACGCCCGCACTGCGTCTATACACAGCCTATATAGACCTAACGTAAATAAACACTCCTCCTAAACACACAGCACCACGCCCGCACTGCGTCTATACACAGCCTATATAGACCTAACGTAAATAAACACTCCTCCCAAACACACAGCACCGCGCCCGCACTGCGTCTATACACAGCCTATATAGACCTAACGTAAATAAACACTCCTCCCAAACACACAGCACCGCGCCCGCACTGCGTCTATACACAGCCTATATAGACCTAACGTAACTAAACACTCCTCCCAAACACACAGCACCACGCCCGCACTGCGTCTATACACAGCCTATATAGACCTAACGTAACTAAACACTCCTCCCAAACACACAGCACCACGCCCGCACTGCGTCTATACACAGCCTATATAGACGTAACGTAACTAAACACTCCTCCCAAACACACAGCACCACGCCCGCACTGCGTCTATACACAGCCTTTATAGACCTAACGTAATTAAACACTCCTCCCAAACACACAGCACCGCGCCCGCACTGCGTCTATACACAGCCTATATAGACCTAACGTAAATAAACACTCCTCCCAAACACACAGCACCGCGCCCGCACTGCGTCTATACACAGCCTATATAGACCTAACGTAATTAAACACTCCTCCCAAACACACAGCACCGCGCCCGCACTGCGTCTATACACAGCCTATATAGACCTAACGTAATTAAACACTCCTCCCAAACACACAGCACCACGCCCGCACTGCGTCTATACACAGCCTATATAGACCTAACGTAAATAAACACTCCTCCCAAACACACAGCACCACGCCCGCACTGCGTCTATACACAGCCTATATAGACCTAACGTAAATAAACACTCCTCCCAAACACACAGCACCACGCCCGCACTGCGTCTATACACAGCCTATATAGACCTAACGTGATTAAACACTCCTCCCAAACACACAGCACCACGCCCGCACTGCGTCTATACACAGCCTTTATAGACCTAACGTAAATAAACACTCCTCCCAAACACACAGCACCGCGCCCGCACTGCGTCTATACACAGCCTATATAGACCTAACGTAATTAAACACTCCTCCCAAACACACAGCACCGCGCCCGCACTGCGTCTATACACAGCCTATATAGACCTAACGTAATTAAACACTCCTCCCAAACACACAGCACCGCGCCCGCACTGCGTCTATACACAGCCTATATAGACCTAACGTAATTAAACACTCCTCCCAAACACACAGCACCACGCCCGCACTGCGTCTATACACAGCCTATATAGACCTAACGAGATTAAACACTCCTCCCAAACACACAGCACCGCGCCCGCACTGCGTCTATACACAGCCTATATAGACCTAACGTAAATAAACACTCCTCCCAAACACACAGCACCACGCCCGCACTGCGTCTATACACAGCCTATATAGACCTAACGTAATTAAACACTCCTCCCAAACACACAGCACCACGCCCGCACTGCGTCTATACACAGCCTATATAGACCTAACGTAAATAAACACTCCTCCCAAACACACAGCACCACGCCCGCACTGCGTCTATACACAGCCTATATAGACCTAACGTAACTAAACACTCCTCCCAAACACACAGCACCGCGCCCGCACTGCGTCTATACACAGCCTATATAGACCTTACGTAAATAAACACTCCTCCCAAACACACAGCACCGCGCCCGCACTGCGTCTATACACAGCCTATATAGACCTAACGTAATTAAACACTCCTCCCAAACACACAGCACCACGCCCGCACTGCGTCTATACACAGCCTATATAGACCTAACGTAATTAAACACTCCTCCCAAACACACAGCACCGCGCCCGCACTGCGTCTATACACAGCCTATATAGACCTAACGTAATTAAACACTCCTCCCAAACACACAGCACCACGCCCGCACTGCGTCTATACACAGCAACGCAGCTGATTACCCAGCTCAGTCTGAGGAGATCAGATCTGAGAGAACTTCAGAGACTTATTAAAAGATAAACAGAACTCCTGAAACCTTCTTAGACCAGCTAGTCCACTCAAACTGGGCCCATCAGGTAAACAGCTCTTTGATCTTCTGGAGAGGAAAACATCAAACTGTATCAGACCTGAGAACGTCCACAGGTGTTCCTGTCCATCCTTCCACTGTGAGAAGACACCTCAGCACTGTGGGTCTGAAAGGATGTGTAGATGTAGTGTGTTCAATAGTGTGTATGTGAGTGTTTTACTCCCTGTGTGTGTGTTCACTAGTGTGTGTGCGTGCATTTGTGTGGGTGTTTTACTGCCCCCTAGAGTGTGTGTGTGTGTTCTCTAGTATGTGTGTGTGTGTTCACTAGTGTGTGTGTGTGTGTTCACTAGTGAGTGTGTATATTTGGGTGTTTCACTGCCCCCTAGTGTGTGTGTTCACTAATATGTGTGTGTGTGTGTATGTGGGTGTTCCACTGCCCCCTAGTGTGTGTGTTTACAAGTGTGTGTGTGTGTATGTGGGTGTTTCACTCCAGCTCATGTGAGTCTACACCAGAGTGTGTCACTCCACCAGCTCTGCTCCTCTGGGTCTATTACACAAGCTGTTTGTGAAGTAAACATCTGCCTCAGCAGTTAAAGCTGTTTTAAGCAGCTCATTCACTCATCTGATGCGTCTGGATACTTTTGGACACCTCCCCCGCTTCCTGTCTCTGAACGAGCCGACGCACTTATTTTAAATGAGCTTCAAAACAGAAGCTTTCGATTTTACAATCAGTTGTAAAAGTGTGCTGCCTAATCAGGGGCCTCCCGAACACCTCTGGCCCCCGCGCCCCCCCCGGGCAGACAGGACTCACATCTGTAGGGCTCCCACTTAATCACCTCATTATTTCCTGTCCATCCACGACAGGTGCTCCGGCACGACAGGCCCATAATAGCATTTTATACATACTGCAGTTTAATGATCCACCTTCAGTAACCTGTACGTAGAACCTACACCTCAATTCAACAACCTGGTCTAGATACTAGCTTCAAAACAAACACTGAAGAGGAACTATTCATCTTCATCACTCAGTACGTCCTGTAGGGCATACACTTCTATATAATGAGACCTAACAGAGCAGCTCTTAAAGGAACCCCGGCTGGTAACACTTATAAGCCTTAATATGGTGTAAATGACTCTAAATTATTAGGACAGGTTGTTAAAAATCACTAAAAGTATCAGATTTATTAGATTTAGTGTAAAATCCGCTGCACGTGGGTCTCCATTGTTGTATCTACTGACGTGATCAGCGGGTAGTGACGACAAATGGTTGCAGTAACCGGCCGTCACGCTCGAGCACAGCTAGCTACTAAACATGCTACTGTTCAGTCTTTACAGTTTGAACTAGAACTCAACATTTC
This sequence comes from Megaleporinus macrocephalus, assembly GCA_021613375.1. Classification (NCBI taxonomy): domain Eukaryota; kingdom Metazoa; phylum Chordata; class Actinopteri; order Characiformes; family Anostomidae; genus Megaleporinus; species Megaleporinus macrocephalus. Next base: position 43,657,776 of record CM038719.1, on the reverse strand, counting down.
TGACATCAGCGGTGACATCACACACCACGTTAGTGTAAATGGTGAACAGAGAGGGTGGAGGAGAGAGTGACACAGTGCTGGAGTTGTTGTGAAGCTGTGTGTTGGTGTTGACGGAGAAGGAGAGTGTCTGTTAAAGGAGCTCCGCTTTCTAGCAGGAAACATTCACGCTCAGTAAACAGCTAGATACACTGAACGGGAGTGTCTCTGAGCTTCACACTCCTTTATTAGTGAAGTAGTATGTTCACTACTAAGACTGGACTTTCACCTTCAGGATCCACAAACGAGGAGAAGCAGCTGACGCTAACGCTAAACGTTCTCAGGAGAGAGTCCAGCGCATGTTCACGTTCACGGTTCTTCTCGTGGTTCTCCATAATCTGGAGCTTCTGGACTTCCTGTGTGGAGAAACTGTGGCACTGCATTGTGTTTTAGTCTGAGCTTAAAACCAACAGCCTCCGTCAAGTCTCTCTCCAGTGGTGGTCTACTGAACCACTCCAACTCATCCAGACTCATTATCCACTCCAACTCATCCAAGATCCCTTTAAGGTTTTTTCTTTGAGATAGATATTATATATATATATATATAACAGGAAACTCTTACCATCTGAGCTGATGTTATATGTTCAATATGACACATTTTAAAGAATTCAATTACTTTTTTTCCCCCAATCAGACGTTTCCCAGAAGGCATTGCCTGAAGTATTAATCTGTGTTTGTATATATCAGCATTTATGATGATGTCAATCAAAAACAATCAACTTCAGATGTTGTTACACAATCTTGATCTTGCACTGGTCCTCCATAATGGATAACTGAAAACTAGATAATAATAAATAAATAATAAATAAATAAATAATAATCTAGACATCAGCATTCTATTATATTCTATTATATTGTCTAGTACATATAAAATATACTAGACAATATAATAATAATAATAATAATAATAATAATAATAATTATTATTATTATTATTATTATTATTATTATTATTATTATTATTATTATTATTATTATTATTCAGTGAAGAATTCCACATTATCACCACTATAGGTAGTTTTCAAATGATGTCATGTCACTGTGTTGCTGTGGTGTGACGAGCAGAGTGTGATATCTGGATTACATCATTTACAGTCACTCAGAATCAGTTTAACTGAGAACCACGAGGAGCTTTTATCTAGAACCAACAGTTTTAGTTCAGAACTATCTGACCCTTCGTCTGTGGTCAGGACGAGAGACTGAACTTCCAGTTTCTTGTAGCTGTAGTTTTAAATCTCTCACCAGAGACCAGTCACATCACCCTCAGACCAACTGTTCACTCTACAATACTCACTCCTACCGAGCACACGAGGGTGAAGCAGCTCGTACACCAGTTTTCCTGTTCCACCTTAAACAGTGCAGCAGGAGCCAGAACGTACCTGCACCTCCATTTAAGGTGGAAACAGGAGAACTGGTGAAGGAGAAGCTGAGCTGATGGTGCTGGTGGTCAATAGGAGTGAGCATTGTAATGTGTAAGGGTGATCTGGGGGTGAACACTGGTGGTCAGTAGGAGTGTGTATTGTAATGTGTAAGGGTGATCTGGGGGTGAACACTGGTGGTCAGTAGGAGTGAGTGTTGTAGTGTGTAAAGGCTTCCAGCATTTACTCATTTACTCATGCAGCTTGTTAGAAACATCTTCTCCATAGACATCCAATCAAATCCCACATTCACTCCGTATCAGACTCACCTGGTTCAGGTAGCTGTTACTGTTTATTAGATTGATTGTTTATCATTTGATTATTAAACAACAAGACAAATATTAATTACAGCGTTAGATCCCACTGGCTCTTTATTCAGTTCTGGCACATACAGGACATCTACTGTCCCAACACGTTCACACAGACCAGCTATAACATCTACACCACCTCCCTGTACCTCCACCCACTGACCACTCCATCAGCTCCACTGTCCACTCCATCAGCTCCACTGACCACTCCATCAGCTTCACTGTCCACTCCATCAGCTCCACTGTCCACTCCATCAGCTCCACTGAACATTCCATCAGCTCCACTGTCCACTCCATCAGCTCCACTGTCCACTCCATCAGCTCCACTGACCACTCCATCAGCTTCACTGTCCACTCCATCAGCTCCACTGTCCACTCCATCAGCTCCATTGACCACTCCATCAGCTCCACTGACCACTCCATCAGCTCCACTGAACATTCCATCAGCTTCACTGACCACTCCATCAGCTTCACTGACCACTCCATCAGCTCCACTGTCCACTCCATCAGCTCCACTGACCACTCCATCAGCTTCACTGTCCACTCCATCAGCTTCACTGTCCACTCCATCAGCTCCACTGAACATTCCATCAGCTTCACTGACCACTCCATCAGCTTCACTGACCACTCCATCAGCTCCACTGACCACTCCATCAGCTTCACTGACCACTCCATCAGCTCCACTGTCCACTCCATCAGCTCCACTGACCACACCATCAGCTCCACTGTCCACTCCATCAGCTCCACTGACCACTCCATCAGCTCCACTGTCCACTCCATCAGCTCCACTGACCACTCCATCAGCTCCACTGTCCACTCCATCAGCTCCACTGACCACTACATCAGCTCCACGGACCACTACATCAGCTCCACGGACCATACAGGAGCTCCACTGTCCACTCCATCAGCTCCACTGACAACTTCATCAGCTCCACTGTCCACTTCATCAGCTCCACTGTCCACGGCATCAGCTCCACTGTCCACTCCATCAGCTCCACTGTCCACTCCATCAGCTCCACTGACCACTTCATCAGCTCCACTGTCTACGCCATCAGCTCCACTGACCATACAGGAGCTCCACTTACATACTGTAGTTGATCTGATTCTCTGTATACTTTATTACTCTGTTCTTTAATAATCAGGACCCCCCAAGGGACCCCCACAGAGCACTTGGGTGGTGCTCCTGTGACCAGTGTCCTGTGGGCGGCGTCCTGTGTCCACTGATGAGGAACTAGAGGAACACAAACTGTGCAGCAGCCGATGAGCTACTGTCTCTGACTTTACATCTACAAGGTGGACCAGCAAGTAGTAGGAGTGTCTAATAGAGTGGACAGTGAGTGGACAGTGAGTGGACAGCGAGTGGACAGTGAGTGGACAGTGAGTGGACAGTGAGTGGCAGTGAGTGGACAGCGAGTGGACAGCGAGTGGACAGTGAGTGGCAGCGAGTGGACAGTGAGTGGACAGCGAGTGGACAGCGAGTGGCAGTGAGTGGACAGCGAGTGGACAGCGAGTGGCAGTGAGTGGACAGTGAGTGGACAGTGAGTGGACAGCGAGTGGACAGCGAGTGGACAGTGAGTGGCAGTGAGTGGACAGTGAGTGGACAGTGAGTGGCAGTGAGTGGACAGTGAGTGGACAGTGAGTGGACAGTGAATGGACAGTGAGTGGACAGTGAGTGGGCAGTGAGTGGCAGTGAGTGGACAGTGAGTGGACAGTGAATGGACAGTGAGTGGACAGTGAGTGGACAGTGAGTGGGCAGTGAGTGGACAGTGAGTGGACAGTGAGTGGCAGTGAGTGGACAGTGAGTGGACAGTAAGTGGCAGTGAGTGGACAGTGAGTGGACAGTGAGTGGACAGTGAATGGACAGTGAGTGGACAGTGAGTGGACAGCGAGTGGACAGTGAGTGGCAGTGAGTGGACAGTGAGTGGACAGTGAGTGGACAGCGAGTGGCAGTGAGTGGACAGTGAATGGACAGTGAATGGACAGTGAGTGGACAGTGAGTGGACAGTGAGTGGCAGTGAATGGACAGTGAATGGACAGTGAATGGACAGTGAGTGGCAGTGAGTGGACAGTGAGTGGACAGTGAGTGGACAGTGAGTGGACAGTGAGTGGCAGTGAGTGGACAGTGAGTGGACAGTGAATGGACAGTGAGTGGACAGTGAGTGGACAGTGAGTGGCAGTGAGTGGACAGTGAGTGGACAGTGAGTGGCAGTGAATGGACAGTGAGTGGACAGTGAGTGGGCAGTGAGTGGACAGTGAGTGGACGTGAGTGGACAGTGAGTGGACAGTGAGTGGCAGTGAGTGGACAGTGAGTGGACAGTGAATGGACAGTGAGTGGACAGTGAGTGGACAGCGAGTGGCAGTGAGTGGACAGTGAGTGGACAGTGAGTGGCAGTGAATGGACAGTGAGTGGGCAGTGAGTGGCAGTGAGTGGACAGTGAGTGGCAGTGAGTGGACAGTGAGTGGCAGTGAATGGACAGTGAATGGACAGTGAGTGGCAGTGAGTGGACAGTGAGTGGACAGTGAGTGGGCAGTGAGTGGACAGTGAGTGGGCAGTGAGTGGTAGTGAGTGGACAGTGAGTGGTAGTGAGTGGACAGTGAGTGGCAGTGAGTGGGCAGTGAGCGGACAGTGAGTGGACAGTGAGTGGACAGTGAGTGGGCAGTGAGTGGCAGTGAGTGGACAGTGAGTGGCAGTGAGTGGACAGTGAGTGGACAGTGAGTGGACAGCGAGTGGCAGTGAGTGGACAGTGAATGGACAGTGAATGGACAGTGAGTGGACAGTGAGTGGACAGTGAGTGGCAGTGAATGGACAGTGAATGGACAGTGAATGGACAGTGAGTGGCAGTGAGTGGACAGTGAATGGACAGTGAGTGGACAGTGAGTGGACAGTGAGTGGCAGTGAGTGGACAGTGAGTGGACAGTGAATGGACAGTGAGTGGACAGTGAGTGGACAGCGAGTGGCAGTGAGTGGACAGTGAGTGGACAGTGAGTGGCAGTGAATGGACAGTGAGTGGACAGTGAGTGGGCAGTGAGTGGACAGTGAGTGGACGTGAGTGGACAGTGAGTGGACAGTGAGTGGCAGTGAGTGGACAGTGAGTGGACAGTGAATGGACAGTGAGTGGACAGTGAGTGGACAGCGAGTGGCAGTGAGTGGACAGTGAGTGGACAGTGAGTGGCAGTGAATGGACAGTGAGTGGGCAGTGAGTGGACAGTGAGTGGCAGTGAGTGGACAGTGAGTGGGCAGTGAGTGGGCAGTGAGTGGACAGTGAGTGGCAGTGAGTGGACAGTGAGTGGACAGTGAGTGGACAGTGAGTGGCAGTGAGTGGACAGTGAGTGGGCAGTGAGTGGACAGTGAGTGGACAGTGAGTGGACGTGGTGTTAGTGTTACAGCTGATCTGTGTGAGTATTAAACTCTTTATTTATGAAAAGTCGTACAGGAGGGTGTAAAATTGGGCCCTACAGGTCAAACGGGGGACAGGTGAATGTGTCTGAGGATCATAGGGAACTCTCCACCTCTACTCTGCTGCTGTCCTTGGTGTCTCTGGTGTGACTGTCAGCGGGCTTGCCGTTCAGTCCGTTGACGGTCTGTAGCTGTCCCGGTTTAACAGCGAGTATGTCCTCCATCTCTCTGTCTGGCATGAGCGGGACTTTATTAATCTTAGCAAAGCTCTGGCTGATCTCCACAAATGTCTTGTTCTTAGTCTCTGGGAGGACGACCAGCAGGTAGACGGCTCCGAGGACACAGACCACCACGAAGACCATGAAGGTGAACGTCTGGAGCGAATCCTACAGGAACACAGACAGGAACACGTTACTCTACAGACAGTGTGTAATGACTAGTCTCTCTGGGCCTATACTGAGGGTGAACCTAGCTTAGGGTAAGGGTTAAGGTTAAACTTAGGCTTAGTGTAATGGTTAAGGTTAGACTTAGTGAAAGGGTTAAAGTTAGACTTAGTGTAAGGGCTAAATTTAAGGTTAACCTTAGTGTATGGGTTAGAGTTGAGGTTGGTGTAAGGGTTTAGGGTTAGGCTTAATGTAAGTGTTAAGGTTAAGCTTAATGCAAAGGTTAAGGTTAAATTTAATGTAAGGATTAAAATTAGGGTTAATGTAAGGATTAAGGTTAATGTAAGGACTAAGGTTAGGGTTAGGGTTAGGGTTAGAGTTAGGGTTAGGGTTAGGGTTAGGGTTAGGTTAGGTAGAAATTACAATGACTTCCCCCACAACGATCTAGGGTTAGGGTTAGAGTTAGGGTTAGGGTTAGGGTTAGAGTTAGGGTTAGGGTTAGGGTTAGAGTTAAGGTTAGGGTTAGGGTTAGGGTTAGGGTTAGAGTTAGGGTTAGGGTTAGGGTTAGGGTTAGAGTTAGGGTTAGGGTTAGGGTTAGGGTTAGGGTTAGAGTTAGGGATAGGGTTAGGGTTAGGGTTAGGGTTAGGGTTAGGGTTAGGGTAAGGGTTAGGGTTAGGGTTAGGGTTAGAGTTAGGGATAGGGTTAGGGTTAGTGTTAGAGTTAGAGTTAGGGTTAGAGTTAGAGTTAGGGTTAGAGTTAGAGTTAGAGTTAGGGTTAGGGTTAGGGTTAGTGTTAGGGTTAGGTTTGTTTAAGGGTTAGGGTTAGAGTTAGGGTTAGGGTTAGGGTTAGGGTTAGGGTTAGGGTTAGAGTT
>CM038719.1:43549721-43650364 GCA_021613375.1 Megaleporinus macrocephalus | reverse complement strand
CATTGAAAGTAGAGTTTTTTGTTCTCTGCTGTAGTTATGTATAAGTTATCATTGGAAATATTTATTTTTCCTTAGATAGCAATGAAATGCCTATTAGCCTATTGCATCAGGTACTCCGGTTATACTTCCAAAAATATCCATAAATACTACTTACCTACGTACTTACTTAACATTTTCAGCCCCTGAATTAATTCAATTATTTAAAATGTGTAATTAACTTACTATGTGATTTTCAATGAACACAAAATTTCAAGCAGCCACAAATTATTTTATTCTAAATCTGACTGACACTGCAAACGGGGGTATATGTTAGTATTAATATATATATATTAAGGAGGTACATTATGTTGGACTTATATATCAAAGCAGTGTCGTGTGGTAGATGGCCAGGCTCAGAATGTAAACTAAATCTTCTTAATTCTTGTTTAAACCGTACCTGATGGTCATGCAGCTCATGTGAGCACCAGAAGTGGCCCAGATCTGTTGGAGACATGTGGACCACCTGAGCAGTTTTAACATGTGGGCCACTTTTGGCTCATGTGCCGTGTCGGTGATAGCAGTACCAACATGTTTGTGCCAGAAGTGACCCAGATCTGATCTGAGACGAGTGTACATTTTACATAGTGTTCACCATAAACCTGCAACAGAAACAGTATATCAGACCATACAGGAGCTCCACTGACCACTCCATCAGCTCCACTGACCACACAGGAGCTCCAATGACCATCCATCAGCTCCACTGACCACTCCATCAGCTCCACTGACCACACAGGAGCTCCAATGACCATCCATCAGCTCCACTGACTACTCCATCAGCTCCACTGACCACTCTATCAGCTACACTGACCACACAGGAGCTTCACTGACCATCCATCAGCTCCACTGACCACACAGGAGCTCCACTGACCATCCATCAGCTCCACTGACTACTCTATCAGCTCCACTGACCACTCTATCAGCTACACTGACCACACAGGAGCTCCACTGACCACTCCATCAGCTCCACTGACCATCTATCAGCTCCACTGACCACACAGGAGCTCCACTGACCATCCATCAGCTCCACTGACTACTCTATCAGCTCCACTGACCACTCTATCAGCTACACTGACCATACAGGAGCTCCACTGACCACTCTATCAGCTCCACTGACCACACAGGAGCTCCAATGACCATCCATCAGCTCCACTGACTACTCCATCAGCTCCACTGACCACTCTATCAGCTACACTGACCACACAGGAGCTTCACTGACCATCCATCAGCTCCACTGACCACTCCATCAGCTCCACTGACCACTCTATCAGCTACACTGACCACACAGGAGCTCCACTGACCATCCATCAGCTCCACTGACCACTCCATCAGCTCCACTGACCATCCATCAGCTCCACTGACCACTCATCAGCTCCACTGACCACACAGGAGCTCCACTGACCATCCATCAGCTCCACTGACTACTCCATCAGCTCCACTGACCACACAGGAGCTCCACCTACAGACTGTAGTGCATCTGATTCTCTGTATACTTTATTACTCTGTTCTTTAATGATCAGGACCCCCACAGGACCCCCACAGAGCAGATACTATTAGGGAGGTGGGTCATTCTCAGCACTGCTGGAGTGTTTAAACACTGTGTCCACTCATTGTCCACTCTATTAGACACTCCTACTACTTGCTGGTCCACCTTGTAGATGTAAAGTCAGAGACAGTAGCTCATCTGCTGCTGCACAGTTTGTGTTCCTCTAGTTCTTCATCAGTGGACACAGGACGCCGCCCACAGGACACTGCTGTCTGGATAGTTTTGGTTGGTGGACGATTCTCAGTCCAGCAGTGACACTGAGGTGTTTTCACACTCCAGCAGCAGCACTGCTGTGTCTGATCCACTCACACCAGCACAACACACACTAACTAACACACCACCACCAGTCGGTCTCGTTACAGAGATTGTTATAATAAACAAATAAACTCCTTACATGTTTGAATATATAAAGCTGGGTAACTGCAGGCCCTGTGCTCCATCAGTCGTCCGAGTGATTCCTAGTAAACGAGCTAACGGAGTCTGAGTGTGAGCTGTGTCTGATCACTGCTCTACACTGTTTGTGCTGCCGCGGTTCCTGTTTTTATTGTCTGCTTCCTGTTTGTTTTGTGATGTCCAAAGGTGCCAGTTCTCATTACAAACGTATCCCATCATGCCCTGCAGCTTGTTGTGATCCGTGTCATGGCAGCAGGCACGCTTCTGGCTGATTTCCCGAGAGCAGGACGGCAAACTTAGGAAAACGATCAGCTTTCCTCAAAACCGCTCCAACATCCCAAAACTAATTAACATCCAGCAACCAGGACCCAATGAACACACACACACAGATATATATACACACACACACACATACACACACACACACACACAGATATATATACACACACACACACACACATACACCCACACACACACACACACACACACACACACACACACACATACACACACACACACACACACATAGATATATATACACACACACACACACACATACACACACACACACAGATATATATACACACACACACACACACATACACCCACACACACACACACACACACACACACACACATACACACACACACACACACACACACATACACACACACACACACACACACACACATAGATATATATACACACACACACATACACACACACACAGATATATACACACACACACACACACACACACACATAGATATATATACACACACACACACACACACATACACACACACACACACACACACATACACACACACACACACACACACACACACACGCACATAGATATATATACACACACACACACACACATACACACACAGACACACAGATATATATACACACACACACACACACATAGATATATATACACACACACACACATACACACAGATATATATACACACACACACACACATACACGCACACACACATAGATATATACACACACACACACATACACACACACACACACACATAGATATATACACACACACACACATATACACACACACACACACACAGATATATATATATACACACACACACACACACACACACACACACACAGATATATACACACATATATCTATCTATCTATCTATCTATCTGTCTATCTGTCTATCTATCTATCTATCTATCTATCTGTCTGTCTGTCTATCTATCTATCTATCTATCTATCTATCTATCTATCTATCTATCTATCTCTCTCTCTCTGTATCTATCTATCTATCTATCTATCTATCTATCTATCTATCTATCTATCTATCTATCTATCTATCTATCTATCTATCTATCTATCTATCTATCTATCTATCTATCTATCTATCTATCTATCTATCTATCTATCTATCCCCTTCATGAAGCTGCTATTCTGGTTCTGCGTATGGGAAGAAATCAGCAGTGATATTTTTCAGTCTCAAAAGTTACTTTTCTGCTTCTCCTGAACTGAATAACCCCGATGACCCTCAGTGATGTAGAGGTCTGGACTCTGGGGCGTCCAGTCCATTGATCTGAGAACAGTAGCGGCTTGTTTGAATTGCAGATTCTCTTCTTTTCTCTGTAACGATTTCCTGACAGGTACGGCATCCAGTCTCACCATAGCGCCCAGTTATTTCCTCTCAGTAGAAGGTCTGAGGCTCTGCTGCGGATACCGAGCTATGAATGCCAATTTGAACCCCCTCCCACTGCCGGACCCTCACTCTGGGTCCAACTCTTGTTTTATCTAAAGTCGTTTTGTTGAAAGGGTTCTCTACACCTTTCTTTTCTCTCTTTCCTTTTTCAGTGCAGCAACGGCAACATGGGGCGTCAGCATCGCTTCACAGAGCAGCTACTGTCTAGAGTTACAGTTCTGATTTACACTGTTTACACTGTGATAGGATTACACAACCGAGAGAAACCATACAATGTGTGTGTGTGTGCTTGGTGAGGTACAGAGACTCACTAGTGTGTTTGTGTTTACAGTGATTGTTAATGCTGGGTAAATTGTGCAGTTACAGCTTCATTAATCCATATACTCACATCAGATTCACATCCTATTCCCCAGCTTCTCATTCCAGTCCACCTTAAATACTGCAGCCCCAGCTTTTAGGATGTAACTGCTGTGCTATTTACGGTGGAGCAGGAAGATCTGAATGAGAAGCTGGTGAATATGTGAATAGAAGAGACTCACTGATGGGGTTCCTGATGGATGTGATTGTGTTTGTACTGGAGTTCGGAGCTGAACTCTGTGATGTCTTTACAGTGTCCTCCTGCTTCGGCCAGCCAACCAGCACCATCACAGTTATAAACCAGTTACCAGTAAGTTACAGAGAGCTTCTGGTCAGCCCAGCTATATTACTGTACGTCTGAAGATTATAACAGAACAAATCTGGTGGAAATCAGTTGGTATGGTGCATAAATGTAAATATATATATATATATATATATATATATATATATATATATATATATATATATATATATATATATATATATATTATAACTCCTGAATAAGCTAGAATAAGCAATCTGGAGAGTCCTGAGAATTCCCGGCAGGCTGGTAATGTTTTTGTTCACTTACTGCAGGCAGCTGAATCAACTTGCACGTATGAGCAACCATAAACACTACATCCAGGCAGAGCCGGTGCCTCCATACAGGCCAACCTGGCCGGTACAATGTACTGAACTAAGAACTTGATAGCATTGAAAGCTGAAGATCTATCTGCTCGGCTGGCGACTTCTTGTCTTACATAGGCAGGGGCAATACCAGCGAGGAGGTGCAAGTTGTTTATGTTTGTAGGCTTCAAGCAACCAGTGATTAAGCGGCAGGTGTTATTTATTGCTGGGTCTAATTTCTTGGCATGGGATGATCTCTGTGTTGTAGCACAGAGCCAAAGCAGTAGATCTTAGCGCGAGTGCTGTAGCTCCCCATTTGGAGTGGGTCAACTTCCGAAGGATGTTGTTTCAGGAGTTTACTTTCAGTTTGGTGGTTTTGACGTGTTCCGTATAGGAAAGGGTACGGATCCAATGTTACACCCAGGTAGACAGGGTTGGTGCAATGCTCAAGAGCTGTTCCAGACCATAAGATGTTAAGGGGTCAGTTTGCTCCCCAGTTCCTGAGATGGAACGAGTAGATGTGGGTCTTCGCAGGGTTTGCGTGTAGATGGTTGTGCTCATAGTATAGGTGTAACTCATCCAGCTAAGGTGATGAGCTTCTACAGCTTCAAACGTACTCTGCTGGGTTGTTACACAGAGGTCATCAGCGTAGATGAACGTCTCAGTGTTCTGGTCCATTGGTTGGTCATTGGTGTAGATGTTATGTAGTAGTAGTTATAAATATGTAGTATCTTTGAGAAGGGCTCCGATAAGGTCTGTGAGTGCCTGGTCTTTTGTCATCTCCAAGATCTTTGGAACTACACTCAATCACTCAGAACTAGCTTTTCATGTGGTGGGAACTTATAAATCTGAAAGTTCAGGAGTTCAGAGAAGAGAGTGTAATTTTACTCGATACTAAACCAAACACACAAGAGCAGACGTGCAGGATTGGATTAAACAGTGTGGAACCGTATATCCAGTTAATCCCGAGAGAAGAACAACACAGCACAGGTGGTTTGTGGCTACGTTATGTTAATTAGTAAATTGGTTCAACAAGACTTGCTTCATTAATTTAGTCATATGTGCCAGAAACTAATAATTAGATTTAATTACCACAAAGGAAGCTGTGGACGCTTTATAGTTAGTGATGGTTGTTTGTGTGAATGAAGCTTTCTGATTGGTTGGTATGTGTAGGGTACGAAAGGTGGTTGTACCACTTAAAAAAATAGGCTACAGTCTATAACAAGTCCCAAGTCTGGCTCCACCTACTGGCCAAATAAACTGACCAGGCCCTCAGTACAGATTTAAACTCTACAGAGAAAATCTTTTCCTACATTAAGTGTAAACTGACTCGGCAGTGGTGAAGCCCTTAGCGTGTTGTTCACGTTTAACTTCACTAATTATAGAAACAAAGGAAAACGCTTCTCAGACTAACTCACTGAGTTTAATTACTTGCTGTTAAAACCATTAAAAGCTTGATGTTCTGTTATTTTCTGCTTACGTGGCTTTGCCTGGGACTTTACTGCGGACGCAGTCGGCCGCGGCTGGACTCTCTCCTTGGCTTTCTCCTTCAGAAGACCTGCATCAAGAGCTAGTTATCCATTTAGTTACCCACTCAGTGCTGGACTCTCTCCTTGGCTTTCTCCTTCAGAAGCTCACATTAAGAGCTAGTTATCCATTTAGTTACCCACTCAGTGCTGGACTCTCCATTTAGCGTGATGTGCCATGCGTTTCAATTCCTGCCCATAAAAATTCACAGTGCTGCTGCTTCTTCTCCGACATGGAATTTTTGTGGAATGTGCTCCTCCATCTAAACACACCCTAATCCTAGTCTTAGATTCAGTAACTATAGCAACAGTTACTCACAGGGTTTTTCAACAAACAGCTTTGGTCCTGAAAGTATATGAAAACCAACACACGGATCTACAAACATTTTTACACACACAAAAAGGTGTGAGTGTGTGTGTGAGTGTGTGTGTGTGTGTGTGTGTGTGTGAGTGTGTGTGTGAGTGTGTGTGTGTGTGTGTGTGTGTGTGTGTGTGTGTGAGTGTGTGTGTGTGTGTGTGTGTGTGTGTGTGTGTGTGTGTGTGTGTGTGTGTGTGAGTGTGTGTGTGTGTGTGTGTGTGTGTGTGTGTGTGTGTGTGTGTGTGTGTGTGTGTGTGAGTGAGTGTGTGTGTGTGAGAGAGAGAGAGAGAGAGTGTGTGTTTGAGGATTATGGTCTTGGCAGGATGACAGTGGGACCCAGCAGAGCATGAAGAGAGCACTGCAGGGAGGAAGACACAAACACACACACAAACACATTTGTTTTTGTGAATTGTAGGGACATCACCCAGAGTTCCATTCATTTCCTGGTGACCTAGAATCAGGACTATTATTAGCTATATCTCAACTTTAGCCTGACCTTAAGATCTAACGATTTACATCGTGGGGACCAGCTGTGTGTGTGTGTGTGCCAGGTTTATGTCACATTATAGGGTATACTCCTCTTGTGGGGTTTGATAGGTCCCCACAAACCTGGCACACACACACATAAGGGACACGCATCCATCATATTATGTCATCTGTGGTACAGGAGCCACGATTATCAGCACTAAAGTCATTAACTAAGACATTTTGAGCAGATAGATCTTCATCACGCAGAGCACATTCAACTGAATTAGCTGCAAAGTTTCTGAATCTCTATAAAAAAATTACATATTTAAACTTTTTAACTTTAAACTGAAATCATCCAGCTTTAAGTGATGATATGATTATAATTATATGGTAAACTAATATTACCAGATGTTTCAGTAGTGACTGTTTTGGAATTTTAGGTTATTTTGAGCAGAATTTGTGACACGGGGACAGGGGTGGCTCACATAAAGCTCTACCTGTGGACTATAAATCAGATAATCAGATATTTCAGCACATATAAGGACTACAGTTTTAGTTTAATAGTTAAATAATATAATAAATAAATAATATATAGTTAAATAATATAATAAAATTAAATAAGTTCCATGTAGTGTCTGAATGAGGAACTGCAGTGTCCTGTTACCAAGTGGGCACGCGCAGGGCTGCAGCATTCCTGACCCCCAAAATATGGATAATATGATTACGTCAAAGTTTATTTATCACATACAAAGTCATACACGGTACAACTAGCAGTGAAATACTTCAATGACTGCAGCTCACATGAAACAATAAGAGATCTGAATTCACAAGAACATGCAGATCCTCATCCACCATGTTTCATTTAAGATGCATTAGTATCAGCGAAGTAGATTAGAACATTATTTTGGTTACCATCATATCCTTATTTATTTTTGGTTAATTTTTGCAGAACTGTTGAATTTATTTTATTTTATCAGAATGACTTACAGGAACTGTTTGCCAGATCTGAAATCTTAATAAAAATAAATAAAATATAAAAAATAGGAATAATAAGAAGAAAATAAAAATAAAAGTAATTAGGTTTAAGTTTCAATATAGGACACAGACAGGAGTGAGGATTGTAGACTAAAAAGAATGAAAGTGCAACTCGTGCTGTGCAGCTGATCTGAAGTCCTGTACGTGTCTGCGGGGGGTTCTGCTAAATTAGGATAATATTGGCCAATAGGTGATCATATATCTGGGTTGGAAATTGGCAAACAATCCTGCCACCTCTGAAGCTCTTTCACGTCAAGTTATGCTGTTATTAAGATTTAACTCCAGTGGGATAAACATAAGCCTTAAAGAATCATCCAGCCCATTATTCCACCTCTACCAAACTTAGCAGTATCCATTCAGGCAGGCAGTGTTTACCTGCCATCGCCCCAACCCAATCACCCAATCCTACATTTCTTGACATCTTTGATCAAAACAAACCATTTGCAGAGTTTAGTTTAGTAAATAGACTATAGTTCAGGTTTTAAAGCAGGACCATGGTTTCCATTATAAAGCCTCTAAAATCTCAGCTGCAGTTTCTGTGTAGATAAATATATTCAAACCATCAACACAGCAGCAGCGGCGGCTCCACGAAGCAGCTCCAGAAATCTCCCCACTTAATGGAGTGGAACTGAACTGAATGGCAAAACTGTGTTAGTCAGAGTAAACAGTTTGCTTTTCACCGACACTCACAAACAGCTCTGACATTAAAAACACTGGAGTGGAACCGGATCCGGCTCAGGTGCTAGATTAGATGAGACTTCATTACAGAGCAGCTTGTTTTACTGCACTTGTTTTATTAAGCATCACTTTAACTTTCAGGAGCCAGTAATTGTTTTTTTTATTTATTTATTTTGGGTGGCACTTCACAGATCGGTAATAAGTAGATAATAATATGTTAATTTACTGATAATTTATTATACTTTAATTCAATGTCAATATCTTAGTAGGTACTAAATAATGTTTTAATATTAATAATAATATTAAAAACAATAAAATAGTTTGTTAAGTATATATAATTGGGTACTAACTGTTCAGTATTACTGGCTGATAGTTTTAAACAGTAGAAAATATATAATTATTGTCTATTTCACTGTCAACTAATTACCACCATGATTACTAACTAATTATTAATTAAGAATAAGAAAGCCTGGTGTGTAAATTTTAAGCAACTGAAACTTCCTACTATTATTTTACCATTTCACTACAAATTTGTTACAACTACTATTACTCACTACTAATTATTTATTAATAACTATCAAAAATAAATCCAAAGATGTCAGTTTGCCATCATGTCTGTATTTATTTGTGGTTAATTCTTGCAGATCTATTGTATTTATCTGGCTATTTTTTTCCAAAATGATTTAGAGAAACAATTTTTCTGTTTTCATGGATGTTTTCTGATTGGTGTCCTCTCCTCAGCCATGAGATCTATGTCTATTTCACTGATGTGCTAAAAATGGTTCACCATATATGGTCCTTTGGTGGTCCCTGTGAATAGAGTTGACCCCCCAAGATGTTCAGATACTGTAAACGTACAAATATCTTAGCCAGTTTAAATATCTCATCTCTAAATTCTTTATGTTTTCTGTATATTGAAGTTATTTTGATGTATAATCTATATATTAATTTCACTCTCTAGATACAATAGTGCATGACAGTGTAATGGTAATGGTTGAATAATGTATAGTGGGTGCTGAATAATGATTTTCCAGATAAATAATAAACCTGCAGCTGAAAGAGAATAATTCTGGACCTCCATCTCAGAAGAGCTTCTGTAGCTTCTGTGTAATTGAGCTTCGTCACAGCGGAACACGACGCGTTCTTCTTAACAAGAAAATGCAGATCCTCATCCTTCATGTTTAATTTTAGATACATTAGTTTCAGCAAAGTGGGTTAGAGCATTACCTTGTCAAGACATGGTTATGACATCATCGTCAAGACAGGTGACTTTGAATAGATCCAAAGATTTGCCATCATGTCCTTATTTACTGTTGGTTCGTTCTTGCAGATCTTTTGTATTTATTTTATTATCTGAGTAGTTCTTTTTCAGAATCAGAATCAGAATCAGACTTTATTTGCCAAGTATGCTCACATATACAAGGAATTAGTTTTTGGTTACATAATTTTTCCAGAATTACTTAATATTTTAATACATGACGATCAGAACCCAACTTGCAATTCACTATTCTGATCTGTGCAGTATTGTGTAGTATTGTGTCTTTTGTTCTTTACATTGGGTGTAGTTTTTAGGATGAACAGAGCAAAAGTAATGGCACAAAGTTACTTCTGGTTTTATTGACTTACATTAAAAGTAATGTATGTTTTTTTTGTCAAAAATGGACAAATATACACAAACAATGCAAAAGACTCAGCTTCTTACTTACAAACACAAATATGTAATATAAATCTACTTGGTGGTGATCTACATATATATATATATATATATATATATATATATATATATATATATATATATATATATATATATATATATATATATACACACAAATATATATGCCAACAATGCTTCTTACTCACAAACACACATATGTAATATATATATATAGGCATATACATACCACACAGTAGATCTCATTAAATTTCCTCTTTACAGACACTGGAGTTTCTACTAAAGACTGAGTAAACTGATAAATTAACATTAGAAGCTACTGATTAATCTCAGCATCAGTAAACAGTGTGGAGACACGAGTGAACTGAACGATCTGTTCAGTAGTGCTGGATTAAGGTGACCAGGGCCCCTAAGTTACACTTTGAATGGCTCCCCAACCCTCCCACTTCCCCTCAGCCCAAACACCCCCCCCCACCAAACATAGAAACATCCTATCTATGTACTATATGATATACAAACTTACCAGAAATATAAGATAGTATTAGAATTACAAACACCTGTTTTGGATCTTCTGACAGGTAAACAGGTAAACACCACTACAAAGAGCGTACTACCCGCTGGATAACGCTGGCAGTGCTGCAGCAGCAGCTTTAAAAGATGAACAAAGAGAAAACCTTGAGCCTGAACCAGTCCAGCGTGGGGTATGGGTGTTCTCTCGTTATCCAGTTTCCCGGCTGTAGTTTCACTGCAGCTCAAACACTGGAGCTCTGAGGAGCTTCAAAGCACCACCTCGTTTATTTATGGATTCAAAGTAAATGAAACAGAAAGTAAGGGGAACTAGAGGAGCTCTGAGGTGGATGAAGGTAGGAAGGTAGTTTTCCTAACCAACCTTTCCATCCACTCTTCTCACTTTCCCAGAAGCAGGAGGGACCCTCAGACTACTTAACGGCATAGGGACCCTACTTTCCAAAACATTTGACATCACAGTCCGGAGGTAGCATATTCTCAGAATACAGCAATGTGTATCATCACTGTCGAAATAAACCCAAGTATTAATTTTACTTTATGGTGAAAGAACCAATAGAAAAGCTCCAAAGTAACTTCTGGTTCCATAGACTTACATTAAATGTAAGGTAAGTTTTTGGATTCTCCTTTAAAGTTGAGAGTTTGGAGAAATTTGAATTACATTTGATTAGAGCTAGTATTCAGAACGCAGTTATACTTCTGGGAGAATACTTTTAGAACATCTACTCTCTGAGTTTATTGTATATATACCATCTTTCATACAGTTACCTCAGCAACACATAGTTTACTAAGTATTTTATATTCAGTGCATACATCGTATAGACATACCGTCTTCACAAACACTGAGTTTCTACTGAAGACTGAGTGACTGATACATGAAGAGCTACTCATTCATCTCAGAATCAGTAAACTGTGTGGAAGGATGGGGGGGGGGCTGGGTTAAGGCGAATAGGGACCGCTAGGTTACACTTTCAATGGGATCACTCCTGCTTATACCCCACAACACAAACACACCCTCCACCGAACACACCCCTGAACATGCTGATCTATAAGCTATGGATATCTATCAGATATACATGTATTAGATATACAAACATAATAAAAATAATTGACATTTTAGCCTTGAACACAACAATATCTTACCGGCTGCTTCCCCCACCGTCTGGACTCGTTACCCCCCCAGAAGTAGAACAACATTTTTTTTAAAATGTGTGATTGTAAGGAATTCAAGCATCTACAGCCTGTAACATCTCCTCAAGCACACATTGAAAACGATTTTCAGATCAGACGTTCCGAAACACAAATGTTGTTGTTTGTACAGTGAGGAGTTGAGAAGTACTGAGAGGAGAGAGTAACTGAGTAGTTATAGTCTGTACAGAAACAGCTATCAGCCTCAGAGGCTCAGCAGATCCTTCAAACACCAAACGTTCTTCAGTTGCATCATTTCAAACATCCTTCTTGCATCTTCTTTTTAAAGAGTGTAACAAGCTCTCCAGCCGTCAGTCCTCAGAAGCCATGGGGGGCTTTAATCTACGGGGCCACGGGGGACCACCGGAGCCAAAGGCTGATCTATAGACTCCGCCGGTCTATGAATGCGGAGGCCATGGAGGCGCTTTAAACAGAGCGACTGAACTCCGCTACAGTCCGTCTGGACATAAAGACGGAAACACCTCTGATCTCTTCTTCTCTTTCATGTTGTGTTCCGGTGAAGGACGCTATACTCATTCTTCTCTTTTATGCGATAATGACAGGTGTCAATCAAATCAGTGTCACCATGGAGACAGCTCTATCCTCTCAGCCAGTCTGTGGGGACCTGTGGGAGTTGTGGGGAATGATTGACAGCTCCTGGGGGAAGGCGGAGCTTTTAGAGTAAGATTACACACACACACACACACACACATTCATACAAACACACATCAGCAAACAAACACACACACACAAACACACAAAAATTCACACACACACACACACACACACACACACACACACTCAAACCAACACACACATTCATACCAACACACACACATACACAAATTCATACAAACACACACAAATTAATGCATGCACACACACACAAACACACACATTTATACAAACACATGCATACACACACATTCATACAAACACATACATTCATACAAACACACACATTCATACAAACACACTATACAAATTAAAATAAACACATACAAACACACACACACACACATATTAATGCACACACAAACACACACATTCATACAAACACATACATTCATACAAACACACACATTCATACAAACACACTATACAAATTAAAATAAACACATACAAACACACACACACACACATATTAATGCACACACAAACACACACATTCATACAAATACATGCACACATACACAAATTAATACAAACAAATTCATGCACACACATAAAAACACACATTCATACAAACAAGCACAAATTCATACACACACACACACAAACACACACATTAATACAAACACATGTGCACACACACACACACACATTCATGCACACACACACATTCATAAAACCACACACATTGATGCAAACACACACACACACACACACACACACAAATTAAAATAAACACCTACAAATACATACACACACATTCATACAAACACACCCATTCATACAAACACACACACACAAATTAAAATAAACACCTACAAACACACACACACACACACACACACACACACACACATTCATACAAACACACACATTCATACAAACACACACACACACACACAAATTAAAATAAACACCTACAAACACACACACACACACACACACACACACATTCATACAAACACACACATTCATACAAACACACACACACACACACAAATAAAATAAACGCCTACAAACACATACACACACACACACACACACATTCATACAAACACACACACACACAAATTAAAATGAACACCTACAAACACACACACACACACATTCATACAAACACACACATTCATACAAACACACACACACACAAATAAAATAAACGCCTACAAACACATACACACACACACACACACACACATTCATACAAACACACACATTCATACAAACACACACACACACACATAAAATAAACGCCTACAAACACACACACAGAGTAAACTTGACCTGGGATGTTTTTCTCTGGACAGCGAGGATATAAATACAGAAACTGACAGAAGAGAGTAGATGGAATAGTTATAGTCAGTATAGTCATAGCTACTGGCCTCAAAGAGTGGGGAGATCCTTCAGAGACACCAAACATTCTTCTACTGCATCATATCAAACAACTTTCCAGCATCTTCCTTTTAAAGAGTGGTCCAGGGTGATCCAGGTTGTTTGCATGCACACATAAACTTGCACACCCACACATGCACCCACATATATGTATACACACACAAACACACCCACGAATGCACAGATACACACACACTTAAACAAGTTGCTATTTTTATAATAATAGAAATGTTGGAAATGGGAATGTCATGTTATTTACTGTAAATAAACTGACCGGGTTACAATGTCTACAACACAAATACACAATTTTATTTATGATCCAAAACCAGCAGTGAACCTACATGTACTTTGGATGTTCTATCAGCGCCACAGTTCTGTCTCAGCACGTCTCTCTAGAGCTTCACATCCCTCAACGAGTCTGTTTACACGGTTATAACTTAAACAGAAGTCAAAGAGTTCCTGTGGTCCCCACAAAGACAGAAACAAACACATACTCACACAGCCCCGAACACTCTCTTGTTCTTAGATTTAGAGGTCAGAGGTCAGTGTCGGTCACTTCTGTCTAAGTGGGTCACTTACCTCAATTGAAACAGGAAGAAACAGCATGATCTTTCTGCACCCCATTATTTCCCTTCAGCAGAAAGCTGCCGTCCCAAAGTCTAAAATTAACACAAGGTCTAACCTCCCACCCACTCAGCAAGGGCACAAATAGCTGTTGTTGGTGCCGCTGGGGTAAATCTCCAAACGCAGCAGCTCTCCGACGCTCATGTCAAGGAAAAGAAAGCCCAAGGTCTGCCACGCAAAGTCTTCCAACACACACACACACACACACACACACACACACACACTCTTTAGTCCTTTATTTCACCACAGACCGACTAATTAACTCTAACGTGTCTGACTTTTAAAATGTGTAATGAATTATTAAAATCAAACAACATCCACCCAACTGGAAACACTTCCAATAGCCCTCCTGATAAACACCTACATCAGTAAAGACATCTGTTATCAGTTATTAGGAGCTACAAGAGGTTGATGGTCAGAGTTGATCACTGTAATAGTCAGAGTTGATCACTGTAATAGTCAGAGTTGATCACTGTAATGGTCAGAGTTGATCAATGTAATGGTCAGAGTTGATCACTGTAATAGTCAGAGTTGATCACTGTAATGGTCAGAGTTGATCACTGTAATAGTCAGAGTTGATCACTGTAATAGTCAGAGTTGATGACTGTGATGGTCAGAGTTGATCACTGTAATAGTCAGAGTTGATGACTGTAATGGTCAGAGTTGATCACTGTAATAGTCAGAGTTGATCACTGTAATAGTCAGAGTTGATGACTGTAATGGTCAGAGTTGATCACTGTAATAGTCAGAGTTGATGACTGTAATGGTCAGAGTTGATCACTGTAATAGTCAGAGTTGATCACTGTAATGGTCAGAGTTGATCACTGTAATAGTCAGAGTTGATCACTGTAATAGTCAGAGTTGATCACTGTAATAGTCAGAGTTGATCACTGTAATAGTCAGAGTTGATGACTGTGATGGTCAGAGTTGATCACTGTAATAGTCAGAGTTGATCACTGTAATGGTCAGAGTTGATGACTGTAATAGTCAGAGTTGATCACTGTAATGGTCAGAGTTGATCACTGTAATGGTCAGAGTTGATCACTGTAATAGTCAGAGTTGATCACTGTAATAGTCAGAGTTGATCACTGTAATGGTCAGAGTTGATGACTGTAATAGTCAGAGTTGATGACTGTAATGGTCAGAGTTGATCACTGTAATAGTCAGAGTTGATCACTGTAATAGTCAGAGTTGATGACTGTAATGGTCAGAGTTGATGACTGTAATAGTCAGAGTTGATGACTGTAATGGTCAGAGTTGATGACTGTAATAGTCAGAGTTGATGACTGTAATGGTCAGAGTTGATCACTGTAATGTCAGAGTTGATCACTGTAATAGTCAGAGTTGATCACTGTAATAGTCAGAGTTGATGACTGTAATGGTCAGAGTTGATCACTGTAATGGTCAGAGTTGATCGCTGTAATGGTCAGAGTTGAACACTAATGGTCAGAGTTGATCACTGTAATAGTCAGAGTTGATCACTGTAATAGTCAGAGTTGATCACTGTAATGGTCAGAGTTGATCGCTGTAATGGTCAGAGTTGATCACTGTAATAGTCAGAGTTGATCACTGTAATAGTCAGAGTTGATGACTGTAATGGTCAGAGTTGATCACTGTAATGGTCAGAGTTGAACACTAATGGTCAGAGTTGATCACTGTAATAGTCAGAGTTGTTCACTGTAATAGTCAGAGTTGATGACTGTAATAGTCAGAGTTGTTCACTGTAATAGTCAGAGTTGATCACTGTAATGGTCAGAGTTGATCCAACATACACACATATGTGATATATATATATGGTTGCTATCCAATATATATATATATATATTATATATATATATATATATATATATATATATATATATATAAATATATAAATATATGGCAGACTCAATCTAGACCTTGAGACCTTTGAGCTTCAGGTACAGCTCAGTGGGACCTTGGTCCTTCAAGATACACGAAAGGCAAGTGTCAGAATGTTCTTCATGCTGGAGAATAGATGGTGGAATGAAGTTCCACTGGCTGTCCGAACAGCAGAATCTGTCACCGTGTGAAGCACTTATGAGAACTAATCTACTGTATTACTGAAGTGAGTCACACTGCACTTACACTGCTCTGAACTCTTTATCTTCTATATATGAGCTCTGGCTGGCTATTACTAGGTGCTGCACTTCTACTCTATGTCATTTTCTCTCCAGGTATCAGCGCTGTCCCTCATTTCTGGCCATGTTTGAGGTCAGGAGGAGTTTGGACTTGAACCTGGTTGTACCAGCTAGAGATACATACTCTAACTGAACACAAAGCACTGCTATAGGTCGCTCTAGATCAGAGTGCTATGTTTAGAAATGCCATAAATGTATTCTATATGGATTCTACAGCAACGATCTCCTACATGATGGTACGTGACGCCACATAACACTGCACGGAGTGACCCAGCATGTCTGGTGTGCGGTGGTCGGAAGGAAGGAGCACAAGGAATTAAATAAAGAAAGGCCAACACTTGTGGCTCAGAGTCCTACAAACGAAGATCAGATGTTGGTCCAGAAGAAGAGTCTTTCTACAGCCCGCGCCGCTCATGTTTACCAGCGTGCCTGTGTTTGTTGAGGGTGCTCGCACTGTCATATGTATATATACACACTGTATGATGGATTTTTCTTCTGATGGTGAACAAAAGCCCAGAACAGCTGACCTTCTGAATTATTGAGAAATCATACAGGATTGAGAAATGTCTCGTTCCCAGAGGCCCCCCAACACCGTGGACAGCATGTGTTGCATGCATGAGAAGTGTGAGTTGCTCTGATTCATGGTGACATTTTCACTACCGCACCAATAAATCCATCTTAGCTTTATCTTTTAAGGGTGGAGGCTAAAGCGAGGCTAGTGAGCTGAGCACACGCTTAAATCACAGATACTGACCACCCTTTGTACGGCCAGTAGCTTATCACAAACCGACTACTGAGCTGGGAGACGGGACCTGACCGCTCGTTAGATTATCACACACTCAGCATACCGGACGGGTCTTCCTCGGTTTTATTAGAAATGTAGAAATCGGGGGAACACAGTGTGAATTAAATAAATAAAAACAGGTAATTAATGATAACATTGACTGAAGAAAGCTTTTCTCTGCAGTGTAAATGTAGTTAATAAGCCAAAACATGTTTACAGTTTTACATCTAAGGCTTCTAAAATCTACCTGGTTGCAGACAGTTAAGGAAAATAAAAAGAGAATGTTCTCTTTTTTAGACTTATCACCGTTTTGCTGCTAATAAGAAGACATATGCAGCCAGATTCCAAAAAAGTTGTGATGCTGTGCAAAATTTCAATAGATTGCAAAGATATGTAAATCATTAAAATTGTATATTTTTGTATATAATATTGGAGAGTTATGGTGTGGAGAACCCCCAAAGAAGAGTACCACCCAGACTGTTGCATGCCCAGAGTGAAGCATGGGGGTGGATCAGTGATGGTTTAGTCTTGGCCCAATACTTGTGCTTGATGGGCGCAGTGATGTTACAGGGGGTGGATGTTTAGCTCTGTGCTCAGCTCTACTGTTAACAGCTCTCTGTATATGTTCTGGAAGCGAGGAGACGATTGCTTTTTCAGATTCAGCTGCTCCTTTGTCCTGTTTCTCCTTCCATAAAGCTCCAGATGTTTTCAGTGGGTGACCAGGGTTCTGGACTGCAGGCGGGCCAGTGTAGCTGCTGGACTCTGTTACTGTGGAGCTGGACAGGATGTGTTGACTGAGTTTCTGAAATAAACAGATCTTCCTGAAACAGACCCATCTGGATGCAGCACCACCGTATATACCGTCCAGCATTAATGGAGCTTCACAGACGAGCAGGTCATCCAGACCACGTTCTCTACTGACCCCACGTACCATCACAGACGCTGGGTTGAAACTGTGTGCTGATAAAAAGCTGGATCTTCTCTTTATCCTCCTGACCCGTTGCTTGCTGGGGTATTCAGATACATCGTATTCTTTTTCATTTCTGAAATAAAAGGGTGTCCTGAGACTTTTGACTCACCCTGTGCATACACCATTCAGGAGTCAGGCATGTGCTATCACCTGGTTTGCCCATGTTAGCCACTTGTGTTATTATAATAGACAGCAGCAGCTCCAGAAGGTCCAGCAGGTCCAGTGCAAAACTCAAGCAGTGAAGTTCTACTTTTCCATCTCTGCAGGGAAGTGACATTCTAATGTGTTCCACTGTTTCTGGGTGGTTTAAGTTCCTGATACCACTTTCTGCATGTCTGGATCTTCTAATAAGAGGAGAAAGTGCCTCGTGTGCACCGATCCCAGCTTCGCCATGATGAAGGTCATAAATCCCCAAGCTGACGTGATTAGCGTGCAGTCACCTCTCCGGCTAATGAGCGCCGCGCCGAGACGGAATAGTGACATTTGCCGCAGGATCTACACACGAACTGTATCTGCAGTGGTACGTGAGGAGGGTTCACCTCTGTGACCTCAGTGGAGAGAAGATCTTCACGTACACACACCTCAGTCTGCTGCTGGTATATTAGCGGCGGAGCCAATCAGAGACGAGTCTGGGTTTTAGGTAGAGTTGGAGGTCTGTAAAGATCAAACCGTACGTTTGGATATTTGATTTGTGAGGGAGTTTAAACACTGCGTGTTCTCGTATTTAAGAACGTTTGAACTCGATATTCCACCAAACGCTGAAGAGGGGAGCGCAGGAAGACCACTGCAGCTGCTTCGTGCAGCAAAACAAGTAAACAAGTTACAGCAGATAAGAAGCAGGAAAGTAACTCTGGGTGGGCTTTGGTGGACCTGTGTAAATCTGAGTGGGCATGGGTGAGGCAGAGTGTGTCTGGGTCGGCCTGGGTGGGCTGGGATGGGTCGGGGGTGGTTCGGGGTGGGTCGGGGTTGCTTTGGCCTGGGTGGGTCGGCCATGGGTGGGAAGGCCTGTGTCGGCCTGGGTGGGTGCGATGGGGTGGGTCGGGGTGGGTTGTTGAGGGTTAGGGTTAGGCCTGGGTGGGTCGGCCTTGGTTGGCAGTGGGGGTTGGTTCGGGGTGGGTTGGGGAGGGTTAGGGTTAGGCCTGGGTGGGCCGCTCTTCAGAGGTAATCTCTAACCTTTAGCCCAGAACTGCCTATAATTTTGGGGGGTGGAGCTTCTGAAGAAGCACTGAAAGGAGCGTATTTATTTTGCTGTTGAGTTTAAATAAAAACAATCATTCTCTCTAATTGATTATTAGGTTTTTAATAATATACTACATAATTTAAGGTGGACAATTTGATGCATGAAATCAAAAATTATATTCCTGACTAAATATAATTGTACTAAAATTGCAAATTATGAAATAAGTATAAAAATTAAACATGTTAATACCTTCACACGTAAACAGAACATTATGGCCAAATATTTAATTGATTATTTTAATCAATTTTAGCATTTGAAATGCATTGAATCACTCCGGTCATAAGCAGTATTATTTATTTTAATATTTATTTATTTATTATTTTAATGGTTTAATATTATAATACTATTGTTTCAAAGATAAATGATATTTGTATGATACACTGAAAAGCTTCATGATAAATGAACTACAGCGTATAGTGTGGGTAACATACCTGGGAACATAAATCTCAGGTAAAGCATGAAATAATCAGCCAGGTGACCCGTTTTCACAGACTGCATATCTCTCAGTGAACCTCATGAGAATTTCAGACCAAAACAAGCTATAAAAAGCCGGTCAGCCCCCCGCTGTCATTTCTCTTCCCCCCCCAAACCAATTAAGATGGGGCTTCGATCTTATACACAAATGTGTTCCATTTCCTGGATTCAAGGTTACGCTGGAGCCGGTTTGGAAAGATGTTCTTATCATGCCGTGTGATGTTCGGCCGGCCGTAGCGAGAGTTACAGGCTGGAAATCAGCTCAGGTCAAGCCTGAAGGCCAGCAGCTCAATGCTGGAGGTCATTTTATTTGTAGCCATATTTCTACCAATTAATCTTTCATCTACGCATCAGTCACCTGCCGAGTCTCCATGAAAGGTTTTATACTTTCTAAAAAAAGAAAAGTGCCAGAAAGGGCTATTCGGCACAATGCCATATTTTCAGTTCCATAAAGAACCTTTCAAATTGATCTCTCTGTTCAAAGAACCATTTCAAGGTTTAATTACACTCTCCAGTAAGAACACACCCTCTACTGTGCAAAAGACCCCCGAGCTGAGAGTGTAAAATCTTTATCTGATCAATAAGTGTCTGATCAGCAGTAAGAACAGCAGATCTGATTAGAACAGATAAATAATCAGAAATACAATACAAAGTAAAATGAATATGTTATTGTGAGAGAAGTAGATCAGATCTTGATCCAGTTTGAAGAACAAAGTTAGGTTCCAGATTTCTCCTGGACGCCCCAGACATTGTATGAATGTGTTCAGTTCTTGATTTATCTTAATGAAGTACTGAGCAGTCAAAGCAGGTATTAGATGAGAACTGATAATAATACTGGGTTGTTTAGGAGAAGCTTGGAAAGAGTTAAATAAACACACTGACGTATGGAAAAGCAGTAGAGCGAGTCAAAAGTCTCAGGACACCCTTCTGTTTAGAAAGGAAATGAATACTCTAGCAAGTAATGGATGAGGGGGGCCTATCTTTCAAGCTATGTCCCAAACATAGCTATCATCTTGAAAGCCACCATATTGGATCAAGGGCAAGTCCTTCCAATGGGAAGTTGGTCGTGTAGCAGATCAAAGAAGATCAGAACTGATCAGAAATTGATTGATTGATCAGATTTGTAATATCTCTTGAGGTTCAAACATTATCAACACAGAAAGTTACAACAACCACATTGAACACCATGTCCAGTGAGCTGACCCTGGTTCTGAACAGCACCTTCAGATCTGCGTTCAGACTGAACATGTTCAATGTGAGTCAGAAGTTCTTAATGTACTTAATATTTACATAACTAAGTGTTTACTGAGTAAATAAAACCTCTCTGTCTGAAACAAATAGCTTTGTATGTATAATAATATCTCAAAGTGTCTATAAAACCTTACACAGTGCTGTAATGCACGCTTCGGGGGCGGAGCCACAGATCACAGAACTACCTCACTGAAGGGGCGGGGATATTTATAAAGCTGTGGTTTGATGATGTTTTCTGTGATTGTTGTTGTTGTAGTGTTGTCAATCAAAATCATCACACTCTCAGTCCTCCAATCACTGTAGCCACTGCACCGCCACCGCCTCAGGCTTGTTTTCAGCCTGTTATGTCCATATCTAGTACGAGGACACCAAGGTTCTAGGAAAAGGGGACATTTTGATAATGCTTTAGTGGAACGCAGTGTGGAATGAGGGATGGGACTACCAAACCTGTGAGTGACCTCACGCCCAGCTGACCTCAGAACAGCTGTGCCTTGGTCACAGACATGACCCCCTGTGGTCTTATCTCTATATAAGATACTAGCTGGAGCGACACTGATTTTCTGATATGATCAGATATTCTACACACGTACTGTAACATAACACACAACACGTGTATGACATAAATATGAATATGTATGAGCGTAATTAACATATGGTGCTTGTAAAATGTAGACCGTATAATTTATTTATATCTGAAACACGTTGCTAATTAATCAGCATGCTTTAGTCTGACAGTTCATAGATACAGGTCCAGAGTTGGACATATTAGCTATTAGATTAGATTAGATTAGATTAGGTTACCTTTTTCTAACAAAGTACAACGCTGTTATATAGTGTAGTAGTGAGAGTTCAGTACTCAGAACTGTAAACCTGTAATAACGCTGTTATATAGTGTAATAGTGAGAGTTCAGTACTCAGAACTGTAAACCTGTAATAACGCTGTTACATAGTTTAATAGTGAGAGTTCAGTGCCCAGAACTGTAAACCTGTAATAACGCCATTATATAGTGTAGTAGTGAGAGTTCAGTACTCAGAACTGTAAACCTATAATAACGCTGTAATATAGTGTAGTAGTGAGACTTCAGTACTCAGAACTGTAAACCTGTAATAACGCTGTTATATAGTGTAATAGTGAGAGTTCAGTACTCAGAACTGTAAACCTGTAATAACGCTGTTATATAGTGTAATAGTGAGAGTTCAGTACTCAGAACTGTAAACCTGTAATAACGCTGTTATATAGTGTAATAGTGAGAGTTCAGTACTCAGAACTGTAAACCTGTAATAACGCTGTTATATAGTGTAATAGTGAGAGTTCAGTCCTCAGAACTGTAAACCAGTAATAACACTGTTATATAGTGTAATAGTGAGAGTTCAGTACTCAGAACTGTAAACCTGTAATAACGCTGTTATATAGTGTAATAGTGACCGTTCAGTACTCAGAACTGTAAACCTGTAATAACGCTGTTATATAGTGTAATAGTGAGAGTTCAGTACTCAGAACTGTAAACCTGTAATAACGCTGTTATATAGTATAATAGTGAGAGTTCAGTACTCAGAACTGTAAACCTGTAATAACGCTGTTATATAGTATAATAGTGAGAGTTCAGTACTCAGAACTGTAAACCTGTAATAACGCTGTTATATAGTATAATAGTGAGAGTTCAGTACTCAGAACTGTAAACCTGTAATAACACTGTTATATAGTATAATAGTGAGAGTTCAGTACTCAGAACTGTAAACCTGTAATAACGCTGTTACATAGTATAATAGTGAGAGTTCAGTACTCAGAACTGTAAACCTGTAATAACACTGTTATATAGTATAACACTGATAATTCAGTACTCAGAACTGTAAACCTGTAATAACATTGTTATATAGTGTAATAGTGAGAGTTCAGTACTCAGAACTGTAAACCTGTAATAACGCTGTTATATAGTGTAATAGTGAGAGTTCAGTACTCAGAACTGTAAACCTGTAATAACACTGTTATATAGTGTAATAGTGAGACTTCAGTACTCAGAACTGTAAACCTGTAATAACATTGTTATATAGTGTAATAGTGAGAGTTCAGTACTCAGAACTGTAAACCTGTAATAACATTGTTATATAGTGTAATAGTGAGAGTTCAGTAATGGAATGTCAGAGGTTTTCCAGAGGACCATCTTCAGTCCCAGTTTATATTAAGTGTGTGTAATAACTGTGTAGTTACACATAAACAAAACATGCAACAACAATGTAACTACTAATGATTGTAATAGAGCTTATGTAATTACACATATATAGCTATTTCTTTCTTGTCTCGTGTTATTATATAAGAGCATCTTCATTGTTATGTGTTATTACACATCAGTAATAACGTGTAATTACTAATAATTTGTTTTTAGAGGTTTCCTCCAGGACAGGACAGCTGGCATTTCCAGTGTAAATACTTATAACATGTTCTTATAATGCTGGAAAAGAACTACAATATAACAGTTATACATGTTATTATGAACATGTAATAACATAAGAGAAAACATGATGTTATAACTATCAAGATACTTTTATGTAATTACATGAGGCCAAACAGAAAATGGTACCCATGTGTATTATTATTATTATTATTATTATTATTATTATTATTATTATTATTACATAAGCTGTACTGCTGTAGTCCATCTGTAACAGTGGTTACATGGTTGTGAATGTGTAATTACACGGTTATAACAGACCCTTCATTTAAAGTGGGCCTGCTTACCCTTTTGGAGATGTGCTGGAATTCAGAACCCACCTCTGCAGCGACAGCAATACTTTTAATAAACTCTGTTTCCATCTGAGATCCATTCGGAGCAGGAAATCTCCACAGAGACACAAACCAATATCACAGGACGCCTCAGTAGAATCTGTCTGATTTGTAATTCTGTTATTGTGCAGCGTACAGGCTTGACAGTAACTCCTCAGATTCATCTTCAGCTTAGCGCTCCCAACAACACCTTCACTCCTCCAAACGTCCTCTTACCACTTCTCTCCTTTCAAGACTTCACAAGCCTCAGAACTTCAAAGCCCGTTTGATTGATGTATCTTCACGTCATGCCAAGAACTCAGAGCCGTCGTTTCCTCTTTAAAGTCCCGTATGAGATCACTAAACATCCAACCTGAAGACCTGCAGCTCACACACTGACCACTTTATCAGGTACACCATGTATCTGCACTCACACCATCAGCTCCACTGACCATACAGGAGCTCCACTGACCATACAGGAGCTCCACTGACCATACAGGACCTCCACTCACTGTCCACTGTATCAGCTCCACTGACCATACAGGACCTCCACTCACTGTCCACTGTATCAGCTCCACTGACCATACAGGACCTCCACTCACTGTCCACTGTATCAGCTCCACTGACCATACAGGAGCTCCACCTACAGACTGTAGTTCATCTGATTCTCTGTATACTTTATTACTCTGTTCTTTAATGATCAGGACCCCCACAGGACCCCCACAGGACCCCCACAGGGCAGATACTATTAGGGAGGTGGGTCATTCTCAGCACTGCAGTGACACTGACGTGGTGCTGGTGTGTTAGTTAATGTGTGTTGTGCTGGTGTGAGTGGATCAGACACAGCAGTGCTGCAGCTGCTGTAGTGTTTAAACACCTCCTGCTGGACTGTGAATCGTCAACCAACCAAAACTATCCAGACAGCAGTGTCCTGTGGGCGGCGTCCTGTGTCCACTGATGAAGAACTAGAGGAACACAAACTGTGGAGCAGTAGATGAGCTACTGTCTCTGACTTTACATGGTGGACCAGCAAGTAGTAGGAGTGTCTAATAGAGTGGACAGTGAGTGGACACAGTGTTTAAACACTCCAGCAGTGCTGAGAATGACCCACCTCTCTAATAATACCTGCTCTGTGGTGGTCCTGTGGGGGTCCTGATCATTAAAGAACAGAGTAATAAAGTATACAGAGAATCAGATGAACTACAGTCTGTAAGTGGAGCTCCTGTATGGTCAGTGGAGCTGATGGAGTGGTCAGTGAGTGGAGAAATGAGGATCGGTGTATATATAACATATATAGTTCTATTGATCAGACAATAACAACTCCATGACGACTGTTGAGCAGCTGAAGTCTTGTATACAGGAAGGGTCTGTAATGAGTAGCAGTCACTGACCTCACCTCTGGTCACTCTAAGTTATCTGAGCACCAGAGCTGCTGCTGTGTATTTGGTTCTCTGTGTTAACGCTAAGCTTTCCGCTGTGAGCTCGTCGTACACGAGATTTTCCAGAGGCTGGGCTTTCCAGAAGTGGAAAAACAGGCATTTAAGCGGCGGCGCGTACGCGTCCCCCAGTGCCCCCCGCCAGAATAGTGCCTACGAGACCCCACGCCTCCACGAACGCCTACGTAACACAACGTTCCTCTGCACAATAGAGGAGAAATGAGCTTTCGGCCTTTGCCCTCCTGTTTTGGAAACGCAGCTGTCTCCAATCTGCCTCACTCCACATGGGAAATTTGCAAAGTTCTATAGAGCAAAACAAATCTGCTTATAACAACCTGAGCTGCTCGCGCGCCGCCGCCGGATCTAGTGGGATACGAGAGGCGGGAGATGCAGCGGTTCGTTTTGGGCAACGCCTGCGTCAGTTCCCGAAAGACTCGGGCAGCAAAATTCCGAAAATAGACGAGACAGAAAGAAACAGGGACCATAAAAGCAAGCAGAGAAACCAACAGCATCAGTCCACGGCTGGAGCTCCGCATGGAACCAGGGCTGACACTGCTGAGCCTGGGGTCTGAACGCCCACCTGCCCCCCCAACACACAACCAAACCAGTCGAGACTTTAAACCCTGTACATATTATTACCTGTAATAACTGTGTAGTTACACATGAACAACAATGTAACTACTAGTGAGCAGTGCAGCTTATGAAATTACATGTGTGTCAATTTGTACATAGTATCTTAATAGATATATATATATATATATATATATATATATATATATATATATCTATATCTATGTAGAGATAGAGAAGAGAGAGAGAGAAGATATATATATATATATATATATATATATATATATATATATATATATATATATATATATATATATATATATCTTCTCTCTCGTGTAATAACACATTAGTAATAAGATGAATGTAATATAACTAAGTGCATATTAACTCACATTAAGTATTTACACCAGAAAGTCACTCCTTCCTTACAAATCTGGACAAAATCTGCTAATTACAAACATAATTACATCCATTTTATTACTAACATGTAATAACAAGTGTAAATAAGCTGTTATAACTATCAAAATGTACTCTTATGTAATTATATAAATTAAAAAAAGATTAATACACATGTGTAATTACATGAGCTGTACTGCTGTAATTCCATCTGTATCAATAGTAGTTATGTTGTTATTCATGTGTAATTACACAGTTATTAGCAATGCTGGTTTTATGCATGAGAATTTAGGTTCTACATATATTTAGTCAGTCACTGAGCTGGTTCTCACTGGGACTCCAACTGGTTCTCACTGGGACTCCAAAGGGTTCTCACTGGGACTCCAACTGGTTCTCACTGGGACTCCAACAGTATTAATTCTATATCACATATAACTGTAAACATGATAATTGTTGTGTTTATACTGGTTTTACTATCCAGATAGGACCAGAGGAGGATGGAGGTTCCCCTGGTTACGTCTGGTCACTCTCAAGGTTTGTGTATATGTGTTTGTGGTGTGTATGTGTGTGTGTGAGTGTGTGTAAGTGTGTGTGTGTGTGTGTGTGTGTGTATGTGTCTGTGTGTGTGTGTGTGTGTGTTAGTGGTGTTGATCCAGCTGCAGGTATTCAGGTATGTAATGTATATAGTGGTGGGGAGGGGTGGGGGATTTGGTGGGTAATTGGGTTTCAGGATCTCGTCTTCCCGAAGCTTTGAGCTTTAAACAGGAAATGAGAAATTCACACTTTATACATCAGATAAATAAACACGTGTCAGGCTGTGATTCCTCGCCGCCTCAGAGCGAAGAGCTTCCAGATCCTAATTCATCATCCTGACTGAGAATCTGCATTAAAGACAAAAGCGATCAGAGCTGGTAACGAGCTGAAGTGATGGACGCTTAATGCCTCACAAAACACTGAGTCTAAACACACACACACACACACACACACACACACACACACACACACACACACACACACTTACACACACACACCCACACACAAACAAGCACGGGGGGTCTATTGTGTGTGCGTTCCAGACAGAAGCTTGGATTTCAGTGAAAAGCAGAAAATGATGTGTGAGGAATGAATGGAAGCCTGGAGGCAGGGCCTGATCCAGAGAGAGATTCCTCACGCTGCCTCTAATCTCCACGCTAAGCCTCCACAATGAGACTTTCAGGGAAATTTTCAAATAAGAGGATCCTTTATTTCATTGTCCTGCTGAAGATGTGAAAAGCAATGAAACGTACATTAGTATGCAAATCAGAGACCATCCATTATTTATTTCATTTCCAGTCAAATTAGCTTCTGCATGTAGGAATTTAGGAGTCCTGTTCAATACTGACTGTATTTTATTATGTATTGGTAAAATATACATATGATCAATGATGTGTAATCAAGATCCTTTATCTACAAACTCTAAAACACAATATATATATATATATATATATACAGATCAGCCATAACATTATAGCCAGCTCCTTATATCTACTAACACTGTTTATTATTAGCAGCTCCACTGACCATACAGGACCTCCACTCACTGTCCACTGTATCAGCTCCACTGACCATACAGGACCTCCACTCACTGTCCACTGTATCAGCTCCACTGACCATACAGGACCTCCACTCACTGTCCACTGTATCAGCTCCACTGACCATACAGGACCTACACTCACTGTCCACTGTATCAGCTCCACTGACCATACAGGACCTCCACTCACTGTCCACTGTATCAGCTCCACTGACCATACAGGACCTCCACTCACTGTCCACTGTATCAGCTCCACTGACCATACAGGACCTCCACTCACTGTCCACTGTATCAGCTCCACTGACCATACAGGACCTCCACTTAATGACTGTAGTTCATCTGATTCTCTGTATACTTTATTACTCTGTTCTTTAATGATCAGGACCCCCACAGGACCACCACAGAGCAGATACTATTAGGGAGGTGGGTCATTCTCAGCACTGCAGTGACACTGACGTGGTGGTGGAGTGTTAGTTAAGTTACTTGCTGTCCAATCATTTACAATGAAAGTGTGTGTATTTACCACCACTGTACCCCAAATAATAGTCAGACCCAGCTTTCATCTCTGAGAGAGAAGAACATCAAACACTCCTGCTTCAGATCTGAGAATGTCAACAGGTGGTTCTGTCCATCCTTCCACTGTGAGAAGACACCTCAACACTGTGGGTCTGAAAGGATGTGAAAAGGAGATACAGACACAACGAACAAAAAAGCCACTGCTGCTCTCAGAACAGTGGACTGACCACCCCAGAGTCCAGAACCTCAACATCACTGAATGGAATGACCACCCCAGAGTCCAGAACCTCAACATCACTGAATGGTCTGACCACCCCAGAGTCCAGAACATCAACATCACTGAATGGACTGACCACCCCAGAGTCCAGAACATCAACATCACTGAATGGACTGACCACCCCAGAGTCCAGAACCTCAACAGCACTGAATAGATTGACCCCTGAATGGACTGAGTCCATATCATGTGTTTGGGGAAAAAGTTCAACCTAACCTCTAAGACTGAACTGTGGAAAGATCTCTCTGCAGTTATCTTCTGAAGGATGGACGGTTTCTGTATCTGAAAATCTACTGAACTGTTGTGGCTTCTGAGGAACTTCAGTGGAGTTTGAACAAGTGCAGGTGCTTCTGAACTTCACACAGTGTTCTAACTGAATTTGAACTCTTTATGAAGAACCTCTGGAAGGTGAAATCTAGCTGGATGTCTCTCCTCTGGAGTTAATGTTCTGTTCAGTGCGCTCAGTCAGAGCATCATGAATCAAACGAATCAAATCAAATGATCTGAATATAACTGCCATCCAGCCTTTCAGCCTCATTAAACCATAAACAGTGACGCCCACCAGCTCTGCAGACAGGGGGCGCCGTCATTACCCCCCTCTATCTAAGCGGGCACAAAAAGCCACATAACTATTTGCATATTGTGTTTGAAAACAGACGAATACACAATCACTAGGGGGCAGTGAAATACCCCCCCCCACACACACACACACTAGTTAACATACACACTAGGGGTAGTGAAACACATACACACACACACTAGTAAACAAACACACTAAAGGGCTGTGAAACACACACAAACACACTAGTGAACACACACTCACTAAGGGGCACTGAAATACCCACACACACACACACACACACACGGACATACACACTAGTCAACACATACACAAAGGGGCAGTGAAATACCCACATACACACACTCTAGTGAACACACACACACACTAGTGAGCATACACACTAAAAGGCAGTGAAATACCCCCCCCCACACACACACACACACACTAGAGAACACACACTAGTCAAAATACACACTAGTCAACATACACACTAAGGGGCAGTGAAATACCTACATACACACACTAGTGAACACACACACACACACACACTCTAGTGAACACACACACACACACACTAGTAAACACACACTAAGTGGCAGTGAAATACACCCCCCCCCCCACACACACACACACTAGTGAACACACACTAGGGTACAGTAAGCAAACTTGCCTGGATTGGTGAGCAGCACTATACACAGCAAACCAGCCCAGCCACACTGCCCCCCCACGCTGCCCCCCACGCTGCCCCCCACACTGTAGGAGTCAAGCTTTCAGGCCTGAACCAGTGCGTCACAGTCTACACGACTTCGTTCCACATCTCCACCACGCACACCACCGAAGCTTCTTCTATCCACCTTCTAATAATGAGTCCTCCTACTCCTCACCACTCAGATCTCCTCCCCGCGTCCCTGTGATCCAAAATCCAGATCAACTCGACCTGCTCAGTGAAAACAGCACAGCCAGCGTTCCCGGGAGCCTGCTCCAGCTGTAGCCGCGTTTGGAAAGAGAACTCACCGATATGATGGCGGCCAGTGTCTCGATGCCTCCGGTGCTGAGGGTGATGTAGGGAATCGTGGTCTTCTGGAATCCTGCAGCTTCAAGAATCCCGCTGGTGTAGTACCAGATCTGTCAACACAAAGCCAGAGGACATCAGTTTGATTGGTTCACAGTGATTGTGTAATTAAGAAAAGTCCTCCTCCAGGCAGCTACTCTGACCTAGCGCTCATCTTAGCACTGCTAATGCAGCTACAACCTGCTGATGGACACCAAAGTCCAATAGACCAGAAGAACCATCTCCTTTGTCTATAAGCCCTGCCTCCCAAAGAGTCCAGTGTGCTCTGAATGGTCAACCACCCCGAAACAGCTCTTGCTGTACCAGTTTGAGCCAGAGTCTGATCCTGAAAGTCCGGTAAAGATCCACCTGACCCATCTTTGCAAGCTGGACTGGAGCAGGACGTTTCAGAGTGGTCAGATTTTACTGGTTCAACTCTTGCTTGCTTGCTGCTGAACAATGTTATGAGAGGCAACACGTGTTTGAAGGACGTCCGGCATACATGGCTGTTAGTGACCCTCATATCACTACTAGGGGGACCGGCTGTCGCGGTGATGCTCCCCAGATCATCACACCAGCAGGTGGGTCAGACAGTGTTTCGCTCCACAGCAAAAGCAAGACTGTAGCATCACCACGAGGCTCCGTACTCGAACCTGACTGGCGTCGGATGCCAAAGAGAACCTGGATTTGTCTCTAAAGACAGTTAAAGACAGTGGGAGGTGCTTGTGCTTGTCAACACATCTAACAATCCTCTCTACTGGGGGTATCTTTGGGTGGTCCAGAGCCTGTTAACCATGTGTAAGTGTCCTCACGTAACCACTGACCCCAACACCTCCTAACAGTTCAATCAGAACAACCTAGATGGCGAGCGGTTGGTGGAAATGTTGATGATGCCCCTCTCAAAGAGTGAGTCATAGAGGCAGTACGTCCAGCAGATCT
Source organism: Megaleporinus macrocephalus (assembly GCA_021613375.1). Taxonomy (NCBI): domain Eukaryota; kingdom Metazoa; phylum Chordata; class Actinopteri; order Characiformes; family Anostomidae; genus Megaleporinus; species Megaleporinus macrocephalus. Next base: position 43,618,628 of record CM038719.1, on the reverse strand, counting down.
CTCACCAGGAGGTACCCCACCCAACAGCAGCCTCTGAGAGTCTTTTTATAGGTCTGCAGGTCCCACATTTCTATCTGGGGGCAGCCCAGCTCACTCTTTCTAATTACCATCCCGTACCTGCTTCAACAAATCAATATTTCATTAAGTTATGCTTCGTTAAGTTACATCCGACGTGCTGGTTTGGAATTGAACAAATGCCTGCAACACCTGAGCAGCATTCAGAGCGAGAGGAACCGAAAAACATGTTCTTCTAATCAGTTCGCAGAAAAGCAATCATTCCTTAGAAGATAAGAAATTCCTGTAACCTCATTACATTATTATAATGAGAAACCAAATAAATTCAGAGTACGCTTCTGTTCTGGCGGCCAGCAACTCGGAGCTAATGTGATTATTCCTTATAGCCTTGCTGTAGAAGTACTGCACTCCATTAGCCAAAGCATACTGTGTCCTATCAATAAGCCATTCACAAGCTGGCCCATCAAAAGCAGTTTGCTCAGAAATGAGATGTGATTGACCGCGTCAGGCTGACCGATCCATACAAAGCTCGATGAAATCTTCACCACAGCGCGTTCCAATATCATTAGCAACAAGTGAGGCAGCACTAATGTCCGAGTGTCCAGCCTCCGAGCCGGATTCACGAGCATTTAATAGGTCCTTCACAGATAAAATCACACACAGATGAGTGTTTGAGGATTCCGTAATTGCTGGCACAAAACCTCAGAAATATCGTTACTGACAGATCATTAGTATCGGCACCCTAATGAAGTCCGTCAATTCATCCTGGAACTGAAGCAAAGCTGGAAAAGGAGCTAATTTAACATTAATAATCATTTCCATTCAATTCATTACATTCAATTCATTACGAGGATCCACCCTTGCGGCTAAAGCTGGAGAACACAAACGCGTGGTGTGATCGGGTGTTGATTATTTCTCACTCACTGAGAAGTGTGGAAGCTCTGCTGAGTCCAGACCTTCAGCTGTCGTTGCGTTTGTGTTAATAGGTACAGTAAATGTGCTAAAATGGCCAAAGGTATGTGGACACCTGAGCATCACGCCTGCATGAGCTTGCTGGACGTCTTATTCCAAAGTCATTATCGTGACGTCAGTCCCATCAGCCCTGCACATTCATGCTGTATCAGCCTCCGCTCGTCTGGCAGGTTCTTCACAACGTTTCACAAAGTGTCTCTGGGAATTTGTGGCCCTTCAGTCAAAAGAGCTTTCACTGAGGTCAAGCATTGACGTCAACCGAGAAGGCACGGCTCCCGTTGGATGTTCCAGTCGTCCCAAAGGTGTACAGTGGGGTTGAGGCCAGGGCTCAGAGGTCACTGGAGCTCTTCCCCAGCAAGCTCATCCAAGCAGGTCTTTATGGAGCTGCTTTGTGTTCAGGGACTCAGTGATGCCAGAGCGTCAGAGTTCTTCCCCAAAGGGCATTGCACGTGGTGATCTTAGTCTTGTGAGCAGAAGTTTGTGACTTTATAGTAAGTGATGCAACAAAGAATTGGAGATATGTATGTACTGCTTATGTGGTCTACCACTTCATGGCTGAGCCGTTGCTCCGAGGAACTTCCATTTAATAATTATAGCACTTACAGTTGACCAGGGCAGCTCTACCAGTGCAGACATTTCACAAACTGACTTGTATTGAAGGTGCCACACTGTGACGGTGCCACATTTGAGGTCACTGAGAACAACCCATTCCACAGCCAGTGCATTATGATTTATCTTAAATATGCCTAATGTTAGAGAAACAATTATTTATTTATTTATTTTGAAATAAATAAATAAATAATCATAGAAAACTATGTAATTAGTAATGTAGCATGTAATTACATTAAAATAGCAGAGACCACAACTATATATATATATATATATATATATATATATATATATATATATATATATATATATATATATATATATATATATATATATACATATGTGTGTGTGTGTGCAGGAATAATTCCATACCTCTTATTTTATAGCTTTAATCTCTTTACAGTTATTCAATTATTCATGGAAATTTCAGGATGAATGGACCAATAAAAATGCTCCAAAATATCTTGCAAAAAATCTGGTTCCACTGACTCACACTGAAAGCGAAGACTGTTTTTGTTCTCTCCTGTGAAGCTGCTATTCAGGAGATACTGGGCTGGACTGTGATGATATATGGATCGTGGGGATGGACCGGAGGGTACGGGCTGAGAAGGTCTTAAAACTGTAACAAAGAAAATGTAATTTTTCTATGATGCAGCCTTTTGGGTATGAGCTGTCAGAGAGGGCACTGGATCAAATAAATAACCTATTACAGCCTCATAATGTTCTTCATGGCTTGTGACAAGCAGACAATAATCAAACGAGGCGTCGAGTAGGAGAGATTTATTTTCTGGAGGACATGCTGCTGTTCAAGGCTACACTAAGAGCAAAGGTCAGGACCTGCAGTGACTCTGAGCAGCCCAGGCGTAACAGTCCTTCTCCAAAACTAATAAGGAGCTTCTTCAGACACAGCGATCTGAGATGACGTGCAGGGCCCGAGACAGTGGAGGTTTCAAGTCTCTGAGGTTTGAGTCAGAGTCAAGTCTGGAGTCTTTGTGGTGCAAATCTTATTCTAACCATATACAACATCAGGGGTCCAACCTTTTCTGCCCCACACGTCAAGTTTAGGGTTTAAGATGTTTGAGCAACAGTGTAGGAGCAGGTTTGACAATGGTGTTGGGGGGGGGGGGGCACATTTGCTAACATGAATCAAAGCCCACCCTATCCCCTAAAATATTACCTATAAGCTGATTCCACTGTAGGTAAGGTAGTAAATCACTGTATGTATAGTTACATAGAACAACATTTGTGGAATTACAGTAAATTACTAATGAATAAACAAAATATAACATTATCTGTACGTCTGATTATTATTAGATAAATATATTATTAGAGTGTTACTTTACAAACTAAACTAGATACTCCACATTACATGCTACTGCTGTTAGAAAACTTTTAAACTATACATACAGTGTCTGGATTATATACACATATAACTAAAAATATATTATTATTTTCTTTAATGGCATAATGCTGAAATGAAATATAAATGTATATTAATACTAGACTAGACTAACATTAGACTAACATTAATGTTAGACAGTAAGGCTGTGTCCCAAACAGCGCCCTCTGGAACATTACACACTACACTACTTATGGTGTCCATACCTACGTATGTAGTGTAGTAGCAGTCTGCAGTTTGGGGGCGTGGCCAGAGAGTAATGTAACTTTACGTTTCAGAGTGTTTTCTGATTAAAGTTAATATAAACGTTAGCTAACCCAAACCCTCCTAGCCTGTTACCATAACAACACATTATACTAAAGCTGTTTTATTACAGTATATTATATTGTATTATTGTACTTATTGTATAAGACTTTATATATGTGCCACAGTCACTTTATATTTTATTCTTCTATTGTATTATAAGACTATATATATGTGTGCAAATGTCTTTTTTGTTGTAAATTATTATTAGTGTTTATTCTTCTACATAACCGGCTGCTACTGTAAAAACTGCAATTTTCCTCTGAAATCAATAAAGTATTTCTGATTCTGATTCTGATTCTGATATATGATCATCATTGTTATTCACTGCTCTCATCACTGACCTCGAGTTTAAAGCTGGCGTAGCTACACGACACTCCAGTGAGGAGAGAGCTCGACGCTGACTGCAGGATATTTCTGAACAGGCATCTCAACACAAACCTTAACACAGTGAAAGACCACCTAACAACAGAACCTTAACACAGTAAAAGAGCACCTAACAACCAGAACCTTAACACAGTGAAAGACCACGTAACAACCAGAGCTTTAACACAGTGAAAGACCACCTAACAACCAGAGCCTTAACACAGTGAAAGACCACCTAACAACCAGAGCCTTAACACAGTGAAAGACCACCTAACAACCAGAACCTTAACACAGTGAAAGACCACCTAACAACCAGAACCTTAACACAGTGAAAGACCACCTAACAACCAGAACCTTAACACAGTGAAAAACCACCTAACAACCAGAGCCTTAACACAGTGAAAGACCACCTAACAACCAGAACCTTAACACAGTGAAAGACCACCTAACAACCAGAACCTTAACACAGTGAAAGACCACCTAACAACCAAAGCCTTAACACAGTGAAACACCATCTAACAACCAGAACCTTAAGACAGTGAAAGACCACCTAACAACCAGAGCCGTAACACAGTGAAAGACCACCTAACAACCAGAGCCGTAACACAGTGAAAGACCACCTAACAACCAGAGCCGTAACACAGTGAAAGACCACCTAACAACCAGAGCCTTAACACAGTGAAAGACCACCTAACAACCAGAGCCGTAACACAGTGAAAGACCCAGAGACCACCTAACAACCAGAGCTTTAACACAGTGAAAGACCCAGAGACCACCTAACAACCAGAGCCCGTTACTAACAACAAACACTGCGTTCACTGCCAGTTGGGTGGGACTGATCTACCTGTGTCTGATATTGGGTTACGTCCCCCCAGTTCCTACTCCAATGTGTATGAGCCAAGTCTTGTTCATCTGAGGTACAAGTTCAATTTCAAATCTCTAAAAATGAGTTGATGTCAGGTAGCAGGAGGAGAAAGTCGAGTCTCGAGAGTCTGAGATGCAAGTCTGAGTCAAGTCCGGAGGTAAAGGCTAACTTTAAGGTGCGTGTTGGGTTTTAGATGCTGCCAGTTTTCAAGTCTTGGGTTTGAAGTATGAGTCAGGTTTTGGGTTTAAGATCTAGGTTAAAGTTTTGGGCCTCAGAGGCGCGACTCAAGGGTTGACTCTCTTGGGTTTGTGTCTTAGTCAAATCTTAGGTTTCAGAAGAGTCTGAAGTATCTGGTCAACTGAGGTGTAAATCCAAATCAATATTAAAGTCTGAGTCGAGTCCCAACTTTGAGGTTCGAGTCAGGTGGTGAGTCTCTGAGGTACAAATCTCCAGTTTCTCAGTTGCAATTCAGAGTCAAGTCTGAAGTCTCTGGTCTGAGGTCTTGCCAAGTCTTGGCCCTCTGAGGTGTGAATCCAAGTGAGGCACTAGTCCGAGTCAAGACTTGAGTCACTGAGTTGCAAGAACAGGTCAAGTTTTGAGGAACTTTATTAAAGTTTCACAGTGTTTTCACTAATTAAGCTAAACCTGTGGTATCATATTTATAATGCACTGCAAGACGCTCACAGTACAGCAGTTATTAGAATTTTATGGTTTTAGTTTAGTCTTTTCTCTGAGGTGGGTGTGGCTTGTTCAAATGCCTCTACATAAACAACAAGAATACTAATCAAATCTTAATCAAATCTTAATCACATCCAATCATTAGTCAACATATGTATCAAAGCTTTGCTGGCCACTAGCCTGGACAGTGCACCATCCAAACCCCAATCTAATCTACGTTCTACGTTCTACGTCTAGCCTAAAGATCCATTGACCAAACTAACGGTGAAGATGTAGCAGTTCGGTCAGAAATGAAAGTTGACCACGTCTTTCATTTGGGAACCACTGGCGGATCAAAAGCTGTTTTTGTACAGCATCACTTCAAAGAACCTCCTCTGACACCTGTGTGTAGCAGGGCGTTAGTGTGTGACGAGTAATGAGCAGATATTTGATCTTTCTAGGAATAATTCAGAGAATACCAGGATCCAGAGTCTGGTGGAGAGCAGCTTCCTACTGTCTAACGGCCAGGAATTGAAATTCTGCCACTGTCCTCTGGCTGCAGTTATACAGGTCAGGATTATAAATCACACCCGCCACGCTGACCAATTCCAGCCCTTCATAATGAATGACCAAACTGAGACCATGAATATGTAAAGAGACCTCAGAGATGAATCCCTCCTGAAAATAAACACCACACAGGAACCCTAACACACACACACACACACACACACACACACACACACACACACACACACCACTCGCTGGAGGAGAGAACAGTCTCACACTGCTCTGAGGCAAACTTGGAATTTTAATAGTTTAGAAATATTCACCAGACACACACTCACTAGTGAATACACACTAGGGGGCAGTGAAACACCCACATACACACACACAAGTGAACACACATACTAGGGGGCAGTGAAACACACACATACACACTAGTGAACATACACACTAGGGGGCAGTGAAATACACACATACAAACACACTAGTGAACATACACACTAGGGGGCAGTGAAATACACACATATACACACATTAGTGAACACACACACTAGGGGACAGTGAAACACCCACATACACACACACTAGTGAACACACATGGGCAGTAAAAAACGCACATACACACACACTAGTGAACATACATACTAGTGAACACACACACTAGTGAACACACATGGGCAGTGAAACACGCACATACAGACACACTGGTGAACACACACACTAGTGAACATACAGTGAAGTAGTGATGGGCAGCTGATTCCAGAAGAACCGGCTGTTGGTCCTGTAAGGTTCAGCTCAGTCTGAGGGACACGTCTGGAGTTCTACACGTTGTTTTTATTATAATTTACATTGTGATGGAAGTGGAGGAGCAGAGAGTCTGACAAACCGCTCAGAGAGATCTCCTACACCTCCCGCCTGACAGCTCCGCACGTCCTCCCTCATTTGGGAGGCAATAAACAATTTTATGGAGTGAACAAGAATGAAAACAGCTTCACAGGCTGTGGTGGAACAGAGGAGCTGAGATCTGTTCATATTCAAATTTACACTCCACCTTAAACGACCCTGCAGGTACACTCTGGGGGCGGGGCTTTTTTAAGGTAGTCACTCACCCTAACAGTGCCTCAGTGTCAGAGTGGAGGTGTAAGGTGTTCTTCAGGTGGAACTGAGGTTTCTGTAGGACTGTGAGGTGGAGCTGCTGAAAGGTGAAGGAGTGATGTGTGTGAGGGGTTGATCTCTGCTGAGTCTCCAAGAACAAAGAAATGGAAAGGAGAGAAAAGGGGAGGAAAAAAAGAGAAGCAGAGAAAGAAGAGGAGAAAGGAGGAGAGGAGTAGAAAGGGAAGAAGAGGGGAATAGAGGAGAGGAGTATAAAGGGAAGAAGAATAGAATAGAGGACAGGAGAAGAATAGAATAGAGAAGAGGAGTGGAAAGGGAAGAAGAGAAGAATAGAGGAGAGAAGTATAAAGGGAAGAAGAGGAGAAAGGAGGAGAGGAGTGGAAAGGGAAGAAGAGGGGAATAGAGGAGAGGAGTGGAAAGGGAAGAAGAGAAGAATAGAGGAGAGGAGTGGAAAGGGAAGAAGAGGAGAAAGGAGGAGAGGAGTGGAAATGGAAGAAGAGGAGAAAGGAGGAGAGGAGTAGAAAGGGAAGAAGAGAAGAATACAGGAGAGGAGTGGAAAGGGAAGAAGAGGAGAATAGAGGAGAGGAGTGGAAAGGGAAGAAGATGGGAATAGAGGAGAGGAGTGGAAAGGGAAGAAGAGAAGAATAGAGGAGAGAAGTGGAAAGGGAAGAAGAGGGGAATAGAGGAGAGGAGTGGAAAGGGAAGAAGAGGAGAAAGGAGGAGAGGACTAGAAAGGGAAGAAGAGGAGAAAGGAGGAGAGGAGTGGAAAGGGAAGAAGAGGAGAATAGAGGAGAGGAGTGGAAAGGGAAGAAGAGGGGAATAGAGGAGAGGAGTGGAAAGGGAAGAAGAGAAGAATAGAGGAGAGGAGTGGAAAGGGAAGAAGAGGAGAAAGGAGGAGAGGAGTGGAAAGGGAAGAAGAGGAGAAAGGAGGAGAGGAGTGGAAATGGAAGAAGAGGAGAAAGGAGGAGAGGAGTAGAAAGGGAAGAAGAGAAGAATAGAGGAGAGGAGTGGAAAGGGAAGAAGAGGGGAATAGAGGAGAGGAGTGGAAAGGGAAGAAGAGGAGAAAGGAGGAGAGGAGTGGAAAGGGAAGAAGAGGAGAATAGAGGAGAGGAGTGGAAAGGGAAGAAGAGGGGAATAGAGGAGAGGAGTGGAAAGGGAAGAAGAGAAGAAAGGAGGAGAGGAGTGGAAATGGAAGAAGAGGAGAAAGGAGGAGAGGAGTGGAAAGGGAAGAAGAGGAGAATAGAGGAGAGGAGTAGAAAGGGAAGAAGAGAAGAATAGAGGAGAGGAGTGGAAAGGGAAGAAGAGGAGAATAGAGGAGAGGAGTGGAAAGGGAAGAAGAGGAGAAAGGAGGAGAGGAGTGGAAAGGGAAGAAGAGGAGAATAGAGGAGAGGAGTGGAAAGGGAAGAAGAGAAGAATAGAGGAGAGGAGTGGAAAGGGAAGAAGAGGAGAAAGGAGGAGAGGAGTGGAAATGGAAGAAGAGGAGAAAGGAGAAGAGGAGTAGAAAGGGAAGAAGAGGAGAATAGAGGAGAGGAGTGGAAAGGGAAGAAGAGGAGAAAGGAGGAGAAGAGTAGAAAGGGAAGAAGAGGAGAATAGAGGAGAGGAGTGGAAAGGGAAGAAGAGGGGAATAGAGGAGAGGAGTGGAAAGGGAAGAAGAGGAGAAAGGAGGAGAGGAGTGGAAAGGGAAGAAGAGGAGAAAGGAGGAGAGGAGTGGAAAGGGAAGAAGATGAGAAAGGAGGAGAGGAGTGGAAAGGGAAGAAGAGGAGAATAGAGGAGAGGAGTGGAAATGGAAGAAGAGGAGAAAGGAGGAGAAGAGTGGAAAGGGAAGAAGAGGAGAATAGAGGAGATGAGTGGAAAGGGAAGAAGAGGAGAAAGGAGGAGAGGAGTGGAAAGGGAAGAAGAGGAGAAAGGAGGAGAGGAGTAGAAAGGGAAGAAGAGGAGAAAGGAGGAGATGAGTGGAAAGGGAAGAAGAGGAGAATAGAGGAGATGAGTGGAAAGGGAAGAAGAGGAGAAAGGAGGAGAGGAGTGGAAAGGGAAGAAGAGGAGAAAGGAGGAGAGGAGTGGAAAGGGAAGAAGAGGAGAATAGAGGAGAGGAGTGGAAAGGGAAGAAGAGGAGAAAGGAGGAGAAGAGTAGAAAGGGAAGAAGAGGAGAAAGGAGAAGAGGAGTAGAAAGGGAAAGTCTGTCTCTCTCTCTTCACCGCCGTCTGCTTCCTCAGCCAGACGTTTCACATCTGCACACAGACCCTCGGCGTTCGTCTCTCGCTCCCTCTGTGGAGGAGAAGGAGACGATGCTCCCCGCGTCTCCTCTGAAACCAGACTAACAAAAGAAACACAGAACTCAAAGAACTGCGTCCGTACCAGCAGCCTCTCTGTTCTCATCACAGCTCAGAGACGAGACGAGACGAGACGAGGACAGGAGAGGAGATGGAATCAGATGAGAGGAGATGAGGAAAGGAGGTGAGAGGTAAGCAGACGTGACGAGACAAGAAGTGATGAGATGAGAGGCGGGAGATGAAAGGAGAGGAGAGAATAAGAGACGAAATGCAAGAATTAAAAAGAAGAGAAGAAAAAAACTGAGGAAAAGAGAAACAATGTTAACATGTTATAGAGGAGATAAGAGGAGGAGAGGTACAAAGAATGAGAGGAGGAGAGAAGAGGTGAAGAGATGACAACAGAGAAAAAGCTATGAGAAAAGGAGGAAAGGAAAAGGAGGAGAGAAGTGCTGTTTTCTCTTAGCAGTCAGTAATGAGATTAGCAGCAGCGGAGAGAGAGAGAGAGAGAGAGAGAGAGAGAGAGAGAGAGACAAAGACAGAGAGAGAGAGAGAGAGAGAGAGAGAGAGACAAAGACAGAGAGAGAGAGAGAGAGAGAGAGAGAGAGAGAGACAAAGACAGAGGGAGGGAGAAACAGAGAGAGAGAGAGAGACAAAGACAGAGAGAGAGAGAGAGAGAGAGAGAGAGAGAGAGAGAGATACAAAGACAGAGAGAGAGAGAGAGAGAGAGAGAGAGAGATACAAAGACAGAGAGAGAGAGAGATACAGAAAGAAAGAGATACAAGGATATATATATATATATATTCAAAGAGAGAGAGAGAGAGAGAGATGTGTGTGTGTGTGTATGTGTGTGTGTGTGTGTGTGTGTGTGTGTATGTGTGTGTATATGTGAGTGGCGGTTAGTGAGCGTTTGTGTGTGAGTGTGTGTGTGTATAGGGCGTGTGTGTGTGTGTGTAAGTGAGCGTGTTTGTGAGTGAGTGTGTATGTACTGTGTAAGTGTGTGTATAGGGTGTGTGTATAGGGTGTGTGAGTGAGTGTGTATGTACTGTGTGAGTGTGTGTTTGTGATTGTGTGTGTGTGTGTGAGTGTGTGTGATTCTGTGTGTGTACAGAGTGTGTGTGTGAGTTTGTGAGTGTGTGTGATTGTGTGTGTGTGTGTATAGGGTGTGAGTGTGTGATTGTGTGTGTGTGTGTGAGTGTGTATAGGGTGTGTGTGTGTGTGTGTGTGTGTGTGTGATTGTGTGTGTGTGTGTGTATAGGGTGTGAGTGTGTGTGAGTGTGTATAGGGTGTGAGTGTGTGTGAGTGTGTATAGGCTGTGAGTGTGTGTGTGTGTGTGTGTGTGTGTGTGATTGTTTGTGTGTGTGTATAGGGTGTGAGTGTGTGTGTGTGTATAGGGTGTGAGTGTGTATGTGTGTGATTGTGTGTGTGTGTGTGTGTGTGTACAGGGTGTGTGTGTGTGTGTGTGTGTGTGTGTGTACAGGGTGTGTGTGTGTGTGTGTGTGTGTGTGTATAGGGTGTGAGTGTGTGTAAGTGAGCGTGTGTGTTTATAGGGTGTGAGTGTGTGTGAGTGTGTGTAAGTGAGCATGTGTGTGTGTGTATAGGGTGTGAGTTTGTGTGTGTGTGTGTGTGTATAGGGTGTGAGTGTGTGTAAGTGAGTGTGTGTGTGTGTGTATAGGGTGTGTGTGTGAGTGTGTAAGTGAGTGTGTGTGTGTATAGGGTGTGAGTGTGTGTAAGTGAGTGTGTGTGTGTGTGTGTGTATAGGGTGTGAGTTTGTGTGTGTGTGTGTGTGTGTAAGTGTGTGTGTTTATAGGGTGTGAGTGTGTGTAAGTGAGCGTGTGTGTTTATAGGGTGTGTGTGTGTGTAAGTGAGCGTGTGTGTGTGTATAGGGTGTGAGTTTGTGTGTGTGTGTATAGGGTGTGAGTGTGTGTAAGTGAGTGTGTGTGTGTGTACAGGGTGTGTGTGTGTGTGTGTGTGTGTGTGTGTGTGTATAGGGTGTGAGTGTGTGTAAGTGAGCGTGTGTGTTTATAGGGTGTGAGTGTGTGTAAGTGAGCGTGTGTGTGTGTGTATAGGGTGTGAGTTTGTGTGTGTGTGTGTGTATAGGGTGTGAGTGTGTGTAAGTGAGTGTGTGTGTGTATAGGGTGTGAGTGTGTGTAAGTGAGTGTGTGTGTGTGTGTGTATAGGGTGTGAGTGTGTGTGTGTGTGTGTGTATAGGGTGTGAGTTTGTGAGTGTGTGTGTGTGAGTGTGAGTTTGTAAGTGTGTGTGTGTCTCTGAAATCACTATAAAGGAAATTGCTCTGTGGGGGGGGGGGGACCTGCTGCTGCTGGATCACAACTGGTGCTGGTGGGTCAGTATGACTGAGTGTCCGACTCTGGAGTTAATATCCGTCTGAGTGATGAGATCACACACACACACACACACACACACACACACACACACACACACACACACACACACACACACACTGACCTGTATCAGACATTTCAGCGTCCACTGATGTCCTACTTCACTCCTGCACTGTGTTTGATGGTGAGTCCTCGCTCGTGTGAGTGTAGCACCACCACTTCTACACAAACAGCAAACACTCCACTCTTCTCTGCTGAGACGACACACCTCAGACGGACCTTCATCACGGTCACTGAGATGCTTTTGCTTTCACACGAGTCCCTGTCCAACTCTGCAGATGGTTTAAATCATCAGATCAACCAATGAACTCCAAGACCTACTGGATCCTGTTCACACCTATAGCTTCTGGTGTCCACTTCTAGCTGAGGAGGCACGTCAATGCCAGGTGTGAACAGGACCTAAGTATGTGAGTCCAAGCTCGTCCAGTCACCACTGTTACAAGCACTAAGTACCTTGGTGTTCACTGAGCGGAGAACCTCACCTGGACTCTGAACACCAGCTCCATAGCCAAGAAAGCTCAGCAGTGTCTGTATCTCCTACAGAAGTTAAGGAAAGCTTATCTACCATCTGTACGTCTACAGAGGCAGAGTAGAGAGCATCCTGAGCAGCTGGAGTTCAGATCTGATGAACACTGAATTCAGCCAAACCATAAAAGAAACTCCGTATAAACACAAAATCAGAAAATATTCAACAACGAGTGGTTATACGGAGACGAGACACCGAGCTTTGATCAGAGGAACGACCAGACACAAGCTCTCTGAGTCAGTCAAGAACCACCTCCACACATAATAACAGAAAATCTCTTTCAACAAATGAGTTCTCAGCTTCTCTGTCCTCTTCCTGAGATAGAGACGGTCCTCCTGCTGTACGCTATTGGAGGTCTGATCATCAGAGCCTCCTCCTCACCAACCAGCTCTCCTCCTCCATTCCTGACAACTACAACACCCTCAGTTACATCACTGTGTCTTCCAGACGTACCAGCACTGAGATAGGTTCCAGTTCACGCCTACTTTTCATAAAGACTCAGTCAGAGACTGCCTCAGTCAGAGACTGCCTCAGTCAGAGACTGCCTCAGTCAAAGTCTGCCTCAGTCAAAGTCTGCCTCACTCAGAGACTGCCTTAGTCAGAGACTGCCTTAGTCAGAGACTGCCTCAGTCAGAGTCTGCCTCAGTCAGAGACTGCCTCAGTCAGAGACTGCCTCAGTCAAAGTCTGCCTCAGTCAAAGTCTGCCTCACTCAGAGACTGCCTCAGTCAAAGTCTGCCTCAGTCAGAGACTGCCTCACTCAGAGACTGCCTCACTCAGAGACTGCCTCTACCAGTGCAGCTTCTAAAGCTTTTACCATCCAGACCTTAAACTGAGACTCTCCCAGCTTTCATTAGTTATGTATCTTAATAACCTGTAAATACTGTTTGATCAGAGGAGGACGGGTCTCCCTGTGTGAGTCTCGGTTCCTCTCAGGGTTTCTTCCTCCAGTCTGAGGGAGGTGGTCTTGCTCGCTGGGGGGTATATATGTTGTAACTGTTTGTTTTCAAACTTCTGTAAAGCTGCTTTGAGACAACATCGTATAAAAAGAGCTACACAAATAAACCTGAATTGAATTGAATAGTAGTTAGCAGTGGTCGCTATTGCTATCTGTGTAAAGAAACGTCCTAGCTAGACCTAACAATATTTATACTATATTATTAGTATTAGTATTTTGATTATATTTTTTATCATTTGCTCTTAAAGCATACTGTAAAAATAATTACTACTACTACTACTACTACTAATAATAATAATAATAATATTATTAACTAGAAAGTGCATTTCCTGAGGGATTGTTGTGCAGCTTAAGCAGTGTGAGGAACGAGGGATGAATAAAGGGCAGGTAGAAGAGGGCGGGTCAGTGTTTGGGGACCTGCCCCCAGTGAGTACACACAGTTTGGAGGCTGTAGGTTTAATGAATCCATAATGTTTGGTGTGCTTGAAAATGAATGGGGTCGAACCAACACTGCAGTCGTGGTCGGGGGTCTGTTCTGGGTGACACGGCGTCTGTGGGTGGAGCAGAAGTTCAGTAGACTGGTGTGCACTTCTCCCTCCTATTCGTTCTCTATGGGAATCCTTACGTCTGATCAAAAAGCTGTATACGAGCCCAATGACGCAATCAGACCGGACACTCTGGAGTACAAACAACGAACAACAACATATGCACGTTTAACCCCCCACCCAATGCACTCCATGAATGTTTATATCTGAAATATGTTTTTCTCACAACTCCAGCTGTGTTCTTTATCTAATGCTTCTTAATCTTTAGACTCAAATACCACATACGACTAATGAGGAGAAACTGAGCTGGACAGAAGTGGAGAGTTCAGTTGTACCCCATTCTGCCGTTAGTTGTAATCTGAATGAAAGGAAAGGGCTCCTGACCAGCCTTTGGCCGGCCAATTAATTTTCCAATACAGCGCTTGTCAGCTGAACTCACAAATCACAGCGTGAGAGCAGACGAGAGAATTGAGGTGGAAACTCTGAGATCTGCCCTCACACTGGCATCCCCGAGCTCAACTGACACCTGGTGTATTGGAAAATTAATAGAGGTGGGCTTTTCTGGAGGCACCCTATAATAACAGCATGCGCACGTTTGCATTTACAGTACGAGTTTCGTCCACGCCCGCTACTGCAGGACCTTCATTATTTGAGCTTCATTATTTGAGGTAGGGAAGACAGTCGGTGAAAGATAACCCTCGTTTCTTAGATTGCTTGCTTAGTTGCAGATTTACACTCTAGATCTTTAATATTCTCAGGAGGAGCCACCAGGGACGCTGCAAGAACATGAGTAAAGAAGCATTTCAAACATCAGAAACATCAGAAACATCAGAAATGAATTTACTTCAGCATCAGGAAACTGAGGGACATATACTCTATACTATATGTCTTCAATCCCCCATCCCCCATCCCCCATAAGACCAGCACCTAGTCCTGCAGACTGCTTCTACACACATTAGTAAAGAGTGGGTCTCTCAGGAGCTCAGTGAACTCCAGCGTGGTACAGTGATAGGACGCCACCTGTGGAACAAGTCCAGTGGTGAAGTTTCCTCACTACTAAATATTCCACAGTGGACTGTCAGTGGTGTTAGAACAAAGTGGAAGTGATTGAGAATGACAGCAACTCCGCCACCAAGTGGTAGAACACGTACAAGGACAGAGCGGGTCAGCGGATGCTGAGGAGCATAGTGCACAGAGGTCACCAACTTTCTACAGAGTCCATCTCTACAGACCTCCAAACTTCATGTGGTCTTCAGATCAGCTCAAAAACAGAGCGTAGAGAGCTTCATGGAATGGGTCTCCATGGCCGAGCAGCTGCATCCAAGCCTTAGAGCAGTGGAGACGTGTTCTCTGGAGTGACCAATCATATTTCTCCGTGTAGCAATCTGATTGACGAGTCTGGGTTTGGTGGTTGCCAGGAGAACGGTACTTGTCTGACTGCTTTGTGCCGAGTGTAAAGTTTGGTGGATGGGGGACTACTATGGTGTAGGGTTGTTTTTCAGGAGGTGGGCTCGGACCCTCAGTTCCAGGGAAAGGAACTCTTAATGCTTCAGAAGAGATTCTGGACAATATCATGCTCCCAACTTTGTGGGGACAGTTTGGGGGACGGCACCTTCCTGTTCCAACATGACTGAACACCAGTGCACAGAGCAGCTCCATACAGACATGGAGGAGGAGTTTGGTGTAGAGGAACTTGACTGGCCTGCTCAGAGTCCTGGCCTCAACCTGATGGAAAACCTTTGGGATGAATTAGAGAGGAGACTGTGAACCAGACCTTCTCATCCAACATCAGTGTCTGACCTCACAGATGGTCTTCTGGAAGAACGGTCCAACATTCCCATAAACACTCTCCTAAACCGTGTGGAGAGCCTTCCCAGAAGAGCTGAAGCTGTTATAGCTGCAGAGGTTGGGCCGACACCATATTAAACCCTATGGGACGTCACTTGATGGGTAAAATATCCTGCAGTGGTGCTCTAGTGTGGAGCAGAGAACATATTCATCACTACAGAGTTATTAATATACCCTGCCTGGTGGACAAATGGCACATACGGTTACGTTTGATGGTTCTAGATACAGCTTTGAAGCACTTGACTGCCTGAACTCGCAAAGCTTGAGTATAAATGTGTTCACACTTACAGCGTTGAGGCCGCACAGCTGGTAGCAGGCCATGGTGACGATGACGGTGATGGTCTGCCAGCGCACGGCTCTGTTCCTGAAAAGCTCCAGTGCTGAAGCCATCTGCAGCGTGTTCTGAGCCCTGCTCTCGGCGTGCACCTCCTCCAGCTCAGCGGAAACATCCATCTTACCCAGGAACGCCTGGAACGCTGGGGGGAAAGAGACGAGACAGACCAAGGATAAGGAGACGCTGCTCTGAGAGACACCGCTGACACTGAATAAAGCAATCTGTCAGAATCGCTTGTCGGTTCTTTTGTGGCCCAAATAAATAATTCAAAAGAATTGCTCTGCGCTCATCAGAGGATTAACAGTCACCAGAACTTCCCCAAGCCAAGGAATTTCCAATATCAGATTAAACAGAGAATTAACTTCCTGTCATTGTCACTGCACTGCAGGCCGGCGCGCGGGTTTAGCTCTCATTAAAGTCGTGTCAGAACTTATTTTAATGGGGAGATGTGGAGCCAGAGTCCTGACTAACCTCGGTTCTCGGAGAGGAGACAAGTAATTGGGACTTTAAATCATTTGTTAGAGCTACGCAGCTTTAAAGTGCACCGATTGTCTAAGACACGTCCAGCACCCAAAGTTGGCTCTGCAAGTTCTTCACTGGAGCTTTAAGACTTAAGCAGCTAATGAGGAATGGAAAGTCTTATTACAGAGCCCACCAATTAGCTGTGGGCCAACCTGCACTGCTGTGTTGAGTTGCGTATGTGGTTTCAGCTGCACAGTCAGCAGAAAAGAGCTCTTCCCCAGAGTGTCACCACAAAGTTGGGCGCATATCATTGTCTACCATGTCTCTGCATGCTGTGGCATCACCTTCCCTCCTCTCTGGAGCTCTAGGATTGAGCACAAGCCTTGGGAAAACATCTCCAGACCTCTATCCCTCTCCTTCCTCTTTGGTCAAACTGTGCTGAGAAATATTGAAAGAAAGTCTTTGGGATGTATGAAGTCCTTAATCACGCCGCCAGCTATCTGCTCCTGCTGTGAGGAGTTTGGTTGGGACCCACAGAGCTCGTCTGATGCACAGTCTGGAGAAATCTGCATGGGAGAGATTACATATCTGTGTCCTGCTGCTCTGGAGAAGCAAGTCTCATGCTGCATGCGTCCTTCCTGAAAGTCATATGGAGGGAACACGTGTGCATGCGCATGAATAATGCATGACTTTCTCTAACCCGGTATCTCCACCATGTTTCCGCTGCCGTGTATGTACCATCCGCAGTCCGAAATATAACGCGTCTAAATATTTTAACACGTTTCCACAAACAGAGAACACCTGCTGAGGCTGATAACAGCTGACATGCCTCGCGCTGGTGACCCAGCTTCTCTGAGGATCAGGATCAGCACCACGGACAGCAGCTCACGGTTCAGCACCAGGGCTGTGGACAGCACCGTGTGGATGTGTGGAAGGGTCAGGGTTATTAAACCATTTAAAACAACATTATTTCATATATATATATATATATATTCTTCACTCACCCATCCAAATCACTAAATTCAGGTGTTCCTGAATCAGATTCATAACCTCAGGTGTATAAGACCAGCTCCTAGTCCTGCAGACTGCTTCTACACACATTAGTAAAGAGTGGGTCTCTCAGGAGCTCAGTGAACTCCAGCGTGGTACAGTGATAGGACGCCACCTGTGGAACAAGTCCAGTGGTGAAGTTTCCTCACTACTAAATATTCCACAGTGGACTGTCAGTGGTGTTCTAACAAAGTGGAAATGATTGGGAACGACAGCAACTCCGCCACCAAGTGGTAGAACACGTACAAGGACAGAGTGGGTCAGCGGATGCTGAGGAGCATAGTGCACAGAGGTCACCAACTTTCTACAGAGTCCATCACTACAGACCTCCAAACTTCATGTGGTCTTCAGATCAGCTCAAGAACAGAGCGTAGAGAACTTCATGGAATGGGTCTCCTTGGCTGAGCAGCTGCATCCAAGCCTTACATCACCAAGAACAATGCAGAGCTTCGGATGCAGTGGAGTAAAGCACGCCAACACTGACTCTAGAGCAGTGGAGACGTGTTCTCTGGTCTGGCAATCCGATGGACGAGTCGTAGTTTGGTGGTTGCCAGGGGAACAGTACTTGTCTGACTGCATTGTGCCGAGTGTAAAGTTTGGTGGAGGTGGGATCATGGTGTGGGGCTCGGACCCTCAGTTCCAGTGAACGTAACTCTTAATGCTTCAGAAGAGATTCTGGACAGTTTCATGCTCCCGACAGTTTGGGGACGGCCTCTTCCTGTTCCAACATGACTGAACACCAGTGCACAGAGCAGCTCCATAAAGACATGGAGGAGGAGTTTGGTGTAGAGGAACTTGACTGGCCTGCACAGAGTCCTGACCTCAACCTGATAGAACACCTTTGGGATGAATTAGAGCGGAGACTGAGAGCCAGACCTTCTGGTCCAATATCAATGTCTGACCTCATAGATGGTCTTCTGGAAGAACGGTCCAACATTCCCATAAACACTCTCCTAAACCGTGTGGAGAGCCTTCCCAGAAGAGCTGAAGATGTTACAGCTGCAGAGGTTGGGCCGACACCATATTAAACCCTATGGATTAAGAATGGGACGTCACTCCAGTTCATAAATGTATGAAGACTGATGAGCGAATACTTTTGGCAATATAGTGTATGTACACTATTGTGTAAAAGTCTGAGTCTCCTGAGCTGATAGTGTAAAATCTTTTATCTGATTAATAAGTGTTTGCTCACCAGATCTGATTAGAACAGATGTAAATAATCAGACATACAATACAAAGTAACATGAATATCTTATTGTGAGAGAAGTAGATCAGATCTTTAGCTCCAGTTTGAAGTTGATCAGATGCTCTAAACTCTATTTCTCACCAGCATTTATCTTTTCAGACTCGAGGAAACAGACTGGAAGAGGTTCAAAGAGGTTCTGTTTCCTGTAGTCTGGATTCATGTAATCTGATCCCGACACTAAGCTGCTACTCATGTTCAATGTTCTGATTATGGTCACTAAGCTTTAATGTCACTGATGTTTATTACGGTGAGCTCTGAACTGATGCTGAGTGACTGTGTCGGTGCTTCGTGCTGCTGGAGGTTCTAATCGAACACATCTTTCATGTCTAATAGTCAGGCACTCCTTAAATCTGGGATTAACCGGATCAGATGGGTTACATCAGAGTTCACTCAAGCAGAGCACTAAAGCAGAGTCCAACAAAAGAGGTGCTGCTCTTAAGAACAATTACTCAGCATCAACCAGCCCTGCTCTCTCCGCGCACCGTCACCCTGCTCACTCGAGTCTTCCAGCATTGATTTAAAAGTTTCTCTGGTTCTTTTTAAAGATCTAAATCTTTCACCAGCTTCATCCGTTACACAGCGCCGAGCGATTTCACGCCAAATACTATCTTCAGTTCATCAACTGCTGGAAACTGTTGTAGTAAAACAAACACAAGAGAAGGTGCTTCTCCTCTTTACTACACTCCAAAGATCTGGAGTTCTTTACCTGCTGAGGCACCTTCACCTGACCGCTAAACAATTATTCTATTATTATTATTATTATTATCATTATTATTATTATTATTATTATTATTATTATTATTATTATTATTAATATTATTATCAACTTTGACCACTATATCATTATTCCACAGTATATATATTATAGTATATACAGTATACAGCTCCAGAGTGTCCGATCTGACTGTGTGAATCAGGCTTGTAAACAGCTTTTTGATCGGATGCACAGATTCTAGATCAGAGCAGAATTTCCCCAAAATTTTACCCATAGAGAATGAATAGGATAGAAAAGTGCATGCCAATCTACGGAACTTCTGCTACACCCACAGACACCGACTCAGGGAAGACCCCCAACCACGACTGCATGTGTTGGTTCAACCTGCACTCGTCTGTTTGTCGTTTTTTTC
The DNA here is from genome assembly GCA_021613375.1 of Megaleporinus macrocephalus. Classification (NCBI taxonomy): domain Eukaryota; kingdom Metazoa; phylum Chordata; class Actinopteri; order Characiformes; family Anostomidae; genus Megaleporinus; species Megaleporinus macrocephalus. Next base: position 43,599,061 of record CM038719.1, on the reverse strand, counting down.
CATCCCTCTTTTTCCCTCCATAGGGTCCCATTCATTTTCGGTCACACCCAAACCATATGGTTTCATTCAACTCTATTCATGCATGTGGTCACTTAGGGCAGACCCCCAACCGCTAATCCACAGACATACTGACCCACACTACTTGTCACTTATGCACAACCACCCAGCGTTTCCTTCACGAAATACATTTTTCTAGTTATTATTATTATTGTTATTATTATTATTACTATTATTATTACTATTAATGCTTCTACTACTAGGAATTGAGAACGAGAGAGAGGGAGAGAGAGAGAGAGAGAGAGAGAGAGAGGGAGAGAAAGAGAGAGCAGGAGGACAAGAGAGCTCCACACTGAGGTCTATTTTGTGAAGAACAAGAATAACACAAGGTGGTAAAGATTAAGAGTCTTAGTCTTCTGGTCATACCCCAGTGCATGCTGGGAGCACAATAGCGTACTGGAATGCCCCGTGCATGACCCGACAGTGGACGATGTACAGACGGCCACTATTCAATCATCTCCAACAGGTAAAGGTGAGTGCCCACAGCATTGGTCAACCAGAGCAACACAACAAACACAGCCTCCCCGTCCAGCGGCCACAACCTTCCCTCAGTTAGTGTATACCTGACTACCTATATACCTATGACTTACTGTTTAATCTCAGTTCAGAACTTCTAAATCTGTTCATGTTCTTATATGAAAAATATATAATAAACCCATTTTTATTGACTCCCAAGTATATATATATATATATACACACACACACACACTACCGCTCAAAAGTTTAGGATCACTTTAATTTCATGCAATTTTCGTGCGATTCACAAACAATTCTGTCCATTTCAGAATTAATGTAAGTGTATCAGATGATTTTTAAAGAATAAAAATGTTTGTATTAAAGTCTATTTTTGTATAGAGGCTTATTTTACATATAGTCCTATTATCAGTAATTCTCAGTCCTCTGTCTAAATCTCCTGGTACGACCACCAATCCAAGTTAAGGATGTTATTGGACTAATTGGTTGTTAGGACACTCTTGATCAATTGTGATCACAGCTGAAAAACATTCTACTAATAAGTGAGTATAAAAGGGAACAACATTCTAGGTTAGTTTAGTATCTGAAGATCAGCAGTTGATGGCTTGCTGACCGACTCACAATGACCAGAAAGAAACCACTTTCTTTAGAGACCCGTCAGTCCATTGTTGTGTTAAGAAGAAGATACTCCATTAAAACAAGAACATCTCACTGTGATCCCAAACTTTTGAGCAGTAGTGTATATATATATATATATATATATATATATATATATATATATATATATATATATATATATATACATACACACATACATACACACAGACACACACATATATATATATATATATATATATATATATATATATATTATCAAAAGATCCTTAGAAATCTCTGAGTTGAGGTCAAAGCCAAAAACCAATGCTCTATATCTGTATTGACCTTACAGCTCTCAGATGTTACTGCATTGAAATCTGTGAGGAATATAACCATACGGTTTAGGAAACACTTTGGAAAACACTTTTCAAACTATACTAGTTTTAGATTTGATTTAAATAAAACTCCGTGTTGCTTTAAAGACATCGCATTTCTGTTTTAGGATAGCGTTTAAATAATAAGTCGTGTCACCATTATACCAAAAAATAAAACCATTAAGCCATTCAGAAGTAAACCCAGTGAAGAAAGACACTGTGTTCTCATCATGTATATTCTTTTTAACATCAACAAAAAACCCAGCTATAACCGTCATTCTGTACACGCCATACATCACCACATTCATCAAACACACTACACATATTTATACTTTCACACAGTAATAATAATAATAACAACAACAACACAGCTAACAAACAGGAGAAATCAGCCACCGTGCTCAAGAAATTCCAACCTAAACAAACAGGCAGCACTGATTTAGAGAATTATACGGAAACAGTAAGGGCCCTAAAACAGAGCCTGGTGGAACACCGCACTCTCCTCCTCTGTAATTTGAAAACTCTACATTTACTGTCACGGTAAATTGGTAGCAGTCTGTCAAGCAGGACTCAAAATAGGCAAGAACATGTCTGAACCTCTCCATTAAAGAATCACTACGAATCCATTAAATGCACGAGCACCCCAGACAACCAGCAACAGCGGCAGCCAGTAAGGCAGTGACCACACTGACCAGCACTGCGTCCATATTATCATGTTTCTAAAAAACAGACTAAATAAGGCATGCAAGTCATACCAACTTAAAAATAAGAGATCAAAAATGATCTAAATGATGATTACAGAGATCAAACTGGTCGTGGTGTGGGCTTAAAGAACCCAGAGCCAAATCATAACAATGTGCAGAAAACAAAACATCAAGCTGAAACGTTCACCTTTAATGGTGTTTATGTAATATTATGTAAACAACAACTGAGTGCTTACGCTGACTCTCACCTCAATACATATTCATTTCTATCCGGTGGAGTAAATTCATTAAAACAGCAGAGCAGCCGCTTCATAGCGCTCTCCAGTCACACACGCTGGCTGTAAACAACAATACACCCTCATACAAGCCTCCCGACGTCCAGCGCTGTTTAATCAAAACCATTAGCGCCGGTGTCCTTGACCGGAGATGGATGACTCTGGCTGTAAAAAGCTACCCTGATGAATTAAGTTAGTGGAGACAGTCACGAACAAATCCAGCTGAGTGCAATATGTCCGACCAGCGGGTGTTTTATTAATCATCCCAAGAGTTCCGTTTAGGCATTCCGCTCGAGTTTCAGAAGCCCGGAAAAGTTCAGCTCCAAAATTCAGGGAAATGCGTTGGACAAAATAAGGTAGACAGGTATGCATCAAAAGTTTAAACAGACTGAAGCAACGTATGACAGTTTAATCCTTACGTTTCCAATTTCTGACAAACAGGAACACTGAATTTAACACTGTTGTAGGAATTCATGCTCACACGAGACCTCTTTTATCTCTCGTTGCTCACTAGCAGCTCAACACAGAGTCATAGTTCACACAGAAAGCCAACAGTGTCCTAGATAAATTGATAAATAGGGGAAATCCATCCCGCTAGTGAAGTGACCACTAGAGGGAGTGCTGAGAGAGGTCAAGATGTGAACATCACTTGACCATATATGTTGGAATTTTGGTGACGTTTACCTTGGTTTAGCAGAATTTCCACTATTTTATCAAAATCCACATCACAGATTAAAGTAAAGTTCACTGGTCGTATTGGATGGTGGATAAAGTTATTATATTTGTATTAAACCTCTGGATTACATCATCTGCACTGTAAATAAACTGGTAGTGTTCTCTAAAATCAAAAATCAAACCCCCCTAAATTATTTTGTTTACATCTGAATGATGGAATTCTACAAAATATGGAAATTCTACTTTTAGAAAATACCTGGAGGTGAATGGCAGCCAGGTTAGTGTTCAGGTGGAAATTAAGGTATGGTTTAGGTTCAGGACAAAGTCATAGTGAATTAGTGTATATATATATAGAATTCACTATGACTTTGTGGAATATTTGGTTGAACGCCACACCTACAAAGCAACTACAAAAATATTTCCAAAACAAAAATATTAAATTTGTCTTTCCAGCACATCAGCTAACAGGGTCTCAGCACATGTGGATGGAAAGCTTCCTAGATGGTCCTTAATCAGAATCCAACTAAAACATTTCACAATGTACAAAACACACACACACACACACACACACACACACACACCACATACCAAAGACTGAACATAGAGGCAGATAAAAGAAGACAATAGAGAAAACCAGGAGTGAGTAAAGCTCCATCAAGGTAAAGGCTGGTTCCTTTGAAGAACAGAGCAGAAGATCATTACTGGATAATGTTCTACTTGTTATGTAGTATATAATCTCACACGAGGCTGAAGCTTCCTGTTCTCCAGCTTCCTGTTGGAATTCTCTCGTTACTGTCTCACACAGTGGACCAGAGTGACAGTATGGGAATAGGAAATAATGAGAGATCAACTTTTCTGGTAAACTGGTAAATATTCTGATCGTCCATCTCCAGAGCTGCCACTGTCCACTACACCCACAGACCAAACCCAGGTCTGATCCAACTGACTTACAACTTACAGGGTCTGGTTTGATGTGATTGGACGGACCAGAGGTTCCACTTTTCCCATTATATAAAATCTCTGGTAGCCCAACTGAGGCAGCACTGCATTAGAGCAACAGCGCCTCCACCAGGTAACACCCTGATGCCTCAGTACATTACATATAGAGCATTGAATAATGAGGAATAGATAAGAATAAACTATCAGTAATATGAGTTTATAACCAGTACCTCACAAATGTTTCTGCAATCAAATCCTCACAGCAATGTTCCAAACAGTTAGTGTAAGGCCGTCCCAGAAGAGTTCCTGTTAATACCCCCAGTTTTTTTCTGAGTAGGTCTCACTTTAAAACTTATTCATAGCTTTGATGTCCTCCTGAATGACCTACAGAGTGAAAAAGAGCAAAAGTGGCCAAACCTGAAACTTTTAGCTTGTTCAGTCTGAGTGAAGGATAAAAGTACGGTAAGCCCTGCAGCGCGGTGCGGCACGGCCGATCTGAGCCGGCGGCATTAACCTTTCATGATTTCTTCACCGCGGGCCAAGACAGCAGAGCCACGACTGCTGAAGAAGAAGAGAACTTCACAGTTGGAGCAGCGAGAGAGAGAACAAGCGAAGCATTTAAAGAAGACAATAACAGACGTTTCACACAACTGACTTTTTCTGCTCGCTCGGCTGCAGTGAGGGACGTTTTCTCTCAACTCAGAACAAAGAACACCGAGGCTGCTTCTGAGACAGCTGGACAAGCGTCCAGGAGGAACAACCAGGAACGTACATTAAAGGCCAGATGTGAAAATTAAACTTGTCGCAGATGCAATATACACTCACAAGCAACTGCAACTCCTCAGGCTGTAGCCAATCATGAGCAAATAACCATGCAACAACTTTAGAAAATGTAGAACCTCTTCACTGCAGCTTCTACTTGATGTAGTGGAGAGGTTCTGTTGAAAGTACAGACTCTAGAACTTTCAATCACCACCACAGTTTAAGATTAAACTCATTAAACCATAAAGTCCTAGATCAGAGTTGATCACTGTAATGGTCAGAGTTGATCACTGTAATGATCAGAGTTGATCACTGTAATGGTCAGAGTTGATCGCTGTGATGGTCAGAGTTGATCGCTGTGATGGTCAGAGTTGATCGCTGTGATGGTCTGAGTTGATCACTGTAATGGTCAGAGTTGATCACTGTAATGGTCAGAGTTGATCACTGTAATAGTCAGAGTTGATTGCTGTAATAGTCAGAGTTGATCACTGTAATGATCAGAGTTGATCACTGTAATGATCAGAGTTGATCACTGTAATGGTCAGAGTTGATCGCTGTGATGGTCAGAGTTGATCGCTGTAATGGACAGAGTTGATCGCTTTATTGGTCAGAATTGATCGCTGTAATGGTCAGAGTTGATCAATGTAATAGACAGAGTTAATCGCTGTAATGGTCAGAGTTGATCACTTTAATGGTCAGAGTTGATCACTGTAATAGTCAGAGTTGAATACTGTAATGATCAGAGTTGATCACTGTAATGGTCGGAGTTGATCACTGTAATGGTCAGAGTTGATGACTGTAATGGTCAGAGTTGATCGCTGTGATGGTCAGAGTTGATCACTGTAATGGTCAGAGTTGATCGCTGTGATGGTCAGAGTTGATCACTGTAATAGTCAGAGTTGATCACTGTAATGGTCAGAGTTGATCGCTGTAATAGTCAGAGTTGAACACTGTAATGGTCAGAGTTGATGACTGTAATGGTCAGAGTTGATCACTGTAATGGTCAGAGTTGATCACTGTAATGGTCAGAGTTGATGACTGTAATGGTCAGAGTTGATCACTGTAATGGTCAGAGTTGATGACTGTAATGGTCAGAGTTGATGACTGTAATGGTCAGAGTTGATCACTGTAATAGTCAGAGTTGATCACTGTAATGGTCAGAGTTGATGACTGTAATAGTCAGAGTTGATCACTGTAATGGTCAGAGTTGATGACTGTAATGGTCAGAGTTGATCGCTGTGATGGTCAGAGTTGATCACTGTAATGGTCAGAGTTGATCGCTGTAATAGTCAGAGTTGATCGCTGTAATAGTCAGAGTTGATCACTGTAATGGTCAGAGTTGATCACTGTAATGATCAGAGTTGATCACTGTAATGGTCAGAGTTGATTGCTGTGATGGTCAGAGTTGATCACTGTAATGGTCAGAGTTGATCATTGTAATGGTCAGAGTTGATCACTGTAATGATCAGAGTTGATCACTGTAATGGTCAGAGTTGATCGCTGTAATAGTCAGAGTTGATCACTGTAATGATCAGAGTTGATCACTGTAATGGTCAGAGTTGATCACTGTAATAGTCAGAGTTAATCGCTGTAATGGTCAGAGTTGATCACTGTAATGGTCAGAGTTGATCACTGTAATGGTCAGAGATGATGACTGTAATGGTCAGAGTTGATCACTGTAATGGTCAGAGTTGATCACTGTAATAGTCAGAGTTAATCGCTGTAATGGTCAGAGTTGATCACTGTAATGGTCAGAGTTGATCACTGTAATGGTCAGAGATGATGACTGTAATGGTCAGAGTTGATCACTGTAATGGTCAGAGTTGATCACTGTAATGGTCAGAGTTGATGACTGTAATGGTCAGAGTTGATCACTGTAATGGTCAGAGTTGATCACTGTAATGGTCAGAGTTGATCACTGTAATGGTCAGAGTTGATCACTGTAATGATCAGAGTTGATCACTGTAATGGTCAGAGTTGATCACTGTAATGATCAGAGTTAATGACTGTAATGGTCAGAGTTGATCGCTGTAATAGTCAGAGTTGATCGCTGTAATAGTCAGAGTTGATCACTGTAATGGTCAGAGTTGATGTGACTGTCACGTAATGGGTCAGAGTTGATTCTGTGATGGTCAGAGTTGTTCACTGTAATGGTCAGGAGTTGATCACTGTAATGGTCAGAGTTGAATCACTGTAATGGGTCAGAGTTGATCTCTGTAATGGTCAGAGTTGATCACTGTAATGGTCAGTAGTTGATCACTGTAATGGTCAGAGTTGATCACTGTAATGGTCAGAGTTGATCTCTGTAATGGTCAGAGTTGTTCACTGTAATGGTCAGAGTTGATCACTGTAATAGTCAGAGTTGAACACTGTAATGGTCAGAGTTGATCTCTGTAATGGTCAGAGTTGTTCACTGTAATGGTCAGAGTTGATCACTGTAATAGTCAGAGGTGTAGTCACTGTAATAGTCCAGAGTTGATCACTGTATAGTCAGAGTTGATCACTGTAATGGTCAGAGTTGTTCACTGTAATGGTCAGCAGAGTTGATCACTGTAATAGTCAGAGTTGATCACTGTAATGGTCAGAGTTGATCTCTGTTATGGTCAGAGTTGTTCACTGTAATGGTCAGAGTTGATCTCTGTAATGGTCAGAGTTGATCTCTGTTATGGTCAGAGTTGATCTCTGTAATGGTCAGAGTTGATCACTGTAACGGTCAGAGTTGATCACTGTAATGGTCAGAGTTGATCTCTGTAATGGTCAGAGTTGATCTCTGTTATGGTCAGAGTTGATGACTGTAATGGTCAGAGTTGATCTCTGTTATGGTCAGAGTTGATCTCTGTTATGGTCAGAGTTGTTCACTGTAATGGTCAGAGTTGATCACTGTAATGGTCAGAGTTGATCTCTGTAATGGTCAGAGTTGATCTCTGTTATGGTCAGAGTTGTTCACTGTAATGGTCAGAGTTGATCACTGTAATAGTCTTTTACTGGAGTTCCTAAGAAAACAGTCCAGCTGGTCCAGAATTCAGCAGCTGGGAACAGCTGACACTACTGACACTAACAATCACTAACAGATCTCAGATCAGTCCTGTTATAAAAGAGCTGCACTGACTACAGGTTATCTTTTAGAACAGACTTTAAATTTCTGTACTCGTCTATAAAGCTCTAGATAATCTGGAACCTGCTACATCGCAGAACCTCTCTCCGTTTATGTTCCAGCTGCTGATCTTAGATCAGCACCTAACAGCAGCTGCCCTAACCTAGACATCTGACCAGCCGTCCCACTGTGAAGAATAACATCCTAAATTTGAACATTCTAAAATCTATTATGATATATTAAATGATGCGTTTCAGCCTAAAATCAGCCTAAGAACATGAAAATGTCCCCATCACTGATCACTGTGTACGCCAGACAGGACACACGGCAGAGCAGACGGACGAGGAAAGCTGTAAACCTCCAGGGTTTCAGGTGAGCTTCTAATTAGACGCAGGTATCAGCAATAAATTGGTGGGACGTTCAGCATAATGACGTTTGAAAGTCAGAACATTTGGTGATAATCAGAACGAGCTGGATTCATAAGATCTGATCTGATCAGTCAGTGTTTCAAACTGCCCTCCAAAATAAACAGGACCCCAACCAGATGTTTGTATACATCTTATTAATCACTGTAGTTTGTGCAAACATCACACGGATCAGATGGTGGTGGGCTATGGTTGGATGTTGGGTGGGAGTGGTGGGCTATGGTTGGATGCTGGGTGGGAGTGGTGGGCTATGGTTGGATGTTAGGTGGGAGTGGTGGGCTGTGGTTGGACTGCTTGCCTCTGTGGGTGGATGTTTGGTCGGGATGTGGTGGGGCGTTGGTGGTTGGATGGTTGGGGTGGGCCTGTGGTTGGATTGTTTGGGGCGGGAAGGAGTGGTGGGCTGTGGTTGTGTTGGGTGGACGTCGCTGTGGTTGGGTGTTGGGCGGGAGGGGTGGGCTTGTGGTTGGCTGTTTAGGTGGGAGTGGTGGGCTGTGGTTGGATGTTGGGTGGGCTGTGGTTGGATGTTGGGCGGGAGTGGTGGGCTGTGGTTGGGTGTTGGGTGGGAGGGGTGGGCTGTGGTTGGGTGTTGGGCGGGAGTGGTGGTTATGGTTGGATGTTGGGCGGGAATGGTGGGCTGTGGTGGGGTGTTGGGCGGGAGTGGTGGGCTATGGTTGGATGTTGGGCGGGAGTGGTTGTCTGTGCTGTGTTGGGTGTTGGGCGAGGAGTGGTGGGCTGTGGTTGGGTGTTGGGCGGGCGGGAGGTGGTGGGCTGTGGTTGGGTGTTGGGTGGGAGGGGTGGGCTGTGGTTGGGTGTTGGGCGGGGAGGGGTGGGCTGTGGTTGGATGTTGGGCGGGAGTGGTGGGCTGTGCTTGGATGGGGGTAAGGGGTGGGGTGTTGTTGGATGTTGGGTGGGTGAGGGGGTTGGGGTGTGTGGTTGGATGGGATAAGGTGGTGGGGTGTTGTTGGATGTTGGGTGGGGTGAGGGGTGGTGGGGTGTGGTTGGGATGGCGGGTGCGTGTTGTTGGATGTTGGGTGGGGTGAGGGGTATAAGTATATAAGTATATATGTTATAAGTATAAGAATATAAGTATATAAGTATATATGTGTATAAGTATATAAGTTATAAGAATAAATTTGTATAAGATTTATAAGTACATACGTAAATAGGTATATATGTGTATAAGTATATAGGTACATAGCTATACTATGTATATATGTGTATAAAGTATATAAGTACATAAGTATATATGTGTATAGGATATAAGTTATAAGTATATGTGTATATAGTATATAAGTATCTAAGCATATATGCGTATAAGTATATAAGTATATAAAAGATATAGTATATAAGTATATAAGTAGTATATGGTATAAGTATATAAGTGATAATAAGTATATAAGTATATATGTGTATAAGCATATAATAGATATGTGTATATGTGGGTAGGTAATATAAGTATGTATGTGTAATAAGTATATAAGTATATAAGTTATATGTGTATAAGTATATAAGTATGTATAGTGTATTGTGTAGAAGATATTAGTATGTATTGCGTGGTATAAGCTATAGTACAAGGAGTAATCAAGTATATATGGGTATAAGTATATAAGTATATGAGTATATAAGGTATATAAGTTATATATGCGTATTAGTTATATCAGTATATAAGTATATTAAGCTATATATGCGTCTATAAGTATATAAGTATTATATGCGTTGCATAAGTATAGAAGTATACTAAAGTATAAATGAGTTATATAAGTATATATGTATACTATGTGTTTAAGTATATTACCGTATAGACAGTTTCTATTAGTATATATGGGTATACAGTAGACTAAGTATATATGTATACATGTGTTATAAGTAGAATAAGTATATAGGTGTACTAAGTAGCATTATATGTAGAGAGTATAATAAGTATTTCTGTTACATATGTGTATAAGTATATTCAAAGTATAGCTAGAGGACTAATATGTGGATACAAGCTATATAAGTAATATAAAGTTTATATGTGGTATCACGTAGTATAAGTATAACATAGTATAATATGTGTATAAGTATATAAGTATATTTGTGTATAGCGTAATAGTAAGTATATAAGTATATCTGTGTATAAGTATATGAGTATAGTATAAGTATTAATAAATTGTGTATAAGTAAGTATAAGTGTATAAGTATAGTATGTGTTATAAGTACTATAAGTGTATAAGTATATATGTGTATAAGTTATTATAAGTATATGTGTATACGTATATGAGTATATAAGTATATAAGTATACAGGTGTATAAGTATATACGTATCTATAAGTAATATATAGTGTATAAGTAATATGTATAGTTAAGTAATAAGTATATAAGTATATTTAGAAGTATATAGTATATAAGTAATATGTGTATAAGTAGTATAAAGTCTATGTGTATAAGTAAGAGTATATAAGTATATAAGTATATATAGCGTATAAGTTATACAGTATATCATGTGATAAGTATAGTACGTATATTAGTAATAAGTCTATAAAGTATATATGTGTATAAGTATATAAGTATATAAGTATATATGTGTATAAGTATATAAGTATATAAGTATATATGTGTATAAGTATATAAGTATAAAAGTATATGTGTATAAGTATATGAGTATATAAGTATATAAGTATATATGTGTATAAGTATATAAGTATATCAGTATATAAGTATATAAGTATATATGGTATATAAGTATATAAGTATATGAAAGTATATCATGTGTATATAAGTATATAAGTATATAAGTATATATGTGTATAGAGTATATAAGTATAATAAGTATATATGTGGTACTAAGTATATACGTATATAAAGTATATACGTATATACTGGTATATAAGTATATAAACGTATATAAGTTATAATGTGTATAAGTACATATAGTATATATAGTATATAAGTATATAAGTATATATGTATATAAGTATATGTAGTGTATAAGTATATAAGTATATAAGTATATAAGTGATCAGTATAGAGTCATATAAGTATATAAGTATATATGTGTATAAGTAGATAACTATAGTAAGCTATATATGTGTATAAGTATATAATGTACTATAAGTACACGTGTGTATAAACTATTAAGTATATAAGTATATAAGGTGTATATAGTATATATAAGAATATATGTGTATAAGTATATGATATGTGTACAAGTATATATGTGTATAAGTATATAAGTATCAGTATATAAGTATATAAGTATATATGTATATAAGTATATAAGTATATAAGTATATTGTGTATACGTATATAAGTATACAAAGTATATATGTGTATAGTATATAAGTATATAAAGTTTCATAGTGTAAAAGATCTATAAGTATACAAAGTATATGTGTATAAGTATCTGAGAGATATAAGTAATAAGTATATATGTGTATAAGTAAAAAAGTATATCAGTATATAAGTAAATAATATATAGTATATAAGTATATAAGTACAAAGTAGTATGTGTATAAGTAAATAAGTAATAAGTATATGAGTATATAAGAGTAGTAAGTATATGTGTATAAGTGTATAAGTCTAGTATAAAAGTATATGTGTCTAAGTATTAAGAGTATACAAAGTATATATGGTGTATAAGTATATAAGTATATAAGTATATATGTGCTATAAGTATATACGTTATATATGTGTAAGTAAATAATAAATCAGTATAAGTGTATAAGTATATAAGTTATAAAGTGTATGCAGTATATAAGTATATAAGTATATATGTGTATAAGTTTATAAGTATATAAGTATATCTGTGTATAAGTAGTATAAGTATAAAGAGTATATGTGTTAAGTATATAAGTATATATGTGTATAAGTTATCAGTATATCAGTATATAGGTGTACTAGATATAATATGTATATAAGTATATAAGTATATCAAGTATATATGTGTTATTAAGTATATAGTATATATGTGTATAAGTATATATAGTATATAAGTATATTATGTGTATAAGTATATAAGTATAAAAGTATATGTGTATAAGTATATGGAGTATATAGCAGTATATAAGTATATGTGAATAAGTATATAAGTATATCCGTATAAAAGTATAAATTGTAAACCAAAGTATATAAGTAGATAGGTAAACTATGTGTATAAGTATATAAAGTAATATGTGTATAAGTATATAAGTATATAAGTATTATGTGTAAGTATATAGTATAAAAGTATATGTGTATAATAATGAGTATAGTAAAGTATATAAGTATATATGTGTATAGTATAAAAGTATATCAAGTATATAAGGTATATATGTATATAAGTATATGAAAGTATATAGGTATATATGTGTATAAGTAAATAAGTATGTAAGTATATGAGTATCAAGTAATAAGTCTATAAGTGTATACGTGCTATAAGTATATTTAGTATATAGAGTATAAGTGTATAAGTATATAGTATATATGTGTATATAGTAATATGTGTTAGGATAAAGTATATCAGATATAGTGTAATCATTGTATAAAGTATATACGTATACTGTATAAAGTATATAAGGTATAAACGTGTATAAGTATATAAGTATATAAGTATATATGTGTATAGTAGATAAGTAGTTTAAGTATATAGATGTATACTATAGTGTATAAGTATCATAAGTGTATATGATCTGTATAAGTAAATATAAGTAATATATAAGTATGATTAATGTGTATAAGAAATAGTATATGGTAAAAAAGTATATAAGTCTCATTAAGTATATATGTGTACTAAGTATATAAGATGTCATAAAGTATATACGTATATATGTGTATATGTCTCATCAAATAAATGGTATATACAGTAATGAATAAGTATATAAGTATATAGTATATAAGCATATAAATGTTATAAGTATAATATAGTGAATAAGTATATCCATGTATAAAGTGTATAAGTATACGTATATAGTATATAAGTAAATATGTGTATACAGTATATAAGTATATATGTGTATAAGTATATAAGTAGTGATATAAGTACATATATGTGTTATAAGTATTATGAGTATATAAGTATATTAGGCTATATATGTGTAGTATAAGTTTAATGTATATATGTTGTAGTAAGTATATAGTATATAACGCTATAAAGTATGTGTATAAGTATATAATTGTATGTGTGTGTAGAAGTATATAAGTTTATAAGTTATATATGTGTATAGTATATAAGTCTATAAGTATTTTTGTGTATTTGTGTATAAGTATATATGTGTATAAGTATATATGTGTATAAGTATATAAGTATGATAAGTATATATGTGGTTTAAGTAGTATATGTGTATAAGTATATAAGTATATATGTGTATAAGTATACGAGGTGGTATAAGTATATAAGTAATATAAGTATATGTGTTGTTATAAGTATATAAGCTATATATGTGGTATAGTCTGTATATGTATAAGTATATAAGTATATAGATTTATTTGTGCATAGCATATATGTGTATAAGTATATACGTATATATGTGTATAGAGTATATATGTGTATGTGTTATATAAGCTGTATAAGTATGTAACGAGTAAATAAGTATATATGTATAAGGTATCTATGTGTTATAAGTATATAAAGTATATATGTAGTATATGTGTAAGTATATAAGTATTTAAGTAAATATGTGTTTAGTATTTAAGTATATAAGTATATAAGTATATGTGTGTATAAGTAGTCTAAGTATGTAAGTATATAGATGTATAGTATGTAAGTATTTGTTTACGTATATAAGTATATATATGTGTTTAAGTTCATATAAAGTAGTATAAGTATATTAAGTATATGTGTGTAAGTATATAAGGATATCTAAGTGTATATGCGTATAAGTATATAATGTGTCTAAGTATATATGTGTATAAGTATATAAAGGTGTATAGTATATAAGTATACATGTGTATTAAGTTGATATATGTGTTAAAGTATATAAGTCATAGTATAAGTGTATATAGTGTTTAAGTATATGTGATTATGTGTATGAGTATATAAGTATATATGTGTATATGTATAGATGTGTATAAGTTAGTTATATGTATTATAAGTATATATGTGTATAAGTATCTAAGTATGTAGTATATATGTGTATAGATGTATAAGTATATAAGTAGATATGTGTATTCGTATATAAGTATATAAGTATATATGTGTCATAAGTATATAAGTGTATATGTGTATTAGTATTTATATTATTAGTATATACAGTATTGTGTACTTATGTGTATAAGTATATCAAGTATTTAAGTAAATCATGCGTATAAGTATATAAGTATATAAGTTTATTTATGTGTAATAAGTATATAAGTACTATAAAAGTATATATGTTGTATAAGTATAGTAAGTATAGATGTGTATAAAGTATATAAGTATATAAGTATATTTTGCTTATAAGAAATATGTGTATATGTAGTAAGATTTAAGTGTATATAAGTAGATATGGTGTATAAGTATAATAAGTATATATGTGTATAAGTATATAAGTTAATAAGTATATATGGGTCTTAGTATATAAGTATAGTATATGTGTTTAAGTCTAATGCGTATATATAGTATATAGTATATATGCTGTATAAGTAATATAAGTCTGTCAGTATATAAGTAACTATCTGTATATAACGTATATAAGTATTAGGTATATATGTGTATAAGTATGTGAGTATACAGGTATATATGTGTATAGTGTATATGTATATATAGTATATATGTGTATAAGTATATAAGTTATCAAAGTATAGTGTATAAGTATAGAGTATATAAGTATTTAAGTAATGTGGATATAAGTATATAAAGTATCATCAGTATATAAGTGTATACTAGTAGTATATGTATATAAGTATATAAGTATCTAAGTATATATGCGTATAAGTATATATGTATATAAGTATATGAGTATATAAGTGTATAAGTATATACGTGTATAGTATGATAAGTATCTAAGTATCTATGTGTATAAGTTATATAAGTATCTCAGTATATCTGTTTATAAGTCTATCAGTGTATAGGGGATATAAGTATATACGTATATATGTTGTATAAAGTATTATAAGTATATAAGTATATGGGTATATATAGCGTATAAGTATATATGTGTATAAGTATCTACGTTATATTAGTTATATATGTGTATAGTCAGTAAGTTATCAGTATATATGCAGTATTAGTCTATATGTGTATACTGTAGTGTAAGTATATAAGTATCTAAGTATATATGTGTATTATATTAAGGTATATATATGTATAAGTATATCGTATATAAAGTCTTACTGTGTATAAGTGTATATGTGTATCAGTGTATATATGTTATTATGTGTATAAGTATATAAAGCTGTATAGTATATATGTCTCGTAAGTATATAAAAGTTATCTATGTTTATATTATGTGTATAAGTATTTATGTGTATAAGTTATATATGTGTATATGTGTATAAGTATATAAAGTATCCTAAGTGTATATGCATGTAAGTATATGTATTATCAGGTATATATGTGTGTATCAGTATATAGGTAAGATAATGTATATGTGTGTCATAAGTTATATAAGTGTATAAGTATATATGTGTTATAAGTCTTATGTATAATAGTGTATAAGTTTATTAAGTATATAAGTAAATAGGTGTATAAGTTATTATGTTTATATGTGTATAAGTACTTTAAGTGTATAAGTATATATGTTGTATACGTTTATAAAGTATATAAGTATATATGTGTATTACGTTATATAAGTATATATAGTGTATAAGTATATATGTGTATTAGTATATAAAGTATATAAAGTTATATAAGTGTATAGAGTATATATGTGGTATAAGTATCACGTGATAAGTATTATAAGTGTATAAGTATAGAAGTGTGTATGAAAGTTTATATGTTATATAAGTATATACTGTGTATAAGTTATAAGTATTATATGTCGTATAAGGTATATATATGTGTAATAGTATGTAAGTATCTAAGGTATGTGTGTAAAGTATATATGTGTATAAGTATATAAGTATATATGTGTATAAGTATATATGATGGTGATAAGTATATAAGTGTATAAGTATTAAGTATATAAGTAGTTTATGTATAAGTATTATAGGTGTATACAGTGATATGAAAGTATATTATGTATATATGTGATGTAAGTGATATTATGTGCATATAAGTTATATATGTGTTTAAGTATATAACGTATATAAGCTATATAAGTGTATACGTGTCTATGTGTATAAGTATATAAAGTATGTAAGTATATATTGATACGTGTTATAAGTATGTAAGTATATCAGTAGTATAAGTATATCTATGTGTATAAGTGTCTAAGTATCATAAGTATATAGTAGGATATGTGTATAAGTATTTAAGTAGTTAAAGTATATATGCATATAAGTATATAATATATATGTGTATAGTATATATATGTATAAAGTATATAAGTAATATACCGTATATAGTGTATAAGTATATATGAGTATAAGTAAAAAAAGTATATATGAGAACTAAGTATCAAAGATGTACTACATACACTAAGTATATAATTATAAAGACACCTACTCCACCACACTCATGCAAGCACCTACAAACCTACACCACCTACACACATTACACACATATTCAACCTATACACCGACACACTCTACACCACCTATACAGCCTACTACCTACACACCTACACTGACGGCTCAGCACATATTACACCTGAGCACCGGACCTACAGCACCACTCACCTACAGCTTCATAGGACTCCTATACACCTACACACCACACACCTAACAACCTACAGACCTACACACCTACACACCTATCCAACACATGATACCACCGACACACCTTACCTCACCGACACACCTACACATATGTACACCTACACACCTTACACGACCTACACACAATTCCAATCCTACACACATATACACCTACACGACCTAACACACCTACACACTTGATACACCTACATACCTACACACCTACACCACCTCATACGCCCGACACACCTACCACGACCTACACACCTATACACGCTACCACACCTACACACATATACACCTACAACCTACACACCTACACGACCTATACACCTATACACATAGACACCCTACCACTCCTACACACCTAACACACCTACCACCACATACACACCTGACACACCGAACACACCGACTCCACATATACCCCTAACCACACATATAACACTACACATAATACGACGATATACAACTACCACACCTACACCACCTATCCACCTACATACCATACCACACCTACACTCCTACACACACATAGACACACTATACACCTACACAACCGACACACCTATCCAACCACAGACCTCACTCACCGTACCCATCTCCCTACCCACACATATACTACCTATAACACAGCCTACACTCTTACACACCTACACACATATACACCTATACAACTACACCACCCTAAACACACCTATCCACCTTACATACTCGACACACCAACACACCTACAGCACATATACACCTACACACATATAACACCCTACACACCTACACACCTGACACACCTACCCACATATTACACCTACACACCTAGACACCACACACCGACACGCCTACACACCTACACTCATATGACACCTATTACACCTAGCACAGCGCTACCGACTGACGCGGATACCACCTAGCTACCTACACACTCCTACATCACCTAACAAAATATGACACCTATACACCTACACACATATACACCTACACACATACACACACACACACACACACCACGCACACACACCCACACCCACCACACACACACACACCACACACACGACACACCACACACACCACACACCAACAACTACCAGCTAGCCGTACCTCCTCTCCCCACACACCCCTAACCGACCCATGGAACACTCATCAGACCCCCGGCCCCACCCTCCGGTACCACCCACAGCCCACACACACCATCAGGGCGCCTCCCCCGTCTCCTTTCTCACGCCTGCGCGGCGCACCTTCCCCTTGACGTCTCAGTGCTAGTGGTTTGAAGGGGAAATATGTGGCCCCCCTCTCCACAACCACCACATCACCTCTCAAGATCCGCACCCCCAATCAGCAGCAAGCGCGCCCGTCCCGCCCAACCAAAGCTGTACCGACACCTGCCTACCCCTACCCTGCTGTGACCCAGAACCGAGTTCACACCACATGCCCCCTCGCCCGGCTCCGCAGATCAATACACACCGCATCGCTCCGCACAGCAGACCCGGACACGGGAAGCTCTCCAGCACAAACGGAGAACAGAGGCCGCTCCGGGACGAGCGAGTCAGGAGAAGAAGAGAACAGGGCAAGAATCAAACGGCGCCCCGCGCTCCCATTCTCCACACGAGCCCCCCAGAGCCGCGAGCTGGGGGGAGAACATAGCCGTCCCCTTCTCATTTAATTAACACACCTGCAACGCTCCTCCTACAGGAGCCCGAGCACATGATCGAGGGTCTTTAACCACCAACCTGCACAGCCGTACCCTGCATCAATGCTGAAACCACGGCCATAAAACACATATAAACCCCCACTAAACACTTGCCTCATACACTGGCCTCTACACTGCCTCTGACAGGCCACACTGCCTCTGACAACTACAAAGATCTTCAGCGACATACAGAAACACATCGACAAACAGCCTCTACACTGGCCTATTACAACTCAACACATCGCCTCTTTCACTTGCCTTCTACAAACTGCCTCTACACTCTACACTGCCTCTTCACGCGCCTCTCAACATCTAAAACACTGGCCTACTACACCAACACTGCCTCTACAGTGCCTCTACAGGCCACACCACCTCTACACTAAAACACCTGCCTCTACCTAGCCTCTACAGGCCCCACTAGACTAGACCAGTGTATTCTTAATAGACACTGAAACAACTGCCTCTACACAGCCTCTACAGGCCACACTGCCTCAACCAAACCAACAAAACCTGTACACATATGCACAAAACAAAACACAACAACTGCACCCAGACAAAGAGCACAAACACAAATGCACAAATCATAACCACCTCCAAAAATCAACCAGCAACATCACCCAAATACACACTAAACACGCCATTACACTGCCACTAGGGTCCACACTTGCCCTCTACACTAAACACTGCCTCTACACTGCCTCTACAGTCCACACTGCCTCTACAGGCCACACTGCCTCTACACTCAACACTGCCTCTACACTGCCTCTACACTGCCTCTACAGGCCACACTGCCTCTACACTCAACACTGCCTCTACACTGCCTCTACACTGCCTCTACAGGCCACACTGCCTCTACACTAAACACTGCCTCTACAGTCCACACTGCCTCTACACTGCCTCTACAGTCCACACTGCTCTACACTCAACACTGCCTCTACACTAAACACTGCCTCCACAGTCCACACTGCTCTACACTCAACACTGCCTCTACAGTGCCTCTACAGTCCACACCACCTCTACACTAAACACTGCCTCTACACTGCCTCTACAGTCAACACTGCCTCTACACTAAACACTGCCTCTACACTGCCTCTACAGTCCACACTGCTCTACACTCAACACTGCCTCTACAATCAACACTGCCTCTACACTGCCTCTACATTCAACACTGCCTCTACACTGCCTCTACAGTCCACACTGCTCTACAATAAACACTGCCTCTACACTAAACACTGCCTCTACACTGCCTCTACAGTCAACACTGCCTCTACACTAAACACTGCCTCTACACTCAACACTGCCTCTACACTAAACACTGCCTCTACAGTCCACACTGCTCTACACTAAACACTGCCTCTACACTGCCTCTACAGTCCACACTGCCTCTACACTAAACACTGCCTCTACACTAAACACTGCCTCTACACTCAACACTGCCTCTACACTAAACACTGCCTCTACACTGCCTCTACACTAAACACTGCCTCTACACTAAACACTGCCTCTACACTGCCTCTACACTAAACACTGCCTCTACACTGCCTCTACACTCAACACTGCCTCTACACTGCCTCTACAGTCAACACTGCCTCTACACTGCCTCTACACTCAACACTGCCTCTACACTGCCTCTACAGGCCACACTACCTCTCCACTAAACACTGCCTCTTAACTGCCTCTACAGTCAACACTGCCTCTACACTAAACACTGCCTCTACATTGCCTCTACAGTCAACACTGCCTCTACACTGCCTCTACACTCAACACTGCCTCTACACTGCCTCTACACTCAACACTGCCTCTACACTGCCTCTACAGGCCACACTGCCTCTACACTCAACACTGCCTCTACACTGCCTCTACACTCAACACTGCCTCTACACTGCCTCTACAGGCCACACTGCCTCTACACTCAACACTGCCTCTACAGGCCACACTGCCTCTACACTAAACACTGCCTCTACACTGCCTCTACAGTCCACACTGCTCTACACTCAACACTGCCTCTACACTGCCTCTACACTTAACACTGCTCTACACTCAACACTGCCTCTACACTGCCTCTACACTAACACTGCCTATATACTCAACACTGCCTCTACACTCAACGCTGCCTCTACAGTCAATACTGCCTCTACACTAACACTGCCTATATACTCAACACTGCCTCTACACTCAACACTGCCTCTACACTCAACACTGCCTCTACAGTCAACATAAAAGCTCATAAGTTAGAGTTCTAGTTAAGAACAGCATGTTATTTATTTATTTATGTTTAACTTGTTTATTGGCTGGTTTGAGTTGTAATGAAATACAACAGCATTACTTAATCATGGATTACGTAACCAGGGCAACAGGTAACTGTTCTTTTACAGCTACAAGGGAAGGTGCATCTGACCACAGTCTGGACCAAACTGGACCAAACTGGACCAAACCATCATTCAGTCCATTTTCCAAACTGGTTATCCTCCTAGGGTGGAAGGCAGGAGACGCCCTTCATCAGGGCTCCTCTCTGAGTTTTGGTTGGTTTATACTTTCAGACCACCTGCAGGAAGTTGAGACAGACAGTCTGCAGCCCAAAAACAAAATAAAAGTCCTCTCTGAGAGGACGAGAGAGAGGAGACGACAGGACGGGACAGCAATCACCTGAAGATGAAGAAACTTCAGCAGCACTTTATGTAAACAAGCAACAGCATCAGAAAAACGAGGGTCACCATCAAACTGACAACACGCCAACATCAGGTTCATCCTCATCAGCCAAACAGCTCCAAACACAGGGGGACGTAGACCCCTCGCTCCGGACCCCGGTTCCCGACTTAAACCACATACAAACAAACACCAAAATAATCCACATCAATCAATCAGACCTGAGAGAATGATTCAGGAAGAGGTCACAGCGGTCACCAGCAGAGACATCCCACAAGAATCCCAGTTTAACTGAGATCCAGACCGTGACAGACCCAACATCTGCTCAAACACCGGAAACACATTACACTCAGTTTTATTGATGACATCATCTTTCAGCGTGAGGAGCTTCAACCTAAAATAAATTTGTTCAAATATCCTTCATGTCTCTGCAGACGTGGTAACTGAAGGACGAGGAAGGAGTCAGGTCCTCCAGGTCCTCCAGGTCCTCCAGGTCCTCCAGGTCCTCCAGAGCTGCTGGTTAACCTCACAGTAACAAAACGAGCTTTCAAACCTGAATACATTCATACACGCCATACAGATTTACACCACACGCTAAACATCTACTCATCAAAGAGGTGGACGGAGACTGAACCCTCGCTGAACCTGACGCTGAAGATGATGATGGTACCTGAACACACCTTTCTCAGCTCGGACCTCGTCCTGACGCTCCATCAGCAGGAAGCGAGGACTCTCGGGCAGGAACGGCAGAACACACAGCTGAAGAAGAGCAGGAGCCGCCAGGAAGGCAAACAGGAAATTCCACCTGCTCGTCTGAAACCATACACACCAACACATTAGTAACACAACAACACACAACAACACAACAGCAACACAACGACAACACAACAACAACAACAACAACACAACAACAACACACAACAACAACACACACAACAACAACACACAACAACAACAACACACAACAACAACAACACACAACAACAACAACACACAACAACAACAACACACAACAACACAAAAACAACAAAACACACAACACAACAACAACAACACACAACAACAACAACACACAACAACAACAACACAACAACACAACAACACACAACAACAAACCAACAACAACACAACACACACAACGACACACAACAACAACACACAGCCGAAGAAGAGCAGGAGCCGCCAGGAAGGCAAACAGGAAATTCCACCTGCTCGTCTGAAACCATACACACCAACACATTAGTAACACAACAACACACAACAACACACAACAACAACAACAACAACACAACAACAACACACAACAACAAACCAACAACAACACAACACACACAACGACAACACACAACAACAACAACAACAACACACAGAAACAACAACACACAACAACACACAACAACAACACAACAACAACACAACACACAACAACACACAACAACAACAACACAACAACACACAACAACAACAAACCAACAACAACACAACAACAACACAACACACACAACGACAACACACAACAACAACAACAACAACACACACAACAACAAACCAACAACAAACCAACAACAACACAACACACACAACGACAACACACAACGACAACAACAACAACAACACACAACAACAAACCAACAACAACACAACAACAACACAACACACACAACGACAACACACAACGACAACAACAACAACACACACAACAACAACAACACACAACACAACAACAACAACACACAACAACAACAACACAACAACACAACAACACACAACAACAAACCAACAACAACACAACACACACAACGACACACAACAACAACACACAGCCGAAGAAGAGCAGGAGCCGCCAGGAAGGCAAACAGGAAATTCCACCTGCTCGTCTGAAACCATACACACCAACACATTAGTAACACAACAACACACAACAACACACAACAACAACAACAACAACACAACAACAACACACAACAACAAACCAACAACAACACAACACACACAACGACAACACACAACAACAACAACAACAACACACAGAAACAACAACACACAACAACAACACAACAACAACACAACACACAACAACACACAACAACAACAACACAACAACACACAACAACAACAAACCAACAACAACACAACAACAACACAACACACACAACGACAACACACAACAACAACAACAACAACAACACAACAACACACACAACAACAAACCAACAACAACACAACACACACAACGACAACACACAACGACAACAACAACAACAACACACAACAACAAACCAACAACAACACAACAACACACACAACGACAACACACAACGACAACAACAACAACACACACAACAACAACAACAACAACACACAACACAACAACAACAACACACAACAACAACACACAACAACAACACAACACACAACAACACACAACAACAAACCAACAACAACACAACACACACAACGACACACAGCAACAACACAACAACACACACAACAACACACAGCAACACACAACAACAACACACACAACAACACAACACACAGCAACAACAAACCAACAACAACACACAACAACAAACCAACAACAACACAACAACAACACAACACACACAACAACAACACACAACAACAAACCAACAACAAACCAACAACAACACAACAACAACACAACAACAACACAACAACAACACAACATACACAACGACAACACACAACAACAACAACAACAACAACACACAGAAACAACAACACACAACAACACACAACAACAACAACACACAACACAACAACAACAACACACAACAACAACAACACAACAACACAACAACACACAACAACAAACCAACAACAACACAACACACACAACGACACACAACAACAACACACAGCCGAAGAAGAGCAGGAGCTGCCAGGAAGGCAAACAGGAAATTCCACCTGCTCGTCTGAAACCATACACACCAACACATCAGTAACACAACAACACACACAACAACACACAACAACAACAACAACACAACAACAACACACAACAACAAACCAACAACAACACACACAACGACAACACACAACAACAACAACAACAACAACACACAACAACAACACACAGCAACACACAACAACACACAACAACAAACCAACAACAACATAACAACAACACAACACACACAACGACAACACACAACAACAACAACAACAACAACACACAACAACACACAACAACAACACACAACAACAACACAACACACAACAACAAACCAACAACAACACAACACACACAACGACACACAGCAACAACACAACAACAACACACACAACAACACACAGCAACACACAACAACACACACAACAACACACAACAACAACACAACAACAACACAACACACACAACAACACACAGCAACAACAAACCAACAACAACACACAGCAACACACAACAACACACAGCAACAACACAACAACAACACACAACAACACACCAACAACACACAACAACACACAGCAACAACACACAACAACAAACCAACAACAACACACAGAAACAACACACAACAACACACAGAAACAACAACACACAACAACACACAGCAACAACACACAACAACAAACCAACAACAACACACAGAAACAACAACACACAACAACAAACCAACAACAACACACAACAACAACACACACAACAACACACAACAACAAACCAACAAAAACACAACAACAACACAACACACAACAACACACAGAAACAACACACAGAAACAACACACAGAAACAACAACACACAACAACAAACCAACAACAACACAGTACAATAGATAGATAGATACACGTACACACATTCCCTCCTACAGTTATCTACTATAGAGAGTGTATAGAGAGTGTATAGAGAGTGTATAGAGAGTGTATAGAGAGTGTATAGAGAGTGTGGTGTCAGCAGCAGAGATCAGCCTACATGATCTGCAGAGGTGAGTTGAGCTAATAGAGACAGTGAACCATAAGTTTTTAGACTAAAGTCTTTTTTTTAAATTAAAGTCTTTTTTTTTAAATTAAAGTCTTTTTTGAAAATCTAAGTATTTTTTTAAATTAAAGTCTTTTTTGAAAATCGAAGTATTTTTGGTGCCTGGACGCTGAGCGATCACACGAGTGAACTAACTGGACCCAGCGCGAGGACAGCCTTAAACAAACCAACTTATGAACACTGACTCTCACAGGCTAGTGATTTTGATTTGCATCCCAAACGGCGGCGGTGTGGTTGGGAGGTGCAGCTCGTTATCTCGTTATCTGGTAATCTGGTTATCTGGTTATGTGGTTTTCTGGTTATCTGGTTATCTGGTTATCTGGTTATGTGGTTATCTGCTTATCTGGTAATCTGGTGATCTGGTTTTCTGGTTATCTGGTGATCTGGTTTTCTGGTTATCTCAGTATCTGGTTATCTGGTTATCTCGTTATCTCGTTATCTGGTTCTGTGGTTTTCTGGTTATCTCGTTATCTCGTTATCTCAGTATCTGGTTATCTCGTTATCGCGTTATCTGGTTCTGTGGTTTTCTGGTTATCTGGTTTTCTGGTTATCTGGTTATCTGGTTTTCTGGTTTTCTGGTTATCTGGTTTTCTGGTTATCTGGTTATCTGGTTATGTGGTTTTCTGGTTATCTGGTTATCTGGTTTTCTGGTTATCTGGTTATCTGGTTATGTGGTTTTCTGGTTATCTGGTTATCTGGTTATCTGGTTATCTGGTTATGTGGTTTTCTGGTTATCTGGTTTTCTGGTTATCTGGTTATCTGGTTATGTGGTTTTCTGGTTTTCTGGTTATGTGGTTTTCTGGTTTTCTGGTTATCTGGTTATCTGGTTATGTGGTTTTCTGGTTATCTGGTTTTCTGGTTATCTGGTTTTCTGGTTATCTGGTTTTCTGGTTATCTGGTTATCTGGTTATGTGGTTTTCTGGTTTTCTGGTTATCTGGTTATCTGGTTATGTGGTTATCTGGTTATGTGGTTATCTGGTTATCTGGTTATCTGGTTTTCTGGTTATCTGGTTCTGTGGTTATCTGGTTCTCTAGTTATCTGGTTATCTGGTTATGTGGTTATGTGGTTATCTGGTTATCTGGTTATGTGGTTTTCTGGTTTTCTGGTTATGTGGTTATCTGGTTATGTGGTTCTCTAGTTATCTGGTTATCTGGTTATCTGGTTTTCTGGTTATCTGGTTATCTGGTTATGTGGTTTTCTGGTTTTCTGGTTATCTGGTTATCTGGTTTTCTGGTTATCTGGTTATGTGGTTATCTGGTTATGTGGTTATCTGGTTTTCTGGTTATCTGGTTATCTGGTTATCTGGTTCTGTGGTTTTCTGGTTATCTGGTTTTCTGGTTATCTGGTTTTCTGGTTATCTGGTTATGTGGTTTTCTGGTTTTCTGGTTATCTGGTTATCTGGTTTTCTGGTTATCTGGTTTTCTGGTTATCTGGTTATGTGGTTATCTGGTTATGTGGTTTTCTGGTTTTCTGGTTATCTGGTTATCTGGTTATCTGGTTATCTGGTTCTGTGGTTTTCTGGTTATCTGGTTTTCTGGTTATCTGGTTATCTGGTTATCTGGTTATGTGGTTTTCTGGTTTTCTGGTTATCTGGTTATCTGGTTTTCTGGTTATCTGGTTATGTGGTTATCTGGTTATCTGGTTATCTGGTTATCTGGTTATCTGGTTTTGGAAGCTTTTAATGGATCTTTGTTTCATTCACTCTTCGTGTCAAACGACTCAGAACTTTGAAAAGAGCTCCAGAATGTAGCAGCGCTCTCTCTGAGGTCTGACAGGAAGAAGATGAAGTCAAAGATAAAAGTGATGCATAATTTAAACACGGCCGTTAAAGCCATTTTAAACACACGTCATGATCTCCGGCGAGCTGGGACGGGGGTGGAGCTCGCGCTCTCCTCCTTCCTGCAGACGAGCTACAATTAAAGGCAGCAGCTGAGTGAACGCAGCCCGGCCCGGCTCCTCCTGGCAGACAGACGTGACTGGAGCGGCTCGGGGGACCGGAGGGGTGTTTGTGTGGCGCATATTAAAGCGGCTCTGCGGAAGGCGGGGGGAGTTGGACTCACGCTGAGCTCTATGTGCTGTCGAGCTGTTCCATAAATGCTCTCTGCTGGAGACAATCAAACATCATCTGATTTCACAAAAGGCTGTTGTAAAAACAGTCCCGCTCTCGTTTCCCCGTCTCTGTCGGCGGGACGCCGAGAAGAACAACACGCTCATTACACAACACTGTCGACAATCAGCATCAACTGTTAAAGGAGGGGTTTTAATTAATGTTTACATGCGAGCAGAGTTTGAGACCCTAATCCACTAAAAACGACACTCTGGCCTGAGAGAGAGGGACTCGGTGTAGTCTGGTCCAGAAATAACTCGGATTGGCCACAATAGCCAGTGATTAGATACTTCAGTTCAATTCAATTCACCTCTATTGTTGTTATATAAAAAGTATATATATATATATATATATATATATATATATATATATATATATATATACATACAGGGTGAGTCAAAAGTCTCAGGACACCTTTTTAATTCAGAAGCAAAAGAAAATGACATATCTGTATACCCCAGCAAGTAACGCGTGAGGTCACCACCTTGAAAAGCCGCCATATTGGATCGAGGGCAAGTTTTTCCAATGGGAAGGTGGTCGTGTAGCAGATCAAAGAAGATCAGAACTGTCTCAGAAATTGATTGATGTAATCAGATTTGTAATATCTCTTGTGGTTCAAACATTATCAACACAGAAAGTTACAACAACAACCACATTAAACACCATGTCCAGTGAGCTGTCCCTGGTTCTCAACACAGATCTGAAGGCTCAGCTCAGCACCAGGGATTCTGGTCTTCTTTGATCAGCACTCAAAGTCCCCGCTCTGTAACTTTACCAGCTCTGACACTTTGTGACTGAGATACTGTGTAAACACTTGCAGTGTTCAATCAAACTCTCACAGCTGATGGTGAAAATGTAGGAGGGGAGAAGTTTCACTAACTGACTGGTTGTGACGGTGGATCCTGTTGCAGACCACGCTGGAGATCAGTAGCTCTTTAGAACCTCACACTCTTTCACCAATGTGTTTAAAGACAGACTGCAGGGTTATCTGCTTGATTATATACACCTGCGGCAATGGGACGTCTGAATTCAGTGATTGAGAGGGGCGTCCCAATACTTTTACAAAAAAGTTGAACACTATCAGTTGGTCAGACGTTGATTAGAACCACTCAAATGTTCTCCAGCACAGGACTGATATTAATATTAATATTTTCCTAGAATCCTAGAATGAGAACAAATGCATTGATGGGATATCCTGGTCATTCAGTACATTCAGGTGGTCATCTGACCTGCCACATACGATTGCTGAGTGTCCACCTGACCAACCGAAGCCCCTCAGATCATAATACTGCCTTCAGAGGGTTGTGACTTCACCAAGCATTGTATTGATCTCCAATCACGCTCCTTCAAGTTCTTCTTTTCTTCAGCCAATCTGACAGTCCACTGTTAACCTTCCAGGTGTCAATGACATACTGGGCAGCTCTTATCCCAATTCCAGTTATTCCAGCTTCTCCTGGATGCAGGTCAATAATCTGACCTTCTGAAACACAGTGAGATATTTTTATCTTCTCACGTGGCTGTTCAAGTAGTAAAGCTGCTCAGCGGATCAGTTAGGAAGTAAAAGAACTGCTGGCAGCTGAAGCTCATGAATCACTGCAGTAATTATCCAATCAAAGCCTCTTAATTGCTCAATTAAATCTAAGCGTTGACCTTATTTTCATTTGGCCAGGCACTGCCTGTCTGTCAGAACATCGCTGCTGTCAGAGCTAGGACTCTTTATTTCCAGTGGAAGCCAATGGAACCAGAATTTCCCCCAATTAACTTTGAGATGTTTTCTTCACTCCATTCATGAAAAGCTGTGAACAGACGTCAGTCAGAATAAGATTAATGTGTATGTAGTTTAAGTAGTGCTGGTATTCGTGATCTGTGGTGCTCTGATCAGTTCTACAGCTCCAGGGTGGAAACTGTCGTTGGCATCTCATCCCAGTCGGTAGCTGGTGGAACAGGAATGGGCTGTGGTGTGTAGGGGCTGAGATGATACTGCTGGCTTTCCTCAGATATTCTTTAGTGTGCATGACATGCGTGGGTGGGAGGACAGCGGCGGTGATGGTTTGGGAAGTTTTCACCAGCCTTTGCAAGGTTTTCTGTTTCCACAGCAGTGGAGCCTTCAGAGCAGACTGTAATGCAGCTGGTCAGGATGCTCTCCAGTGTGGACCTGCAGGAGTTGCAGAGGAGCTGATGTGCCAACTGGACTCTCTACAGCTTTCTGGGGAAACCAAGGTGTTGTTGGACCTGTTGGATAAGGTGTGACGGTGTGTTGGGGAACCAGGTGAGATACTCTGCTATAAGAACCCAGCAGAATAAAGCAGCTCACTCTTTCCACCATGTGCCTCTCAGTGATCAGAGGTGTGTCCACTCTGTTCCTCTTCTGAAATCAACAGCCATCTCTCTGGTTTTCCTTACACTGAGGGATGTAGGAGCCACATTAGCACTTTCTTATTTCATCTATTATCATAAATAGTCTAATACTATGCTCCCTATGCATGTAGAGGGAGGTATCTGGGAGATCTAAGGGAGTGTTCTTCCAGTCCTACAGGGGGTGCTGATACCAGCTCATACAGTCTTTGATAATGTGGTGCTGCTGAGTAGTGTGTTTGTTGAGCAGAAGAAGGAACTTTTGTTTAGTTTCTTTTTTGTTTGCTTGTTTGTTTGGTTTGGTTTAAAATAAAGTAGAAGTCATCATCCTTGAACCAACACTTGCCTGGATCTGGACTTCTGCACCATCAGTTACTCCCACACTGGATTCTGGGTTGGTTAAAGGGTAACCACTATGTTTTGTTTGGGTAAACCAAAAGTCTTGCCTATACAAAAGTCTTAGGACACCTTTTTAATTTAGAAGCAAAAGAAAATGACATATCTGTATACCACAGCAAGTAACGCGTGAGGTTGCCATCTTGAAAAGCTGCCTCATTGGATCGAGGGCAAGTTTGTCCAATGGGAAGGTGGTCGTGTAGCAGATCAAAGAAGATCAGAACTGTCTCAGAAATTGATTGATGTAATCAGATTTGTAATATCTCTTGTGGTTCAAATGTTCTCAACACAGAAAGTTACAACAACAACCACATTGAACAACATGTCCAGTGAGCTGTCCCTGGTCCTGAACACAGATATGAAGGCTCAGCTCAGCACCAGGGATTCTGATCTTCTTTGATCAGCACTCAAAGTCCCCGCTCTGTAACTTTACCAGCTCTGACACTTTGTAACTGAGATACTGTGTAAACACTTCCAGTATTCAATCAAACTCTCACAGCTGATGGTGAAAATGTAGGAGGGGAGAAGTTTCACTAACTGACTGGTTGTGACGGTGGATCCCATTACAGACCACGCTGGAGTTCAGTAGCTCTTTAGAACCTCACAGGGTTATCTGCTTGATTATATACACCTGCAGCAATGGGCCTGAATGAAACACCTGAGTTCAGTGATTGAGAGGGGCGTCCCAATACTTTTATCCCTGTATTGTGTGTGCAGCTGATTTGGAGGTAGTATGTACACAGCTTGTACAAAAAAGTTGAACACTATCATTTGGTCAGATGTTGATTAGAACCACTTCATCAAATCTTCTCCAGCAGAGGACTCAGGACTGTGTGGTGACCAATTAATACGAGAAGATTCACTTTTTCATAATTAGAATTTCATAACTTTTTTCATAATCAAAAGTTTTGCCTATATAAACGAGGTAAATGTTTATATTGAGGTACAAATTGCTGGTTCTGTTAATATTGAGGAAGAGACTCTTCTTGTTGTTATTGTTGATGAGGCTGTTGATGATGGTGTTGCAGTTCTTCTTGGAGTTGCAGTGGTGGGTGTACAGTATGTAGATCATGGCTGATGCCTTGTGTTGAGAGTACATATGGCCATTTGTCCTAACAGACCGAGGTCTTCTAGTGAGGACCTTCAGAATCCAGACTGTGGGATTGATTCCAAGCGTCCTGAGCTGGGAGAAGAACTGTGCTGAATGCTGAAGTCAATGAACAGTATTCTTAAATGGGCGTTCTTGTCCTCCAGATGGTTCAGTGCAGTGAGCATTTCCAGTGATGTTCCACATCCAGTGGATCTGTTCAGGACGAGATGAGTATCCAGAGGTTTGCAGATGTGGCTCTTAACATTAGTAAAGACCAGCATTCCACAGCACTTCACTGTGACTGGTGTGAGTACAGTTGGCTGAGATTCCTTGCAGCATGTGATGTTGGGCTTCTTCAGAATGGGTTTCGGGACAGGTGGGAACAGAAGACGGTGCCAAGGAGATGTTGAAGTTTCAGCCAGCTGGCTGGCACAAGCTTTCAGGACCCGTTCTGGCATGTCATCAGGTCTCAACAGATGAAGCACTCCTCCCTGTAGACAGCATGAGCGCTGACTCTTCAGAACAGGGACCCAAGGCCTTGTGGGTGATGATGTCCTGCTGTTTGGATTATCTGTGAAGATCCCTTTGCAAGAACCCATGCGTAGCAAGACTCCTGATAGAAGGAATGATGGAACTTCTTGCAGGCTACCTGAATCATGTACATGAGGAACTTGACCCAGATCAGTCTGTCATGCTCTGAGGATCCCTCCTGGCATCATTCGCTCCATCTGGGTCACTCGTGTGTGCACTCCAGGATATTGCCCGGGATCTGTCTACTGACATCACCTGTGATGGGAGGAGAATGGAAAGGATGGTGGTGTTCCACTCATAGTTGGTTGTGTAATCATAGCAACGTAGGACATCAGTCCAATGCAACACCCATGCAGAAGATCCAACATCTCGCTGGAGACTGGAGGGTTTTTACTGCTTCCTCTGAGTAGAACAACATGAGAAACCCAGAGAGGAGTGTGGCTGTCTCCTAAACACCTCAGTGTCACTGCTGGACTGAGAATCATCCACCAACCAAAACTATCCAGACAGCAGTGTCCTGTGGGCGGCGTCCTGTGTCCATTGATGAAGAACTAGAGGAACACAAACTGTGCAGCACCAGATGAGCTACTGTCTCTGACTTTACATCTACAAGGTGGACCAGCAAGTAGTAGGAGTGTCTAATAGAGTGGACAGTGAGTGGACACAGTGTTTAAACACTCCAGCAGCAGCACTGCTGTGTCTGATCCACTCACACCAGCACGACACACACTAACATACCACCGCCACGTCAGTGTCACTGCAGTGCTGAGAATGACCCACCTCCCTAATAGTATCTGCTCTGTGGTGGTCCTGTGGGGGTCTTGATCATTAAAGAACAGAGTAATAAAGTATACAGAGAATCAGATGAACTACAGTCTGTAAGAGGAGCTCCTGTATGGTCAGTGGAGCTGATACAGTGGACAGTGAGTGGAGGTCCTGTATGGTCAGTGGAGCTGATACAGTGGACAGTGAGTGGAGCTCCTGTATGGTCAGTGGAGCTGATACAGTGGACAGTGAGTGGAGGTCCTGTATAGTCAGTGGAGCTGATACAGTGGACAGTGAGTGGAGGTCCTGTATGGTCAGTGGAGCTGATGGAGTGGGTGTAGATATGAGGAGGTGGTTTGATGTTATGGCTGATGCATGCTGGAGAAACACTTTAGAGATCATAACAAATGTATATAAGCTGAAGATACACATGAGACCTTCATCATTCATCTCAGTCTGAGCTGAAACTCATGACGGCAACATTCCTCCTCGTTGTCCTTAACACTTTCATCCGAGGACAAGTTGCAGTCAGTCATTCTCCAGAGCGTCTCCTCTGTGAGTGTGAAACAACCTGAACATCTGCTCCTGTTTACAGGAGTCAAAGTCAAAGTTTTCTTGCCTCCTAAATTACCCAATAACGCCTGCCTCATTACCATAGCGCTATACGAATCGCTCTGTCTGCTATCAGTGGGTCATCAAGAGCTCCAGCCTCACTCGCAGACAGTACTTTTGAACCGCCTCACAGATCTATTTAGTTTGTTTATATATATATTTGAAATGAAATTTCTGTTTTGTCCCTTCAGTAGATTTGCTGACCCTAGAGGTTAAATGGGTCTGAGGTTTTTCTTCAAACCTATCTAGAATGACCCCAGCTGACCCGAAATCTTTTTTTTTACATATGAACCCAGCTGCAACTTAAAAATCCTGTTCAGACCATAAAACATCCCACGAAAATCCCCTCTGACCTCGACTGTAACCCACAAAATTCTGTCGGAACCGACTGTAGCCCACAAAATTCTGTCTGAACCGACTGTAGTCCAAAAAAATTCTTTCTGAACCGACTGTAGTCCAACAAAATTCTTTCTGAACCGACTGTAGCCCACAAAATTCTGTCTGAACCGAATGTAGTCCAACAAAATTCTTTCTGAACCGACTGTAGCCCACAAAATTCTGTCTGAACGGACTGTAGCCCAACAAAATTCTGTCTGAACCGACTGTAGCTCCACAAAATTCTGTCTGAACCGACTGTAACCCACAGAATTCTGTCTGAACCGACTGTAACCCACAAAATTCTGTCTGAACCGACTGTAGCTCACAAAATTCTGTCTGAACCGACTGTAACCCACAAAATTCTGTCTGAACCCACTGTAAGCCACAAAATTCTGTCTGAACCGACTGTAGCCCAACAAAATTCTGTCTGAACCGACTGTAAGCCACAAAATTCTGTCTGAACCGACTGTAGCCCAACAAAATTATGTCTGAACCGACTGTAGCTCACAAAATTCTGTCTGAACCGACTGTAGCCCAACAAAATTATGTCTGAACCGACTGTAGCTCACAAAATTCTGTCTGAACCAATTGTAGCCCAACAAAGTTCTGTCTGAATCGACTGTAGCCTAACAAAATTCTGTCTGAACCGATTGTAGCCCAACAAAATTCTGTCTGAACCGACTGTGGCCCAACAAAATTCTGTCTGAACCGACTGTAGCTCACAAAATTCTGTCTGAACCGACTGTAACCCACAAAATTCTGTCTGAACCGACTGTAGCCCACAAAATTCTGTCTGAACCGACTGTAGTCCAACAAAATTCTTTCTGAACCGACTGTAACCCACAAAATTCTGTCTGAACCGACTGTAGCCCAACAAAATTCTTTCTGAACCGACTGTAGTCCAACAAAATTCTTTCTGAACCGACTGTAGCCCACAAAATTCTGTCTGAACCGAATGTAGTCCAACAAAATTCTGTCTGAACCGACTGTAGCCCAACAAAATTCTTTCTGAACCGACTGTAACCCACAAAATTCTGTCTGAACGGACTGTAGCCCAACAAAATTCTGTCTGAACCGACTGTAACCCACAAAATTCTGTCTGAACCGACTGTAACCCACAAAATTCTGCCTGAACCGACTGTAAGCCACAAAATTCTGTCTGAACCGACTGTAGCCCAACAAAGTTCTGTCTGAACCGACTGTAGCCCAACAAAGTTCTGTCTGAACCGACTGTAGCCCACAAAATTCTGTCTGAACCGACTGTAGCCCACAAAATTCTGTCTGAACCAACTGTAGCCCAACAAAGTTCTGTCTGAACCGACTGTAACCCACAAAATTCTGTCTGAACCGACTGTAACCCACAAAATTCTGTCTGAACCGACTGTAGCTCACAAAATTCTGTCTGAACCGACTGTAACCCACAAAATTCTGTCTGAACCGACTGTAACCCACAAAATTCTGTCTGAACCGACTGTAGCCCAACAAAATTCTGTCTGAACCGACTGTAACCCAACAAAATTCTGTCTGAACCGACTGTAGCTCACAAAATTCTGTCTGAACCGACTGTAGCCCAACAAAATTCTGTCTGAACCGACTGTAGCTCACAAAATTCTGTCTGAACCGACTGTAGCCCAACAAAATTCTGTCTGAACCGACTGTAGCCCAACAAAATTCTGTCTGAACGGACTGTAGCTCACAAAATTCTGTCTGAACCAATTGTAGCCCAACAAAGTTCTGTCTGAATCGACTGTAGCCCAACAAAATTCTGTCTGAACCGATTGTAGCCCAACAAAATTCTGTCTGAACCGATTGTAGCCCAACAAAATTCTGTCTGAACCGACTGTAGCTCACAGAATTCTGTCTGAACCGACTGTAACCCACAAAATTCTGTCTGAACCGACTGTAAGCCACAAAATTCTGTCTGAACCGACTGTAGCCCAACAAAATTCTGTCTGAACCGACTGTAACCCACAAAATTCTGTCTGAACCGACTGTAAGCCACAAAATTCTGTCTGAACCGACAGTAGCCCAACAAAATTCTGTCTGAACCCGACTGTAACCCACAAAATTCTGTCTGAACCGACTGTAAGCCACAAAATTCTGTCTGAACCGACTGTAGCCCAACAAAATTATGTCTGAACCGACTGTAGCTCACAAAATTCTGTCTGAACCGACTGTAGCCCAACAAAATTCTGTCTGAACCGACTGTAGCCCAACAAAGTCTGTCTGAACCGACTGTAGACCCAACAAATGGCCCAACAAAATTCTGTCTGAACCGATTGTAGCCCAACAAAATTCTGTCTGAACCGACTGTGGCCCAACAAAATTCTGTCTGAACCGGACTGTAGCTCACAGAATTCTGTCTGAACCGACTGGTAACCCACAAAATTCTGTCTGAACCGACTGTAAGCCACAAAATTCTGTCTGAACCGACTGTAGCCCAACAAAATTCTGTCTGAACCGACTGTAACCCACAAAATTCTGTCTGAACCGACTGTAAGCCACAAAATTCTGTCTGAACCGACAGTAGCCCAACAAAATTCTGTCTGAACCGACTGTAACCCACAAAATTCTGTCTGAACCGACTGTAAGCCACAAAATTCTGTCTGAACCGACTGTAGCCCAACAAAATTATGTCTGAACCGACTGTAGCTCACAAAATTCTGTCTGAACCGACTGTAGCCCAACAAAATTCTGTCTGAACCGACTGTAGCCCAACAAAGTTCTGTCTGAACCGACTGTAGCCCAACAAAATTCTGTCTGAACCGATTGTAGCCCAACAAAATTCTGTCTGAACCGACTGTAGCCCAACAAAATTCTGTCTGAACCGACTGTAGCCCAACAAAATTCTGTCTGAACCGATTGTAGCCCCACAAAATTCTGTCTGAACCGACTGTAGCTCCACAAAATTCTGTCTGAACCGACTGTAACCCACAAAATTCTGTCTGAACTGACTGTAGCTCCACAAAATTCTGTCTGAACCGACTGTAGCTCACAAAATTCTGTCTGAACCGACTGTAGCTCCACAAAATTCTGTCTGAACCGACTGTAACCCACAAAATTCTGTCTGAACTGACTGTAGCTCCACAAAATTCTGTCTGAACCGACTGTAACCCCACAAAATTCTGTCTGAACTGACTGTAGCTCACTAAATTCTGTCTGAACTGACTGTAGCTCCACAAAATTCTGTCTGAACCGACTGTAACCCACAAAATTCTGTCTGAACTGACTGTAGCTCCACAAAATTCTGTCTGAACCGACTGTAACCCACAAAATTCTGTCTGAACTGACTGTAGCTCCACAAAATTCTGTCTGAACCGACTGTAGCTCACTAAATTCTGTCTGAACCGACTGTAGCTCCACAAAATTCTGTCTGAACCGACTGTAACCCACAAAATTCTGTCTGAACTGACTGTAGCCCAACAAAATTCTGTCTGAACTGACTGTAGCTCAACAAAATTCTGTCTGAACCGACTGTAACCCACAAAATTCTGTCTGAACCGACTGTAGCCCAACAAAATTCTGTCTGAACCGACTGTAGCTCCACAAAATTCTGTCTGAACCGACTGTAGCTCACAAAATTCTGTCTGAACTGACTGTAGCCCAACAAAATTCTGTCTGAACCGACTGTAGCCCAACAAAATTCTGTCTGAACCGACTGTAGCCCAACAAAGTTCTGTCTGAACCGACTGTAGCCCAACAAAATTCTGTCTGAACCGACTGTAGCCCAACAAAATTCTGTCTGAACCGACTGTAGCCCAACAAAATTCTGTCTGAACCGATTGTAGCCCCACAAAATTCTGTCTGAACCGACTGTAGCTCCACAAAATTCTGTCTGAACCGACTGTAACCCACAAAATTCTGTCTGAACCGACTGTAGCTCCACAAAATTCTGTCTGAACCGACTGTAGCTCACAAAATTCTGTCTGAACCGACTGTAGCTCCACAAAATTCTGCCTGAACAGACTGTAACCCACAAAATTCTGTCTGAACCGACTGTAGCTCCACAAAATTCTGTCTGAACCGACTGTAACCCACAAAATTCTGTCTGAACTGACTGTAGCTCACAAAATTCTGTCTGAACTGACTGTAGCTCCACAAAATTCTGTCTGAACCGACTGTAACCCACAAAATTCTGTCTGAACTGACTGTAGCTCCACAAAATTCTGTCTGAACCGACTGTAACCCACAAAATTCTGTCTGAACTGACTGTAGCTCCACAAAATTCTGTCTGAACCGACTGTAGCTCACTAAATTCTGTCTGAACCGACTGTAGCTCCACAAAATTCTGTCTGAACCGACTGTAACCCACAAAATTCTGTCTGAACTGACTGTAGCCCAACAAAATTCTGTCTGAACTGACTGTAGCTCCACAAAATTCTGTCTGAACCGACTGTAACCCACAAAATTCTGTCTGAACCGACTGTAGCCCAACAAAATTCTGTCTGAACCGACTGTAGCTCCACAAAATTCTGTCTGAACCGACTGTACTTTGGCAAGTTGAGTTGAAATATAACTTTTGAAAGCTCT
Source organism: Megaleporinus macrocephalus (assembly GCA_021613375.1). Classification (NCBI taxonomy): domain Eukaryota; kingdom Metazoa; phylum Chordata; class Actinopteri; order Characiformes; family Anostomidae; genus Megaleporinus; species Megaleporinus macrocephalus. The sequence goes on along the minus strand of CM038719.1, from coordinate 43,560,848 downwards.
ATCCAGAACCTATATAATAATACATTTAGCTACATTTTAAAAAGCAGTTCAACAAAATTGAGTGGCATATCATTTAACTGGCAGAAGACATTGCCTGAGGAAAGGGGTACTAAGCACTACCCCTGCCCACCTCTGAAAGTTCAGTCCACCAGTCCAGCCAGTCTTCATTAGCCTTTTCCACAGCAGGGGGTCGGGGCTACTGGGGACTCGTCAATATCACAACAAAATTCTGTCTGATCTGAAAATCGTTGCTCAGTGGTTACAGTACAGAAGCTAACACTTTCATAGCGTGTGATTTTTTAAAATTTAAATAAGAGTAATTATGTAACACATTTCTGAACCACTACAAACAGATTTAAAAAGAATTTAATATGAAGTTTAATCTTCTGCAGCTGCAGGAAATGAATATCTGAATCTCTCTTGCTGTGAGGTGCCCAGCGGCACTTACAGTCCATCGCTGGAAGTTAATGAGCCGGTCTCTCTAATAAACGCATCTGTTAGAAAGTACTGGGCGTCTTCGTCTGGAACTGGTTCATTGTGTAGGCCATGAGGACACGTCCCAAAACCTCCACTGATCTTCACCGGTGGTCCTCAGCGAGGTCAGAACACATTACAGCTCAGCTGCGTAATTTAGCACTTCATAGAGTTGATTGCTCCGTGAGGGACTGGGCAGTAATGAGGAGGAGCAGCGAACGGGGCGATGATGAAACAAACTCGGCCCTCCGCCCTGCAGGCATGGACGTGACTCCTCAGAGGATTGTGGGTAAAAACATATGATAACACAGACATGCTGCATGAACAAATAAATCCACAGCTGGGAATCGGGAAGTCCTCAGAGAGGAAGAAAAACTCTAACCAGCAAGATAGAAATATAAACCCTATGGCCAAAAGTATGTGGACATCTCAGTATCCTCATCCTATTCTAAAACCACAGCCATTAATATGGAGTTGAGTCTTCTTTTGGTGCCATGAGAGCCCCCACTCTTCCGGAAGGTTTTAAGCAAGTGTGCGAATTTGTGGCCAAAGAGTATTCATGAGGTCAGTCAGAATCTTGCAATCGATGTTCCAGCTCATCCCAGAGGTGTTCAGTGGGGTCAAGGTCAGGAGCTGGCTTTGAGTCTGGGGACACAGTGATGCTCGAACAGGAAAAGGTTCCTAAACTGTTTCCAGAGTCTTTGTATGCTGCAATATTAACATCACTCTTCACTGAAACTGGTTTTTATCCATCCAATACTATTATCCCCCCTCAACCAAACTTTACTCTTGGTACTCAGCATTTCAGTAGGTAGCATCTCCTGGATTCATCCTGGAAACCCAGATCCATCCATCAGACTGTCATATAGCGAAGCCCAATTCATCACACTACAGTCCAGTTGCAGCATCCTCCACTCCACTCCAGCTATGACCTTGTGTGCTGCTGCTCGGACATGGAAATCCACTCCTGATGCAGTTCTTGTGCTGGTCTTACTTCCAGGGGCAGTCTGAAACTCTGGAGTTAGTGATGCAACACTGAACGGTTTTATGATAACACTGTAAATCAAAAGACTTCACAGTCACCAGATCTCCACCACCTCCATCAAACATGCACAGGAAACATTGGCCCATGTTGTTAGTCTCAACACCGTCTATGTTCAGCCAGACTGAAGCTGCTCTGGTGGCTGTAATGGCCAACAAATCCGTCCGGAATAGACAGACGGAGACGGGACAGAGCGCGGGACGAGAAGCACTGACAGAAGATGAAAGCTACATGAATATCATCTGCTCACCTGCCAGTTACTGAAGCAGCTCAAAATATTCCACTCCGCTACTCCGTCTCAGCACTGACGTGCCACACTGCAGCATGAGGAGGACTCAGGGACACACTCATCCCCGTCCAGCAGACTGTGTCGTTGATGGAGTCTGTGACAGGACAGGTCCATATCTTCACATTGTCCAAAGCAATAACACTCAAACGGAACTTCTTTCCTGCCATGTTCTCATTTCTCAAGCACTGTACGTGTCCCGTAACCCACATGACCTCTAACAGACTTTACAGGTATGACTGGGTTACATCCTGGGACATCTGAGCTGTGACTGGTTGCCGTCGTCTCTTTTACTTTGTTGTGTTCTTATTTTATACATTCCAGTTTTGGGGGTTAGCTCCACGTGGGACATCTGATTGGGCCTTCTGATTGGTCCACATCATAAACATGACTCTGGAAAGACCTGGACCAACAAGCAGTTGTGAGCTAGAGGTTGTGAAACCAGTCTTGTGACCGGAAGGACTGTACAGACTGTGTGAACTGTATGATCTGTAGGGACTGTATAAATGGTGTGGACTGTATGGTCTATATAGAGTGTAGGGACTGTGTGGACTCTATGGTCTGTAGGAACTATATGGACTGTATGGTCTGTATGGACTGTATGAACTGTGTGGTCTATGTGGTCTGTAGGAACTGTATGGACTGTGTGGACTGTACGGTCTGTAAGGCCTGTATGATCTGTGTGGTCTATGTGGTCTGTATATGGACTGTGTGGTCTGTAGGGACTGTGTGGACTGCATGGTCTGTATAGACTGTATGGTCTGTGTGGACTGTAAGGACTGTGTGATCTGTGTGGTCTATGTGGTCTGTATGGATGTTGTGGACTGTAGGAAATGTATGGACTGTGTGGTCTGTAGGGACTGTGTGGTCTGTATGAAGGTGCAGGTGAAGTTCTAAACTGTAACCAATTAAAGGAGGTTGATAGTTTTTAATGGGGTCCTTTAGGAAAAGCAGATACGAGATTAAACTCAGACACTGAAGTTCGTCTTTGAGCAGAAGAAGGACAAGCGATTTTCATTCCTGGAACTGGAGCACGATAAGTGGGCGGAGCCAACGCACTGACCTGAAACTACTTAACTGATAAGGTCTTGAAGATGAGTCACCAACCTGGTTTCATCTGCTGACTCATCGAGCGTGCTCAGATCCGCACACACCCCTCACTCTGTGGTCAGGAGGTGGTCTCAGCAGGACGTTGGCCGTTTGGAGTAAAACTGTCAGCTCTCTGCCAGAATCACCTTACACACAATCTACCCCCCTCCCTCTATCTCTCTATCTCTCTATCTCTCTCTCTCTCTCTCTCTCTCCATTCCCTCTATCTCTCTATCTCTCTATCTCTCTCTCTCTCTCTCCATTCCCTCTATCTCTCTATCTCTCTCTCTCTCTCTCCATTCCCTCTATCTCTCTATCTCTCTCTCTCTCTCTCCATTCCCTCTATCTCTCGATCTCTCTATCTCTCTCTCTCTCTCTCTCTCTCTCTCTCTCCATTCCCTCTATCTCTCTATCTCTCTATCTCTCTCTCTCTCTCTCTCTCTCCATTCCCTCTATCTCTCGATCTCTCTATCTCTCTCTCTCTCCATTCCCTCTATCTCTCTATCTCTCTCTCTCTCCATTCCCTCTATCTCTCTATCTCTCTCTCTCTCTCTCCATTCCCTCTATCTCTCTATCTCTCTCTCTCTCCATTCCCTCTATCTCTCGATCTCTCTATCTCTCTCTCTCTCTCTCCATTCCCTCTATCTCTCTATCTCTCTATCTCTCTCTCTCTCCATTCCCTCTATCTCTCTATCTCTCTATCTCTCTCTCTCTCCATTCCCTCTATCTCTCTATCTCTCTATCTCTCGACCTCTCTATTCCCTCTATCTCTCTATCTCTCTCTATCTCTCTATTCCCTCTATCTCTCTATCTCTCTATTCCCTCTATCTCTCTATCTCTCTCTCTCTCTCTCTCTCTCTCTCTCCATTCCCTCTATCTCTCTCTCTCTCTCTCCATTCCCTCTATCTCTCGATCTCTCTATCTCTCTCTCTCTCTATCTCTCTCTCTCCATCCCCTCTATCTCTCTATCTCTCTCTCTCTCTCTCTCTCTCTCTCCATTCCCTCTATCTCTCTATCTCTCTCTCTCTATCTCTCTCTCCATTCCCTCTATCTCTCTATCTCTCTCTCTCTCTATCTCTCTCTCCATTCCCTCTATCTCTCTATCTCTCTCTCTCTCTATCTCTCTCTCCATTCCCTCTATCTCTCTATCTCTCTCTCTCTCTATCTCTCTCTCCATTCCCTCTATCTCTCTATCTCTCTCTCTCTATCTCTCTATCTCTCTCTCTCTCTCTCTCTCTCTCTCTCTCCATTCCCTCTATCTCTCTCTCTCTCCATTCCCTCTATCTCTCTCTCTCTCTCCATTCCCTCTATCTCTCTCTCTCTCTCTCTCCATTCCCTCTATCTCTCTATCTCTCTCTCTCCATTCCCTCTATCTCTCTCTCTCTATCTCTCTCTCTCCATTCCCTCTATCTCTCTATCTCTCTCTCTCTCTCTCTCTCTCTCTCCATTCCCTCTATCTCTCTATCTCTCTATCTCTCTCTCTCCATTCCCTCTATCTCTCTATCTCTCTATCTCTCTCTATTCCCTCTATCTCTCTATCTCTCTCTCTTTCCATTCCCTCTATCTCTCTATCTCTCTCTCTCTCTCTCTCTCTCTCTCTCCATTCCCTCTATCTCTCTATCTCTCTCTCTCTCTATCTCTCTCTCCATTCCCTCTATCTCTCTATCTCTCTCTCTCCATTCCCTCTATCTCTCTCTCTCTATCTCTCTCTCTCCATTCCCTCTATCTCTCTCTCTCTCAGAACCCGAGGATGTGACTCAGTTAGCCATATGCTGTAGAAACAAAACCTGATCACCATTTTAGTCGTTTTTCATTTTTTGACATAATTTGTAAATACCAGCTGATTTTGATAGAATTTTATGATGAATGGACCAAAAAATGCTCCAAAATGCAGAATATTAATTGGTGGTGCCTCCCGAGAGCCTCTGTGCTAGCACATAGAGCAGAGGTCACTAATAGGCTGACCGAAGTCCGGGTACGGACCCAGACGTGTCCAATGTGGACCCAAACTGATAAACTATTGAGAACGATTTAAATTAGACAGTGTTTGTTTCAAACAGCGGGAGTTTAAACTGTTCAAATGTGAAACTGAGTTAACAAGAAGACTTTTTATTTACTTTTTCTCTAAATAAGCACTTTATGATGCTCTTTTTTCAAAAGCATTTTTAATGTAGCCTTGTTTTTAGTTGAAATTAGAAAAAAGCATTTATTTGTAGTTTTATAAATATAAATAACTTATAAATAATGAATTCAGTTTAGCATTTAATTAATAAATATTATTGAAATATACTGAAGTGTATTTGTAATGTGTCAGTCTTTCAGTTGCTGATGATAAGATGCTGATGTTAGGCTACTCCACTGTACCGGATATAGCACTGAATCCTAACACAAGTTAGAGATTATGAGGGTCCGGACCCTGGCCTGAGGAACTGTCCTCTAACTGGACCTCACTGAACTCTAATTAAATAGCCCTGCCATAGAGGGATGCTAGCAGTGCCAGAGTGGGTAACTGGGAGAGTCTGGAGAATTCCTGATGGGCTGACAGTGTTTTGGAGCTTATAGTGTGAGCTAATGCTAATTAATGAATTCCATAAATATGAAATACTTTAAGGGTTAAACCACCTTCAGTGATTGTGGCTTGTGGAGAGACAGTAGATGAAGCTAAGGTATCTCCGTGTTCCAGCTTAAAACATGTAGCACTTACTACACCAGTCAGAAGTTTGGAGACACCCACCTGAGTATATATGTTTATAATTATAAAGGTGTTTAGATCTGAATGTGCTGAGAGACGAGTGTAAATAGTGAAGTTGAAGCCCATGTACACAAATATTACTAAAACAAACGTTTGAGTGTATTTAAATGTAAAAATGAGAATGTATATTTTTATAAGAGCTATAAAACCACCAAACCTGTTTATCAGAACAAGATCTCAGCATCTACACTATCTTCTTCAGTCCTGTTAGAGAAGCAGCTCATGTGGCTCCTCATGAAGCTGCTGGTCAGAATGTTCAAAGTATGTAAACCTGCATCAGAGCAAATGAGCTCATTTCTAAAAGACCCTCGAAACATTCTTTAAACACAACCAGATGTTTAATTCTGCTCCAGGAATAATTCCATACCGACTATTCTATAGTTCTGATCTCCTCACACTTATTCACTAATATTATTACTATTAATATAGAACACATCTGGGGAGGTGTGTCCAAGCCTTTGACTGATTATAAAATGACTTTGACTGTATATAAAATATAAAAAAATATAAAAAATTAACATTAACATTTACAGAAGTGTGTTCTCTGTATGGGACACCTGACCAGGGGTGCCTAAACTTTTGCATACTCTACAAACTCCAAAGTTGACAGTATGTGTAATGCAAACATAAACAGAAAGCTATGATTTGTAAATCCACACGGGATTAAACATAATTAGTAGAAAAACAAGATATGTGAAGCTACGTTTTGCTCTAAACCCGGCTGACTGACAGGTTTGGCTCCGAGTCTTAAATCCAGGAGTGGCTTAAAATCCAAGCTGCTGGACACAGACGCCGATGCTCTCCTGGGGTCTACAGCGCCAGCCTGAGCCCCACTGTAGGGCCGTCTATCCACTTCAGTAGCAAACAGTAATCTGCTAACGAGGGAATTAACAGTAACACCATGTAAAACCTTTCAAACTGAACCACAACGTGGAAAACCATCAACCAGGACTTTCTCACACCCAGATATCTCCACTGATCACACTTACAGACAAACACAGTCTACCCACACTAATAACACAACCTGTGAGGAGGTTTCACGTCTCTTCTTCAGTACACTGAATTACAGACCACTCACTGACCACTCCATCAGCTCCACTGACCATACAGGAGCTCCACAGACCACTCCATCAGCACCACTGACCATACAGGAGCTCCACAGACCACTCCATCAGCTCCACTGACCATACAGGAGCTCCACAGACCACTCCATCAGCTCCACTGACCATACAGGAGCTCCACTCACTGTCCACTGTACCAGCTCCACTGACCATACAGGAGCTCCACTCACTGACCACTCCATCATCTCCACTGACCATACAGGAGCTCCACTCACTGTCCACTGTACCAGCTCCACTGACCATACAGGACCTCCACTCACTGTCCACTGTATCAGCTCCACTGACCATACAGGACCTCCACTCACTGTCCACTGTATCAGCTCCACTGACCATACAGGACCTCCACTCACTGTCCACTGTATCAGCTCCACTGACCATACAGGACCTCCACTCACTGTCCACTGTATCAGCTCCACTGACCATACAGGACCTCCACTCACTGTCCATTGTATCAGCTCCACTGACCATACAGGACCTCCACTCACTGTCCACTGTATCAGCTCCACTGACCATACAGGACCTCCACTCACTGTCCACTGTATCAGCTCCACTGACCATACAGGACCTCCACTCACTGTCCATTGTATCAGCTCCACTGACCATACAGGACCTCCACTCACTGTCCACTGTATCAGCTCCACTGACCATACAGGACCTCCACTCACTGTCCACTGTATCAGCTCCACTGACCATACAGGACCTCCACTCACTGTCCACTGTATCAGCTCCACTGACCATACAGGAGCTCCTCTTACAGACTGTACTCTTACATCTGATTCTCTGTATACTTTATTACTCTGTTCTTTAATGATCAGGACCCCCACAGGACCCCCACAGGACCACCACAGAGCAGATACTATTAGGGAGGTGGCTCATTCTCAGCACTGCAGTGACCCTGATGTAGGGGTGGTGGTGTGTTAGTTAGTATGTGTTGTGCTGGTGTGAGTGGATCAGACACCTCAGTGTCACTGCTGGACTGAGAATCGTCCACCAACCAAAACTATCCAGACAGCAGTGTCCTGTGGGCGGCGTCCTGTGTCCACTGATGAAGGACTAGAGGAACACAAACTGTGCAGCAGCAGATGAGCTACTGTCTCTGACTTTACATCTACAAGGTGGACCAGCAAGTAGTAGGAGTGTCTAATAGAGTGGACAGTGAGTGGACAGTGAGAGAAGACTCCAAATGAACTCCACATCAGCTCCATGCAGACGTTCCCCCCACACGGGCAGATGACACGCTTTGACATCTCTGGACTGGACCTGCCTCATAATACTGACAGCTCCTGCACTGAATACTGATTGGCTGTCAGTGCAGTTCAGTGCTTCACTGCTGGAACACATGTTTGTACTGGTAAGCTGCAGCCCACGGGGTCTGAACTGCTGGGATTACAGTGAAGAACACACGACCTGAAGTCCGAGGAACATACGCTGGAAGATATAATAATTAGACGCTCTCTCTCTCGTCCCCCAGAAGACAAGAAGAAGCTCCAAACACAACACCAGCACAGAAGGCACCTGCAGCTAGAAGGCAGCTTCACACATAACATCCTGTCTGCTCATTACCTGGACCTCCTGCACGGCTTCACACAACTCAGGCTCAGTGTGAACGTGTTTGTTTTAGTACATTTGCAGGACCAACATTGCCCGAACCAGAGAAACCAGGGCTCACCAGCAAGACCAGCACAATTCATATTGTTCTTCTTTGCAAATCAAAGAAAACAAAGAATAAGCCTCAGTGGGAGAGAGGAAAGCAGGAAATGAAGACTGAAAGACATGTTTAACATTATCTTTAGTTGTTCTCACTTGCAGCATCACTGCTGATTATTGATTGGCCTCTCAGCTGATGATCTATGTGCCCTCCATACTTCACATCACACAAACAGACCGTAAGAACTTATTTACAAAAACAAAATAAGCCATATAATCCGCAAACATCCTCTCCTATCACTGGAAAATACAGCGTCAATCACTTTACATACCCAGATAAACATAAACACCTCTTAATATGAATAGATCCCTAAATATTAATATTATTAATAACAATAATAACTAGAAAAGGAAGGAAACACAGGATGGTTGCACATAAATGGCAAAAAGAGGAGTGCAGGTCAGCAATAGTCTGTGGATTAGAGGTTGGAGATCTGTTCAGGCAGTTTGGGGGCTGTAGGCTGAGCAAAACCGTTATGTTTGGGTTTGGCCAAAAATGAATAGGATGCTATAAGAGGAACGAGGGATGAATAAACAACAAATAGAGGAGTGTGGGTCAGAGGGTCTGTGGATTAGAGGTTGGATATCTGCTCTGAGTGAGTTTGGAGGCTGTAGGTTTAATGAAACCATGAGGTTTGGGTTTGGCTGAAAATGAATGGGATCTTATGGGAGGAGCGAGGGATGAAAAAACAACAAATAGAGGAGTGCTGATCAGTGTGTCTGTGGATTAGAGGTTAGGGAACTGCTCTGAGTGAGTACAGACAGTTTAGAGGCTGTAGGCTGAGCAAAACCGTAATGTTTGGGTTTGGCTGAAAATGAATGGGATCCTATGGGAGGAACGAGGGATGAATAAAGGACAAATAGACGAGTGCTGATCAGTGTGTCTGTGGATTAGAGGTTGGAGATCTGAGTGAGTTCAGGCAGTTTGGAGACTGTAGGTTAAATGAAGCCATGATGTTTGTGTTTGACGGAAAATGAATGGGACCCTATTGGGGAAAAAGAGGGATGGAAAACAAAAAGACGAGTGCAGGTCGAACCAAGACTGCAGTCGTGATGGGGGGTCTGCCCTGAGTCAGAGTGTGTGAAAGGGGGTCTGTCGGTCGAGCAGAAGTTCAGTAGACTGTTGTGCACTTTTCCATCCTATTCATTCTCTATGGGAAAAATTCTATTCAATCAAAAAGCTGTACGCAAGCCCGAATCACCCAATCAGAGCAGATCATCTGGAGCTGTTGTTATTTAAAAATACTGAGGGATGGGTTACGTGGCAGAAAGCAAAAAAAAAAAAAACAAACAATAAAAAAATCACCATAACAGCCGGCCAAGAAACTGAACATCCACCAAACGATTGGCTGGTAATTCACTTTAGATGGAAACACATACAACAAGTCTTCTCTTCACCTTCTTCACCTTCTTCACCTTCTTCACCATCAGCAGAGCGTTAGTACATCCTCTGTTCTACCACAACTGTGTTTGGTGGATTAAAGCTCCCACCATTTCACTTTAGCCACCAATTAGGTCACTTCCTGCTCACCAGTCCAGCTCTAGGTATGTCAAATTAAAAGACCCCGTATACTCTACAAATAATTGTCTACAAATAATTTACTTTTTCTGCCAATTACAGTGTTGTGCAGAAGTTTGGGGAGCACTGGTTCAGATTTCTGTTACTGGGAATGTTATGAAAAGAAGATTCAACTGCTGAGCATGGAGGTGGATCGTGTTTGGGCTTTTTTGGGGAATTCTGATAGAAAGACTCAAAAAGCAAAAAAAATTATATTCATTATTATTTATCAAACAAATTAAATAAGATGTTTAAACATATTAAAGAATAACAAGGCTTAAGATATAAATAGTCTTTGGCAAAGACCCCCATCCTAGACCCAGCTCGATAAAGCATTCAGATCCTCACAGGTCCTGCTTGATAGAGACAGCAGGAGCAGAACCTATGCCCTGGACAACAGGACCTGGGACCAGACTAGTGGTTGAGGTGAAAAAGGAGGATGACGTTAAAACATCAGCAGAGCAGGAACGCACGATGAATTCTTATAAAGACGAGTTATGAACAGCGGTTCCTGGAAGAACTTGTGCTACAGCTTTCATATCTGGAAGCAAACGTCACACAGTTGGTAAAAATCTGGAGATAAAAAGAGGATAATGATCCTAAACACACCTCAAAACACCCCACAGTGGCCCACACTAGGAGGAGCCATAACCTTCACAGCCCTCCAACCTAAACATCACTGAAAATCTGTGAGTGGGCCTCAGAAGAGCTCTGCCTCTAAGACAGCCCAGTAATCTAGAAACCTTTCAACAGTAAAAACAGACAAAGATCAAAAATCGTAAGACTTTTCTGGCTACAAAGGGCCTTTACAAGCTGTGTGTGTGTTGGGGGGGGGGGGGGGGGTAACTCAGTGGCAGGGTTTGTATTGAGGTCTTTTGCTTTTTATGTTATTATGAAACAATAAAAAAATATATTATGCTATTTGTAGTGCTGACTTAACTGTTCCTTTGACCAGGGGTACCCAAACTTTTGCATGTCAGCGTATGTCCAGTAATATGTTATGTTGTAATGTTTAATAAAACCGAAGATTTAATATTCAGAGCCAAAACTGAATCAAGCTCGAGCTCTGAGAAGAGTTTATATTTACAGTCTGATTCA
>CM038719.1:43522221-43547221 GCA_021613375.1 Megaleporinus macrocephalus | reverse complement strand
GCTGTTTGAGCTCTGCTTTACAGCTCAGTCAGCAGGAGAGCCACAGGGAGCCCTGGGGGGCCCTGCAGGTGTTGCTGGAGGCCCAGTTGCAGAGGAAGACGATTAGGCCCACCATGTAGTCTTGATGGACAGAGATAGAGTCTCACTTCCTACTCTAAAAACAGGCTCCGTAGTAACATGACCATGTGGGTGTACCAGGAGTCCAAGACACTAACGAGGGCCACGAGGAGTCCCAGGAGGCGGGGTTTGTGGTATGGCCACCATAGCGACACATCAACATATGTTTTGCTAATCAGTGTAATTTAATAATTAATAAAGATAAATATATATATATACTGTAGGAGTTCGAGTGAGACACTGAGACAAAGTTCACTTTATAACCAAAAATCCAGAGTAGGAATTAAAACCAACTCCCCATTAGAGCAGACAGAGAGTCGACTCACCACTATGAGTGAACAGAGAGTCGACTCACCACTATGAGTGAACAGAGAGTCGACTCACCACAATGAGTGAACAGAGAGTCGACTCACCACTATGAGTGAACAGAGAGTCGACTCACCACTATGAGTGAACAGAGAGTCGACTCACCACTATGAGTGAACAGAGAGTCGACTCACCACAATGAGTGAACAGAGAGTCGACTCACCACTATGAGTGAACAGAGAGTCGACTCACCACTATGAGTGAACAGAGAGTCGACTCACCGCTATGAGTGAACAGAGAGTCGACTCACCACTATGAGTGAAAAGAGAGTCGACTCACCACTATGAGTGAACAGAGTCGACTCACCACTATGAGTGAAAAGAGAGTCGACTCACCACTATGAGTGAAAAGAGAGTCGACTCACCACTATGAGTGAACAGAGAGTCGACTCACCACTATGAGTGAACAGAGAGTCGACTCACCGCTATAAGTGAACAGAGAATCGACTCACCGCTATAAGTGAACAGAGAGTCGACTCATCACTATGAGTGAACATAGAGTCGACTCACCGCTACGAGTGAACAGAGTCGACTTACCGTTATGAGTGAACAGAGAGTCGACTCACCGCTACGAGTGAACAGAGAGTCGACTCACCGCTATGAGTGAACAGAGAGTCGACTCACCGCTATGAGTGAACAGAGAGTCAACTCACCGCTATAAGTGAACAGAGAGTCGACTCACCGCTATGAGTGAACAGAGAGTCGACTCACCGCTATAAGTGAACAGAGAATCGACTCACCGCTATGAGTGAACAGAGAGTCGACTCACCGCTATAAGTGAACAGAGAATCGACTCACCGCTATAAGTGAACATAGAGTCGACTCACCACTATGAGTGAACATAGAGTCGACTCACCGCTACGAGTGAACAGAGTCGACTTACCGTTATGAGTGAACAGAGAGTCGACTCACCGCTACGAGTGAACAGAGAGTCGACTCACCGCTATGAGTGAACAGAGAGTCGACTCACCGCTATGAGTGAACATAAACAGAGTCGTTCCTCAGAACCAACTTAAAGAACCAGCAACAGCCTGATTAACACAGTGTCTGTGTGAATGCATATGTGTGTGTGTGTGTGTGTGTGTGTGTGTGTGTGTGTGTGTGTGTGTGTGTGTGTGTGTGTGTGTGATTAAAAAATAAGCACAGTTTAACAAAATTTTGAAATTTTTGAAAGTTGTAGTCAAATATTAAGTCACTCGTATGAATCTGTGTCTAGTCTTGAGTCTCTGAGATATGAATCTGTGTCTAGTCTGGAGTCTCTGAGATATGAATCTGTGTCTAGTCTGGAGTCTCTGAGATATGAATCTGTGTCTAGTCTGGAGTCTCTGAGATATAAATCTGTGTCTAGTCTTGAGTCTCTGAGATATGAATCTGTGTCTAGTCTGGAGTCTCTGAGATATAAATCTGTGTCTAGTCTTGAGTCTCTGAGATATGAATCTGTGTCTAGTCTGGAGTCTCTGAGATATGAATCTGTGTCTAGTCTGGAGTCTCTGAGATATGAATCTGTGTCTAGTCTTGAGCCTCTGAGATATGAATCTGTGTCTAGTCTCAAGTCTCTGAGATATGAATCTGTGTCTAGTCTGGAGTCTCTGAGATATGAATCTGTGTCTAGTCTGGAGTCTCTGAGGTATGAATCTGTGTCTAGTCTTGAGTCTCTGAAATATAAATCTGTGTCTAGTCTGGAGTCTCTGAGATATGAATCTGTGTCTAGTCTTGAGTCTCTGAGATATAAATCTGTGTCTAGTCTTTAGTCTCTGAGATATAAATCTGTGTCTAGTCTTGAGTCTCTGAGATATGAATCTGTGTCTAGTCTCGAGTCTCTGAGATATGAATCTGTGTCTAGTCTCGAGTCTCTGAGATATGAATCTGTGTCTAGTCTGGAGTCTCTGAGGTATGAATCTGTGTCTAGTCTGGAGTCTCTGAGATATGAATCTGTGTCTAGTCTCGAGTCTCTGAGATATGAATCTGTGTCTAGTCTCGAGTCTCTGAGATATGAATCTGTGTCTAGTCTCGAGTCTCTGAGATATGAATCTGTGTCTAGTCTCGAGTCTCTGAGATAAAAGATATCTTAAGCTCTCAATAAAAGTAAAAAGGAAATAGCGATTTGATTTATATCGTGATATATATCGATATCAACTGATATGAAAAGAATTATCGTGATAAGTGATCGGGATTTTTCCCATATCGCCCAGGCCTTAGCACCTGTGCAGGTTCATTCACTCGCGTTCCTCCAGAGACGAACACACACCAGCGCTCGTCTTCATTACAGCCGAGTGATCTGCTGCTGCTGACGTCACCCCAAAACCCGCCAGCCGGAGCTCCGACAGGCCGACACCCCGCTACCTCTGAGAACCTTTAAAGACATTTTAAGGCCAACAAGCTTTCATTACTTTCCCTTCGTTAATCTTAATATTCTGAGCTCTTGTTTATTCATCACACGCCTGTTATTGCTGCGAGTCACAAAGCTCAGAGGATATTAGCGCAGGAAATTAGCGCAGTGTGAGCGAGCGGACGCACACTCATAACACTCCTGCTGCCACTCTGCAGAGTGAGCGGGGTCAGCAGGTGTGGGAATTCACAAGTCTTTCTAAACGAGGGCTGAAGTGATGAGGAGAGTTCGACTGTCATTAAGGAGAAACCAGATACTTGAGTTGTCTAGTCTCGAGTCTCTGAGGCACAAGTCCAAGTCTAGCCTCAAATCTCTGATATGCGAGTCAGAGCCACATCTTTATCTAAATCTGAAGTCTCTGAGATGCGAGACACATCTTGAGGCACGAATATGAGTCAAATCTATAGCCAGACTGAGATGCAAGTTCAGGCTCATTTCAGGTCTAAAATTTCTCAGGTGCAAGTCTGAGTCAAGTCTTGAGTCTCCGAGGCACGAGTCTGAGTGAGCGGGTTCAGCAGGTGTGGGAATTTAGAATCATGTCTAAATCCTAAGAGGAGTGAGTCTGAGTCAAGTCTCAGGTCAGGATGAGGTGTGAGTAGGAGTCAGAGCCACAATCTAAATCTAAAGTCTCTGAGATGCGAGTCACATCTTGAGGCACAAATATGAGTCTTCAAATCTTCGAGGCGCAGGTTCATTTGAAGTCTAAAAATTCTCAGGTGCAAGTCTGAGTCAAGTCTTGAGTCTCTGAGGCATAAGTCCAAATTTAGTTTCAAATCTCTGATATGTGAGTCAGAGCCACATCTTGATCTAAAGTTTCTAAGATGTGGGTCAGCGTCACATCTCGAGGCACGAATATGAGTCAAATCTCTAGCCAGACAGATGCAAGTTCAGGTTCTGCCTCAAGTCTTATTAGTCTGGAGTATCTGAGTCCAAGGCAAGTCTCGAGTCAGTAATGTATTTATCTGCATCAGGTCTTGAGTCTCTGAGGTATGAATCTGTGTCTAGTCTGGAGTCTCTGAGGTAAAACTGAGTCTTCAGGCTCTGAGTTGATTCCTGAGTCTGTAAGGGGTGAGTCTGAATCGTGTCTAAATTCTATGAGGAGTGAGTCTGAGTCAAGTCTTAGGTCAGGATGAGGTGTGAGTAGGAGTCAAGCCTGGAGTGTCTGATGTACAAGTCCTCCAAGTCAAGTCACAAATCTGAGGTGCAGGTCTAAGTCAAGTCTATAATCTTTGAGGTGCAGAACTGAGTCAAGTCTTGAGTCTCTAAGGTGCGAATCTGAGTCAAGTCTTGAGCCTGAGTAACGAGTCTTAGTCCAATCTCAAGCCAGACTGAGGTAGCCCCAAGTTGACTCTCAAGTCAAGTCCAGAGTCTCTGTGTGGTGCAAATCAAGTCTTGAGTCTCTGAGGGGGAATTCCGAGTCAAGTCCCAAAGCTGATTCAAATCTTGAACCTCTGAGTCCAAGGCAAGTCTCGAGTCCATGAAGTATGAGTCTAAAGCAAGTCTTAAATCTCTGAGGTGTGAGTCTGAGTTAAATCTAAAGCCAGGCTGAGGCGTGAGTGCAAATCCCAGTTCAGGTCAGGTCTAAAGTTTCTGAGATGCAAGTGTGAATCAAGTCTTGAGACTCTGAGGCACAAGTCTGAGGTGCAAGTCCAAGTTGAAGTCAAGTCTTTGAGATGCAGAAGAACAAGTCTCTAAAAGATGACGTCGAGTCAGGTCTCAAGTCTCTGAGGAGCAAATTTGAATTGAGTCCTGAGTCGTGGAAGGGCGAGTCCAAGTTAAGCAAGTTAAAAACCATGTTCTTCCCTCGTTGCTAGATTAGATTTTTAAATCAAGGGCTTTGATAAGAGGCTCTTTGCTTGAAGCTGTACAGATCCGCACACGACTGACCAATCAGGATATCTAATATTGACAGGTCACTTGTAAGGTCCAGGTATATGTCAGGTTTTGTGAAGCCTCTAGGCTTCAGTCTGGTAAGTCCAGTTAGTGAAGGTTTAGTGTGAGGACTGGAGGACTGGTAGAGAAGCGCTGGCTGTGAGGGGTTTGTGTTATAGTCTGTGTTCAGCTGGTTGATGTGGGCGTGCTAATGGAAGCCCTTTCATTCTTTACTGCAGTGGTGCTGTTTTTATTAATTAAGTTCGTGACCTGCTTATGTTTTTAATTATTGGAACTGTATTTGATGTTACTGAGCTGGTTGGTGTTGGTTTACCTTTAGCACTGCTGTTTAGCGCTGCTGTTTGTTTTTGGTGTTTCTTAGAGTTATATATATATATATATATATATATATATATATGAATATATTAGTTATATTGTGTTTTCATGGGTACTGAAATACTTTTTAGGAGGTGTAATCAGCTCTGGCTTAATTTTGCACAGTGTGTTTTGTTTTGTTTTTGTTTTCTTATTTTCTTTTTTTCTTCTTTTAACTTATTTTCTAGTTTGCAGAATACCATTATGACTGCTGGGACTCTTTCTCGAAGTTATTTGATTTTGGGGGAATTGGAAGACTATTTTGTAGGTGTCTGAGTGGCGTGCAGTGTTCACCTGAGGTTGGATATTAGTAAAATTATTATTATTATTATTATTATTTATTTATTTATTTATCTATTTTCTATTTCTTTTAGGCACTTGATTTTTCTTTTGTGTGAAAGTCTAGCAACTTCATAGCTACTCCATCCCCAGGGCTCAGTCTAGATTTCTGGAGACTGCAGACATAGTTATATTGTTTTATAATGATGGTTTAGTCTGTGGTATTCCTTTGCCATTATATTTATTAAAAACAATATTTTTGAAGAGTCAGCCAATATTAAGAGTGATTAAATGTTAATAAACCTGTGTATGTGTATTCATTCAGAGCTCCTCTTTGCTCTTGGAATTAAGGGGTGGCGTAGCTGGTTTTGACACTAGACATTTGGGGTACTCGTGCCACATTCACGTCGTCCCTCTGCTGAAACGGCAGCAGGCCATTAAAAGTGATCAGAATCTGATTACCACACTGCCTGCTCTTGCTGGCTCTTGGAGTGACAGCTCCTCCTGGGAGCCACTTTAGCGCTGCCTCGACTGACGCGCTGCCTCGACTGACGCGCTGCCTCGACTGACGCGCTGCCTCGACTGACGCGCTGCCTCGACCGAGATAAATATTTCATAGATTATAAATCACCGCAGATTGTTCACTGTTTAAATCCAGAGAAGCCGAATCCGAGTCAGTACGAACTCAGACAGCCTCTAAACAGTGTTTGTGACGAGGCTGCAGGGTGACTTACATAACGCAGACAGAGGAGGAGATTTCACCTGCAGCTACATCACCTGCACGAGCGGGCTTACCTGCAGCTTACACAGAGGAGCGAAAAAGAACATGCGCTAGAGAAGATAAAGAAAGAGAGAGAAACAGTAACTTCACAGCAGAGGCCAAACCTCTTATTCTGACTGAGTTTGGAGAGATTCTATTGGTCCAATCATCATGACACCTTCACAGGATATAAAGAGCAGCTGTCGTGTTTACATAACATAGAAAAATAAATATTGATTGATATTGTTTTTGGATGTGGATGATATACTAGATTTAAGGATATTAATATAAGTACATCAGCAATTCTACAATAAATATAGATACATATTTCTTTCTTGCTTGCTTCAACAGGTACATTCTCCATTTCCTGAAGTCGTTTTGAACAATTTCCTTCATCAACATGCTCCATATCAGAAGTTCGTTTTCCTGGCCAATCACAAATCCCGATTATATCCTCACACTAAGAACACAGGCCAGCCAGCAGCTCTCGTAACCACACAGTCAGCTAAATGGACAGTGAGCAAAACTAAGTGACCTAAGAACTTAAATCACCTACATGTTTACATGTTTAGGGGCACCTGCGTACGAGAGAACAGGTAAATAAACGTTAGCAAAGTTAAGCAAGCGTGAAAAACAAGCGAATGCAGTCTGGAGGGAAGTAACCAATCAACACGCTCAACTGAGTAGAACAAGAGCTGTTCCACCACAACTAGATATTCCCTGTAATGTCATCGTCCTACATTCACAGTGGCTTGCAAAAGTATTCATACTAGAGATGATGGATCAGCGTTTTTGAGGCCGATTCTGATCACCGATCACCTTTCAGTGCGTGATTGGCCGATACCGATTGTGGGCGGGGTATATGCCACGGCAGGGCTGCATGTAGTTATTAGCGCAAGCAAGTCATGAAACATGATCTAAACTGGTTTATTACCATTTTTAACAAGCAGTAAATAAACAAAGTACATCAAACAAAAATTCCCAATACTGTAATCATTACATTCAGACCTTAATTTAAAACAAACAAAGATAATTAAATAAATACAGTAAAAACTGCAGTCATTAAACGCAGATTCTAGATGATTTTAAACGACAATCTATAATCATTAAATGTAGAATATTGAATTTCTGCTGCTGTTCTGTTCGTACCGGTCAGATCTGGTCTGTAGGTGTTCTGGGTTATTAGTTTGTGTTAGCTGTGTGTGCTAGCTCTGCTGTTACTGATACTCACTGTGTTCAGCTGTGTGCAGTGCTGTATCAGATTAGTATCAGATTATTAGTTAAATGTCTTGGTTCTTCAATGAGACACTCTGATTTTACTAATTTTAAAAACGTCCTGGATGAGTCCGAGTCACATACGGTAAACACTGCCAGACGGACATGTTTTCTATCAGCGCTTCCTTTTTCACGAGGCCGCTGCTTTAGTCAGTCTGAGGAAATGAAAGGGTGTGTATTTCCACCTAGTGGTTCAGAGAGGAATTGCAGGGAGCTGGCTGGAGGGGGTTCTCCTCTTACTGGATGAAACTCTAGCTGGAAATACAGAAATTAGGCTCATTCGTTTAACGCCATCGATCAGCTCTCGAGATCAGTTCAACTGGATTAATATCCAATATATAGATACCGATACATAGCCGATCGATCCTTCCATCTCTAATTCACACCCCTTGAACTTTTCCATATTTTGCCACATCACAACCACAAACATAAATATATTCAACACAAGTACAAAGTGGTAAACAGTTGTGAAGTGGAAAGAAAATGATGCATGATTCAAAACATTTTTACAAACAAAAAACCTAAAAAAAGTCTTTGAGGGTATGTCTCCACCAGCTTTGCACGTCTAGAGACTAAAACCTTCGCCCGGTCTTCTTTGCAAAACAGCTCCAGCTCAGTCAGATTAGATGGAGAGCGTCTGTGAACAGCAGTTTTCAGATCTCGCCACAGATTCTCGATTGGGTTTAGGTCTGGACTTTGACTGGGCCATTCTAACACATGACTATGTTTCGTTTTAAACCATTCTGTTGTAGCCCTGGCTTTATGTTTAGGGTCGTTGTCCTGCTGGTAGGTGAACCTCCGCCCCAGTCTCAAGTCTTTTGCAGACTCCAACAGGTTTCCTTCCTAGATGACCCTGTATTTGGCTCCATCCATCTTCCCATCAACTCTGACCAACTTCCCTGTCCCTGCTGGAGAGAAGCAGCCCCAGAGCATGATGCTGCCACCACCGTTACACGTTGGGGATGGTGTGTTCAGAGTGATGTGCGGTGTTAATTCTCCGCCACACATAGCGTTTGTGCAGTGCACGACTAATAGTTGTCCAGTGGACAGATCTCTGCATTTCCTCCAGAGTCACCATGGACCTCTTGGCTGCATCTCTGATCAGTGCTCTCCTTGTTCGGCCGGTAAGTTTAGGTGGACGGCCATGTCTTGGTAGGTTTACAGTTGTGCCATACTCTTTAATGGATTGAACAGTGCTCTGTGAGATGTTCAAAGCTTGGGAAATCTTTTTATAGCCTAAACCTGCTTTTAACTTCTCCACAACCTTATTCCTGACCTGCCTGGTGTGTTCTTTGGACTTCATGATGCTGTTTACTCCCCAATATTCTCTTAACCAACCTCTGAGGCCGTCTAGGAGCAGCTGAATTTGTGAGATTAGAGATGCTGAGATTAGATTACAGACAGGTGGACTCTTTTTAGTCATTAGTGGTCCTCAGGCAACTTCTGAATGCAACCAGTTGCACTCAGAGAAAGTTTTTCATTTTTTTGTTTGTAAAAAATGTTTTGAATCATGCATCATTTTCATTCCACCTCACAACTGTATACCACCTTGTGTTGGTCTTTCACATTCAATTCCAATGAAATATTTATTTATGTTTGTGGTTGTGATGTGGCAAAATATGGAAAAGTTCAAGGGGTATGAATACTTTTGCAAGCCACTGTACATGTAACCAAACCAGCTCCTTCCTGGTGATCTGCAAGCATCTCTACTGTTTATCAGACTAGGTGCTAGATAGTCACCAGTGAAAACGATGCACAACATGATATCAGTGAAAGCTCTGGAGAAAGATAGTGTTTAGATTGAAATATGAAGTTGACAGCATCCCACCCAAAAGATTTAACCCCTTCACTGAGACCTCC
Organism: Megaleporinus macrocephalus; assembly: GCA_021613375.1. Taxonomy (NCBI): domain Eukaryota; kingdom Metazoa; phylum Chordata; class Actinopteri; order Characiformes; family Anostomidae; genus Megaleporinus; species Megaleporinus macrocephalus. The sequence continues at coordinate 43,537,929 of CM038719.1, read as the reverse complement.
TGCTGGCTGTTCCGCTTGTGGAATGGAAATAGTCTCAAGAAATTATTGTTCTAGATTTTCATGTATTCTTCATTTTCCCAACTTTAACCAACAACCACAGTGGAGAAACACACCGGATGCTGATTATTTTGGGATCTTGTTGACATTCCAGACAAACCCAGTATTATCCAACAAACATAGTAGTGCCTCGTGTCCTGCTGCCTATTCCCACCACAAAAACCTACTCATACATCTACATCGCACTAAAGCACTTCTCTGATAACCCTCCAACACTGTCTCCATGCCAACATTTGTGTGGCTACACGCCGCCCGTAGCCACGTATCGCTATGAGGTGTAGAATAACCGTAACGCTCCAGACTCTTCACGAGAGCGAGGCGTCTGCACTGCTATTAGCTGTAGCCGATTCAGGGGCTGCGTCTTTCGAAGGATGTGGTCCACAAAGGCGTATCCTCTGAAGGACACGAGGCCGCGAAGGCCGAGCCGAAATTAGATGGCCTGCCGTACGCCGGATTTCCTGTTTGCGTCGCAGCGCTGCTAGTCCTGTCATTACCGCTGCATCACAACATGCTGATCCTGTCACCCAGAGACCTTGAGTCCTCACCGGCACACAAGGAACCTTGGGATACGTTGGCTGACGAAGGATTCACCCTTGGCCTCTCTCGGCCACTTACAATAAGCCTTGAAGATAGAACAGTCTAGAAGTTCAGTCAGGCTTTGAAGGACGCAGCCCCTGAAATGGGACACAGCCCCTGAAATGGGACACAGCCCCTGAAATGGGACACAGCCCCTACATCTTGGAGACGGTATTATAGATTATATTATTATTGAACTTTAGAGATTTGTAGTGGTACCTGTTTTAAGTGTGTTTGATCTATAGATGCTCTGCACGCTGTCTGGTACGTCACCACACAGCTACTGAAGTGGTTCCTGGCAGTGTCGGGGTCTCGCTCTGCCTCAGGGGAGGCGACTCTGCCCCACGCTGTGGTCACTTTCAGCTGGAGGCAGAGCAGACTGGACTCAGTCCTCAGTGTGACTGAACAACAGGTCATGTGACGGCTGTAATCAGCGTCTGAATATCAAAGTCTGCTCTGCTGAGCGTGAGCTGCAGCTGTCAGGCCGGCTGGTGCTGCTGTTTCATGTTTCTAACATGTGGTCACTTCTAACCGCCTCTGATCGGTCAGCCGTGATCAGACAGCGGAAACTGATCATACAGAGAGAGAGAGACTCAGACAATCACAGATTTCCAGAGAGACCTACTCTCTTTCTTTCTCTCTGTCTCCCTCTCACTGTCTCTCTGTCTCCCTCACTCACTCTCTTTCTTTCTCTTTCTCTTTTACTCGCTCTCTCTCTCCTCTTTCTGTCTCTCTTTCTCACACTCTCTCTCTTTCTTTCTCTCTCACTCACTCTCTCTCTGTCTTTGTTTCTCTCTCTCTCTCTTGCACTGTCTCTGTCTCCCACTGTCGCTATCTCTCTCTTTCCTTCTCTCTCTTTGTCTCTTTATCTGTCACTGCCTCTATTGCTCTCTCTCATTCTCCATCTCTCTCTCTCTCTCTCTCTTTGTTTCTCTCACTGTCTCTATCACTCTCTGTCTCTATCACTCTCTCTCTCTTTGTCTCTCTCTCACTGTCTCTATCTCTCTCTGTCTCTATCACTCTCTCTTTCTTTGTCTCTCTCTCTCACTGTCTCTATCTCTCTCTGTCACTATCACTCTCTCTTATTCTCCATCTCTATCTCTCTCTTTTTGTCTCTCTCTCTCACTCTCTGTCTCTATCGCTCTGTCTTTATCCATCTCTATCATTCTCTTTCTCTCTGTCTCTCTCTCTCTCGCTGTCCCTATCTCTCTCTGTCTCTAGCGCTCTCTCTTTCTCCATCTCTATCTGTCTCTTTCTCTATGTCTCTCTCTCTCCTTTTCTCTCTCTCGCTGTATATCTCTCTCTGTCTCTCTCTCCCTCTCTGTCTCTCTCTCTCCCTCTCTGTCTCTCTCTCTCTCTTTCCAATATTTTGCATCATGAGATGTTGTTCTGCTCAGTGGTTTTCTGAGTTACTGTAATCTTTCTGTAAGCCTGAACTAGTCTGGCCATTCTCCACTGACCTCTCTTATCAGCAAGCTGTTTCTGTCTGCTCTATTCTGAGTTAATCTAGAGACGGTTGTGCATGAAAATCCCAGGAGATCAGCATCTACAGAGATTCTTACACCTGGACCAACAATCATGACTTATATTCTAATGGTTTATGGGAACATTAACTGCGGCGTCAGCAGAATTTTATGCACTGCTCTGCTGCAACATTGGCTGATTAGATAACTGGATGATCGAGTAGCTGTACAGGTGTACAGGTGTACAGGTGCATCTGTATATAAACAGAAGTAAGCACATGCATGTATAATAAGCCTCATATGACATTGTGGATTAACCCTGCTGTTGTTTGTCCTTTAAATGTATGAAAACATTTGTAGTCATAGATAGGTCCCCACAAAGACGACAGGTCCCCACAAAGTAAGTATATGACCAGGTTTTGGTCCCCACAATGTAATACACACACACACACACACACACAAACACAAACCCATTCATCTCAATGAAAGAAGAGCTCTTCCCCTCTGTCATTACCACATTAACCATTAGAGAATTGCCTCACTATTATTAATTACACTCCAAACAAACAATAAGAGCCTCTACTGCCCCACACAGGCCGCTCAACAAAGAAACACACGCCGCCTAAACATCATCTCTAATTAAATCCTAGACGTTCTCGTTAGACTAAACTCTCTCTTTGTGCTCAGACTGAGTGTACGAGTCTAAGATACACAGTTATGAACAAAACAAACCAGCTGCAGAGCCACACATACTGCTTACACACACACACACACAACCACACACACACACACACACACACACACACACACACACACACACACACACACACACACACAGCCATGTCAGCATAGTGCCCTTGAGCACCGCTCGCTGAATGAAGAGCTGATGAGAGATTTTATAAGCCAAGCGCTCTCGCTCCCCGAGGACCATCACAATCAATAAAAGCAAATCTGCAGCTGCTGCTACGGGGCTGGACCTGCGGCGCCTCCCAGTCACACCAGCACACACACACACACACACAGCCTTCTCCAGTCAGTCGCCCAGACCTGCGTTCCAGCAGATCCATCTGCTCCTCACTGGTGCCAAACACATCTGCACCAAACGGTTCCGAGCCCGGAGAACGTGCTGCTGTGATTACTAATAACACAAACACCAAAACATCACTGTTTATTAACCATTTACAGTTTATTAGAGTTAATTAATCATAATAAACCCCAACCCCAGATAGATAGATATACATACTGATAGACAGACAGACAGATACATAGATAGATAGATAGATAGATAGATAGATAGATAGATAGATAGATAGATAGATAGATAGATTGACTTCCAACTTCTAAATTGCAAACTGTGTCTCAGTATTTGGTTTTATAAGAATAATAAGGAATTATATATTATTATTATTATTATAATTATTATTATTATTGCTCTAAAATAATGTAAATATGTAAACATGTTTGTTTTATTTGTTTGTCCTTTAGCTTTAGTTTAAGTACTTCTTTCAATCATATGAATGATTAAATCTAAATGAAATAACTTAATAAAAAATGCTGCTTGCCAAGGGTCACGCTGCTGCACGCCGAGGGTCACGCTGCTGCACGCCGAGGTTCACGCTGCTGCACGCCGAGGGTCACGCTGCTGCACGCCGAGGTTCACGCTGCTGCACGCCGAGGGTCACGCTGCTGCACGCCGAGGGTCACGCTGCTGCACGCCGAGGTTCACGCTGCTGCTTGCCGAGGGTCACGCTGCTGCACGCCGAGGGTCACGCTGCTGCACGCCGAGGGTCACGCTGCTGCACGCCGAGGTTCACGCTGCTGCACGCCGAGATTCACGCTGCTGCACGCCGAGGGTCACGCTGCTGCACGCCGAGGGTCACGCTGCTGCACGCCGAGGTTCACGCTGCTGCACGCCGAGGGTCACGCTGCTGCACGCCGAGGGTCACGCTGCTGCGCGCCGAGGGTCACGCTGCTGCGCGCCGAGGGTCACGCTGCTGCACGCCGAGGGTCACGCTGCTGCACGCCGAGGGTCACGCTGCTGCACGCCGAGGTTCACGCTGCTGCACGCCGAGGGTCACGCTGCTGCACGCCGAGGGTCACGCTGCTGCACGCCGAGGGTCACGCTGCTGCACGCCGAGGGTCACGCTGCTTTGTGGTGCAGAGTGAGGTAAACAACAGCTTCACAATCAGGTGACAACAAAGAAAGCCGGACTTCTACCCATCAATTCTTCTCACACGTCATTCCAGAGTTAAAAGATAGATCGGATGGATCGGATGACCTTCTGTTCTGCCCTTTATCGACACTTGATTGACGTGAGCAGGAGAACGCGGCCAGGACCTTCCTGAAGATTCAGTGTGAGGTGCAGGTGTTCTCTGAACTTAGATTTCTGACTCCTTGCTTGAATTTATTTTAATTACATTCAACGAGCATCGCAAGGTACATACACACAACAGCAAAAACAAACACTCGTGTACACAACACACGCAAACGATATGACAGCAGGTGCATCACAGCAAGAGTGTTTACTCAGGTATCCGAGTGATTAGTGCAACATCACACTCAGCAGTATGCATGTTCTTAAGCCTGCTGGCTTATCCGGCATGTCCACTACTCGAAGAGCTTCAGCGGTCACTCAGTGATTTACTGACAATGAAAACAACGTGAATCAATCAGCGGAGGCAATGCACCCTCAAACACCAACCCGCACCCTCAAACACCAACCCGCACCCTCAAACACCAACCCGCACCCTCAAACACCAACCTGCACCCTCAAACACCAATCTGCACCCTCAAACACCAATCTGCACCCTCACACACCAACCCGCACCCTCAAACACCAACCTGCACCCTCAAACACCAACCTGCACCCTCAAACACCAACCCGCACCCTCAAACACCAACCCGCACCCTCAAACACCAACCCGCACCCTCAAACACCAACCTGCACCCTCAAACACCAATCTGCACCCTCAAACACCAATCTGCACCCTCAAACACCAATCTGCACCCTCACACACCAACCCGCACCCTCAAACACCAACCTGCACCCTCAAACACCAACCTGCACCCTCAAACACCACTCTGCCCCCTCACACACCAACCTGCACCCTCAAACACCAACCTGCACCCTCAAACACCAATCTGCACCCTCAAACACCAATCTGCACCCTCACACACCAACCTGCACCCTCAAACACCAACCTGCACCCTCAAACACCAATCTGCACCCTCAAACACCAATCTGCACCCTCACACACCAATCTGCACCCTCAAACACCAACCCGCACCCTCAAACACCAACCCGCACCCTCAAACACCAACCCGCACCCTCAAACACCAACCTGCACCCTCAAACACCAACCTGCACCCTCAAACACCAACCTGCACCCTCAAACACCAACCTGCACCCTCACACACCAACCTGCACCCTCAAACACCAACCTGCACCCTCAAACACCAACCCGCACCCTCACACACCAACCTGCACCCTCACACACCAACCTGCACCCTCAAACACCAACCTGCACCCTCAAATACCAACCCGCACCCTCAAACACCAACCTGCACCCTCACACACCAACCTGCACCCTCAAACACCAACCTGCACCCTCAAACACCAACCTGCACCCTCACACACCAACCTGCACCCTCAAACACCAACCTGCACCCTCAAACACCAACCCGCACCCTCAAACACCAACCCGCACCCTCACACACCAACCTGCACCCTCAAACACCAACCTGCACCCTCACACACCAACCTGCACCCTCAAACACCAACCTGCACCCTCAAACACCAACCTGCACCCTCACACACCAACCTGCACCCTCACACACCAACCTGCACCCTCAAACACCAACCTGCACCCTCAAACACCAACCTGCACCCTCACACACCAACCTGCACCCTCACACACCAACCCGCACCCTCAAATACCAACCCGCACCCTCAAACACCAACCTGCACCCTCAAACACCAACCTGAACCCTCAAACACCAACCCGCACCCTCACACACCAACCTGCACCCTCACACACCAACCTGCACCCTCAAACACCAACCCGCACCCTCAAACACCAACCTGCACCCTCACACACCAACCTGCACCCTCACACACCAACACGCACCCTCACACACCAACCTGCACCCTCAAACACCAACCTGCACCCTCACACACCAACCTGCACCCTCAAACCCCAATGGTCCAGTCAGAGTCCAGATTTAAACCCTATAGAGAATATTTGGTCCAGTCAGAGTCCAGATTTAAACCTATAGAGAATATTTGGTCCAGTCAGAGTCCAGATTTAAACCTATATAGAATATTTAGTCCAGTCAGAGTCCAGATTTAAACCTATAGAGAATATTTAGTCCAGTCAGAGTCCAGATTTAAACCTATAGAGAATATTTAGTCCAGTCAGAGTCCAGATTTAAACCTATAGAGAATATTTGGTCCAGTCAGAGTCCAGATTTAAACCTATAGAGAATATTTAGTCCAGATTTAAACTATTATTTAAATTTTTTTCAGTTTAGTGTTTTTCTCTAAATAAAGGAAGCTCTTGTGCTCCTGCTGCTCACAGTCACTGTGAAATGAAGCCACCAGGAAAAACAGTCTTCTGTTTGTAGCCGAAGGGTCCAAACCTTCCTGGACGGTGGTGAGCTGACCACACGACCTACTGGTCATTATAACAGCCCATTAAAAAAATTCTCACCCTACCTCCTGCGTCTCCTAACACACACAGACACACACACACACACACACTGCTACCTTCACTAGTAACAGCCTTACACACTACATTCCTGCAGCCACCACTGAAACTTGTTATATTAATAACTGCTGCTGTTGTTTTTAACATATATTTTCAATATATTTTATTTTATACAGTACAGACTGAAAACTTTAAGCTAAACACCAGAAAATAGTCCATATATTCATTACTGAACTTTAAATAATATGTAATTGTATTAGTAATTAGTAATTATTTATTTTTAGTCATTTGTGATACAGTGTCTGTCCTGATCTTCAGATTATGAGGCATTCATGTTATTATTAATTTTACTAACAGGGTCATAGAATTTTCTTTCTTCCGCAAATTCTGAAAGCATCCATATTGCCAATAAAGTATTATCATTATTTATAATGATTTATTTAATGAATTTAATATATGTATATATATATTTGTATATTTATATTTACTAATTATGGCAGTCCAAAGAAAAACAAAATTTGAATGATTTTTATTTATTATGTGAACGCAGCAGCTGCCCATTACATTGTGTGGAAATGTTGTGATGAATGGACCAATAGAAATGCTCTATTCTGGTTACACTGACTTGCATTGAAAGTTAAGAATGTTTTAGTTCTCTGTTTTGGAGACGCTTGTGTTTTTGTCTTTGGACCGCAATGAAATTCAAATGTAATTCTGTTTCTGAACTGAAATAGTACATTTAAAGATGTGCATACAAAACCAACCAACCACTGTCCAGCTTTGTATTACCACCAATACGAGCATCTGTACTTTACTTGAGTATTTCTGTCACCGAATACTTTTTACTTTCACTCTCTACATTTCAAAAGAAAAATCTGTACTTTTTACTCACTACGTTTTGGAAACAGACTCGTTACTTTAGTTTTAACGATCTTTAATCTCCTTATGTATGTTTTTTTTTAATCAGGCAATTCTATTCAGGGTCCCCAATAAAGCGCAAATCATAATCCTACTGGATGTGAGGGGGGGGCTGTGATTGGCTACTTTGACAGCTTCCAGGTCTCAGCAGTGAGCGCTCGAAAAAGAAAACAAACAAACAAACAAGACACCTCTCGGCCAATGAGATGCCTGTTGTGTCTCCCAAAGAAGCGAGAGCTCAGATACCCTGTTAAAGAAATTTGAGTTTCTCAAGAGAATAATTTTTAAAGAAATACTTTTACTTTTATACTTTAAGTACATTTGGAAGCATGTACTTTTATACTTTTACTTATACTTTTTACTTTTACTTTATACTTTTTACTTTTACTTTATACTTCAACTTTTACATAACTTTTCTACATAACACCTCACGAACACGTTCAGTGTTAATCCAGTGTGAATGTTTATTACATCACTTGTGCACATAACTGTGTAAGAGTTTAAGCAGTAGCACACCAGTGTCTCCAGGGTTACTGTGGCCTGTATGAGTTTTTAAGTGGTGTATTTGTGTTGACATGGTTACAGTCTGTCGGTTTGCTGGTACAAACGCAACCGCACTGTAACTGAGCCTCCAACATCAGCAGGGCTCCTCCAGATCAATACCCGCCCGCCTGCTCTGCAGCAAAGCCTCCGTCCAAGCTCCCCAACACTCGCGCTGCTCTTCCCAGCAGCAAGAAAAACAGAGTCAGCTTCCTGCAGTGCGGGGACGACGCGCGAGCGCTCAGAGGTTCAGTCCCATTCCCACACAATAGAGATCGTTACTCACTAAAGAAGGAATAACGAGGAGACAGACCGAGACAGAGTCTCTGAAGACCACACACAAACATCTCACACACCACACGCTCAGCACAGAGAGTCAAGAACAGATAACAGAACACATGAAAACACAGACGTCACTGACAGACACACTGATAAACTAGGGGTGGGCGATATGGCCCTACAATAATATCACGATATTTCATGGTATTTTTGCGATAACGATACTCTTGGTGATGTGACAAAACATTGAATTAAAAAATATTTCAAGAATACACTACTGCAACAAAATAAAAATAAAATTTTATTATTGCAAATGATATGATACGGCACACCCCTAACTGAGATATTAAAAATAAAAAGAATTTTCATCAGATTGTAACAGAAGTCAATGATCTAGAATATCACGATAATAAAAAACGCACTCCAAATATCTCCATATATCCAGAACTGAAGTAAAGTGAATATATGATATATGATGGGAAATGAGAAAAGTGTGAATTTTTCTTTTTCTAAAAACAGTAAAAGTAGTACCTGGTGTGATAATTAGTGATGTGATGATTAGGGATGTGATAATTAGTGATGTGATGATTAGGGATGTGATAATTAGTGATGTGATGATTAGGGATGGGTGATATGGGTCGATATTTCAGGGTATAATATCGTTCACCATATTCAAAAACGTTGGTGATGTTATTGTGTATGATACGATATGGCACACCCTACTATAAACCACTTACACGTAATATGAAGCATAGTGTGTTAACTAACTTACATGACTGTACGTGGCCAAAAGAATCTGGACAGCTGACCTTTACGTCTTTATGAGCTGGTTGGACATCCCACTCCAATAGCATGAGCACTGATATGATATGAGAACTGGTACCCCCCCAACCCAGCCAACACACACACACTTATAACAGCGTCCACTCTTCTGGGAAGGGTTTTCAAGGACTTGGGAGTGTAGCTTTGGGAATTTGTGCCCATCCAGTCTAAAGAGCCTGTGTGAGGTCAGACACTGACGCTGGATAAGAAGACCTGGCTTGCAATCGATGTTTTAGTTCATCCTAGAGGTGTTCGGTGGGATCAAGGTCAGGGCTCTGAGTTCCTACACACCAAGCTCATCCAACCATCATGAATGTTGCACAGGGACACGGGGTTTAAATCTGGACTCTGACTGGACTAAATATTCTCTATAGGGTTTAAATCTGGACTCTGACTGGACTAAATATTCTCTATAGGGTTTAAATCTGGACTCTGACTGGACCAAATGTTCTCTATAGGGTTTAAATCAGACTGCCATATAGTAAAGCATGTAAACACATTTCTCTGCTCCAGTCCAGTGGCAGCACTTTACAGTCCTCCTGGCTATTTTTGACACTGCGGGTAGAGATCTTAGGGCTTGTGTGCAGCAGCTCAGGAAGGGGAACTCATTCCACGAAGCTCCAGATGAACAGTTCTCATTTTAATGTAAGAAGCAGGTTGGAACCCTGTAATGATGCAACAGAGAGTGTCCACATATTTTTAGCCACATAAAGTATATTCAATATCCAGATCTCTGTTTGAGCTCGGTGTATGCAGAGTGAATATTCCAGGCAGTCACTTCACCCCGTATACAGTGGAGGAACACAGCAGGGCCACTAAGAGCCTCCAGGAAGAGGTTAAATTATCACTGTCCATCCTGTGTGGTCTGATACTGAACAACTGCCCATCCTGTGCGGTCTGATACTGAACAACTGCCCATCCTGAGAGGTCTGATACTGAACAACTGTCCATCCTGTGCCTTCTGACACTGAACAACTACCCATCCTCTGTGGTCTAATATTGAACAACTGTCCATCCTCTGTGGTCTGATACTGAACAACTGCCCATCCTGTGTGGTCTGATACTGAACAACTGTCCATCCTGTGTGGTCTGATACTGAACAACTGTCCATCCTGTGCGGTCTGATACTGAACAACTGCCCATCCTGTGTGGTCTGATACTGAACAACTGTCCATCCTGTGTGGTCTCATACTGAACAACTGTCCATCCTGTGTGGTCTGATACTGAATAACTGACCATCCTGTGTGGTCTGATACTGAACAACTGTCCATCCTGTGCGGTCTGATACTGAACAACTGTCCATCCTGTGCGGTCTGATACTGAACAACTGCCCATCCTGTGTGGTCTGATACTGAACAACTGTCCATCCTGTGTGGTCTGATACTGAACAACTGTCCATCCTGTGCGGTCTGATACTGAACAACTGCCCATCCTGTGTGGTCTGATACTGAACAACTGTCCATCCTGTGTGGTCTGATACTGAACAACTGCCCATCCTGTGTGGTCTGATACTGAACAACTGTCCATCCTGTGTGGTCTGATACTGAACAACTGTCCATCCTGTGCGGTCTGATACTGAACAACTGTCCATCCTGTGTGGTCTGATACTGAACAACTGTCCATCCTGTGTGGTCTGATACTGAACAACTGTCCATCCTGTGTGGTCTGATACTGGAATCTGACTGAGTTTACTCTACAGTGTGGACCAGAGGAGGATGGGTTCTCCAGTTAGAGTCTGGTTCTGGTCTCCTGTTGCTCTGAGGGACCTACTTGTGCTGTGTAATCATTTTACTGAGTCTTATAAGAGTGTTTGGGAAACCCACATGCCAGAAGACTTCCTCCACACATTTATCAATGCTGAGATCCAATTAATATCGGGACGTCCTCTCATTAGCATCTTTTTACTATTCACTTTATTAAGCATTCCACGATTCCAACACTCCCCCCCCACCCCCACCCCCACCAGTGTGAATTTCAATCACATCATTTAAACACATCAGCATTTGCATAAAACTCTACACCTTCATAACACCATTCTTTATTAAATCACTTCAATAACAGGTCACTGTCTGCTCCAGAGGACTGTCTGATCCACTCACACGCTTACATCACTGGAGTCACTGAGACATTCTAAACTCCTAATTTCTAACCACCTAATCATTTTTATTTATGATTTTAAAATTCAGTTTAATTTATTTTGATTTTGATTTCCTTTTACTATTTTTTATAGATTTTTTTTATTTTTAATACTTTATTATTATTATTAATACTTATATTTAATTATTACTTTTATTTTTTTATTATTATTTTATTTTACTACTTTATGTTTTACTACTATATTTACATTTACTTTATTGCCTTATATTTTATCTTTGTCTTATTCCTGATTTTAGTTTCTTATTCAGCTTTTACGATTTATCTTTGTCTCAATAATTTTAAATTTTAAGTACTCATTAAAATTAATTTTAATTTATTTTCAATCCCTTTTTGTTTAATAATTGTAATGCTTGGCAACATTGTAAATGAGGGTCTCCCTCAGTGTAGTTCTGAGTGAAAATAATGATTGACTGATTGATTGATTGATTGAATGATTGATTGATTGATTGATGAAAGATATTGTGTCAGTGTTTTTAAAGTTTTAAGAAACACTTAAACACTTCGGCTGGATCTCAAAGACTCCCTGCACAGCGTAGGTCAGCAGCCACTCTGGCTTCTGCACACGAATAGAGTGATGAATGATGGATGGAGATTAGCGCGGCTAATGGCCAAATAGAAACGGCTGTTCCGGTGTAGAAGCCCGTTGCATACAAAGTGCCCTATATAGGCAGAAGAAAGCAATTCGAGTTTCAGACGGAGCGCTGGCCGGAAGACTGAGAGTGGGGCCGTGTGAACGAGTAGCTGGCTAACCAGTAATGACCTACACTACCAGTCAAAAGTTTGGAGACACCCAACTGAATATATATGTTTATAGTTAGAAAGAGGTTTAGGTCTGAATGTGTTGAGAGACGAGTGTAAACAGTGAAGTTGGAGCCCATGTACACAAATATTCCTAAAACAAACATTTGAGTGTATTTAAATGTAAAAATGAGAATGTATATTTTTATAAGAGCTATAAAACCACCAAACCTGTTTATCAGAACAAGATCTCAGCATCTACACTATCTTCTTCAGTCCTGTTAGAGAAGCAGCTCATGTGGCTCCTCATGAAGCTGCTGGTCAGAATGTTCAAAGTATGTAAACCTGCATCAGAGCAAATGAGCTCATTTCTAAAAGACCCTCGAAACATTCTTTAAACACAACCAGATGTTTAATTCTGCTCCAGGAATAATTCCATACCGACTATTCTATAGTTCTGATCTCCTCACACTTATTCACTAATATTATTACTATTAATATAGAACACAGAAGAAGAACCTTATTCACTAATATTACTACTATTAATATAGTACACATACGAACACACCTATTCACTAATATTAGTACTATTAATATAGTACACAGAAGAAGAACCTTATTCACTAATATTAGTACTATTAATGGTAGTAGTACAAATGAGAAGAACCCAGGGAGGTGACAGTCCACAGTCTACAGGAATGAACGCAGAGTACAGACAGAAGACTCCGTATTTAACGTTGAGTCTTTAACATGTTTCTGTCAGTAGTGTCACTGGACTATGCATCACTAACCGTTTCTTAATCGTCCAGTGTAGAACCTAAGACTGTTCTAGATACCGTGGAGCTTTAAACACACGTAGGATCACACGCTGGTTCTCAAACCACTCTCTGCCAAAATATACAGTCCACCAACTGTCTGATTTCTTGTGCGTGAGGCGTGTAGGCTACATGTCATTTGTGCCTGTATAAGTTGAGTCAGAACGTTGACTCTCAACCATTTAATACATTATATATATATATATATATATATAAATATGTGTGTGTGTGTGTGTGTATATATATATATATATATAAATATGTGTGTGTGTGTGTGTGTATATATATATATATATATAAATATGTGTGTGTGTGTGTATATATATATATATAATGTAAAAATGAGTCATTAGATTAATCGACTAATTGAAAAAAAAAAGTTAGATTAATCGATTATGAAATTAATCTTTAGGTGCAGCCCTAACTTAGACCTACTTACGAAGACCCAGAGTGTGAGAAGGATAGTAATCAGTACTCAGTTTATCTGCCTGACACGGTGAGGACACACAAGCTCCTCACAGACAGGACTGTGAACCGCGTCCCCCACAGAAAGCTTTTCATTTCACTCTTTCAGAAGAACTGAAGCACTTTAGAAAGTTGCTGTGCTGGTCCTGACAGTTCCTCTCTGCTTTTCCTGCAAAGCCAGTGAAACACGAGCTGCAGCTGGATGAGCGGCTTTCAGAAGAAATGTAAGTCTTGTGTTGCTACACAACAGCATCCAGGCCTTCAAACCTTCTTCTCTTCACAGCCGAAGACTAAACATTCACGCAAGCTGCTGAAAGCTTACGGGCGTCATTTCTGACATCAGGAGAAGCTTCGTTTCAACTGGAGAACAAAAGCTTTGTTGAAACAGCCAAGGATGCTCGTCCACATGGCACAAACCGGGAGAGCTTCAAACTCTCAGCTTCCGATTCCGCTTACCTGAACACACAAAGACCTGGCCTTGTTTTCCTCCTTCATTAAACCAGACAGCTCCTGGAACATTACAGCCTCTCACTGTTATTTCATCAGACACTCTTAACCTCAACCTAATGAGATAAACCTCGATTATTATTATTATTATTATTATTAAAATAATTATTATTGTAAATGATCAGGGATGTTTTTCCTCCACTGATTATCCAGTCACACCATCACGTCCCCATACAGCACTGGCAGGGCACCGCAGAACCTGAGGGAAGCTGTTACTGCCGCCCTAATCCAGCGCTGCCTCGGCTGATCTGCCAAACCAAGAGCAGAGATTGGAGCTCCACTGGGCAAGCGCAGAGCGGCGACAGGGTTTTGGCTGAAAGCTGAAAGATTAAACATTGGGCCTTATTCAAAATACATCAAGTGCAGAGTAAAGCGCGAGTTACGGACTGAGGATGTCTAGCTGCAGGGCGCGCTCAGGCAAATTATGGTCAATATAGCAAGTTGTTGGGTTTCCACCTGGTTCTGAACCTGTTAGGTAACTAACCCGAGGTGCAGACGTGGGAATTAGCTGTAATACCAATGTTAACCAGCAGGCACTAAAGCTTCCTTTATAGGGAAACTACATGAATAGTAAGAGAGTTAATGAACAAAAGAGCAGTCAATACAAATAACGCTACTGACAGCATCTCTTCAAAATCTAAAACAATCACAACAGTATTAAGGTTGTTGTGTACCAGTGGGGAACCCTCAGGACCCTCCAGGCCTTCAGAGAAGATCTGCTGATTTCCACTGATTGAGCACTGATTCCTCTCGGGGTATCAAGGTACATACATCAAGAGCTGTATAGTCACTGTAACTAAGTAGAATATAGTTTCACATATACATACACATATTAGTCTATGGAACCAGACCGGACGTTATTTTCCATTTCCAGCCATCATCAAACGAGCTGCCTCGGTTAACGGAGGCAGTAAATAATAACCAACACCAAACTGAAGATCTAGCAGTGCCTAAAATCACAGGGATTCATTCATACTCAACAACTTCCACTTGATTATTCAGAATTAATACTACTGATAATTCATTCAGACCTGAAATAATATAGAATTTACAACTACTGCCCACCCAGAGAAATCTGACCTCCACATTTAACCAATCACACACACTAGTGAACACACACACACACTAGTGAACACACACACACACTAGGGGCAGTGAAACAAACCACATACACTAAAATGCACGCTAGTGAACATGAACACTAGGGGGCAGTAAAACACCCACATATATACACACACACACACACACTAGGAGGCAGTAAAACACCCACATACACTAAAATGCACACTAGTGAACTTGAACACTAGGAGGCAGTAAAACAGGAGGCAGTAAAACACCCACATACACTAAAATGCACACTAGTGAACTTGAACACTAGGGGGCAGTAAAACACCCACATATATATACACACACACACACACACACTAGGAGGCAGTGAAACACCCACATACACTAAAATGCACACTAGTGAACTTGAACACTAGGGGGCAGTGAAACACCCACATACACTAACATGCACACTAGTGAACATGAACACTAAGGGGCAGTGAAACACCCACATACACACACACACACACTAGGAGGCAGTGAAACACCCACATACACTAAAATGCACACTAGTGAACTTGAACACTAGGGGGCAGTAAAACACCCACATACACTAA
>CM038719.1:43517221-43519721 GCA_021613375.1 Megaleporinus macrocephalus | reverse complement strand
TACTGTTTATTATATATACTGTATATATTGTACTGTTTATTATTTATAGTGTATATACTGTACTGTTTATTATGTATAGTGTATATACTGTACTGTTTATTATATATAGTATATACTGTACTGTTTATTATTTATATAGTATATACTGTACTGTTTATTATTTATAGTGTATATACTGTACTGTTTATTATATATAGTATATACTGTACTGTTTATTATTTATATAGTATATACTGTACTGTTTATTATTTATAGTGTATATACTGTACTGTTTATTATATATAGTATATACTGTACTGTTTATTATTTATATAGTATATACTGTACTGTTTATTATGTATAGTGTATATACTGTACTGTTTATTATATATACTGTATATATTGTACTGTTTATTATTTATAGTGTATATACTGTACTGTTTATTATGTATAGTGTATATACTGTACTGTTTATTATTTATATAGTATATACTGTACTGTTTATTATATATACTGTATATATTGTACTGTTTATTATGTATAGTGTATATACTGTACTGTTTATTATGTATAGTGTATATAGTACTGTTTATTATTTATAGTGTATATACTGTAATGTTTATTACTCTGTTCCTCATGCACTGCCTCCATCTCCTCCAGTGTTTTTAATTTGAGTCTCCACAAAACCTTATCCTACACGTTCATCGGGTCACTCTGATGCTCCCTGTCAAACTTTCCAGCCACCCAGTCATACGGGTCAGACGTACGCAGAGCTTTGATACGGCTGACTGGTTCACTTTCACTCTCACTAACACCCCTCCATCTCAGACACAGAGCTCTGACTGACCACCTGTCTACGGGCTGGGAAACAATATACAGAGCTTTATGTACCCTATTACACCAGCAGACCACTCACAGCTGCGTGCTGTCATAACAAACACGTACAGTTTACCTGTACACAGGTAGGAGAAGGTAGTGTTACAGTTTACCTGTACACAGGTAGGTGAAGGTAGTGTTACAGTTTACCTGTACACAGGTAGGTGAAGGTAGTGTTACAGTTTACCTGTACACAGGTAGGTGAGGGTAGTGTTACAGTTTACCTGTACACAGGTAGGTGAAGGTAGTGTTACAGTTTACCTGTACACAGGTAGGTGAAGGTAGTGTTACAGTTTACCTGTACACAGGTAGGTGAAGGTAGTGTTACAGTTTACCTGTACACAGGTAGGAGAAGGTAGTGTTACAGTTTACCTGTACACAGGTAGGTGAAGGTAGTGTTACAGTTTACCTGTACACAGGTAGGTGAGGGTATCTTATTGGTATAGTGTAAGATAGTTAATAGAACCTCAGTTAACAGTATGGAGGGCAGCAGTGGAATTCACTACACTAACCTACGACTCCAATTCTACATCACTCTGGCCAATCACTGTCCACCACTGGTTTGTACAAAGATCCAACTAGAGCCACCCCCCCTCCTCCCACACACCTCCAGTTTGGACCTGGTCCCTGCTGTCCAACGCCTACACCAAAGCCAATTTCCTATGAATTACCATCCTTCAAATTACACCTCAATCAAAGATGAATCTCTCTTTATCTCCTGAGCTGTTTGAGACTTTCTGGTAGACGTACAGTTCCTGCTTGCAAACAAATCACAGCCACGATGTTATTCACAATAACGTCCCTGAAGTTCCTGCAGATGGCTCAGCTTTGACTGCTACTCCTGACACGTTTTATAACGTCCATCATTGACTGACCCCTTCTTCACCCGTGATATCTTCACTGAGCAGAACATGAGTTTAACCTCAGGCAGGATGATGGAACTTCATTCAATCCCAGCACAGCAGCTACCATGACGCAACCTGTACCCCTTCAAACTTTTGACCCGTTTGATGGCACGTCGAATGCACTGGAATGACTGTCCTACATACACCACCAGTCCAAAGTTTAAATATCAGTTTTTTAATATTATATTATACTGAGAGACGAGTGTAAACAGTGAAGTTGGAGTCCATGTACACAAATATTACTAAAACAAACATTGTACTGTATTTAAATGTAAAAATTAGAATGTATATTTTTATAAGAGCTATAAAACCACCAAACCTGTTTATCAGAACAAGATCTCAGCATCTACACTATCTTCTTCAGTCCTGTTAGAGAAGCAGCTCATGTGGCTCCTCATGAAACTGCTGGTCAGAATGTTCAAAGTATGTAAACCTGCATCAGAGCAAATGAGCTCATTTCTAAAAGACCCTCGAAACATTCTTTAAACACAACCAGATGTTTAATTCTGCTCCAGGAATAATTCCATACCGACTATTCTATAGTTCTGATCTCCTCACACTTATTCACTAATATTAGTACTATTAATATAGAACACATAAGAAGAACCTTATTCACTAATATTAGTACTATTAATATAGTACACATAAGAAGAAGCTGCTATCAGAACAGAGTACAGTCAGGCGTACAGACTGGAACCTGTTGATAAAGAATGTAAACTGAATGTAAATGTTTATGATTA
>CM038719.1:43499721-43509721 GCA_021613375.1 Megaleporinus macrocephalus | reverse complement strand
GTCCATTCCAGAACCGTTCCTGTTACACACTCAGTTCTCTCTGTTCACTTTTCTGTTTTTAGAGCTTCTTATTCTTTCTGACTCGCTTTAGTCTCCGGCTGCTGCTCCTCACTTCATACCTCACCTCTGTTCACGCCCCAATCTGCTCAGATCTGATTGGCTGAGGAGCCTTCTGTGATCTTACAGCGCACGCAATTGGCCTGTAAGTTTACTGCGCTGTAAAGCCCGTATACCGTAAAGACTAGAAAAGCTCCACCTCTTAAAATAAACACAGTCAGAATTAAATCATTCTCAGAAGTTTATCAGTTTGGGTCCACATTGGACAACATCTGGATCCGGATCCGGACTACGGTCCACCTATTAGTGAACTCTTACCTAAAGCATCAACATCAGACACTTTCATCAACACCAGCATCAGATCAGTAAACTCATTACATAAAGAAAACATGGTGACACTGTTCTGTAGAGTACAGTTAGTGAGGCTTATATAAGCTCATCATAACCTTACATAACTGTTTATTAATGCTTAATGCAATAAAATCCCTCTGCTGAGAAGGTATGTTATATAGAATATATGACTATATGATTATGTGTATTGGAATAAGTTTTATAAGCATTTATGTAGGGTTTTGGTTATGGTTATGTCAGCAGTCATGAAAAGCTTATGTAGGGGTGGTGTAGCCTTATGAACAGGATATATATATATATATATATATATATATATATATATATATATATATATATATATATATATATATATATATATATATATATACCACTTATTCTCTACATTCTACATTCATACAGTGATCACTAGTGAGTGAACGGAGAGCAGACATTAACAAACACATGGACACAGATTGGACAGGGAGACTGGACTGGGAGTGAACTAGGACTGGGCCGAGAGTGGACTGGGAGAGAACTGGTAAGGAGTTAACAGAGAGAAGCTTTTCTGTGAGAAAGAAAATACCCACAATTCCTAAAACGAGCAGAGAAAAACCTCCAGCTGGGCATAAAAAGCACCTGCGAGCTGCGGTACCTGCCGGAGGGGAACAGCAGAGGCTCTGTTTACTTCTTTTCACTATCAACAAATCTCTAATTTGGTCAGCATGCCCTGCATTCCAGGTCATCTAGTGTCCACATATGTAAAGAAAACATTCCCTACACACATACACTGCCTCCACTCGGGCCTGTGCTCCTTCAGCCAAGGCTGCTTGTGCCAAAATCGGACCGTCCTGTCAGCAAAACGCAAATAAACGCAGTTCTGACGTGTAGACTGTGCATGAACAGCGTCAGATTCTAGTCTATTTAGAAGATGCTGGACCCTTGACATCTGGTGCTGCCTCTCAGGGTCATCTAGATCACCGTCGCTGCCCATTACAGTCCTCACTTCACCACTAACAGATGCTGGAGACAACATGTTGTGAAGAATCACCTCTGCTCTTCGATGGTCAGGACACCCAGGATGAGGAACGGCTGATCTTGCAAGAACTTGGCGGTGAAGAACTGAGATATTTCTTTGGGCGTCTCTGAGGTGGAAGGTCTTGAGGATTTTATTGACCATTACTTCTACAACAATGTGGAGCCCAAAGAAAAACCTCACAGCTCTGCTACATGCAGGAAACTGGACGTGAACACGACTAAAACACAGGTGAGTGCTTTCGAGTCAATTAATAAACAAATAAACGTCTAATAACGAGCTTCGTTTGGTGTTAACAATCAATTAACGACACAAGATATTAAACCCAGTGATGAAGGCACATCGGAGGACACTTCTCCACTGCTGTGTCTATTACATGTAGGTCCACTTCTGAGTCCTGCTCTGGACGTAGAGACTCCAGTCCCTTCTGAAGCAGTGCTTTTGTCTTCCTGACAGCTTGACCTTAAAGGCAAGAGCTCTGAAGCATGAACCTGCCAAATCCAAACTCATGGCTCTTTAACTACAGTGGCATTTCATCCTCTCAGACACTCTTAAACTTTTCCTCCAACACCAGAACAAACTCCAGGCGAGGCTTTAAAAAGTGAACATCTCCACCGTCCCCAGCAGAGCAGTCGGTCAACTTCACCGAGCAGTTCAGGTGTGCTGTGAGGATACAAGTCATGATCTTCCTAGAGCCATTAAATTCATTAACCTATTAACAACAGTCTGTTCTCTCTCAGCGAGCAGATCCAGCCCACTAATGAACAAGCAGAAGGTGATGTAGGAGAAGCCCCTAAAGGCCCAGTCTTAAAATAATATTAGTTTCAATGGAATTTAAAGCCAGGCACAGTTTGCATTACTTCAGCAGAGA
Organism: Megaleporinus macrocephalus; assembly: GCA_021613375.1. Taxonomy (NCBI): domain Eukaryota; kingdom Metazoa; phylum Chordata; class Actinopteri; order Characiformes; family Anostomidae; genus Megaleporinus; species Megaleporinus macrocephalus. The sequence goes on along the minus strand of CM038719.1, from coordinate 43,507,430 downwards.
TTTTATTTTGCATGTCAATCGCTGGATTAAACTGGTTTAAACAGCCTGAAGGTCTGGAGTAGATCATCATCATTTCAAGCTTTCAGTGTTGGTGAGTTAGCTGAAGATCTTCTGGTCCAGCTCTGGTGTGTGGTTGTAGATTGAGAGCATGAAGTATAAAACACTGAGAAGACTGGAAGGGAAGATTGGTCACAGCTCCTGAGGTAATGCTACAAAGAATGATAACGCTGGTCAAGAAACTTAAACTAACTAAACCTATCATCAATCATCAATCCTCACCAGAGCGTTGCTCTGCCCCCTAGTGTGTGTGTTCACTAGTGTGTATGTATGTGGGGGTTTCACTGCCCCCTAGTGTGTGTGTTCACTAGTGTGTATGTATGTGGGGGTTTCACTGCCTCTTAATGTGTATGTTCACTAGTGTGTATGTGTTCACTAGTGTGTGTGTATGTGGGGGTTTCACTGCCTCTTAATGTGTATGTTCACTTGTGTGTATGTGTTCACTAGTGTGTGTGTATGTGGGGGTTTAACTGTCTCTTAATGTGTATGTTCACTAGTGTATGTGTTCACTAGTGTGTGTGTGTATGTGGGGGTTTCACTGCCTCTTAATGTATATGTTCACTAGTGTGTATGTGTTCACTAGTGTGTGTATGTGGGGGTTTCACTGCCTCTTAATGTGTATGTTCACTAGTGTATGTGTTCACTAGTGTGTGTGTGTGTATGTGGGGGTTTCACTGCCTCTTAATGTGTATGTTCACTAGTGTGTATGTGTTCACTAGTGTGTATGTGTTCACTAGTGTGTATGTGTTCACTAGTGTGTGTGTATGTGGGGGTTTCACTGCCTCTTAATGTGTATGTTCACTAGTGTATGTGTTCACTAGTGTGTGTGTATGTGTGGGTTTAACTGCCTCTTAATGTGTATGTTCACTAGTGTGTATGTGTTCACTAGTGTGTGTGTATGTTGGGGTTTCACTGCCTCTTAATGTGTATGTTCACTAGTGTGTGTGTATGTGGGGGTTTCACTGCCTCTTAATGTGTATGTTCACTAGTGTGTGTGTATGTGGGGGTTTCACTGCCTCTTAATGTGTATGTTCACTAGTGTGTATGTGTTCACTAGTGTATGTGTGTATGTGGGGGTTTCACTGCCACTTAATGTGTATGTTCACTAGCGTGTGTGTTCACTAGTGTGTGTGTATATGGGGGTTTCACTGCCTCTTAATGTAGATGTTCACTAGTGTGTGTGTTCACTAGTGTGTGTGTATATGGGGGTTTCACTGCCTCTTAATGTGTATGTTCACTAGCGTGTGTGTTCACTAGTGTATGTGTATATGGGGGTTTCACTGCCTCTTAATGTGTATGTTTACTAGTGTGTGTGTTCACTAGTGTGTGTGTATGTGGGGGTTTCACTGCCTCTTAATGTGTATGTTCACTAGTGTATGTGTTCACTAGTGTGTGTGTATATGGGGATTTCACTGCCTCTTAATGTGTATGTTCACTAGTGTGTATGTATGTGGGGGTTTCACTGCCTCTTAATGTGTATGTTCACTAGTGTGTATGTGTTCACTAGTGTGTGTGTATGTGGGGGTTTCACTGCCTCTTAATGTGTATGTTCACTAGTGTGTATGTGTTCACTAGTGTATGTGTGTATGTGGGGGTTTCACTGCCTCTTAATGTGTATGTTCACTAGTGTGTGTGTATATGGGGGTTTCACTGCCTCTTAATGTGTATGTTTACTAGTGTGTGTGTTCACTAGTGTGTGTGTATGTGGGGGTTTCACTGCCTCTTAATGTGTATGTTCACTAGTGTATGTGTTCACTAGTGTGTGTGTATGTGGGGATTTCACTGCCTCTTAATGTGTATGTTCACTAGCGTGTATGTATGTGGGGGTTTCACTGCCTCTTAATGTGTATGTTCACTAGTGTGTATGTGTTCACTAGTGTGTGTGTATGTGGGGGTTTCACTGCCTCTTAATGTGTATGTTCACTAGTGTGTTTGTATGTGGGGGTTTCACTGCCTTTTAATGTGTATGTTCACTAGTGTGTATGTGTTCACTAGTGTATGTGTGTATGTGGGGGTTTCACTGCCTCTTAATGTGTATGTTCACTAGTGTGTGTATATGGGGGTTTCACTGCCTCTTAATGTGTATGTTCACTAGTGTGTGTGTATGTGGGGGTTTCACTGCCTCTTAATGTGTATGTTCACTAGTGTGTGTGTATGTGGGGGTTTCACTGCCTTTTAATGTGTATGTTCACTAGTGTGTATGTGTTCACTAGTGTATGTGTATGTGGGGGTTTCACTGCCTCTTAATGTGTATGTTCACTAGCGTGTGTGTTCACTAGTGTGTGTGTATATGGGGGTTTCACTGCCTCTTAATGTATATGTTCACTAGTGTGTTCACTAGTGCATGTGTATATGGGGGTTTCACTGCCTCTTAATGTGTATGTTCACTAGTGTGTGTGTTCACTAGTGTATGTGTATATGGGGGTTTCACGGCCTCTTAATGTGTATGTGCACTAGCGTGTGTGTTCACTAGTGCATGTGTATATGGGGGTTTCACGGCCTCTTAATGTGTATGTGCACTAGCGTGTGTGTTCACTAGTGCATGTGTATATGGGGGTTTCACTGCCTCTTAATGTGTATGTTCACTAGCGTGTGTGTTCACTCGTGTGTGTGTGTATATGGGGTTTCACTGCCTCTTAATGTGTATGTTTACTAGTGTGTGTGTTCTCTAGTGTGTGTGTATGTGGAGGTTTCACTGCACGGATGGGCTACATTTGAAGGTCAAATTCCTGTGTGTATAAATTTATCATTTTTATATTTAAATGTTTGTTTTAGTAATATTTGTGTACATGAGCTGTAACTATTTACTCAACGTCTTTATAACTACAAACACAGACGTGGTTAGGTGTCTCCAAACTTTTGACTGGTGTTGTAAGTGCTACATCTTTTAAGGTGGAACATGGAGGTACCTTAAGCTTCATCTACTGTATCTCCACAAGTCGCAATCAGCAAACCACTGGTTTAACCCTTAAACTACTTCATATACACACTTAGGCTGGCACTGGTGGCATCTCTCTATGGCTCAGCACAGAGGCTCTCAGGAGGCACCACGGCTGCAGTAGGGGAGATTGTTATTGTTAGCTAAAAGATGTTCACGGATTGTTAGAGTCTCTGAGGGTCAGACTGAAGTGACCTGTCTGGCTGTTTCGGCCAGTGCTGAGTGGAGTTTGCTGCCACTGCTGTGTTCAATAAAACAACCATCACATCCCTGAAACACCACCAACGCAGAGTGACGTATGTAAACACGCCTGTGTTAATCAGCGTGAGCCTCCTGACGCTGTAGAAGCCTGTATTAGCTAGCAGTAGGTTGAGGGTGGTGGTTGGTGGGGAGTAGTAACCAACGTCAATAGCAGAGCCCCCCAAATAAATCAGGAATGAAGATCAATTCATAAACCTAAATTCTACCTTTCCACCAAAAACAGATCACTCTTCAAAGATAAACACACATGTCTGTTTCTGATGACTTTCATTGAGATACATCAGAGGTCACTAATAGGTGGACCGCGGTCCGAGTCCAGACCCAGACGTGGTCCAATGTGGACGCAAACTGATAAACAATAGAGATTGATTTAATGTTGACAGTGTATACGGGCTTTGCGGCGCAGAAACCTCACTGACCAATCACGTGCGTAGTAAAATCATCAAACACGCTTCTCAGCCAATCAGATCTGTGCAGATTCCAGAGCCCGGCAGTCGGAGAATAAAGCGAGTCAGACGACATGCTCTAAAAAAAGAAAACTCAGAGGTAAAAAACGACTTTTCAACCAGGACTGGACCAAACAGATGTTCATACTTTCCACAGACAGCTCCAAACCAACATCTCATATGTTCTGAGACCCTGGAGCTAATTAAGAGCAGCCACGTATCTCATATCCATCCATCCATCCATCCATCCCTCATCTACTGCTTTATCCCACTAGTTGGGGTCACGGGGGGCTGGAGCCAATCACACCTACGTTCAGTTTAGAGTGAGGATCCGAACATGCATGTGTTTGGACTGTGGGAGGAAACCGGAGAACCCGGAGGAACCCAATTAAGCACGGAGAGAACATACACACTCCACACAGAACGTTCTGGATACCTCATATGAGTGTGAGAATGGTCCTAACACAGTTTCAGACCAAGTCCTGCCTGGACCACCAAGAGCTCACTTCTCTCACTAAACAAGAGAAAGTGTGGAGGAATGCAAGAGAGAGAGAAACTATTAAGATGTGAAACGTAGTTAACAAGACTAAACATTCATAAACAAACACTTTATGATGAACTTTTTTCAAAATCATTTTAAATGTAGCCCTTGTTTTTACCTAAAGTGATGAAAAAACATTAATCAGTTCAGTATTTAAACAGTAAATATACTGAAATATACTGAAGGGTATGTGTGGTGTGTTGGTGTTTCAGTAGTTGATGGTATGAGATGTTGATACTAGACTACTTCAGTAAACAGGATACACCACTGAATCAGAACACACGTTAGAGATGATGGTGGTCCAGACCTTGGCCTGAGGAGATCTCCTCCGTACTGCACTGTATAATTTAATACCCCTGATCTACATCATTTGAACACGACAGTTCTTTAAACCCTGTGAAGGCTTCATGATGAATGGACCAATAGAAACGCTCAAATGCTGTGAGGTTACTCATTGGGAGACTTGTTTTTCTGTAGCACTGCGGCTATTCTGGGTAATAGAATGCTGTCAGATTAACTTGTATTGATTTTCCTCCCTCTATAGTAAATACCTGACTGTGTGATTCCGTCTCCAATTTAAAACCTTTAAAATCTAAAAATGCATCACTTCTTCTCTTAAGGCTTAAAATCTCATTCCACAAGAGTGCCGGTCACCGGCTCGTCCAGCGTCTCTGCGCTGTCTCGTCTCGGATTCACCGGTTTACTCTCCACGTCTGTCCTGCTTGTCCTATTGGCCCATCAGACGCCGCCCAGGGAAACCCTATTTTCCAGACTTTTCTATTTCACCGGGAAAAGACAGAGATTACAGCAATTTCACTCCCTCCCTCCCTCCCTCCCTCCCTCCCTCCCTCCCTCCCTCCCTCTCTCTCTCTACCTGCAAAGAAAAACACCATCAGGACCATTGAGCTCTCGGTGGCTGCAGTACAAATCATTCTTTACTGCGTGACTGACAGCTGCAGCGAAATGGCTGGAATTATTTAGGCTCTGAGCCAGATCTCTGAGCCCACAGCGCCATCACACACACAGAGACACACACACACACACACACACACACACACAGACACACACACACACAAACACACGTTAAATTAATGTTTTCTCAAATTTAAAGCCAATCTGGTTGCAGAGCCATGCAAAATTAACCATCTGAGAGGTACAAGTCCTCCACAAACCAGCCCTGGGGTTCCTCAGAGGCCCGTTTCACAAGAACCGGATACCTGGAAATATGTACAGCAGGTAAAACTAATTCCTAAACAAGTGGACGACTGTTACGCTGAGAAACGTTAGAGTTTATATCGCTCCGGCTTCTGCGCAGGCGAGCTCACGTCCTCCAGCCGTCAAGGTAACGCAGGCACAGTGTGCTTCACAGAAAACACAGGGTTTCAATAAACACTGTGACATTTCCGACAGATAGTCTGGGGCACGTAAATGCCACCGCGGGACGGCGGGAGGCGTGAGGTCACAGCAGGAGCGCTCTCTGCTAAAGGCTAGCGAGGACGCGAGGAGATTGTTCACCCTGAAACACTTACAGCACGACTGCTCACGGCACACCATCACTGCTTACAGCGGGATCGCTTTTTATTCCAACGCGGCTGGGGTCACGGCTCCCGTACGACTGGGGAGAAAATCTGTAACACTCTGACAGCCGGCACATGTACACACAGAACAGAAACCAGCAGACTTTACTTCCAGCATGAAGTACATACACTGGGAGGTGCACTGTGCATGGCGATGGCAACAATCAGCATCTGCTCTAATTAATAAGCAACATAAGCAACTGCTTAGAGGCCCATGGCCACTAGGAGGTCCCCTAACAATAGGACAACAATTGGACAACAAGACGTAGTGGACAGTTATGCTCTTATTTGTGTATTCGTATATTCATAAACAGCTAGCCCTGGCCCGTGATATATGTCTTGTAATATCACTTTGTACCTGAAGAGGTGATAGTGAGTCACTGTAGTACTACTTTGTATCTGAAGAGGTGATAGTGAGTTACTGTAGTACCACTTTTTATCTGAAGAGGTGATATTGAGTCACTGTAGGACCACTTTGTACCTGAAGAGGTGATATTGAGTCACTGTAGTACCACTTTGTACCTGAAGAGGTCATAGTGAGTCACTGTAGTACCACTTTGTATCTGAAGAGGTGATAGTGAGTCACTGTAGTACCACTTTGTACCTGAAGAGGTGATAGTGAGTCACTGTAGTACCACTTTGTACCTGAAGAGGTGATAGTGAGTCACTGTAGTACCACTTTGTACCTGAAGAGGTGATAGTGAGAGACTGTAGTACCACTTTGTACCTGAAGAGGTGGTAGTGAGTCACTGGAGTACCACTTTGTACCTGAAGAGGTGATAGTGAGTGACTGTAGTACCACTTTGTACCTGAAGAGGTGGTAGTGAGTGACTGTAGTACCACTTTCAACCTGAAGAGGTGATAGTGAGTCACTGGAGTACCACTTTGTATCTGAAGAGGTGATAGTGAGTGACTGTAGTACCACTTTGTATCTGAAGAGGTGATAGTGAGTGACTGTAGTACCACTTTGTATCTGAAGAGGTGATAGTGAGAGACTGTAGTACCACTTTGAACCTGAAGAGGTGATAGTGAGTGACTGTAGTACCACTTTGTACCTGAAGAGGTGATAGTGAGTGACTGTAGTACCACTTTGTATCTGAAGAGGTGATAGTGAGTGACTGTAGTACCACTTTGTATCTGAAGAGGTGATAGTGAGTGACTGTAGTACCACTTTGTATCTGAAGAGGTGATAGTGAGAGACTGTAGTACCACTTTGTACCTGAAGAGGTGATAGTGAGAGACTGTAGTACCACTTTGTATCTGAAGAGGTGATAGTGAGAGACTGTAGTACCACTTTGTACCTGAAGAGGTGATAGTGAGAGACTGTAGTACCACTTTGTATCTGAAGAGGTGATAGTGAGAGACTGTAGTACCACTTTGTACCTGAAGAGGTGATAGTGAGTCACTGTAGTACCACTTTGTACCTGAAGAGGTGATAGTGAGAGACTGTAGTACCACTTTGTACCTGAAGAGGTGATAGTGAGAGACTGTAGTACCACTTTGTATCTGAAGAGGTGATAGTGAGAGACTGTAGTACCACTTTGTACCTGAAGAGGTGATAGTGAGAGACTGTAGTACCACTTTGTACCTGAAGAGGTGATAGTGAGTCTGTATTGTGGAGCAGAATCAGTCCAGTATGTGAGGATGAGGAAGTAGTGCTGTGTATTCTGATCTCTGGTCAGTGGTGGTGAAGGTGCTGCTCCCAGTTAGATCATTTAAGAACAGACAGCCAATGAGAGAACAGAAAACACAGCCAATGAGAGAACAGAAAACACAGCCAATGAGAGAACAGAAAACACAGCCAATGAGAGAAGAGTAAACACGGTGATGCTGAAGCTTTAGGTGAGAGAGGTGCGCCGGTGAGAAACCACGTTCATCAGCAACAAAAG
>CM038719.1:43479654-43496221 GCA_021613375.1 Megaleporinus macrocephalus | reverse complement strand
GTGTGTTCAGGTACAGATCAATAGCAGTGTGATGGATGTTGAGCTATATGAGCAGCTTTAGGATGAATTATCTGCTTTAAAAGCTAAACTGAACAAACTCAGCATCAACAACACACACCTCATTTATCACTCTCTACCAAGTCTATCTCACTCTCTCACACACACACTCTTGCTCACACTACACTAACCTTTACCAAGTCTATCTCACTCTCTCACACTCACTGTAGTGCCACTTTGTATCTGAAGAGGTGATAGTGAGTGACTGTAGTACCACTTTGTACCTGAAGAGGTGATATTGAGTCACTGTAGTACCACTTTGTACCTGAAGAGGTGATAGTGAGTCACTGTAGTACCACTTTGTACCTGAAGAGGTGATAGTGAGTAACTGTAGTACCACTTTGTACCTGAAGAGGTGATAGTGAGTCACTGTAGTACCACTTTGTACCTGAAGAGGTGATAGTGAGTCACTGTAGTACCACTTTGAACCTGAAGAGGTGATAGTGAGTCACTGTAGTACCACTTTGAACCTGAAGAGGTGATAGTGAGTCACTGTACGAATTTGATTTGTTGGTATGTACGATATCGTCAACTTTACAGGAGAGGGCCACAAACTACTTTATTTTCAATGTAAGTCAATGGAACCAGAAATATTTAAAAGCTATTTTGGAGCATTTCTATTGGTCCATTCTTAATGAAATTGTGACACAAGGTAAACAACAGCTGGCGCATTCAAACGATGTAAGAAAATAAAAATAGACAAAATTAATAATATGAAGAGGTTGTGGTTTAAAAGCTGAAACGGTGCCAAAAGCCACGGAAGTTGTTTCCAGCAGCTCCAAATGAAGCCACTCTCTACACGGAGCTCACGGGCGGCAGAGTGAGCGCAGAGTGAACGCAGGAGACGTGGAAGCTTCTGACAGAGGACACAAATCACGCAACACTCCGGCTCTGATTAAGCCATTAGCATGCGGCCTGCGCCGGAGCCCGACACTGAGCTGGACACGTGCTCGGCGGCTCTTAAAGCAGAGCGACGGACCAGCGCGGGGTGATCTACAGCCTCCGAAGGGCTCAGCACCCAGGAGCCTCACTGATGAGTTATATCACCCACCCACCACCGACACAAAGGTCAGCACACACACTGTCCTGCATGACTTATTCATGTCCAGCAGCCGCAGCAGCAGCCGCAGCCCAGGTCTCATTATTTCACCAGAGTCCCCGCAACCACGCGTCCATGGAGACCAGCATTCAGATTGTTCAGCAGGTCAGACACGGCCAGGCTTTGACTGACATCAGACCCTTCTCTACAATCAGACTAAACTGTAGAGCCACGCAATCAATCCTGCAGCCCTGAGAGATCAGATCAAGTGAGGAGGAGAGAGAGTGAAACGATGGAGTGAGTGGTGCTCAGTGGGACCCACTGCTAACTCTTTACTTCAGGGGCTGGTCGGAGAGTAAAGTGAGTCAGAAAGTAAAGCTGGTCGGAGAGTAAAGTGAGTCAGAATGTAAAGCTGGTCGGAGAGTAAAGTGAGTCAGAAAGTAAAGCTGGTCGGAGAGTAAAGTGAGTCAGAAAGTAAAGCTGGTCGAGAGTAAAGTGAGTCAGAAAGTAAAGCTGGTCGGAGAGTAAAGTGAGTCTGAAAGTAAAGCTGGTCGGAAGAGTAAAGTGAGTCAGAAAGGTAAAGCTGGTCGGAGAGTAAGTGAGTCAGAAAGTAAAGCTGGTCGGAGAGTAAAGTGAGTCAGAAAGTAAAAGCTGGTCGGAGAGTAAATTGAGTCAGAAAGTAAAGCTGGGTCGGAGAGTAAAGTGGATGTCAGAAAGTAAATCTGGTCGGAGAGTAAAGTGAGTCAGAAAGTAAAGCTGGTCGGAGAGTAAAGTGAGTCAGAAAGTAAAGCTGGTCGGAGAGTAAAGTGAGTCAGAAAGTAAAAGCTGGTCGGAGAGTAAAGTGAGTCAGAAAGTAAGCTTGTCGGAGAGTAAAGTGAGTCAGAAAGTAAAGCTGGTCGGAGAGTAAAGTGAGTCAGAAAGTAAAGCTGGTCGGAGAGTTAAAGTGAGTCAGAAGTAAAGCCGGTCGGAGAGTAAAGTGAGTCAGAAAGTAAAGCCGGTCGGGAGAGTAAAGTGAGTCAGAAAGTAAAGCCTGGTCGGAGAGTAAAGTGAGTCAGAAAGTAAAGCTGGTCGGAGAGTAAAGTGAGTCAGAAAGTAAAGCTGGTCGGAGAGGTAAAGTGAGTCAGAAAGTAAAGCTGGTCGGAGAGTAAAGTGAGTCAGAAAGTAAAGCTGGTCGGAGAGTAAAGTGAGTCAGAAAGTAAAGCTGGTCGGAGAGTAAAAGTGAGTCAGAAAGTAAAGCTGGTCGGAGAGTAAAGTGAGTCAGAAAGTAAAGCTGGTCGAGAGTAAAGTGAGTCAGAAAGTAAAGCGGTCGGAGAGTAAAGTGAGTCAGAAAGTAAAGCTGGTTAGAGAGTAAAGTGAGTCAGAAAGTAAAGCTGGTCGGAGAGTAAAGTGAGTCAGAAAGTAAAGCTGGTTAGAGAGTAAAGTGAGTCAGAAAGTAAAGCTGGTTAGAGAGTAAAGTGAGTCAGAAAGTAAAGCTGGTCGGAGAGTAAAGTGAGTCAGAAAGTAAAGCTGGTCGGAGAGTAAAGTGAGTCAGAAAGTAAAGCTGGTCGGAGAGTAAAGTGAGTCAGAAAGTAAAGCTGGTCGGAGAGTAAAGTGAGTCAGAAAGTAAATCTGGTCGGAGAGTAAAGTGAGTCAGAAAGTAAAGCTGGTCGGAGAGTAAAGTGAGTCAGAAAGTAAAGCTGGTCGGAGAGTAAAGTGAGTCAGAAGTAAAGCTGGTTAGAGTAGTAAGTGAGTCAGAAAGTAAGCTGGTCGGAGAGTAAAGTGAGTCAGAAAGTAAAGCTGGTCGGAGAGTAAAGTGAGTCAGAAAGTAAAGCTGGTCGGAGAGTAAAGTGAGTCAGAAAGTAAAGCTGGTCGGAGAGTAAAGTGAGTCAGAAAGTAAAGCTGGTCGGAGAGTAAAGTGAGTCAGAAAGTAAAGCTGGTCGAGAGTAAAGTGAGTCAGAAAGTAAAGCTGGTCAGAGAGTAAAGTGAGTCAGAAAGTAAAGCTGGTCGGAGAGTAAAGTGAGTCAGAAAGTAAAGCTGGTCGGAGAGTAAAGTGAGTCAGAAAGTAAAGCTGGTTAGAGAGTAAGTGAGTCAGAAAGTAAAGCTGGTCGGAGAGTAAAGTGAGTCAGAAAGTAAAGCTGGTCGGAGAGTAAAGTGAGTCAGAAAGTAAAGCTGGTCGGAGAGTAAAGTGAGTCAGAAAGTAAAGCTGGTTAGAGAGTAAAGTGAGTCAGAAAGTAAATCTGGTCGGAGAGTAAAGTGAGTCAGAAAGTAAATCTGGTCGGAGAGTAAAGTGAGTCAGAAAGTAAAGCTGGTCGGAGAGTAAAGTGAGTCAGAAAGTAAAGCTGGTCGGAGAGTAAAGTGAGTCAGAAAGTAAAGCTGGTCGGAGAGTAAAGTGAGTCAGAAAGTAAAGCTGGTCGGAGAGTAAAGTGAGTCAGAAAGTAAAGCTGGTCGGAGAGTAAAGTGAGTCAGAAAGTAAAGCTGGTCGGAGAGTAAAGTGAGTCAGAATGTAAAGCTGGTCGGAGAGTAAAGTGAGTCAGAAAGTAAAGCTGGTCGGAGAGTAAAGTGAGTCAGAAAGTAAAGCTGGTCGGAGAGTAAAGTGAGTCAGAAAGTAAAGCTGGTCGGAGAGTAAAGTGAGTCAGAAAGTAAAGCTGGTCGGAGAGTAAAGTGAGTCAGAAAGTAAAGCTGGTCGGAGAGAGTAAAGTGAGCCAGAAAGTAAAGCTGGTCGGAGAGTAAAGTGAGTCAGAAAGTAAAGCTGGTCGGAGAGTAAAGTGAGTCAGAAAGTAAAGCTGGTCGGAGAGTAAAGTGAGCCAGAAAGTAAAGCTGGTCGGAGAGTAAAGTGAGTCAGAAAGTAAAGCTGGTCGGAGAGTAAAGTGAGTCAGAAAGTAAAGCTGGTCGGAGAGTAAAGTGAGTCAGAAAGTAAAGCTGGTCGGAGAGTAAAGTGAGTCAGAAAGTAAAGCTGGTCGGAGAGTAAAGTGAGTCAGAAAGTAAAGCTGGTCGGAGAGTAAAGTGAGTCAGAAAGTAAAGCTGGTCGGAGAGTAAAGTGAGCCAGAATGTAAAGCTGGTCGGAGAGTAAAGTGAGTCAGAAAGTAAAGCTGGTCGGAGAGTAAAGTGAGTCAGAAAGTAAAGCTGGTCGGAGAGTAAAGTGAGTCAGAAAGTAAAGCTGGTCGGAGAGTAAAGTGAGTCAGAAAGTAAAGCTGGTCGGAGAGTAAAGTGAGTCAGAATGTAAAGCTGGTCGGAGAGTAAAGTGAGTCAGAAAGTAAAGCTGGTCGGAGAGTAAAGTGAGTCAGAAAGTAAAGCTGGTCGGAGAGTAAAGTGAGTCAGAAAGTAAAGCTGGTCGGAGAGTAAAGTGAGTCAGAAGTAAAGCTGGTCGGAGAGTAAAGTGAGTCAGAATGTAAAGCTGGTCGGAGAGTAAAGTGAGTCAGAAAGTAAAGCTGGTCGGAGAGTAAAGTGAGTCAGAAAGTAAAGCTGGTCGGAGAGTAAAGTGAGTCAGAAAGTAAAGCTGGTCGGAGAGTAAAGTGAGTCAGAAAGTAAAGCTGGTCGGAGAGTAAAGTGAGTCAGAAAGTAAAGCTGGTCGGAGAGTAAAGTGAGTCAGAAAGTAAAGCTGGTCGGAGAGTAAAGTGAGTCAGAAAGTAAAGCTGGTCGGAGAGTAAAGTGAGTCAGAAAGTAAAAGCTGGTCGGAGAGTAAAGTGAGTCAGAAAGTAAAGCTGGTCGGAGAGTAAAGTGAGTCAGAAAGTAAAGCTGGTCAGAGAGTAAAGTGAGTCAGAATGTAAAGCTGGTCGGAGAGTAAAGTGAGTCAGAAAGTAAAGCTGGTCGGAGAGTAAAGTGAGTCAGAAAGTAAAGCTGGTCGGAGAGTAAAGTGAGTCAGAAAGTAAAGCTGGTCAGAGAGTAAAGTGAGTCAGAATGTAAAGCTGGTCGGAGAGTAAAGTGAGTCAGAAAGTAAAGCTGGTCGGAGAGTAAAGTGAGTCAGAAAGTAAAGCTGGTCGGAGAGTAAAGTGAGTCAGAATGTAAAGCTGGTCGGAGAGTAAAGTGAGTCAGAAAGTAAAGCTGGTCGGAGAGTAAAGTGAGTCAGAAAGTAAAGCTGGTCGGAGAGTAAAGTGAGTCAGAAAGTAAAGCTGGTCAGAGAGTAAAGTGAGTCAGAATGTAAAGCTGGTCGGAGAGTAAAGTGAGTCAGAATGTAAAGCTGGTCGGAGAGTAAAGTGAGTCAGAAAGTAAAGCTGGTCAGAGAGTAAAGTGAGTCAGAAATGTAAAGCTGGTCGGTGAGTAAAGTGAGTCAGAAAGTAAAGCTGGTCGGAGAGTAAAGTGAGTCAGAAAGTAAAGCTGGTCGGAGAGTAAAGTGAGTCAGAAAGTAAAGCTGGTCGGAGAGTAAAGTGAGTCAGAAAGTAAAGCTGGTCGGAGAGTAAAGTGAGTCAGAAAGTAAAGCTGGTCGGAGAGTAAAGTGAGTCAGAAAGTAAAGCTGGTCGGAGAGTAAAGTGAGTCAGAAAGTAAAGCTGGTCGGAGAGTAAAGTGAGTCAGAAAGTAAAGCTGGTCGGAGAGTAAAGTGAGTCAGAAAGTAAAGCTGGTTAGAGAGTAAAGTGAGTCAGAAAGTAAAGCTGGTCGGAGAGTAAAGTGAGTCAGAAAGTAAAGCTGGTCGGAGAGTAAAGTGAGTCAGAAAGTAAAGCTGGTCGGAGAGTAAAGTGAGTCAGAAAGTAAAGCTGGTCGGAGAGTAAAGTGAGTCAGAAAGTAAAGCTGGTCAGAGAGTAAAGTGAGTCAGAAAGTAAAGCTGGTCGGAGAGTAAAGTGAGTCAGAAAGTAAAGCTGGTCGGAGAGTAAAGTGAGTCAGAAAGTAAAGCTGGTAGAGAGTAAAGTGAGTCAGAAAGTAAAGCTGGTCGGAGAGTAAAGTGAGTCAGAAAGTAAAGCTGGTCGGAGAGTAAAGTGAGTCAGAAAGTAAAGCTGGTCGGAGAGTAAAGTGAGTCAGAAAGTAAAGCTGGTTAGAGAGTAAAGTGAGTCAGAAAGTAAATGGTCGGAGAGTAAAGTGAGTCAGAAAGTAAAGCTGGTCGGAGAGTAAAGTGAGTCAGAAAGTAAAGCTGGTCGGAGAGTAAAGTGAGTCAGAAAGTAAAGCTGGTCGGAGAGTAAAGTGAGTCAGAAAGTAAAAGCTGGTCGGAGAGTAAAGTGAGTCAGAAAGTAAAGCTGGTCGGAGAGTAAAGTGAGTCAGAAAGTAAAGCTGGTCGGAGAGTAAAGTGAGTCAGAAAGTAAAGCTGGTCGGAGAGTAAAGTGAGTCAGAAAGTAAAGCTGGTCGAGAGTAAAGTGAGTCAGAAAGTAAAGCTGGTCGGAGAGTAAAGTGAGTCAGAAAGTAAAGCTGGTCGGAGAGTAAAGTGAGTCAGAAAGTAAAGCTGGTCGAGAGTAAAGTGAGTAGAGTCAGAAAGTAAAGCTGGTCGGAGAGTAAAGTGAGTCAGAAGTAAAGCTGGTCGGAGAGTAAAGTGAGTCAGAAAGTAAAGCTGGTCGGAGAGTAAAGTGAGAGTCAGAAAGTAAAGCTGGTCGGAGAGTAAAGTGAGTCAGAAAGTAAAGCTGGTCGGAGAGTAAAGTGAGTCAGAAAGTAAAGCTGGTCGGAGAGTAAAGTGAGTCAGAAAGTAAAGCTGGTCGGAGAGTAAAGTGAGCAGAAAGTAAAGCTGGTCGGAGAGTAAAGTGAGTCAGAAAGTAAAGCTGGTCGGAGAGTAAAGTGAGTCAGAAAGTAAAGCTGGTCGGAGAGTAAAGTGAGTCAGAAAGTAAAGCTGGTCGGAGAGTAAAGTGAGTCAGAAAGTAAAGCTGGTCGGAGAGTAAAGTGAGTCAGAAAGTAAAGCTGGTCGGAGAGTAAAGTGAGTCAGAAAGTAAAGCTGGTCGGAGAGTAAAGTGAGTCAGAAAGTAAAGCTGGTCGGAGAGTAAAGTGAGCCAGAATGTAAAGCTGGTCGGAGAGTAAAGTGAGTCAGAAAGTAAAGCTGGTCGGAGAGTAAAGTGAGTCAGAAAGTAAAGCTGGTCGGAGAGTAAAGTGAGTCAGAAAGTAAAGCTGGTCGGAGAGTAAAGTGAGTCAGAAAGTAAAGCTGGTCGGAGAGTAAAGTGAGTCAGAAAGTAAAGCTGGTCGGAGAGTAAAGTGAGTCAGAAAGTAAAGCTGGTCAGAGATTAAAGTGAGTCAGAATGTAAAGCTGGTCGGAGAGTAAAGTGAGTCAGAATGTAAAGCTGGTCGGAGAGTAAAGTGAGTCAGAAAGTAAAGCTGGTCAGAGAGTAAAGTGAGTCAGAATGTAAAGCTGGTCGGAGAGTAAAGTGAGTCAGAAAGTAAAGCTGGTCGGAGAGTAAAGTGAGTCAGAAAGTAAAGCTGGTCGGAGAGTAAAGTGAGTCAGAAAGTAAAGCTGGTCGAGAGTAAAGTGAGTCAGAAAGTAAAGCTGGTCGGAGAGTAAAGTGAGTCAGAAAGTAAAGCTGGTCGGAGAGTCAAGTGAGTCCGAAAGTAAAGCTGGTCGGAGAGTAAAGTGAGTCAGAAAGTAAAGCTGGTCGGAGAGTAAAGTGAGTCAGAAAGTAAAGCTGGTCGGAGAGTAAAGTGAGTCAGAAAGTAAAGCTGGTCGGAGAGTAAAGTGAGTCAGAAAGTAAAGCTGGTCGGAGAGTAAAGTGAGTCAGAAAGTAAAGCTGGTCGGAGAGTAAAGTGAGTCAGAAAGTAAAGCTGGTCGGAGAGTAAAGTGAGTCAGAAAGTAAAGCTGGTCGGAGAGTAAAGTGAGTCAGAAAGTAAAGCTGGTCGGAGAGTAAAGTGAGTCAGAAAGTAAAGCTGGTCGGAGAGTAAAGTGAGTCAGAAAGTAAAGCTGGTCGGAGAGTAAAGTGAGTCAGAAAGTAAAGCTGGTCGGAGAGTAAAGTGAGTCAGAAAGTAAAGCTGGTCGGAGAGTAAAGTGAGTCAGAAAGTAAAGCTGGTCGGAGAGTAAAGTGAGTCAGAAAGTAAAGCTGGTCGGAGAGTAAAGTGAGTCAGAAAGTAAAGCTGGTCGGAGAGTAAAGTGAGTCAGAAAGTAAAGCTGGTCGGAGAGTAAAGTGAGTCAGAATGTAAAGCTGGTCGGAGAGTAAAGTGAGTCAGAAAGTAAAGCTGGTCGGAGAGTAAAGTGAGTCAGAAAGTAAAGCTGGTCGGAGAGTAAAGTGAGTCAGAAAGTAAAGCTGGTCGGAGAGTAAAGTGAGTCAGAAAGTAAAGCTGGTCGGAGAGTAAAGTGAGTCAGAAAGTAAAGCTGGTCGGAGAGTAAAGTGAGTCAGAATGTAAAGCTGGTCGGAGAGTAAAGTGAGTCAGAAAGTAAAGCTGGTCGGAGAGTAAAGTGAGTCAGAAAGTAAAGCTGGTCGGAGAGTAAAGTGAGTCAGAAAGTAAAGCTGGTCGGAGAGTAAAGTGAGTCAGAAAGTAAAGCTGGTCGAGAGTAAGTGAGTCAGAAAGTAAAGCTGGTCGGAGAGTAAAGTGAGTCAGAAAGTAAAGCTGGTCGGAGAGTAAAGTGAGTCAGAAAGTAAAGCTGGTCGGAGAGTAAAGTGAGTCAGAAAGTAAAGCTGGTCGGAGAGTAGTGAGCCAGAAAGTAAAGCTGGTCGGAGAGTAAAGTGAGTCAGAAAGTAAAGCTGGTCGGAGAGTAAAGTGAGTCAGAAAGTAAAGCTGGTCGGAGAGTAAAGTGAGTCAGAAAGTAAAGCTGGTCGGAGAGTAAAGTGAGTCAGAAAGTAAAGCTGGTCGGAGAGTAAAGAGAGTCAGAAAGTAAAGCTGGTCGGAGAGTAAAGTGAGTCAGAAAGTAAAGCTGGTCGGAGAGTAAAGTGAGTCAGAAAGTAAAGCTGGTCGAGAGTAAAGTGAGTCAGAAAGTAAAGCTGGTCGGAGAGTAAAGTGAGTCAGAAAGTAAAGCTGGTCGGAGAGTAAAGTGAGCCAGAAAGTAAAGCTGGTCGGAGAGTAAAGTGAGTCAGAAAGTAAAGCTGGTCGGAGAGTAAAGTGAGTCAGAAAGTAAAGCTGGTCGGAGAGTAAAGTGAGGTCAGAAAGTAAAGCTGGTCGGAGAGTAAAGTGAGTCAGAAAGTAAAGCTGGTCGGAGAGTAAAGTGAGTCAGAAAGTAAAGCTGGTCGGAGAGTAAAGTGAGTCAGAAAGTAAAGCTGGTCGGAGAGTAAAGTGAGTCAGAAAGTAAAGCTGGTCGGAGAGTAAAGTGAGTCAGAAAGTAAAGCTGGTCGGAGAGTAAAGTGAGTCAGAAAGTAAAGCTGGTCGGAGAGTAAAGTGAGTCAGAAAGTAAAGCTGGTCGGAGAGTAAAGTGAGTCAGAAAGTAAAGCTGGTCGGAGAGTAAAGTGAGTCAGAATGTAAAGCTGGTCGGAGAGTAAAGTGAGTCAGAAAGTAAAGCTGGTCGAGAGTAAAGTGAGTCAGAAAGTAAAGCTGGTCGGAGAGTAAAGTGAGTCAGAATGTAAAGCTGGTCGGAGAGTAAAGTGAGTCAGAAAGTAAAGCTGGTCGGAGAGTAAAGTGAGTCAGAAAGTAAAGCTGGTCGGAGAGTAAAGTGAGTCAGAAAGTAAAGCTGGTCGGAGAGTAAAGTGAGTCAGAAAGTAAAGCTGGTCGGAGAGTAAAGTGAGTCAGAAAGTAAAGCTGGTCGGAGAGTAAAGTGAGTCAGAAAGTAAAGCTGGTCGGAGAGTAAAGTGAGTCAGAATGTAAAGCTGGTCGGAGAGTAAAGTGAGTCAGAATGTAAAGCTGGTCGGAGAGTAAAGTGAGTCAGAAAGTAAAGCTGGTCGGAGAGTAAAGTGAGTCAGAATGTAAAGCTGGTCGGAGAGTAAAGTGAGTCAGAAAGTAAAGCTGGTCGGAGAGTAAAGTGAGTCAGAAAGTAAAGCTGGTCGGAGAGTAAAGTGAGTCAGAAAGTAAAGCTGGTCGGAGAGTAAAGTGAGTCAGAAAGTAAAGCTGGTCGGAGAGTAAAGTGAGTCAGAATGTAAAGCTGGTCGGAGAGTAAAGTGAGTCAGAAAGTAAAGCTGGTCGGAGAGTAAAGTGAGTCAGAAAGTAAAGCTGGTCGGAGAGTAAAGTGAGTCAGAAAGTAAAGCTGGTCGGAGAGTAAAGTGAGTCAGAAAGTAAAGCTGGTCGGAGAGTAAAGTGAGTCAGAAAGTAAAGCTGGTCGGAGAGTAAAGTGAGTCAGAAAGTAAAGCTGGTCGGAGAGTAAAGTGAGTCAGAAAGTAAAGCTGGTCGGAGAGTAAAGTGAGTCAGAAAGTAAAGCTGGTCGGAGAGTAAAGTGAGAGTCAGAAGTAAAGCTGGTCGGAGAGTAAAGTGAGTCAGAAAGTAAAGCTGGTCGGAGAGTAAAGTGAGTCAGAAAGTAAAGCTGGTCAGAGAGTAAAGTGAGTCAGAATGTAAAGCTGGTCGGAGAGTAAAGTGAGTCAGAATGTAAAGCTGGTCGGAGAGTAAAGTGAGTCAGAAAGTAAAGCTGGTCGGAGAGTAAAGTGAGTCAGAATGTAAAGCTGGTCGGAGAGTAAAGTGAGTCAGAAAGTAAAGCTGGTCGGAGAGTAAAGTGAGTCAGAATGTAAAGCTGGTCGGAGAGTAAAGTGAGTCAGAAAGTAAAGCTGGTCGGAGAGTAAAGTGAGTCCGAAAGTAAAGCTGGTCGGAGAGTAAAGTGAGTCAGAAAGTAAAGCTGGTCGGAGAGTAAAGTGTGTCAGAAAGTAAAGCTGGTCGGAGAGTAAAGTGAGTCAGAAAGTAAAGCTGGTCGGAGAGTAAAATGAGTCAGAAAGTAAAGCTGGTCGGAGAGTAAAGTGAGTCAGAAAGTAAAGCTGGTCGGAGAGTAAAGTGAGTCAGAAAGTAAAGCTGGTCGGAGAGTAAAGTGAGTCAGAATGTAAAGCTGTCGGAGAGTAAAGTGAGTCAGAAAGTAAAGCTGGTCGGAGAGTAAAGTGAGTCAGAAAGTAAAGCTGGTCGGAGAGTAAAGTGAGTCAGAATGTAAAGCTGGTCGGAGAGTAAAGTGAGTCAGAAAGTAAAGCTGGTCGGAGAGTAAAGTGAGTCAGAAAGTAAAGCTGGTCGGAGAGTAAAGTGAGTCAGAAAGTAAAGCTGGTCGGAGAGTAAAGTGAGTCA
Source organism: Megaleporinus macrocephalus (assembly GCA_021613375.1). Classification (NCBI taxonomy): domain Eukaryota; kingdom Metazoa; phylum Chordata; class Actinopteri; order Characiformes; family Anostomidae; genus Megaleporinus; species Megaleporinus macrocephalus. The sequence goes on along the minus strand of CM038719.1, from coordinate 43,485,135 downwards.
GAAAGTAAAGCTGGTCGGAGAGTAAAGTGAGTCAGAAAGTAAAGCTGGTCGGAGAGTAAAGTGAGTCAGAAAGTAAAGCTGGTCGGAACACACGTTAGAGATGATGAAGGTCTGGACCGGTCTGAGGAGATCTCCTCTAACTGGACCTCACTGACTCTAATTAAACACTCCTGTTTGAGGCTGTGTCCCGAACAGGCCGGAATCTTGAAAGCCCCCATATTGGATCAAGGGCAAGTTTTTCCAATGGGAAGGTGATGGTGTTGCAAATCGACCAGACTCAGAAATCGACTGATGCAATCAATTAATCTCTTGTGGTTCAAACATTCTTTGATCTGCTACATGACCGCCTTACCATTGGACAAACTTGCCATTGATCCAATATAGGGGCTTTCAAGATGGCGGGCATGTTTGGGACATAGCCTAAAAGATAGCCCCCTCACCCGTTACCTACTGGGGTATTCAGATACATCATTTTCCCTTTCCTTTCTGAAATAAAAAGGTGTCCTAAGACTTTTGACTCACCCTGTGGTAATAGTAAAGATAAACACAACATTGGGTAAACCTGTGTTTGGGGACCACCAACATTCAGACAGCACATTAATAATATATATACGCTTGTAACTGGGGTGTGACTCTTTATTAGCAGTTATTATTATTATTATTAAACAAAGATGTTAATTTGATTACACCGAGTAACATTATTTAAATTAACTACAATTATTAATCATCATATAAACTCATTTATATCACATTACTGAGCTTGTTTACCAATAATGTGTGTTTATTTCTGTTTTTTTCCATCTGAATGCACTGATGTACCAAAGAACAGCTCTATAGGTTTTCTATAGGCTATATTTATTTATTTATTTATTTATTTATTTATTTATTTATTTATTTATTTATTTAGCTATTTAAACCAGGCTTCACAGGCAATAAAGGAGAGGAAAAAGAGGAAAAGAAAAAAGATAAACAATAAAATAAATAAATAAATACATTAATTAATTAAAAATATATTAAAAAACAAAAAGTAAATAAATTAATTAATAAACAAAGAAAGAAAAAAACAAAATAGATATACATACATACACAATCACATACTTATACATATGCATATACATATATATACACCCCCCCACACAATTCTACTGTTTCTGTTTCTAAGAGCATTATTCATTGCTGGCTACTAACGAGCAATTAGCTCGTTTACTGAAGCGCTCAGTCCCTCCAGATTATATTCTGTTGTCTTTGAGGGGCTGAAGGTTGAACCTGTGCGGTCAGTTAAAGGAGGGAATGTAAAGGGAAGTGGGAATGAAGGGGATTAATGATCTGGAGTCTGCAGCTGTAGAATGTATAAGTCTGTTTACCAGGGATTTTCAATAATCACAGTCAAAGTCCACAGCAGGGGTCAGTGTCCGAGCAAACAAAGTCAATATCACATACAGTATAACCAGAAACTCAGAAAACAAGCAGACAAGGTCAAAACAGGGAACTTCTGAAACTCACTAGTAAACAGGGAGCCAGAAGAACTGCAAACACTAAACAGAGACTAACGCTATCAGGGTCTGACCAGTGCTTTGGCTGGCCAGTAATATTAACAAACCTATAAATCTGAATACTTCTCAAACGCTAATATCAACTGGCTGGTAATATCATTTAAGGATAATATCGGTTGGCTGATAATATCATTTAAGGATAATATCGGTTGGCTGATAATATCATTTAAGGATAATATCGGTTGGCTGATAATATCATTTAAAGATAATATCGGTTGGCTGATAATATCATTTAAGGATAATATCGATTGGCTGATAATATCATTTAAGGATAATATCGGTTGGCTGATAATATCATTTAAGGATAATATCGGTTGGCTGATAATATCATTTAAGGATAATATCGGTTGGCTGATAATATCATTTAAGGATAACATCGGTTGGCTGATAATATCATTTAAGGATAATATCGGTTGGCTGATAATATCATTTAAGGATAATATCGGTTGGCTGATAATATCATTTAAAGATAATATCGGTTGGCTGATAATATCATTTAAGGATAATATCGGTTGGCTGATAATATCATTTAAGGATAATATCGGTTGGCTGATAATATAATTTAAAGATAATATCGGTTGGCTGATAATATCATTTAAGGATAATATTGGTTGGCTGATAATATCGGTTGGCTGATAATATCATTTAAGGATAATATCGGTTGGCTGATAATATAATTTAAGGATAATATTGGTTGGCTGATAATATCATTTAAAGATAATATCAACTGGCTGATAATATAATTTAAGGATAATATTGGTTGGCTGATAATATCATTTAAAGATAATATCAACTGGCTGATAATATCATTTAAGGATAATATCGGTTGGCTAATAATATAATTTAAAGATAATATCGGTTGGCTGATAATATCATTTAAGGATAATATCGGTTGGCTGATATTTAAAGAATAATATAATATGTGTAAAACAATATTGTTTGGTATTAGAAATCAGCCAAAAGCAGCCAAATGATTAAACAGATTATTATTGAATTTAAATCCAGCTGTGCTCCTCAAAACCCAACACTGACCCACCAGGCTCGACCCAACATCTGGATAGAATAAACAATGTTTTTTATATTGTGCTCACAGTGTTTTGACTGTATGTCCTCCCTCAGAGTGAGTTCAGGTTAAGCTACGCCGATGCACAGCTGTGGAAATACACACTGGAGTCATATTATTATGACCAGCTAATATCCAGAGTGACCGCCGTGTGCAGCACAGACAGCAGCTAGACGGACTGGGAGACTCAGTTAGCTCCTGGTAGGAGGTCACAGGTATCTGGAGATATCATGCTGACTGCAGTGCATCCCACAGCTGCTGGAGGGAGCGTGGAGGAGGATCCATAGAGACAACACCACCATCCAGGCGGTCCCACAGATGCTCAGTAGGGTTTTCTTCCAACCAGTGTGGGACATTTTTAGGTGTGTGGCGTGTCTCATTGTCCTGCTGGAAGATCCCATCCACCCCAGAGAAGACCATCAGCATGTATGGTGTACATGATCTGCAAGGATGGATTCAGACCCAGGTTGAGAGTGTCTTCCACATGGATGAGTGGTCCAGAGCACGTCACCAAAACATTCCTCAGACCAGAACAGACTGGTGGAGCTGTTGAGGACTGTGGGTTACTCGTGCACTGCAGGGTTTGGGAGAGTCCTACTGGCTTCTGCAGCAGCGGCTGTGTGGAAGGGGTAAGCTCAGATGTAGATGTTCCTTATATCTGCGTTGGAGGATCTTTCAGTTTCGGAGCTGCAGGTCTGGACAGTTTCCTGTCCTTCACGGACAGTGTTTGCAGATCCGCTGGCATTCCGAGCACGTACATTCCAAGTTCCTCAAGTTCTTCAGTTGTTGTGGCACCTGACAGCCTGTGGGGAGCCTGAGCTCATGTTTGAATCATGTAGTACAAGAAGGCGATTTCATTTTCCTCACCAGGAATTCTCCGAATAGCATTACTGGAATTCCAGCGCGGCCAGAGACGAGAAACAGGGAGACGTCACGTCAGGCCCACTGAGTTCTCAGGAGAATCAGAGATGGTCCAGCTTTGATGGGTTTGCATATAAGACTACTAGAAAGCGTGGGAGGGAACAGGTTCTTCCTTTATTGCTGCTTTGGGGGGCTCAGCTGTAACACCAGCGTGGGGTCTCTGCGTTAGCCTGGTTAGCTCTCACTGTTTACATCCTGAATTCTGACTGAAGCTCTACTGGAGCTGGATCAGTATTATCAGGGGACGTGGAGTAATCGGAGTGACTACTGGTTAGGCTTAGGCTTAGGCTTAGGCTTAGGGTGAATCTGCCATGTTTGTAACCTCCCATTGTTCCTCAGGCACTGGAATAAAACTGCTACACCTTTTAAGGTGGAACAAGAACATTTCAAACAAGATGCTGTTGCATTATTTAAGGTGGAACAAGAAAATGTAAACAAAAAAGCTGCCGAATAGGAAGCGGCTTCAGCTTCAGGTACCAGAATAGAACTGCTGCGGCATTTAAGGTGGAACGAGAACATTTAGAACAAGATGTTCTAAACAAGAAAATTCAAACAAGGCGCTGGTGAATAGGAAGGAACTTCAGCCTCAGGCATCAGAACAGCTGCAATATTTAAGGTGGAACAAGAATAAAGTTAACAGAGAAGCTGGCGAATAGGAAGCGATTTCAGCTTCAAGCACCAGAACGAAACTGCTGCACCATTTAAGGTGGAACGAGACTATGTAGAACAAGATGCTGGAGAATCGAGAATGGCTTTAGCTTCGGGCGGCAGAATGTAACTGCTGCAATATTTAAGGTGGAACGAGAAAATGTAAACAAAGAAGCTGACGAATAGCGAATGAGTCCAGCTTCAGTAGTCAGAATGGAACTGCTGCACCATTTAAGGTGGAACAAAAAGATTCAATCAAGATGCTGGAAACAACTTCAGACTAGGATGCCAGAATGAAACTGCGCTATTTAAGGTGGACTGAGAAAATTCGAACAAGAAGCCGGTGAAACGGGAGTGACTCCAACTTCAGGCACCAGAATGTAAGGAAATGTAAACAAAGAATCTGGCGAATAGGAAGCTATTTCAGCTTAAAGCACCAGAATGAAACTGCTGTCTTGTTTAAGGTGGAACGAGGAAATGTAAATGTAAACGTGTAAACTAATAGGAAGCAACATTAGCCTAAGACGCCAGAATGAAACTGCTGCAACATTTAAGGTGGAACGAGACAATTCAAACAAGAAATTGCTGAATGGGGCACAACTTCAGCCTCAACTGCATTATTTAAGGTGGAACAAAAAGATTCAAACAAGAAGCTGGCGAATAGGAAGCAACTTCAGACTAGAATGGAACTGCTGTCTCATTTAAGGTGGAACGAGTAAATGTAAACGTGAAGCTGGTGAATAGGAAGCAATTTCAGCTTCAAGCACCAGAATTAAACTGCTGTCTCATTTAAGGTGGACTGAGAAAATTCAAACAAGGTTCTGGCGAATAGGAAGGAACTTCAGGGAGGGACTTCAGGGTGCTGCATGGAGAAGAAGAAGGAGGACCATGAAGTATGGGTGAAGCTTGTTCTACTGGAACTAGCTTAAACATATGAACCATCATATTTACTCCTCAATGCCATTCGCCGCGCTCTCCCTAGTGTCTCTAGATCTGGAGTAGCGGCGGGAATCGTCTCTAGCCGGCGCTGGGAAGACAGCCGGCTGCAGCGGAAGGCGGAGTGCGCGTTCATGCGGGGGGTGTTTGCTCAGCGTTTGAACTCCACACACAGAAGTCAGTGATGAAAGCCGGGGGATCTCTGGGGAGGGGCTAATTACACACACATGCGTGCCCGGCGCAGGGGCTCTGATGTTCTCAGCAGGGGGCCGCTGGTAATTACACACTGTACTTAGACCAAAGAGAGCTCGGACTAAACGACGCTCATTACCATACGAGTGTGTGTGTTTGCTTAAGTGC
>CM038719.1:43442154-43477154 GCA_021613375.1 Megaleporinus macrocephalus | reverse complement strand
CCCACCCCGACCCCCTCACTGAGGTGCAACCATTTACTTACATTTACTGCCATGCTATGTCGCTGTGAGTGTATTATTAGTTAATATTAATTTATAATTAACAAGCTTGACATTAACACATTTATTACACATTTCTAAGCTGCTTACAAATTAAGTGCTACTTTTAATTAGGCTGTTATTAATTACTTGCAGGTAGTTTTGATAACGGCAGTATTGCTTTGTTGGTCTGCACTACAGATGGATGAATCGATCGGCTGTGTATCGGTATCGGCCGATATTTCTCCAATGTAGTCGATCCTGAGAGCTGATTGATCACATTAAACAGATGAGCCTAATTTCTGTGTTACCAGCTAGTGTTACATCCAGGAAGAGGAGCCCTCCATTAACCCCCTCCGGCCAGCTCCCTGCAGTTCCTATCTGAACCACTAGGTGGAAATACATACCTTTTCATTTAAACAAGCTGACTAAAGCAGCCGCCTCGCGAGGAGAGTTTATGACATTCACACCATGCGCTGATAGAAAACATGTCTGTCTGGCAGTGTTTACCGTATGTGACTCAGACTCATCCAGGACGAACCAAGACAAAGATATTTAACTCCACTAATCAGATACTAATCTGATACTAATCTGATACTAATCTGATACTAATCTGATACTAATCTGATACTAATCAGATACTAATCTGATATTAATCTGATACTAATCTGATACTAATCTGATATTAATCTGATACTAATCTGATACTAATCTGATATTAATCTGATACTAATCTGATACTAATCTGATACTAATCTGATATTAATCTGATACTAATCTGATATTAATCTGATACTAATCTGATACTAATCTGATACTAATCTGATACTAATCTGATATTAAACTGATACTAATCTGATACTAATCTGATATTAATCTGATACTAATCTGATATTAATCTGATACTAATCTGATACTAATCTGATATTAATCTGATATTAATCTGATACTAATCTGATATGGTACTTCAGAGACACCACACAGCTGAATACAGTGAGTATCAGTAACAGCAGAGCTAGCACACACAGCTAACACAAACTAATAACCCAGAAACCAGTACAGACCAGATCTGACGCTGATGTCACTGAGTCATTTTAAACTCTTAATTTTTTAACCACCTCTGTATGACCTGCCAATGTTTTATGATTTTGATATTCAATTATTTTCTTTATTTTTCTTTTAATTTCCTTTTACCACACTTTTATTTATTTTTGTTACTCTTTTATTATTATTATTATCTTTATTATTACTTTGATTATATATTATTATTTCTTTTACTATTTCTTTTATTATTTTATATAAGTTGTACTACTATATTTCTATATATTTTGCTTGACTTTTGTCTTATTCTTGGTTTTAGTTTCTTATTTAAGTTTTCTTCATTTTTCTTTTATGACTTATTGTTTCTTTTACATTTTAAGTACTCATTAAAATTAATTTTTATTTTTTTCAATCACTTTTTACTCAACCATTGTAAATGAGGGTCTCCCTCAATGTACACCTGAGTAAAAATAAAGGTTGATTGATTGATTGTACGAACCGGTACGAACAGTACAGCAGCAACAACAACCACAGAACTAAAAGAACCCTAGCCAATCAGATTGAGTGTATATGTTCTAGATAAACAGCCCTTCTCGGCTGTAGAAGACGTGGGATTCTGACGCTCAATATCCCACGTGGATCCACGCTCTGCTGTTCCTAGTAGAAAATGCTTTTCAGAAATGTAGTGATTGCAGTGTTGGTGATAGTGGTTTGATTTATTTTTGATTTACTGCTAATCTTTTTTTAATATGATGCTGTTTCACAAGAGCTCATGAAAATAAATGATAATAAACCAGTTTCGACCATGTCTCACAACTTGCTTGCACTACTAATTGCATATAACCCTGCCCTCGATCGTTATCAGCTATTGGCCGATCACACAGAAAAGTGATCGGTGATCAGAACCGGCCTCAAAAACGCTGATTGGTCCATCTCTAGTCTGCACTACGTTAGTCTAAATGCTACCTGCAAGCTTAGCCAGCAGCTCCTGTGATTTCATGCCAAACAGCGCCAGCACTTCTGCACAAACACACTTACAGCACAGCCCACAGCAGTAAACAGCCCACCGAGTGGAGGGAGAGGCTAAATGAATGTTATTTCCTTTACATCTTCATGAAAGTGGAAAAATAAAAAGCAGCGAGGTTTAAAACACTCCCCACAAATCTAATAACACTCCTCTACTTTAAGAAGCACGCTGCTTTGCACACTCAAAGCCTTTCACGACTACATGCAGAAGTTAAACTACCATAAAAATAAGAAGAAATCTGTTTGCACAGCTCACTTTCAGCTTTAAAGACTCAAAAAAGAAATTCAGTACAGTTCTGTACAAGAGTTTGAGTCACTCTGGGACAATATTATATATAAAAAGCTATTATTACCAGACAGAAAGCTGTTAAATATTAAACAGTATTAATAGAGTAAGTAGAGCTTTTACACTTTATTATTAAATATTAATCAGTATTAATAGAGTAAGTAGAGCTTTTACACTTTATTATTAAATATTAATCAGTATTAATAGAGTAAGTAGAGCTTTTACACTTTATTATTAAATATTAATCAGTATTAATAGAGTAAGTAGTGCTTTTACACTTTATTATTAAATATTAAACAGTATTAATAGAGTAAGTAGAGCTTTTACACTTTATTATTAAATATTAATCAGTATTAATAGAGTAAGTAGATCTTTTACACTTTATTATTAAATATTAATCAGTACTAATAGAGTAAGTAGTGCTTTTACACTTTATTATTAAATATTAATCAGTATTAATAGAGTAAGTAGATCTTTTACACTTTATTATTAAATATTAATCAGTATTAATAGAGTAAGTAGAGCTTTTACACTTTATTATTGAATATTAATCAGTATTAATAGAGTAAGTAGTGCTTTTACACTTTATTATTAAATATTATAAACAGTATTAATAGAGTAAGTAGATCTTTTACACTTTATTATTAAATATTAATCAGTATTAATAGAGCAAGTAGAGCTTTTACACTTTATTATTAAATATTGATCAGTATTAATAGAGTAAGTAGAGCTTTTACACTTTATTATTAAATATTAATCAGTATTAATAGAGTAAGTAGTGCTTTTACACTTTATTATTAAATATTAAACAGTATTAATAGAGTAAGTAGAGCTTTTACACTTTATTATTAAATATTAAACAGTATTAATAGAGTAAGTAGTGCTTTTACACTTTATTATTAAATATTAAACAATATTAATAGAGTAAGTAGAGCTTTTACACTTTATTATTAAATATTAATCAGTATTAATACAGTAAGTAGTGCTTTTACACTTTATTATTAAATATTAATCAGTATTAATACAGTAAGTAGAGCATTTACACTTTATTATTAAATATTAATCAGTATTAATACAGTAAGTAGTGCTTTTACACTATTATTAAATATTAATCAGTATTACTAGAGTAAGTAGTGCTTTTACACTTTATTATTAAATATTAATCAGTATTAACAGAGTAAGTAGTGCTTTTACACTTTTACACTTTATTATTAAATATTAATCAGTATTACTAGAGTAAGTATAGCTTTTACACTTTATTATTAAATATTAATCAGTATTAATAGAGTAAGTAGAGCTTTTACACTTTATTATTAAATATTAATCTATTATTAATAGAGTAAGTAGTGCTTTTCCATTTTATTATTAAATATTAAACAGTATTAATAGGGTAAGTATAGCTTTTACACTTTATTATTAAATATTAATCAGTATTACTAGAGTAAGTATAGCTTTTACACTTTATTATTAAATATTAATCAGTATTAATAGAGTAAGTAGTGCTTTTACACTTTATTATTAAATATTAAACAGTATTAATAGAGTAAGTAGAGCTTTTACACTTTATTATTAAATATTAAACAGTATTAATAGAGTAAGTAGTGCTTTTACACTTTATTATTAAATATTAAACAATATTAATAGAGTAAGTAGAGCTTTTACACTTTATTATTAAATATTAATCAGTATTAATAAAGTAGTGCTTTTACACTTTATTATTAAATATTAATCAGTATTAATACAGTAAGTAGAGCATTTACACTTTATTATTAAATATTAATCAGTATTAATACAGTAAGTAGTGCTTTTACACTATTATTAAATATTAATCAGTATTACTAGAGTAAGTAGTGCTTTTACACTTTATTATTAAATATTAATCAGTATTAACAGAATAAGTAGTGCTTTTACACTTTTACACTTTATTATTAAATATTATTCAGTATTACTAGAGTAAGTATAGCTTTTACACTTTATTATTAAATATTAATCAGTATTAATAGAGTAAGTAGAGCTTTTACACTTTATTATTAAATATTAATCTATTATTAATAGAGTAAGTAGTGCTTTTCCATTTTATTATTAAATATTAAACAGTATTAATAGGGTAAGTATAGCTTTTACACTTTATTATTAAATATTAATCAGTATTACTAGAGTAAGTATAGCTTTTACATTTTATTATTAAATATTAATCAGTATTACTAGAGTAAGTAGAGCTTTTACACTTTATTATTAAATATTAATCTATTATTAATAGAGTAAGTAGTGCTTTTCCATTTTATTATTAAATATTAAAAAGTATTAATAGAGTAAGTAGAGCTTTTACACTTTATTATTAAATATTAATCAGTATTAATAGAGTAAGTAGTGCTTTTACACTTTATTATTAAATATTAATCAGTATTAATAGAGTAAGTAGAGCTTTTACACTTTATTATTAAATATTAATCAGTATTAATAGAGTAAGTAGTGCTTTTACACTTTATTATTAAATATTAAACAGTATTAATAAAGTAGTACTTTTACACTTTATTATTAAATATTAAACAGTATTAATAGAGTAAGTAGAGCTTTTACACTTTATTATTAAATATTAATCAGTATTAATAGAGTAAGTAGAGCTTTTACATTTTATTATTAAATATTAAAAAGTATTAATAGAGTAAGTAGAGCTTTTACACTTTATTATTAAATATTAATCAGTATTAACAGAGCAAGTAGTGCTTTTACACTTTATTATTAAATATTAATCAGTATTAATAGAGTAAGTAGAGCTTTTACACTTTATTATTAAATATTAAACAGTATTAATAGAGTAAGTAGAGCTTTTACACTTCATTATTAAATATTAATCAGTATTAATAGAGTAAGTAGAGCTTTTACACTTTATTATTAAATATTAATCAGTATTAATAGAGTAAGTAGAGCTTTTACACTTCATTATTAAATATTAATCAGTATTAATAGAGTAAGTAGAGCTTTTACACTTTATTATTAAATATTAAACAGTATTAATAGAGTAAGTAGAGCTTTTACACTTCATTATTAAATATTAATCAGTATTAATAGAGTAAGTAGAGCTTTTACACTTTATTATTAAATATTAAACAGTATTAATAGAGTAAGTAGAGCTTTTACACTTTATTATTAAATATTAATCAGTATTAATAGAGTAAGTAGAGCTTTTACACTTTATTATTAAATATTAATCAGTATTAATAGAGTAAGTAGAGCTTTTACACTTTATTATTAAATATTAATCAGTATTAATAGAGTAAGTAGTGCTTTTACACTTTATTATTAAATATTAAACAGTATTAATAGAGTAAGTAGTACTTTTACACTTTATTATTAAATATTAATCAGTATTAATAGAGTAAGTAGAGCTTTTACACTTTATTATTAAATATTAATCAGTATTAATAGAGTAAGTAGAGCTTTTACACTTTATTATTAAATATTAATCAGTATTAATAGAGTAAGTAGTGCTTTTACACTTTATTATTAAATATTAAACAGTATTAATAGAGTAAGTAGTACTTTTACACTTTATTATTAAATATTAAACAGTATTAATAGAGTAAGTAGAGCTTTTACACTTTATTATTAAATATTAATCAGTATTAATAGAGTAAGTAGAGCACTTACACTTTATTATTAAATATTAATCAGTATTAATAGAGTAAGTAGAGCTTTTACACTATATTATTAAATATAGGATAGACAGTTTTTCAGTATCAGACCACACAGGATGGGCAGTTGTTCAGTATCAGTATTTAGTTCTGTGGTTCTGTGTTTCTGTAGTACAGACTAACTCACTCCTGCTAATTAAAACTAGTTCTTACACGGTCTGGTTTGTGACCTGCACCTGACGAGTGATCAGTTAGTGGACAGAACTGCGTACAGTCTGATTAATAAAGTCCTATTTATGTCCAATTCAGACTCACTGTTGTTCTCAGTCGTATAAGCACACTCGGACTTGTTCACCTGAGCCTGGTTTTCACAGACTGCCTGTCACTCTTACTGATTTTACCCTTCATTTCCCCCGGTTCAGTTTTTCTCCTCACTTGCTTCTTCCTCTCTACTTTCATTATCCTAAATCAATTTCAATCCAGCACCCTGGAGTCAGCCAAGCACGCTGTTGACAGACTTTAGCACCACAGCCCATGAGGCCTTCATGAGAAGAACTATAATCAAGAACACCTGCTTTTCAGGTTTAGGGTTTTTTAACGTTGTAAATGGTTTTTAAGTAGGAAATGTATTGTTTCCTGTACAGCTACAGTATTCAGTATCCTGAATGACACTCAGTCCTCATCTCAGAACGTATCCCAGCAACACATCCAGAAACAGGAGTCAGTACTGATACCTGGAATAGCCGAGAATATTTTTATGTTAGATGTTCAGTCTGTTGTAGAGTTTTTAGGGTTAAACATCTGAAGACTAACATGATATCTCAGCAGTGCACAGTCAGGACCTTCCTCTGTGACTGAGAAGATCTGATGTATTAGATTAGCCACCAGCAGGAGGTGCTTTTCCAATAAGAGTCTGTTAGAAACAGAAAACAGTAGCAGGTCTATATCCGCACACACCCCTGAAACTGCTACTAAGTCAGCTATATGATGAAACACTATGTGTACAAAAGTATTGAGACACCTATGGGACCTTGTATGATGTCCCATTCTAAAACCCATAGGCGCTATTAAAGATGTGGTCCTCCTTTGTCTTCTGAGAAGCTTTATTGAAGATTTTGGAGCATCTGTGGGACGTTTCAAGAAGAGCATATGAGAGATTGATGTTGGATGAGAGGCTCACAATCTCTACTCTACTGCATTTCAAAGGTGCTGGATGGGGTCAGGTCAGGACTATGAGGGTCAGTCAAGTTCTTCAACACCAAAACTCTTAGTCAGTCATGCTGGAACAGGAAAGAGTTCTTCCCCAAACTGTTCCCACAAAGTTCCAGAATGTCTTGATCTGCTGAAGCATTAAGATTTTCCCTTCACTGGAGCTGAGGGGTCTTGGCCCACTCCTGAAAAACACCCCTATAGCAGCATCATTATCCCTCCTCCACCAAACTTGACAGTCACAGTGCAGTCAGAGAGGTAACGTTCTCAGAAGCATGATTGGTCACTTCACAGAACATGTGTCCGCTGCTCCAGAGTTCAGCGGTGGAGCTTCACTCCATCTGACGCTTGGCACCGTGCTCTGTGATGTTAAGTCTCCAAAACCTGCTGCTGAACTTCCAACATCTGTAACAGAATCCTGAACAACTTTAACTCTGCAGTCTGTACGTTTCACTCCGGACACTTTCTCCAACACTCGGACACCATGGAGCAGCTTCAGCTCAGCGTTCAACACTGAAGAGACTGAAGAGACGAGCAGCTCCACCTTTATTAGCACCACAACCACAACAGTGACTGGAAGTAGCAGCCATGCTGTGTGAGTGGATCACTGTGTGCTGGTTGAAGCAGATCATCTTCAACTGAAAGTTCCACAGAGACACCTTTCATCTACTTTGTGTTTGATGTGCAGATCAAAGAGAGTAGCTAGTACAGGTAACGTTAGATACTCTAGCAGATCCAAGTAACTAGCTTGTTTACATGGAAGTTCATTTCAGCTGGAGCTGAAGGCGTGAACATCTGAACATCAAAGTTTACTGCTGATATTTGTTTATTTATTTATTTATTTATTACAAGCAGTAATATTTGGACACAGTAATATGGTGCTGGTACACGTACTGTATACGGTATGATGTGTAACGACGTGTATATCTGGACCGCGTGCTGTGAACAGGAGATTCCGTGTCTCTGCTCTCGTCTCAGAGCTCAAAGCGTTGTCGCTCCTCATGAACACACAGGAACGCCCCCCAAAGAAAACCTGCAGATCAAAGCTTCTGTTCTCGCAGCGTCGAGATCTGCCTTAATTCAGAAAAACACCTTTCATCTGAGAACACCAGCTCCAAAACAAGAGGCTAAATCTGGAGTCTGAACTGGCCCCAAGCCTCTCACACAGAGCCTGGAGAGCTCTCTCTGTGTGTGTGTGTGTGTGTGTGTGTGTGTGTGTGTGTGTGTGTGTGTGTGTTTGCCTAATTTGATGCACTGAATAAAGGTTACAAATGCTTTTTATTCTATATTCATTTCGTAAACACATAAATTGCAGGTTTTGTCTGGAAAAAAAGTTTTTCAACTAGAACAATCTCCACCAGCGAACACGTTTAAATAAATAAATAAATAAATAAATAAATAAATAAATAAATAAATACAGTTTGGTGATTTATGGTCTGCATTGCACTCCACTATGTAAATACTGGGACAGTCGTGGCTGGACGTTGTGGAACCAGCTTTGAGACCAGAAGGTCACTGGTTTGATCCACTGAATCAACAGGACACAACTGAAGTGCCCTTGAGCAAGACCCCTAACCCCTCACTGACCCCTAGTGTGTGTGTGTCCGTGTTTCACTGCCTCATAGTGTGTGTGTGTGTGCTCACTATTGTGTGTATGTGGGGGTATTACTACCCCCTAGTGTATGTGTGCTCACTAGTGTGTGTATGTGAGGGTATTACTACCCCCTAGTGTATGTGTGCTCACTAGTGTGTGTATGTGAGGGTATTACTACCCCCTAGTGTATGTGTGCTCACTAGTGTGTGTATGTGAGGGTATTACTACCCCCTAGTGTGTGTGTGTGCTCACTATTGTGTGTATGTGAGGGTATTACTACCCCCTAGTGTATGTGTGCTCACTAGTGTGTGTATGTGGGGGTATTACTACCCCCTAGTGTATGTGTGCTCACTAGTGTGTGTATGTGGGGGTATTACTACCCCCTAGTGTATGTGTGCTCACTAGTGTGTGTATGTGGGGGTATTATTGCCCCCTTGTGAATGTGTGCTCACTAGTGTGTGTATGTGGGGGTATTACTGCCCATCATGGCTGATGGTGATGATGATGATGATGATCTCATGTAGGGAGTTGCTGTGTACTAGCAGCTTATGCAGATGTTGCTATGGACACCCTGCTTATAGCGGAACCTACACAGCACCAGCTTGTGCAAGCAGCCAATCGTCATCTTCTCAACACCGAATTTAGCATACTGACAATCTGATTGGCCAAAGCCAGTTTCAGCATTTCAACTGAAGTCCAGTTTGCTTCTCACTGACATACAGTTAGCAAACGTCTAGAAATCTCATTCCGAGCTCCTCCCTGACTCCACCTCTCGCCTGTTCTGTGTCAGCCCTTGTGTATTTATACCCCTGGTCTGCTCCTGGTCTGCTCCTGGTCTGCTCCTGGTCTGCTCCTGGTCTGCTCCTGGTCTGCTCCTGGTCTGCTCCTGGTCTGCTCCTGGTCTGGCATTTGTGCATCATGTTTGGCGTGCGGAATTCTTCAGGTACAAATTTGATTTCGGCTATGATGACCCCCGGAGTGATGATGTAAGCGTCTCTGGTTAGAACATTAAAAATAATATGAGAACAGGCCAGTGGGTAGGTGGGGTCTAGGGGGCGATGTAGGACAGTACTGGTTGGGCACAGTAAGGCATCTGGGCATTAACAGTTTTTCAATATTGTTCAATCGTTCTTTGATTTTCTTCCTGCTTTTATAGTAAGTTGTATGTCATTCTGATTGAAAACTAAGTCACTGTTTCAGCAGGAGAGCTAGTTTTCTGCACAGGCCTGGTGTCGGGTATGTTTTTGTAAAGGTGAGGAAGTGTGACAGATAGCATTCACTATAGTAGCAGCTGGGAGGTAGATGGAGGGCCACAGACGGAGAGAGTGAGAGAGATTGAAATGCAATTAGACCGATCGACACCCTGCAGCTACAACCGTTACACTACACTCTATTTTCTCAGCAGGTGAAACCCAGTCTATCACTCTCTCTCACACCCACACACACACTATATACACAGAGACACACTCTCTCTCTCTCTCTCTCTCTCTCTCTCTCTCTCTCTCTCTCTCTCTGCAGGAGCTTATTAACTCTAAGCTTTACTACATCATTAAAAACACAGAGACACGTTTCTTACAAAACAGCTAATATTGGTTCAGCTTCAAGGACAGCATGTGCTGTAAATCCTTCCCGTCAGCCAATGAAACGACGGCTCCAGAGGATCAGTGCTTGTCTTTTTAAACGCAGCGTCTTAGCTCCGAGTCTGAGGTCCTGAAACGTCTCCGTCTCTGAGCTGAGCAGGACATCAACCCAGAAATACGAGTCTAAGCTGAGAACATCATAATCCCTGCAGTGTATCAGAAGAAGTGAGTCATTCACCTCACAAACCCAAACCCAGCCAACCAGTTCTCTTAGCTTCACGCTACAGCTGTGTTACAGTGTGTTGTGCTGGTGTGAGTGGATCAGACACAGCAGTGCTGCTGCTGGACTGAGAATCGTCCACCAACCAAAACTATTCAGACAGCAGTGTCCACTGATGAAGGACTAGAGGAACATAAACTGTGCAGCAGCAGATGAGCTACTGTCTCTGACTTTACATCTACAAGGTGGACCAGCAAGTAGTAGGACTGTCTAATAGAGTGGACAGTGCAGTGCTGAGAATGACCCACCTCCCTAGTAGTATCTGCTCTGTGGTGGTCCTGTGGGGGTCCTGATCATTAAAGAACAGAGTAATTAAGTAAACAGAGAATCAGATGAACTACAGTCTGTAAGTGGAGCTAATGATTGTATTAATTATATGAAATATTATATGAATATTTACAATTTATTTTATATGAACTGCATTTGATTACATATTGTTTATTGATCCTCTGTTAAAACGATGCAGGGCTGCACGCCGGTGGTTCTAAATCACTCCTTGCAGCTAATACGCCATCATCAGCTCAGTACCGCCCACTGGCAGGAGCCTCCGGTCTCATTTGCGGCTGACAGTGAGTTACACCTGTAAAGATTTCGCTATTGATTACTTCCAGTTAAGGGCAGGCCAGGGTGGGCGCAGGAGGGGATACGAAGCTCTTTCTAAACATAGAGAAGAGGCAGACAAGTTTAACCGCAATCAATAAACCCAACAGTATCGCCTCCTCCACAGTTTGCCACTGTTCGGAGAAAACATGTGGTCATTGTTGTAAAAGGCCACAGATCCATCGATCAGCAGCGGTTCAGCCTCAGCTCCACACCAGTTCACCGTCCTCATCTCCTGCCAGCGCCGGCAAACTCACCATAAATCATTCTTTCATTAACCGCCCGCATCTGAATTCTCTCCCCGCATCAGCCGGAGCTTCAGAAGCTGGAACCCTTTCAGCGTTAAGGAGATACGGATATCAGATATACACCAAACTGTCCCTCCCTGAGTAGAGCCTGCGGTGTCCAGGGTTTCCGTCTGGATAACAGGACCCCGGTATTTGGGAAACCCATGTGAACAGCAGCAGCAGTTAAATGGTTAAACCGGGATTTCTAGTGATTATATTTGTGGAGACTTACCAAATTAACTTTGATTACCATCTCATACAACACTCTCTCTCGGCAGAGAGTCACTCCCACTCACTCCCACTCCCACACTGCTTTGTATTGAAATAACCCTTTTGTCTCCTGCCTTTAAAGGGAACCCCGGCTGGTAACACTTGTAAACCTTAATATGGTGTAAATGACTCTAAATTGTTAGGACAGGTTGTTAAAAATCACTAAAAGTATCAGATTTATTAGATTTTGTGTAAAATCCGCTGCACGTTGGTCTCCATTGTTGTATCTACTGACGTGATCAGCGGGTAGTGACGACAAATGGTTGCAGTAACCGGCCCGTCACGCTCGAGCACAGCTAGCTACTAAACATGCTACTGTTCAGTCTTTACAGTTTGAACTAGAACTCAACATTTCTGACATCAGCGGTGACATCACACACCACGTTAGTGTAAATGGTGAACAGAGAGGGTGGAGGAGAGAGTGACACAGTGCTGGAGTTGTTGTGAAGCTGTGTGTTGGTGTTGACGGAGAAGGAGAGTGTCTGTTAAAGGAGCTCCGCTTTCTAGCAGGAAACATTCACGCTCAGTAAACAGCTCGATACACTGAACGGGAGTGTCTCTGAGCTTCACACTCCTTTATTAGTGAAGTAGTATGTTCACTACTAAGACTGTACTTTCACCTTCAGGATCCACAAACGAGGAGAAGCAGCTGACGCTAACGCTAAACGTTCTCAGGAGAGAATCCAGCGCATGTTCACGTTCACGGTTCTTCTTGCGGTTCTCCATAATCTGGAGCTTCTGGACTTCCTGTGTGGAGAAACTGTGACACTGCATTGTGTTTTAGTCTAAACTTAAAACCAACAGCCTCCGTCAAGTCTCTCACCAGTGGTGGTCTACTGGACCACTCAAACTCATCCAGACTGAAGTGAGGAGAGCAGAGCGGGGGTCTTTGGGTAGCTGTGTTGGTCCACACGCTGCTTCACTAACTATTCTCCTTGTTTATGTTTGTAAAGCTGTTTAGACTAATATCAGTCTTCACACTGCCTTTCACTGAAAACAACATCAACAACACAATGTACATGGTTTTCTTTAAGCTAGTTAGTAACTAACACTCACTCCTTCACACCACAGTCCAGTTCAGACCTGAAACCATCTGACCTCATCTACCCAGCAGGCATTGCACCTCAGTAATAATGTCTGTGTCCATATGTTACATATTTAGAATAAAAGAGTTAATTTATAAATAAATCTGATACTTTTTAGATTTTTTTACATTTCTTAACGATTTAGTGTTACCAGCCAGGGTTCCCTCTAAGGTTTCTTCTGATTCCTGAAGGCCGGATTTCTAACACTAGCTATCCGGACCGTTTATCTTTTAGAAAGTATTTACAGTGCAGTGATAAAGTATTCGCCCTCACGTCGTCTGGTTTTAGCTACTGGTCCCAAAAGTAGTTCTGGATGCTCAAGCAAACCTATAGAACAAAGAGAATGTGAGTAAAAACATGAAACCCTACAGGCTCATGGAAATGCAGGTGGGACACCAAAGCCTTTCTTTGTGTAGGAGTAACTGGAGGGGCGTCCTACCACAGTTCAGTTCACACCACTGTAGAGGAGTTTTGGCCTACCCTTCCTTTGCTAGAGTGTGAACTGCAGATGGAGGGTTCTCCACATAGGGGGCGCTATCACACTCTCCCAGAACGTCTGTGGTTCACGTCATTTACAGTCTCTCAGAATCAGTTTAACTGAGAACTGCGAGGAGCTTTTATCTAGAACCAACAGTTTTTGTTCAGAACTGTCTGACCCTTCGTCTGTGGTCAGGACGAGAGACTGAACTTCCAGTTTCTTGTAGCTGTAGTTTTAAATCTCTCACCAGTGACCAGTCACATCACCCCCAGACCAACTGTTCACTCTACAATACTCACTCCTACCGAGCGCACGAGGGTGAAGCAGCTCGTACACCAGTTTTCCTGTTCCACCTTAAACAGTGCAGCAGGAGCCAGAACGTACCTGCACCTCCATTTAAGGTGGAAACAGGAGAACTGGTGAAGGAGAAGCTGAGCTGATGGAGCTTCCCTTTAAATCACCCTGTAACCTCATTACCCGACGGTGCTCCAAACTTCACACCCAACTCCACAGCCTACACTCGCACTGGAGAACCAGGAGAACTGCAGAACTGAGCCTGAGCGACTGAAGCTCTGCGCGAGACTCCAGCTTCTTCTGAGCTTCTGAGCAATTACCAGCTGTTAAAGTTGCTGCCAGTAAACAGCGTTTGCTCCCTGAGAACCGAAAGCACTTCACATGCGCTGCAGGAAAGCTCTTCAAGTCCTCCTGGCTCCCAGGGCGATCGTTTGCTGAGACCGTACGTGGATGATTTCTGCAGTGCTGGATGATGCTGATGGCCCAAACCCCCTCAGCAGTCGTCCTCCAGCATAATGAACTGGATGAAGAACAACTTCCCCGGAAAAAAAAACAAAAAAACAAAAACAAAAACAAGACTGAGAGAGGGAAGGCTGAGGGAAGGCTGAGGAGGAAGCAGGAGAATGTTTTTTTCCAAGTGTGTCCAGAGGAGGTGCTGTAATTTCAGTGTTTACCATTAAGATGCATGATTTTATTCCAGTATGAGCTAAACATCTGATCTCCAGCGTGTTCCTCAGACTTCAAAGGCAGATTTTAGCTGTGGTCAGTGAGAAGCAGTTTGAAAGCCCTACTGGAGCTGGATTAGTAATCTCTGAGGAGGTGCTGTAATCTGAGCGACTTTAATCCAGTATAAGTTTAACTCATCAGTAGTTTCTACAGATCTCCTTAGAAACCTTTTGGATCAAATTACTTTCTTTAAGTAGCTGATCTTGGAGCGCCCCCTGCAGTCCTGAATCTACATCACAGCAACACAATAACATCCATCCATCAAATATCTTCTGCTGGTTGCTGTCACAGTGGGGGCTGAAGATAACCCCAACACCATCGGACTCACACCTACGGTCAGTTCAGAGTGAGGATCCTAACATGCATGTGTTTGGACTGTGGGAGGAAACCGGAGAACCCGGAGGAACCCACTCAAACACAGAGAGACCATACACACTCCACACAGAACCACCCAGACCGGGAATCCAACCCAGATCATCTTACTGTGAGGAGACAGTGCTGACCACTACACCACCATACTGACCACTACACCACCGTACTAACCACTACACCACCGTACTGACCACTACACCACCATACTGACCACTACACCACCATACTGACCACTACACCACCATACTGACCACTACACCACCGTACTGACCACTACACCACCGTACTAACCACTACACCACCATACTAACCACTACACCACCGTACTGACCACTACACCACCGTACTAACTACTACACCACCATACTAACCACTACACCACCATACTAACCACTACACCACCGTACTAACCACTACACCACCGTACTAACCACTACACCACCATACTAACCACTACACCACCATACTAACCACTACACCACCATACTAACCACTACACCATCATACTAACCACTACACCACCATACTAACCACTACACCACCATACTAACCACTACACCACCATACTGACCACTACACCACCATACTGACCACTACACCACCATACTAACCACTACACCACCATACTGACCACTACACCACCATACTGACCACTACACCACCATACTAACCACTACACCACCATACTAACCACTACACCACCATACTAACCACTACACCACCGTACTAACCACTACACCACCATACTAACCACTACACCACCGTACTAACCACTACACCACCGTACTAACCACTACACCACCGTACTGACCACTACACCACCGTACAAACCACTACACCACCATACTGACCACTACACCACCATACTAACCACTACACCACCGTACTAACCACTACACCACCATACTAACCACTACACCACCATACTAACCACTACACCACCATACTAACCACTACACCACCATACTGACCACTACACCACCGTACTGACCACTACACCACCGTACTAACCACTACACCACCATACTAACCACTACACCACCGTACTAACCACTACACCACCGTACTAACCACTACACCACCATACTAACCACTACACCACCGTACTAACCACTACACCACCATACTGACCACTACACCACCATACTGACCACTACACCACCATACTGACCACTACACCACCATACTGACCACTACACCACCGTACTAACCACTACACCACCATACTGACCACTACACCACCATACTAACACTACACCACCATACTAACCACTACACCACCATACTAACCACTACACCACCATACTAACCACTACACCACCATACTAACCACTACACCACCGTACTAACCACTACACCCACCATACTGACCACTACACCACCATACTAACCACTACACCCACCGTACTAACCACTACACCACCATACTAACCACTACACCACCATACTAACCACTACACCACCGTACTAACCACTACACCACCATACTAACCACTACACCACCATACTGACCACTACACCACCATACTAACCACTACACCACCATACTAACCACTACACCACCATACTAACCACTACACCACCGTACTAACCACTACACCACCATACTAACCACTACACCACCATACTAACCACTACACCACCATACTAACCACTACACCACCGTACTAACCACTACACCACCATACTAACCACTACACCACCATACTAACCACTACACCACCATACTAACCACTACACCACCATACTAACCACTACACCACCGTACTGACCACTACACCACCATACTAACCACTACACCACCGTACTGACCACTAAACCACCGTACTAACCACTACACCACCGTACTAACCACTACACCACCGTACTAACCACTACACCACCATACTAACCACTACACCACCGTACTAACCACTACACCGCTGTGCTGCCTATAATAACAAAACCAGGTAATATCAGTGTTTCTTTTCCCTGTTTGTGACCGGACATCATACCCTCCTGGTTGTGATGTCACATCCATGAAAAAAAAAGACAGCTGTAGTTACTTCAGATGAACCACTAATCAGAAAAGCGTCTGCTGAACTGATCCAGGTTCAGAGTTGGTGTGTAGCTGTGTGGTTGTAAGAGGAGCTGACGCCGGGTCAGTCTGATCTCTGTACGAGCTGCTCTGAAGACTGAAGCGGCTGTGATATACGTGCTGTGCTCGGGGCTTTCCCTCGCGTCTTCACAGCCTCCTGTATGAAAAACGCTTCTGCTGTATAATAATTAATGATCGTTAATCAGCGGGAGAGAGGTCTGATTAGATCTGATTAGATCTGATTAGCACGATCACACGCTCCAAACAAACCGGCCGAGCTCCTATAAATATAAAAGCCATTAAAGATAATTACTCTCTTCCTCACCGTCCCTCTCTCTCTCTCTCTCTCTCTCTCTCTCTCTCTCTTGCTCTCTCTCTTTCCACTCCCTCTCTCTCTCTCTCTCTCTCTCTCTCTCTCTCTCTCCCACTCTCTCTCTCTCCCACTCTCTCTCTCTCTCTCCCACTCTCTCTCTCTCTCTCCCACTCTCTCTCTCTGTCTGTCTCTCTCTCTCTCTCTTCCACTCCCTCTCTCTCTTCCACTCCCCTCTCTCTCTCTCTCTCTCTCTCTCTCTCTCTCTTCCACTCTCTCTCTCTCTCTCTCCCACTCTCTCTCTCTGTCTCTGTCTGTCTCTCTCTCTCTGTCTCTCTCTCTCTCTGTCTCTGTCTCTCTCTCTCTCTCTGTCTCTCTCCCACTTTCTCTCTCCCTATCTCTTTTTCTCTCCACCACACTCTCCCTCTCTCTCTCTCTCTCCCACTCTCTCTCTCTATCTCTCTCCTTCTCTCCACCACACTCTCCCTCTCTTCCACTCTCCTACTCTCTCTCTCTCTATCTCTTCTCTCCACCACACTCTCCCTCTCTCTCTCCCACTCTCCCTCTCTCTCCCACTCTCTCTCCCTCTCCTACTCTCCCATTCTCTCTCTCTCACTATCCCTCTTTCTTTCTCCCACTCTCCCCCTATCTATCTTGGTATTTCTCTTTCCCTATCTTCAGTCTACCTTTCTATCTCTCTACCTTTTTCTCGCAGTGTCTCTCCCTCTCTCTCTCCATCTCTCCTTCTCTCCACCGCACTCTCTCTCTTTCTCTCTCACTCGCTCTCTCTCTCTCTCTCTCTGTATATCTATCTATCTTGATTTTTCCATCCCACATCTTTATGGTTATTCCTTAATCTTCCATTCTCCCTATTCCCCCCTCTCTCTCTATTGCTATTATATTCCTTCATGTCTTTCTCTCCCCCCCCCCCCCCTCTGCGGGGCTGTGCTGGAGATAATCCTATCTACATGTGCAGGTAAATGAGGGATAAGAGCAGGAGCAGAGAATAAGAGGGAGATAAAAGCAGGAGTAAACGAGGGTCTTCCATCCTTCAGCGGAGGACAAGGTCGAGGTGTTGTGTCCCAAACACATACACACTCAAGCTCACCATGTATTCCTCTCTTTGTGGGGTATTTCTCTGTTCTTCTATTGGCATTTGGTAAAACACATTTTCCCCCCCACAACACAAGACCCTCGGAAGGTCATCGGGGGTCTTAACTAAGCTTAGCTTGACCCTGACTTTGTTCTGTCAGTGGTCGATCACTTCGAGGGATTAAATTCAGAATCTAAGAGGAGCTGGGCGTGTTATTTATGGAGCTGCTTAGCAATAGTGGAGAGAGGGAGAGAGAGTGATAGAGAAGGAGAGATAGAGAAAAAGTGAGGGAGGGAGGGAGAGTGGTGGACAGTGGGAAAGAGAGAAAGACAGAAGGAGCGACAGTGATGGAGACAGAGAGAAAGAGAGAGGAAGACAGTGGTAGAAAGAGGAAGAGATAGAGAAAGAGAGAGGGAGGGAGAGTGCCAGAGGGAGGGAGAGAGTGGTGGAGTGAAGGAGAGATAGAGAAAGAGAAAGAGAGAGTGAGAGAGTGGTGGAGAGAAGGAGAGATAGAGAAAGAGAGAGGGTGAGAGTGTTGGAGAGAAGGAGAGATAGAGAAAGAGAGAGGGTGAGAGTGTTGGAGAGAAGGAGAGATAGAGAAAGAGAGAGGGAGAGAGTGGTGGAGAGAAGGAGAGATAGAGAAAGAGAGAGGGAGAGAAAGAGAGGGAGAGAAAGAGAGGGAGAGAGTACAAATACACAGTGTGATGCCGACAGTGACTCCTGTAGAGAATCTTTAAACTGCTAAACACGAGCGAGTGAGTTACAGAGCAGGTCAATTACTCATTCTAGTTCAACTTAACCAGCTAACTTTAAGCTCAGTTTAAGCTCAGTTTAAGCTCAGTTTAAGCTCAGTTTAAGCTCAGTTTAAGCTCAGTTTAAGCCTGGATTACTCCCTTAATGATGGCTGATCACCTTTCCAGCGCAAAGTACCAGCAGAGCGTCTGTAACTAACGCCTCTCAGTAAATCTACCCCGACCTGCACCACTGAACCTGCTCCAACAGGAGATCCAGGAGTTTCTCCAGGAACGAGGGAGAAACACGGACGAGGCTGATCTCTGATCTGAACTACAGTCACAGGGAAGCGCCGGTGAAAGAGGAAACGACCTCAGGACCCCGAGTCCCTTTAATCCCCTCCGAATCAGGCTTGCGTTGAATGTGCTTTATGGGATTTGCTCCTGGACCCCACACAGAGAGATAAACACACACACACACACACACACACACACACACACACACACACACACACACACACACATACATACACACACACACACACACACACCTGTTTTGCTGGTGTCCGCTGCCTCTTGTGGTCATTTTCAGATTTTTTCTGGATCTTCTCCATTATAGAAACTCAGCAGCCTGAAAGAGAAAAAAGCCCCCAATTACAGCCCCCCTCACAGAAACCACAGCCCATTCATTATCCTCACACACGCAGCTTAATCCTCAATCCTCTATAAACAACCCCACTGCGTTCATCACACACTCACTATACACACTCACAGATACACACTCACTATACACACTCACTACATCCTCTCACAGAAACCACAGCCCATTCGTTATCCTCACACACGCAGCTTAATCCTCAATCCTCTATAAACAACCCCACTGCGTTCATCACACACTCACTATACACACTCACTATACACACTCACAGATACACACTCACTATACACACTCACTACATCCTCTCACAGAAACCACAGCCCATTCATTATCCTCACACACGCAGCTTAATCCTCAATCCTCTATAAACAACCCCACTGCGTTCATCACACACTCACTATACACACTCACAGATACACACTCACTATACACACTCACTACATCCTCTCACAGAAACCACAGCCCATTCGTTATCCTCACACACGCAGCTTAATCCTCAATCCTCTAAACAACCCCACTGCGTTCATCACACACTCACTATACACACACTCACAGATACACACTCACTACATCCTCTCACAGAAACCACAGCCCATTCATTATCCTCACACACGCAGCTTAATCCTCAATCCTCTATAAACAACCCCACTGCGTTCATCACACACTCACTATACACACTCACTATACACACTCACTATACACACCCATTATACACACACTCACAGATACACACTCACTATACACACTCACTATACACACTCACTACATCCTCTCACAGAAACCACAGCCCATTCATTATCCTCACACATGCAGCTTAATCCTCAATCCTCTATAAACAACCCCACTGCGTTCATCACACACTCACTATACACACTCACTATACACACTCACTATACACACCCATTATACACACTCACTATACCCACTAATAGATACACACTCACTATACACACCCATTATGCACACTCACTATACCCACTCACTATACCCACTCACTATACACACTCACTATACACACTCACTATACACACTCACAGATACACACTCACAGATACACACTCACTATACACACTCACTATACACACTCACTACATCCTCTCACAGAAACCACAGCCCATTCGTTATCCTCGCACACGCAGCTTAATCCTCAATCCTCTATAAACAACCCCACTGCGTTCATCACACACTCACTATACACACACTCACAGATACACACTCACTATACACACCCATTATACACACTCACAGATACACACTCACTATACACACTCACTACATCCTCTCACAG
Organism: Megaleporinus macrocephalus; assembly: GCA_021613375.1. Taxonomy (NCBI): domain Eukaryota; kingdom Metazoa; phylum Chordata; class Actinopteri; order Characiformes; family Anostomidae; genus Megaleporinus; species Megaleporinus macrocephalus. Next base: position 43,456,198 of record CM038719.1, on the reverse strand, counting down.
AAACCACAGCCCATTCGTTATCCTCGCACACGCAGCTTAATCCTCAATCCTCTATAAACAACCCCACTGCGTTCATCACACACTCACTATACACACTCACTATACACACTCACAGATACACACTCACTATACACACTCACTACATCCTCTCACAGAAACCACAGCCCATTCGTTATCCTCACACACGCAGCTTAATCCTCAATCCTCTATAAACAACCCCACTGCGTTCATCACACACTCACTATACACACTCACTATACACAACCATTATACACACTCACTATACACACTCACTACATCCTCTCACAGAAACCACAGCCCATTCATTATCCTCACACACGCAGCTTAATCCTCAATCCTCTATAAACAACCCCACTGCGTTCATCACACACTCACTATACACACACTCACAGATACACACTCACTATACACACCCATTATACACACTCACAGATACACACTCACTATACACACTCACTACATCCTCTCACAGAAACCACAGCCCATTCATTATCCTCACACACGCAGCTTAATCCTCAATCCTCTATAAACAACCCCACTGCGTTCATCACACACTCACTATACACACACTCACAGATACACACTCACTATACACACCCACTATACACACTCACAGATACACACTCACTATACACACTCACTACATCCTCTCACAGAAACCACAGCCCATTCATTATCCTCACACACACAGCTTAATCCTCAATCCTCTATAAACAACCCCACTGCGTTCATCACACACTCACTATACACACACTCACAGATACACACTCACTATACACACCCATTATACACACTCACAGATACACACTCACTATACACACTCATTATACACACTCACTACATCCTCTCACAGAAACCACAGCCCATTCGTTATCCTCGCACACGCAGCTTAATCCTCAATCCTCTATAAACAACCCCACTGCGTTCATCACACACTCACTATACACACTCACTATACACACCCATTATACACACTCACTATACCCACTCACTATACACACCCATTATACACACTCACTACATCCTCTCACAGAAACCACAGCCCATTCATTATCCTCACACACACAGCTTAATCCTCAATCCTCTATAAACAACCCCACTGCGTTCATCACACACTCACTATACACACTCACTATACACACCCATTATACACACTCACTATACCCACTAATAGATACACACTCACTATACCCACTCATAGATATACACCCAATATACATGCTCACAGATACGCACACTCACTATAAACACTCATTATACACACTCACAGATACATACCCACTATACACACTCACTATACACACACTCACAGATACACACTCACTATACACACCCATTATACACACTCACTATACACACTCATAGATATACACCCAATATACCCACTCACTATACCCACTCATAGATATACACCCAATATACCCACTCACTATACCCACCCATTATACACACCCATTATACACACTCACAGATACACACTCACTATACACACCCATTATACACACTCATAGATACACACTCACTATACACACTCACTACATCCTCTCACAGAAACCACAGCCCATTCATTATCCTCACACACACAGCTTAATCCTCAATCCTCTATAAACAACCCCACTGCGTTCATCACACACTCACTATACACACTCACTATACACACCCATTATACACACTCACTATACCCACTAATAGATACACACTCACTATACACACCCATTATACACACTCACAGATACACACTCACTACACACACTCACTACATCCTCACAGAAACCACAGCCCATTCGTTATCCTCGCACACGCAGCTTAATCCTCAATCCTCTATAAACAACCCCACTGCGTTCATCACACACTCACTATACACACACGCACAGATACACACTCACTATACACACCCATTATACACACTCACTATACACACTCACTATACACACTCACTACATCCTCTCACAGAAACCACAGCCCATTCGTTATCCTCGCACACGCAGCTTAATCCTCAATCCTCTATAAACAACCCCACTGCATTCATCACACACTCACTATACACACACGCACAGATACACACTCACAGATACACACTCACTATACACACTCACTATACACACTCATTATACACACTCACTATACACACTCACTATACCCACTCATAGATACACACTCACTATACACACCCATTATACACACTCACTATACCCACTAATAGATACACACTCACTATACACACCCATTATACACACTCACAGATACACACTCACTATACACACTCACTACATCCTCTCACAGAAACCACAGCCCATTCGTTATCCTCGCACACACAGCTTAATCCTCAATCCTCTATAAACAACCCCACTGCGTTCATCACACACTCACTATACACACACTCACTATACACACTCACTATACACACCCATTATACACACTCACTATACCCACTAATAGATACACACTCACTATACACACCCATTATACACACTCACTATACCCACTCACTATACCCACTCACTATACACACTCACTATACACACCCATTATACACACTCACTATACCCACTAATAGATACACACTCACTATACCCACTCATAGATATACACCCAATATACATGCTCACAGATACGCACACTCACTATAAACACTCATTATACACACTCACAGATACATACCCACTATACACACTCACTATACACACACTCACAGATACACACTCACTATACACACCCATTATACACACTCACTATACACACTCATAGATATACACCCAATATACCCACTCACTATACCCACTCATAGATATACACCCAATATACCCACTCACTATACCCACTCACTATACACACCCATTATACACACCCATTATACACACTCACAGATACACACTCACTATACACACCCATTATACACACTCACAGATACACACTCACTATACACACTCACTACATCCTCTCACAGAAACCACAGCCCATTCGTTATCCTCGCACACGCAGCTTAATCCTCAATCCTCTATAAACAACCCCACTGCGTTCATCACACACTCACTATACACACACGCACAGATACACACTCACTATACACACCCATTATACACACTCACAGATACACACTCACTATACACACTCACTATACACACTCATAGATATACACCCAATATACATGCTCACAGATACACACTCACTATAAACACTCATTATACACACTCACAGATACATACCCACTATACACGCTCACTATACCTACTCATAGATACACACCCACTACACATACTCACTACACACACTCACAGATCTTTCTGGTTCTCAGACTGAGGGTCCAGCCTGAGGGTCCAGCCTGAGGGTCCAGTCTGAGGGTCCAGCCTGAGCGCTGGGTGAGTTTTTATGCTTTAATCAATACTGAAGGTGGTGACACTCTCAGCAGAGACGTGTGGGTTAGAAGAACAGAGGGGCTGGGGAGGTGATGGGAGGCGATAGTGCAGTAATAACATCCCCAACAAGGAGAGAGACAGAGCACAGAGCAGCACTGCCCCCTGCAGGCTGTTTACTGAGCTGACAGATAAAGCACTGGTTTAAGCACCGTTCTTGAGGTGAAGCACAGACTGATGAGCCGGTAGTGCAAGAGAAGCTTAAACCTCAAACCCATGAGCCTAAACGCATAAAGAGCATGTTCAACATTTAGGATTTTACTATTTAAACAATCAAACATTTCAGAATTTAAAAAAATCAAATCATTAAAATGAAGACTTCTGCACAATTTCCAGATCACTACTAGACCATATTAAAGCCTAAAGGTCACCAAAAGGTCATATAAAAATATTAGAAATTCTAAAATCTATCAGCTATTTACACACTAGTGTATGTTAAGAGGGTCTACTGACAGTTTTAACAAAATATGGGACTGTTTTAGGTCTACGCTGAAAAATGACGGTTCCAGCATTCTCGTTTAATTCTATATTCATCAGGTTCCATTAGTTCTTTCGGCAGTTTGCTGAGTATTTAAAATTCAATATTCTGCAGTTACTGTACAGGTTTTATTATCTCTGATTATACATTAATGACAGATTCTATTAAAACTGGAATTCCGTATTTTGATTTTTTTGAAAAATCGAACAAATCCTTGAAATTTTTAATAAATTAGACATGAAAGCACAACAGAAACATTTTCACTAGTGGTCTCAGACTTTCAGACCTCACTGTATTTCCACTGTATTAAATCAGTACACATACTTCACACTATTACTGTTATGTAAGTAACAACATGTAATTATTATTTTTTACAAACACTAGATTTTTTTTGAACCCAGTGTTTGTAATGCTTTATAAACGCATTTATAAGGAATTATGTTGCGTCTACGTCACCTTATAAGTGTACATAACTGTTTTTAAGTAGAAATATTAAAAACTATACTTCATAAAGTCAGGCTTTATACATCATTATAATATAAATTCAATTACCAGATTATTTATTTATGTATAACTTACAGCAGAGGACAAAAACACTTCACTTTTTTGTTTAAAGCAGTTTTGGAGCATTTCTATTGGTTCAATCATCAAGAAATTATGACAATGTAAAAAAAAATGTTGAGATTAAATTATGTAGAAAAAAAAAAATCACAAGAAAAGAAGATGGTTTTCTTTGTAAAGCAACAATATAAAAATTTAGTGTTCTAATTAGTAAATTTTTATAATTCAATATGAATCATAAATAATAAAATCATATATTCTTTCTTTACAAAGTGTTATGCATTAAATTATATCTACTTACTATTAATGGGCTCAGGTCAGGCTTTGTAAGGTTCAATGCATGCTATATAATTCTTTATTTATGTTTATTATTGTTTATTAAGTGTTACTGACTTTAAAGACCACACCATCGCCCACATGATCTCTGCTCTCTGGTGGTCACTGACTAACCGGTTGGGTAAAGGGGTCTGATAAGCTGTGCAGTGACCGAAGTCTATAGTCAACCACTGTACGCCTACACGGTGAACCTATACGGTATACGTTTCTGACATAATGAGTGTGAGAAACTCAGGAAACACACATCTGCCCACTTGACCTCCTCTCGGACCTCTAGCAGCCCTCTCTCGCTCTCAGTGGTTGGCTCTGAAGGTCAGCTGCTGAGCGAATAAGCCCTGTTTCTGCGTAATCCTCTCACCCTGCTCACCTCTCCTGTTCACTCTGAAGATAAACAGCGCAGTGACCTGAACTCTGAGCGGCTCGTATACCTGATCCAACCAGTTTCACCAACAATTGGACTCTCCGTCCACACGTCCACCTTCTCACGTTCACTACAGGAAGCAAACCAGCAAACGTTCCTAACGATAGGGCCAGTAGGATGATGAGGTTACAGCATTAGCAGCTAATAGATCAGCAATAATTCAGCTTTTAATAGTTTATTAGTTATTATTTAGATTCCTGGTGACGGTTCTCTCAGCTGGGAGTGCTGGGATGTTCTGGGATGTTCTGGCCTGAGTCATATATGTACACAATATTACTTGAAAGTTTGTGAACCACCCAAACATGGTCATTGTTTCCTAAAATAAGATTAAAATTATCTTAGGAAATGAACATGAACATCAATTTGTAAAGCAGACCTTCCAAATAAGGACACACAGAAGAATATTAAAACTAAAGTGATTTATCTCTCAGAAAACTGAACACCTGCCAAACGCAGAAGTAAACTCTTAGTTAGCAGCTTGTGGCGCCTCCTCTCGCAGCCATTATTCAACCAAACGTCTTCTGTAACCGAGTATCAATGGAGTATCTTAAATCTCCTTTTTAGATGTTTGTAGAGCTCCGCCACTTCAGAGAGGTTGAAGGAGCATCTGACCACCTGTACCACCTGCTTCAGACCTTGCCACAGCACTTCTATGGGATCGAGACCCGGACTTTGACTGGGCCAGTCCACTGTGGGAATCTTCTTCCTCCTAAGCCATTCCTTGGTAGTTTGGCTGGAATGCTTTGGGTCATTTTTTCTGTCCCAGCTTCACCTCCTGACTGATTTCAGGAGATCCTGGTCAGGAGTTTGTTGATGGGCCTGGGAATTGATGATTCCCTGGATATTATGGAGCTGTCCAGGTCTGGAAGACAGAAAAGCAGGCCGGACCTTCACCTTTCCACCACCATGCTTCACTGCTAGGCTGCTGCTCTTCATACTCGCACATAAAAGCATTTGTAACTTTTATTTTTTATTTTTAATTATAAAAAAGAAAAAAAAATACTTAAATTTTATTTTCAACTTATATTATTATACTTTATATATTTTGTATTTTTTTATTATTTCTTTTTTGTTATCTAATCTATTGGTGAATGGAGGAACAGCAAAGTCAGAATTTCGTTGTACAGTGGAACTGTCTGTTCTTCTGTGCGTACGACAATAAAACTCTTGATTCTTGAATCTTGAAGTATCTCTCTTTATACGCAGTGTTGGCTTTTCTCCAAACATGACGTCTGTGATTTTGGCCAAACAGTTCAGTTTTGGACTCTGTCCAGAGAATGGACTTCCAGAAAGTCTCTGGGAAACTTTGTTCTTTCTTGAGAGGCTTCCTTATAGCCACTCTCCCACGAACGTCATGTCTGTTGATTTTTCTCCTGATTGTAAACACATGTATATTTGTCCCAAAGAGGTCTGCAGGTGATGTGTGGGTTGGCCTTTACCTGAAGTATTATTTTTCTAGTGCTGGATTCTAGTCCCAATACTTCTGTCCATCTTTTCCAAAGAATATGATGGAATATTTAGCAATGCAAATATAATCCAGCAATCGGCAGATTCAGAAGAAACTCAATTCACTAAACTATTCCAGGTTTCATGTAGTCTGCTGGCCACTCCCACATTTCCCTCAAAACAAGAAACCTGACATTTCATAAACAACAGCTGGTGATGATAAAATCAGAGAATCAGGATAAAACAAGAGAAAAATATAAACTACTCAGAGTTCACAAACCTTCAGCAGCACTGTACATATATAAATAAATAATACAGTACTGTCTGTAAAATACTGTAAGGTTTAATGTATTTCTGGACTTTGTTTCTGGTAAATAATTGTCTGTAATAAAATTAAAAATTAATAGGCAATATTCTTTATTACAGAAAGGTCACGTATTTTGAGTTTTCTACATCAACTGAATACGTCTATGGTCGTTTACATTGTGTGAAAATTTCTTGATGAATGGACCAATACAAATGCTCCAAAATAGCTTGGAAAAAAATCCGGTTTCACTGCTTTGCATTAAAATTAAAGTAGGTTTTTGGCCTCTCCTGTAAAGTTACAATTTTGGAAATACTCGTTTTTCATTGGACAGCATCGACTTGCATGTTGAGGTCCTTAAGAAACATCTGTTTACAAGTCAACAAGTAAACACATGTAAATAAAGTGTGATCAGGTAAAGTGAAACAGCACATGTAACACATTTATTACATTTTAACGCCACTAATTAAAAAAATGATTTTAAATATTTTCATCTGATGTACGTGTGAAAAAGAATGTTCTCATATGAACAAATGTAATCAGCTAAATGTAATTTGTAAAAAAATCAAATTCATGTGAAAATGTTTGTTACTGCGTGTTTCTTCACGTTTTTACGTTTACACATTTTTATTTTTCGCCAAACAATTTTTTTTACAATGATATAACTGTTTCACTGCATGTTTAAAAGGTTTTAATATAATTACACATTTTTTCATGTGAGCAATTTTTCCCCATGTGAAAATACAAAAATACTTAAACTGCATGTGGAAATTCTGTAAATGGCTACAATATCTGTTGTTTTAATTTCAAACTAGACGAGTGAATGATTTTATATACAAAACAGTCTCAAAAATCCTTAAATAATCAAATTCTTAGAGAAATATCTGAATTTACATTCTGACAAATTTACATTCTTAACAAAATCTAATATTAGTTGCATTTAAGATTATTTCATTTGCCAATATAAAAATAAAAATTTTGGGGAAAATAATAATAATAATAATAATAATAATAATTTAGATAATTATTACCTACAAACTATTATATAACAGCTACTGTCCTAAGTTGTTGGGTAATTAAACTGATTAGACTGTTGGGATGTTTCTGTAGCACTAAGAGATTTTAGAAATTCCCAATATTTACACCGAGCGCCCTCTTGTGGATTAATGAGATACAACACTGATTCAGGAATCAGGTGTTTATTGAGGACGTATTTCATTTGTAACTTTAAAATATTCAAATATTTGAGGACAAAAGCCTGAATTTGATTTAAGCTCAGCTGATCTGAGTCTGTATGGCTGCTGCTGGGAGTCTAAGAGTAACAGCCTGTCGAGCTCATTACTATTCCACTCTGGCGCTTTGTTCCGGTTACCTGATCCGGTTACAGCCATTTTTCAAAAAACTCATTTGTTTGTGCAAATTAAATACGCTGCAAATGTGTGTGAGTGTGTATAAGTGTATATAGAACCAGCGTAGAGACACAGAGAGTGTGTGTGTGAGTGTGACTGTGTGTGTGTGTGTGACTGTGTGTGAGTGTGTGTGTGAGAGTGTGAGTGTGTGTGAGTGTGTGTGTGAGAGTGTGAGTGTGCGTGAGTGGTTATGGTTCATTAAATGAGTGATCTGTCTCTTCATCTTTATTAGAGGAAATAAAACTGCTCTCTCAGAAACACAGCAATAAAGCAGAAAACACATGTGACCACAAACGTGTGTGCATGTTCGAGTGTGTCAGGGGTGCAAATCTGTGTGTGTGAGCAAGTGTGAGCAGCTAACATCGGGAGGCTACAGCCCGCATACAGTACCAGCACCTGAAGATCATACCGCTGTTATTTTCTCGATACTGATATTAAAAAGCATTATGAATATATTCATTATATATATATATATATATATATATATATATATATATATATATATATATATATATATGATATTATGAAGCATTTTATCACTTCAACCCGCAGCCCAACAGGAGAAAATCATTCAGTGCCAGATATTTATTTATTTACATTTAAGTGATTTAATTCATAGACAAATTTTGAGATGGTAATAATTTATTTTTTTTAATTTTCTATTTAGGCCCAGCCAACATTTCACTGTGAGCCCATCAGGGTTAAAGAAGAGCTGCTAATTGGGTTCCCTTTAGGAAACCTAGTTGGGCCCCATGTGTGTTTTTGCTCTTGTAGGCCACTAATAATGCCAATCTGGGTCCATGTGAACAAAACAGAAATATCCGTAACCCTGCTGGGATCGCAAATGTAGCCTAACTGGGCCCCACAGCACTGATCCAAATGGGGTCCAAAGCTCTAACCCAACTGGGGCCCAAAGCTCTAACCCAAATGGGGCCCAAAGCTCTAACCCAACTGGGGCCCAAAGCTCTAACCCAACTGGGGCCCAAAGCTCTAACCCAACTGGGGCCCAAAGCTCTAACCCAACTGGGGCCTAAAGCTATAACCCAACTGGGACCCAAAGCTCTAACCCAACTGGGGCCCAAAACTATAACCCAAGTGGAGCCCAAAGCTATAACCCAACTGGGGCCAAGAGCTATAACTCAACTGGGGCCTACAGCTATAACCCAACTGGGGCCTACAGCTATAACCCAACTGGAGCCCAAAGCTATAACCCAACTGGAGCCCAAAGCTCTAACCCAACTGGAACCCAAAGCCATAACCCAACTGGAATCCAAAGCTACAACTCAACTGGGGCCCACAGCTCTAACCCAACTGGGGCCCACAGCTCTAACCCAACTGGGGCCCAAAGCTCTAACCCAACTGGAACCCTAAGCTCTAACCCAACTGGAACCCAAAGCTACAATCCAACTGGAACCCAAAGCCATAACCCAACTGGGGTCCATGCATCACTACCTAAAAAGCCACTACGAGCCCACATAAAACACATTCGGGGCCCACATGGACATCCTATTAAAACGGGGTGTAAAACAAAAACAGCACATTTAAAACAGATACAACCAAAACAGCGCATCCTATTACAGACCACGCTGGAGTTCAGTAGCTCTTGAGAACCTCACGCTCTTTCACTAGTGTGTGTAAAGACTGCAGGGTTAGCTGCTGGATTATATACACCTGCAGCAACGGTACTGAAATAAACACCTGAATTCAGCCTTTCAGAGGGGTGTCCCAATACTTCTGGCCATCTTTTCCAAAGAATATGATTACATATTTAGCAAGGCAAATATAACCCAGCAATCGGCAGATACAGATGAAACTCAATTCACTAAACTAGCCCACATCACCATGGCAACCGAATCCTCTCCAAGCAGATCATCTTAGTTTTCTGGTTCTGATATAAAAGTGCAGCTTTACAAGGTGCTGTAAATCTCAGCAGTCCTGACAGTAAACTTATTAAAGCTGTAAAGCTTATAAAGGTTAAACGACAGGTAAATCAGAGTTACGCAACTTTACACACACACAACCCTCCAGAGGAGTCGACACCTGAGCTTATACACACCTAACAAACTGCAGGAGGAGTCAGAGGTTCCACAGCAAGGAGCTAAACCAGCCCAGATCAAATCACACTCACACCAAACCAACACAATCTCTCTCCTTCACTCTCTCACACTCTCTTCTGGACGGGCATCCTATCAGCACACCAGAAAGAGTGCACCAATACACATCAAACCCACCTCCTCCTATCTACCCTCACCCTCCACTCCATCAGCTCCACTGACCATACAGGAGCTCCACTCACTGTCCACTGTATCAGCTCCACTGACCATACAGGACCTCCACTCACTGACCACTGTATCAGCTCCACTGACCATACAGGACCTCCACTCACTGTCCACTGTATCAGCTCCACTGACCATACAGGACCTCCACTCACTGTCCACTGTATCAGCTCCACTGACCATACAGGAGCTCCACTCACTGTCCACTGTATCAGCTCCACTGACCATACAGGACCTCCACTCACTGTCCACTGTATCAGCTCCACTGACCATACAGGACCTCCACTCACTGTCCACTGTATCAGCTCCACTGACCATACAGGACCTCCACTCACTGACCACTGTATCAGCTCCACTGACCATACAGGACCTCTACTAACTGTCCACTGTATCAGCTCCACTGACCATACAGGACCTCCACTCACTGTCCACTGTATCAGCTCCACTGACCATACAGGACCTCCACTCACTGTCCACTGTATCAGCTCCACTGACCATACAGGACCTCCACTCACTGTCCACTGTATCAGCTCCACTGACCATACAGGACCTCCACTCACTGTCCACTGTATCAGCTCCACTGACCATACAGGACCTACACTTACTGTCCACTGTATCAGCTCCACTGACCATACAGGACCTCCACTCACTGTCCACTGTATCAGCTCCACTGACCATACAGGACCTCCACTCACTGACCACTGTATCAGCTCCACTGACCATACAGGACCTCCACTCACTGTCCACTGTATCAGCTCCACTGACCATACAGGACCTCCACTCACTGTCCACTGTATCAGCTCCACTGACCATACAGGACCTCCACTCACTGTCCACTGTATCAGCTCCACTGACCATACAGGACCTCCACTCACTGTCCACTGTATCAGCTCCACTGACCATACAGGACCTCCACTCACTGTCCACTGTATCAGCTCCACTGACCATACAGGACCTCCACTCACTGTCCACTGTATCAGCTCCACTGACCATACAGGAGCTCCTCTTACAGACTGTGGTTCATCTGATTCTCTGTATACTTTATTACTCTGTTCTTTAATGATCAGGACCCCCACAGGACCACCATAAATGCCCACTTCTGTACTACAACTGTCCGAATATTTAGTACGTGAAAACCTTCTCGATGAGCTCCTGAATCCTGAGGGAGGTTCTAAAGCATGCGACCAGCACACTGTTCCATCCCATAATTCAGCTGGAGCTGTGCCACTTCCTGCTGGCTCATCTTCTCGAGTTCCAGCTCCACACCGTTCAGATCCACAGTTCAGATCCAGGATACACGAGAAAAAGCAGCTCAGTGTCACTAACAGGATCTAAAAGAGGGTCTGAATGGAGGTTTTGATGAATAGCAGGACGTGTACATGGAGCTGTGGTGTCTTGTGTTAAAGGATGTTGGTCAGATAGGGGGTGTAGTACTCACATACTGCTCGACTGCTTTACTGGTCCAGCAGTGACCACTGGGTCCAGTCTAGTACATACAAGTAGGAGGTTTCAGACGCAGCCTGTGTGTAAATTAGCCTGAAAGCTGTAGTGCAACATTAAACAGGCAAACTTCAGACAACAGAACATCTCCAGAGATCTGAGTTTAAGAGAAACGTGAAGTTTTAGTTGTTTAAACTACACGTTGGCTTCACTGGCTGCTATAATCCTCCACCACTGAGTCCAGAGACTCCAACCAGTGTAGTACACACACTCACAGCGTCCAGCAGTAATGACACACACGCTGGTCTAGAGTCCTAGTGAGGACTTCCACTGATTTCTGCAGTACTACAAGTAACACTACACAAGCACCCAACTACACAAGCACCCAACTACACACAACTACACACAGTCAACTACACATACACTCAACTACACAAGCACCCAACTACACATACACCCAACTACACATACACTCAACTACACATACACCCAACTACACACAGTCAACTACACATACACTCAACTACACATACACCCAACTACACACAGTCAACTACACACAGTCAACTACACATACACTCAACTACACATACACCCAACTACACACAGTCAACTACACACAGTCAACTACACATACACCCAACTACACATACACTCAACTACACATACACCCAACTACACATACACCCAACTACACACAGTCAACTACTCATACACTCAACTACACATACACTCAACTACACATACACCCAACTACACACAGTCAACTACACATACACTCAACTACACATACACCCAACTACACACAGTCAACTACACATACACTCAACTACACATACACCCAACTACACACACACTCAACTACACATACACCCAACTACACACAGTCAACTACACATACACTCAACTACACATATACCCAACTACACACAGTCAACTACACATACACTCAACTACACATACACCCAACTACACACACACTCAACTACTCATACACCCAACTACACATACACCCAACTACTCATACACCCAACTACACGTGCACCCAACTACACGTGCACCCAACTACACGTGCACCCAACTACACGTACACCCAACTACACGTACACCCAACTACACATACACCCAACTACACATACACCCAACTACACACACACCCAACTACACACACACCCAACTACACACAGTCAACTACACATACACTCAACTACACATACACTCAACTACACATACACCCAACTACATACACTCAACTACACATACACTCAACTACACATACACTCAACTACACATACACTCAACTACACATACACTCAACTACACATACACCCAACTACACATACACTCAACTACACATACACTCAACTACACATACACCCAACTACACACAGTCAACTACACATACACTCAACTACACATACACCCAACTACACACAGTCAACTACACATACACCCAACTACACACAGTCAACTACTCATACACCCAACTACACATACACCCAACTACTCATACACCCAACTACACGTGCACCCAACTACACGTACACCCAACTACACGTACACCCAACTACACATACACCCAACTACACACAGTCAACTACACACAGTCAACTACACATACACTCAACTACACATACACTCAACTACACATACACCCAACTACACACAGTCAACTACTCATACACCCAACTACACATACACCCAACTACTCATACACCCAACTACTCATACACCCAACTACACATACACCCTACTACACGTGCACCCAACTACACATACACCCAACTACACATACACCCAACTACACATACACCCAACTACACACAGTGAACTACACACAGTCAACTACACATACACCCAACTACACGTGCACCCAACTACACGTGCACCCAACTACACGTGCACCCAACTACATGTGCACCCAACTACACATACACCC
>CM038719.1:43392856-43436154 GCA_021613375.1 Megaleporinus macrocephalus | reverse complement strand
ACCAACTACATCACACACCACCACCACCAACTACAACACTACCACCACCACCACCAACTACAACACTACCACCTCCACCATTACCAAACTCCAACACTACTAACAACAACACTAACTGCCACTATTACTGCCACCATTACCAACACCACTATCACCACCACCAACAACACTACCATCAACACCACTACCATTACCAACTCCAACATCACCAACTACAACACTACCACCAACTACAACACTACCACCATCACCAACTACAACACTACCACCTCCACCATCACCAACTACAACACTACCACCTCCACCATCACCAACTACAACACTACCACCACCACCAACTACAACACTACCACCACCACCAACTACAACACTACCACCACCATCACCAACTACAACACTACCACCACCACCAACTACAACACTACCACCACCACCAACTACAACACTACCACCACCACCACCAACTACAACACTACCACAACCACCACCATCACCAACTACAACACTACCACCACCATCACCAACTACAACACTACCACCACCACCAACTACAACACTACCACCACCACCAACTACAACACTACCACCATCACCAACTACAACACTACTACCACCACCACCAATAGCAACACTACCACCATCACCAATAGCAACACTACCAACACCATTACTGCCACCATTACCAACACCAACACTACCAACAATAACAGCAACACTACTTACACCACTACCACCACCAGCTCTACTACCACCATTACCAACTACAACACTACGAACTTTGATAACACCAATAACAACGACAACACTACCAACAGCTCTACCACCACCACCACCAAGATCTGTGGCACTCAATGAGTTAATCTGGACTGAATAACTTCTAGAATATTGTTAAAACTAAAATCAAAACCTGCAGTTCCTGGAGTTCAGCTGTTCTCACGGAACGTTTCAGTGTTCCAGACAATCCATGACCTGAGCTGTGAGGGTTCAGTGAGACACACACACACAAATATATACACAAACACTTACACTCAGGGTGCACTTGAACTTGAATGGTGGTCCCTCGAGGAAGGTGGTGCAGTTGTCGTCGCTGCCGGTAACGAGTCGGTACGGCCGTGTCTGTTTGATGTCCACGCTGTTAATGATCTTACTGTGACCCACAATCTCCCCTACTGACGAACCACTGTCCCACAGGAACACAGCACCAAACCTGTAGAGAGCACACACACACACACACACACACACACACACACACACACACACACATCAATTAAAACACACACAAACACATACACAAACACACACACATCAATTAAAACACACACACACACACACACACACACACACATCAATTAAAACACACACACACACACACACACATCAATTAAAACACACACACACACACACACACACACATCAATTAAAACACACACACACACACACACATCAATTAAAACACACACACACACACACACACATCAATTAAAACACACACACACACATCAATTAAAACACACACACACACACACACACATCAATTAAAACACACACACACTTCAATTAAAACACACACACACTTCAATTAAAACACACACACACACACACACTTCAATTAAAACACACACACACACACACACACACACACACACACATCAATTAAAACACACACACGCACACACACATCAATTAAAACACACACACACACACACACACACACACAACACACACCAATTAAAACACACACACACACACACCATTTAAAAACACACACACACACACAGCATTTAAAAACACACACACAGCATTTAAAAACACACACACACACAGCATTTAAAAACACACACACAGCATTTAAAAACACACACACACAGCATTTAAAAACACACACACACACACATCAATTAACACACACACACATACACACCTCAATTAAAACACACACACAGCATTTAAAAACACACACACACCTCAATTAAAACACACACACACAGAGCATGTAAAAAACGTAAACATCATGTAACAACAGTCACACACACACACACCATGTAACAGTCACACACACACACACACCATGTAACAAGTCACACACACACACCATGTAACAAGTCACACACACACCCCATGTAACAACAGTCACACACACACACACACACCCCATGTAACAGTCACACACACACACACACCATGTAACAACAGTCACACACACACACACACACACACACACACACACACACCATGTAACAACAGTCACACACACACACACCATGTAACAGTCACACACACACACACACACACCATGTAACGTCACACACACACACACACACACAATGTAACAACAGTCACACACACACACACACCCCATGTAACAGTCACACACACACACACACAATGTAACAACAGTCACACACACACACACACACCATGTAACAGCAGTCACACACACACACAATGTAACAACAGTCACACACACACACACACACACACACCATGTAACAGCAGTCACACACACACACACACACCACGTAACAGTCACACACACACACCATGTAACAACAGTCACACACACACACACACACACACACACCATGTAACAACAGTCACACACACACACACACACACCATGTAACAACAGTCACACACACACACCATGTAACAACACAGTCACACACACACACACACACACACACACCATGTAACAACAGTCACACACACACACACACACACACACACCATGTAACAACACAGTCACACAGCAGCTCTTTGCATTTTGTGTTTTTAATTATTTTATTTACTGATTATATGTATTTACTTTATTATTTTTATGAACCTGATTTGTATTCTTGGTTTAAAATGTTTGTGTTTATAAAGCTTTTCGATTGGCCCCCAGAAGACCCCCGACTTCTACACGCAGCGAGACAGCACACGGATACCGGCGGACTGGAAGCTTTCAGCGAGACAGAGCGTGACGGTCATGTGAGCTGACAGCTAGAACTGAGACAAAGACTCAGAGGAGGCTATGAACAGTGTGATATCTGCCAGAGGGGGGCGGTAGTGTTAGGACCCCTCATATCATCATCACTGTCCAAACACAAACAAGGACCTCCAAAACAGTAACTTATAGAGGAGGACAAAACATTTACTGTCAACGTAAGTCAATGGAACCAGAATCTTTTCCAAACTACACCATACAGCCAAAAGTATTCGCTCATCTGTCTTCATACATATGAACTGGAGTGACGTCCCATTCTTAATCCATAGGGTTTAATATGGTGTCGGCCCAACCTCTGCAGCTGTAACATCTTCAGCTCTTCTGGGAAGGCTCTCCACACGGTTTAGGAGAATGTTTATGGGAATGTTGGACCGTTCTTCCAGAAGACCATCTATGAGGTCAGACACTGATGTTGGACGAGAAGGTCTGGTTCACAGTCTCCGCTCTAATTCATCCCAAAGCTGTTCTATCAGGTTGAGGTCAGGACTCTGGTCAAGTTCTTCACACCAAACTCCTCCTCTATGTCTGTATGGAGCTGCTTTGTGCACTGGTGGGCAGTCATGCTGGAACAGGAAGGGGCCGTCCCCCAAACTGTCCCCACAAAGTTGGGAGCATGAAATTGTCCAGAATCTCTTCTGAAGCATTAAGAGTTCCTCTCACTGGAACTGAGGGTCCGAGCCCACCACTTGACAAGCAACCCCACAGCATTATCCCCCCTCCACCAAACTTTACACTTGGCACAGAGCAGTCAGACAAGTACCGTGCATCAGATGGAGCCAGACCAGCCAGATGGAGAAGCGTGATTGGTCACTCCAGAGAACACGTCTCCACTGCTCTAGAGTCAGTGTTGGCGTGCTTCACTCCACTGCTTCTGACGTTCTGCATTGTTCTTGGTGATGTCAGGCTTGGATGCAGCTGCTCAGCCATGGAGACCCATTCCATGAAGCTCTCTACGCTCTGTTCTTGAGCTGATCTGAAGGTATGTATGACTAGGTGCTGGTTTTATACACCGGTGGCCATGAAAGTGATTTGAACTCCAGAATTCAGTGATGTAATGTGGATGTAGTGTATATATATATATATATATATATATATATATATATATATATATATATATATATATATATATATATATATATATATATATATATTTTTTTTTTTTTTTTTTTTTTTTTTTTCAGGACAGCTGCTTCATATCCTGTGTGAGTTTCACAAGCACTTGAAATAAAACCTCTTTATACTGACTTGCATTAAAAGTTAAGATGTTTTTGTTGTTCTCCTATGAAGCTACTGTTTTAGAGATATTGTTTTTTTATTTTTCTTGTTTTTCTAATTAATTAATTAATTAAAATATTCCTTTAACCCCCCAGAATGGACAGTATTCTCACTTCTCTCGGCCCTCTCCCACCACAGCGATGCGCTTGCTGTCCTCCGTCCAGGCGATGTCCTTTATCTTCCCTCCAAACGGCTGGTACTCGTATTTCAGCAGGTGCTCCTTCTGGGTCGTGTCCCAAATACGGATCTTTCCTGAAACATCTGAGACAAAGAGACACAGCAGTTAGTCTCCTTCCTGCACAGGGACATCGTTACAGAGCCCAACAGCACGTTCTTCACATCTGATACAGTATCCACCATGACCCACATATCAGAGTTCAGGAATTAATAGTAGTATATAAGATATTTTATAACTAATTAATAACTGGTGCAGTACCAGCAGCTAAAGAACCTTCAGATGATGTCATGTTCCAACCCCCAAATGAAGGTTTTTCCTAGATATGACATCGAAACCGAGAACCAGGACACAACACCCAGTCTCATAACCTCCTCACATCTCAGCAAACAGAAGAAGAGCTTGTCTGGAGGCTCCGGGTCCCACCAGCAGTCCACACCTCCAGTAGAACCCAGACTACTTCTTAACCTGACCTGGAACCTGAGCCCCGGCCTGTGTTAGTCCAACCCACTGCAATGGAAAGGCGAAGGCGCCCCAGGAGAACATGTTCAGGCTGCTTCCAGGATCAAACAGCCGGTGGTCTCCAGGATATTCCAGCACTGAGTTCAGCAGATCTGGTTTTCCGACCACAGGCTGGACTCCCGCCAGGCTACTCCACAGACGAGCTGGTTTCCTGCTACTTCCTCTTTCCACCCGCCTCGTTCCTCAGGGTCAGGTATCAGACCACCGGGTCACAGAGTAACAATCCTGACCGTCCAATCAGAACTTCTCACACACACGTTTACCCAGAGAGACGTACAGTTCACCTGTACACAGGTAGGTGGAGGTAGTCTTACAGTTTACCTGTACACAGGTAGGTGAAGGTAGTGTTACAGTTTACCTGTACACAGGTAGGTGAAGGTAGTGGTACAGTTTACCTGTACACAGGTAGGTGAAGGTAGTCTTACAGTTTACCTGTACACAGGTAGGTGGAGGTAGTGTTACAGTTTACCTGTACACAGGTAGGTGGAGGTAGTGTTACAGTTTACCTGTACACAGGTAGGTGAAGGTAGTGTTACAGTTTACCTGTACACAGGTAGGTGAAGGTAGTCTTACAGTTTACCTGTACACAGGTAGGTGGAGGTAGTGTTACAGTTTACCTGTACACAGGTAGGTGGAGGTAGTGTTACAGTTTACCTGTACACAGGTAGGTGAAGGTAGTGTTACAGTTTACCTGTACACAGGTAGGTGGAGGTAGTGTTACAGTTTACCTGTACACAGGTAGGTGAAGGTAGTGTTACAGTTTACCTGTACACAGGTAGGTGAAGGTAGTGGTACAGTTTACCTGTACACAGGTAGGTGAAGGTGGTGTTACAGTTTACCTGTACACAGGTAGGTGAAGGTAGTGTTACAGTTTACCTGTACACAGGTAGGTGAAGGTAGTGTTACAGTTTACCTGTACACATGTAGGTGGAGGTAGTGTTACAGTTTACCTGTACACAGGTAGGTGGAGGTAGAGTTACAGTTTACCTGTACACAGGTAGGTGAAGGTAGTGTTACAGTTTACCTGTACACAGGTAGGTGAAGGTGGTGTTACAGTTTACCTGTACACAGGTAGGTGAAGGTGGTGTTACAGTTTACCTGTACACAGGTAGGTGAAGGTAGTGTTACAGTTTACCTGTACACAGGTAGGTGGAGGTAGAGTTACAGTTTACCTGTACACAGGTAGGTGAAGGTAGTGTTACAGTTTACCTGTACACAGGTAGGTGGAGGTAGTGTTACAGTTTACCTGTACACAGGTAGGTGGAGGTAGTGTTACAGTTTACCTGTACACAGGTAGGTGGAGGTAGTGTTACAGTTTACCTGTACAGTAATCTAGCTCTCACTCCTGCAAATGTAATGAAACTTGCAGGTCCTGCTTGTTAGCCTAGCAGGTCCAGGCACGTCTCTGCTGATGAGCTACCTGACTTGGAGAAAGGGGTGGATTAGAGTTAGTGTGCTACTGTGATGTTCTGGAGACGGTCTCACCTCCTGAGGCGATGTAGAAGCCGCTGGGGGCGTACTTCGCAACGATGACCTGATGGGGGTGCTCTGTGTAGATGTCAGCGATGGCAGGGTTCTGCAAGACACAGAGAAAAAACAGCTTCCTCAGCTCAGCAGCGTTCTCAGATCAGCTCCACTGGAGGCGTGAGGAGTTCAAAGAGGAGTTCCACCAGAGTTAGACGGGCCGTGTTATATATATATATATATAAAATGTGTGTGTGTGTGTGTGTGTGTGTGCACAGGCTGGTGCACCAGCGGTTACCAGAACAACAACAGAGTGCATTTCAAGCATGTAGAGTTTTAATGTGCCAAGACAAACAGATCCGGCTCTCAGCGGGAGCTCCTTCAAAAGATCTGCATCCACATCAGAGCCTCTCATTCTTCTCAAACGCTGACTCAGACCAGCTTGAACAGCCACCAAGTTTGTGGTGACATGAACTGCTCCACCTCATAAAACAGCTACAGGGAGTCCCTGAAAGGACCACGCCCTGCTGCACTGGAGCTGATCTACTGGACTACATGGCCATGATAGTCATAGCAGTTCACCCTCCAGCTGCGTGGCTTCCTTCAGCCACGTAACAAAAACAGAAGCACAAGCTGTTTTGAGAAGCTCCTCCCACCTCCAAGATACATCATCACTAAGCTGGGACTACAACTGTGGGGTCAGTGTGAGGTGTAGGAGCTGTGACTGTATATGATGTGGGGTCAGTGTGAGGTGTAGGAGGTGTGACTGTATATGATGTGGGGTCAGTGTGAGGTGTAGGAGGTGTGACTGTATATGGTGTGGGGTCAGTGTGAGGTGTAGGAGGTGTGACTGTATATGATGTGGGGTCAGTGTGAGGTGTAGGAGGTGTGACTGTATATGATGTGGGGTCAGTGTGAGGTGTAGGAGGTGTGACTGTATATGATGTGGGGTCAGTGTGTGGTGTAGGAGGTGTGACTGTATATGATGTGGGGTCAGTGTGAGGTGTAGGAGGTGTGACTGTATATGGTGTGGGGTCAGTGTGAGGTGTAGGAGGTGTGACTGTATATGGTGTGGGGTCAGTGTGTGGTGTAGGAGCTGTGACTGTATATGATGTGGGGTCAGTGTGAGGTGTAGGAGCTGTGACTGTATATGATGTGGGGTCAGTGTGAGGTGTAGGAGGTGTGACTGTATATGGTGTGGGGTCAGTGTGAGGTGTAGGAGGTGTGACTGTATATGGTGTGGGGTCAGTGTGAGGTGTAGGAGCTGTGACTGTATATGATGTGGGGTCAGTGTGAGGTGTAGGAGGTGTGACTGTATATGATGTGGGGTCAGTGTGAGGTGTAGGAGGTGTGACTGTATATGATGCGGGGTCAGTGTGTGGTGTAGGAGGTGTGACTGTATATGATGCGGGGTCAGTGTGAGGTGTAGGAGGTGTGACTGTATATGGTGTGGGGTCAGTGTGAGGTGTAGGAGGTGTGACTGTATATGATGTGGGGTCAGTGTGTGGTGTAGGAGGTGTGACTGTATATGATGTGGGGTCAGTGTGTGGTTAGGAGGTGTGACTGTATATGGTGTGGGGTCAGTGTGTGGTGTAGGAGGTGTGACTGTATATGATGTGGGGTCAGTGTGAGGTGTAGGAGCTGTGACTGTATATGATGTGGGGTCAGTGTGAGGTGTAGGAGGTGTGACTGTATATGATGTGGGGTCAGTGTGAGGTGTAGGAGGTGTGACTGTATATGATGTGGGGTCAGTGTGAGGTGTAGCAGGTGTGACTGTATATGGTGTGGGGTCAGTGTGAGGTGTAGCAGGTGTGACTGTATATGGTGTGGGGTCAGTGTGAGGTGTAGGAGGTGTGACTGTATATGGTGTGGGGTCAGTGTGAGGTGTAGGAGGTGTGACTGTATATAATGTGGGGTCAGTGTGAGGTGTAGGAGGTGTGACTGTATATGATGTGGGGTCAGTGTGTGGTGTAGGAGGTGTGACTGTATATGATGTGGGGTCAGTGTGAGGTGTAGGAGGTGTGACTGTATATGATGTGGGGTCAGTGTGAGGTGTAGGAGGTGTGACTGTATATGATGTGGGGTCAGTGTGAGGTGTAGGAGGTGTGACTGTATATGATGTGGGGTCAGTGTGAGGTGTAGGAGGTGTGACTGTATATGATGTGGGGTCAGTGTGAGGTGTAGGAGGTGTGACTGTATATGATGTGGGGTCAGTGTGAGGTGTAGGAGGTGTGACTGTATATGATGTGGGGTCAGTGTGTGGTGTAGGAGGTGTGACTGTATATGATGTGGGGTCAGTGTGAGGTGTAGGAGGTGTGACTGTTTATGATGTGGGGTCAGTGTGAGGTGTAGGAGGTGTGACTGTATATGATGTGGGGTCAGTGTGAGGTGTAGGAGGTGTGACTGTATATGGTGTGGGGTCAGTGTGTGGTGTAGGAGGTGTGACTGTATATGGTGTGGGGTCAGTGTGTGGTGTAGGAGGTGTGACTGTATATGGTGTGGGGTCAGTGTGTGGTGTAGGAGGTGTGACTGTATATGGTGTGGGGTCAGTGTGTGGTGTAGGAGGTGTGACTGTATATGGTGTGGGGTCAGTGTGTGGTGTAGGAGGTGTGACTGTATATGGTGTGGGGTCAGTGTGTGGTGTAGGAGGTGTGACTGTATATGGTGTGGGGTCAGTGTGTGGTGTAGGAGGTGTGACTGTATATGATGTGGGGTCAGTGTGAGGTGTAGGAGGTGTGACTGTATATGATGTGGGGTCAGTGTGAGGTGTAGGAGGTGTGACTGTATATGGTGTGGGGTCAGTGTGAGGTGTAGGAGGTGTGACTGTATATGATGTGGGGTCAGTGTGTGGTGTAGGAGGTGTGACTGTATATGGTGTGGGGTCAGTGTGAGGTGTAGGAGGTGTGACTGTATATGATGTGGGGTCAGTGTGAGGTGTAGTAGCTGTGACTGTATATGATGTGGGGTCAGTGTGAGGTGTAGGAGGTGTGACTGTATATGATGTGGGGTCAGTGTGAGGTGTAGGAGGTGTGACTGTATATGATGTGGGGTCAGTGTGAGGTGTAGGAGGTGTGACTGTATATGATGTGGGGTCAGTGTGAGGTGTAGGAGGTGTGACTGTATATGATGTGGGGTCAGTGTGAGGTGTAGGAGGTGTGACTGTATATGATGTGGGGTCAGTGTGAGGTGTAGGAGGTGTGACTGTATATGATGTGGGGTCAGTGTGTGAGGTGTAGGAGGTGTGACTGTATATGATGTGGGGTCAGTGTGTGGTGTAGGAGGTGTGACTGTATATGATGTGGCGTCAGTGTGAGGTGTAGTAGCTGTGACTGTATATGATGTGGGGTCAGTGTGAGGTGTAGGAGGTGTGAATGTATATGATGTGGGGTCAGTGTGAGGTGTAGGAGCTGTGACTGTATATGGTGTGGGGTCAGTGTGAAGTGTAGGAGGTGTGACTGTATATGATGTGGGGTCAGTGTGAGGTTAGGAGGTGTGACTGTATATGATGTGGGGTCAGTGTGTGGTGTAGGAGGTGTGACTGTATATGATGTGGGGTCAGTGTGAGGTGTAGGAGCTGTGACTGTATATGATGTGGGGTCAGTGTGAGGTGTAGGAGGTGTGACTGTATATGGTGTGGGGTCCGTGTGAAGTGTAGGAGGTGTGACTGTATATGATGTGGGGTCAGTGTGAGGTGTAGGAGGTGTGACTGTATATGGTGTGGGGTCAGTGTGAGGTGTAGGAGGTGTGACTGTATATGATGTGGGGTCAGTGTGAGGTGTAGGAGGTGTGACTGTATATGATGTGGGGTCAGTGTGAGGTGTAGGAGGTGTGACTGTATATGATGTGGGGTCAGTGTGAGGTGTAGGAGGTGTGACTGTATATGATGTGGGGTCAGTGTGTGGTGTAGGAGGTGTGACTGTATATGGTGTGGGGTCAGTGTGAGGTGTAGGAGGTGTGACTGTATATGATGTGGGGTCAGTGTGTGGTGTAGGAGGTGTGACTGTATATGATGTGGGGTCAGTGTGTGGTGTAGGAGGTGTGACTGTATATGGTGTGGGGTCAGTGTGAGGTGTAGGGGGTGTGACTGTATATGATGTGGGGTCAGTGTGAGGTGTAGGAGGTGTGACTGTATATGATGTGGGGTCAGTGTGAGGTGTAGGAGGTGTGACTGTATATGATGTGGGGTCAGTGTGATGTAGGAGGTGTGACTGTATATGATGTGGGGTCAGTGTGAGGTGTAGGTGGTGTGACTGTATATGATGTGGGGTCAGTGTGAGGTGTAGGAGGTGTGACTGTATATGATGTGGGGTCAGTGTGAGGTGTAGGAGGTGTGACTGTATATGATGTGAGGTCAGTGTGTGGTGTAGGAGGTGTGACTGTATATGATGTGGGGTCAGTGTGAGGTGTAGGAGGTGTGACTGTATATGATGTGGGGTCAGTGTGAGGTGTAGGAGGTGTGACTGTATATGATGGGGGGTCAGTGTGAGGTGTAGGAGGTGTGACTGTATATGATGTGGGGTCAGTGTGTGGTGTAGGAGCTGTGACTGTATATGATGTGGGGTCAGTGTGAGGTGTAGGGGGTGTGACTGTATATGATGGGGGGTCAGTGTGAGGTGTAGGAGGTGTGACTGTATATGATGTGGGGTCAGTGTGTGAGGTGTAGGAGGTGTGACTGTATATGATGTGGGGTCAGTGTGTGGTGTAGGAGGTGTGACTGTATATGGTGTGGGGTCAGTGTGAGGTGTAGGAGGTGTGACTGTATATGATGTGGGGTCAGTGTGAGGTGTAGGAGCTGTGACTGTATATGATGTGGGGTCAGTGTGTGGTGTAGGAGGTGTGACTGTATATGGTGTGGGGTCAGTGTGTGGTGTAGGAGGTGTGACTGTATATGGTGTGGGGTCAGTGTGTGGTGTAGAAGGTGTGACTGTATATGATGTGGGGTCAGTGTGAGGTGTAGGAGGTGTGACTGTATATGATGTGGGGTCAGTGTGAGGTGTAGGGGGTGTGACTGTATATGATGTGGGGTCAGTGTGAGGTGTAGGAGGTGTGACTGTATATGATGTGGGGTCAGTGTGAGGTGTAGGAGGTGTGACTGTATATGATGTGGGGTCAGTGTGAGGTGTAGGAGGTGTGACTGTATATGATGTGGGGTCAGTGTGAGGTGTAGGAGGTGTGACTGTATATGATGTGGGGTCAGTGTTGGGGTCAGTGTTGGGGTCAGTGTTGGGGTCAGTGTTGGGGTCAGTGTGAGGTGTAGGAGGTGTGACTGTATATGGTGCGGGGTCAGTGTTGGGGTCAGTGTTGGGGTCAGTGTTGGGGTCAGTGTTGGGGTCAGTGTTGGGGTCAGTGTTGGGGTCAGGTATGAGAATAACTACTTACATCAATGTTTCTGATGATGACGCTCTTCCCATTGGTGTACAAGAAGTTGTTTCCCTTCGGGTCTCCGCCCAGCACTTTGGCCACGCCCCTTTCCATCTGAGGAAGGCTGGCAAACACGTGTTCTACAGGACAACAAACACAAAGTATGATTATAAAGCCATACGCATTATATACAGATCTAATGGTCAGCATTCGGGCAACTAATGACCATCACATTCCACAAGCATTCATTATTTTTGGCTCATATTTAAGATAATAACTTTATTAACATAATTACTGAATGAATATTAAGCAAATTCAACAATGCACCTCCAAAATAGAAACTTTACAGGAGAGAACAAAAACTGGCTTTACTTTTAATAGAAGTCTATGGAACCAGAATTTTTTTTAAAGCATTTTGGAGCATTTCTATTGGTCCCTTGATCAAGAAATATTTACACGATGTAAACGGCAGCTGCTGCGTTCATATGAGGCCAAAAAATAAAAATTAAATACATGTTTTTTTCTGTATCATTAAAGGGCCCATACCATCAGAAAAGTGAAGAACATTTGTTTTTCTTAAAAAGCCTTAGCGCAGCATGAAAATAAAAATTGATAATGTTTACAAATCAGCTCTCCAGTCTATCTATATGGAAACTAAGCTGCAGTGTTGTTTTTGTGATGTCACAAAACCCCATGCATGTGATTATTCATCCCAAAGCAACATATCCGGTCCTTTCACATTGAAGTTATAGTGTATAATAGAACAGAGATTGTTTACATATCAGTCTTAAAGGCACCATATATAAAGATACAACTTTTCTAATTCAAATTAATTTTTAATAAATTATGAATAATGACCTCACACAATCTTCCAGACATCAGAGTGGTTAAAAAAACATGAGAAAATTTTACACATGGTGCCTTTAAAATTAATAATAAACATGAGTTAATTCAATGGACTTATGAGACAGTGATTCGTATATGAGACTAAAGGGCATCTGAACTTTAGTGATGTCACTAATTAATCAGAATCTAATCACAGCTGAGCCTGAACGCCAGTGCAGTAGCAGGAAGGCCTCGGGCAGGCTGGGCTAGCAGGCTAGGCTAACAGCAGCCAGGGCTGGGCTTCGGTCGCTTTTCCAACACAAACCAAATAAATAAATAAATAAATAAATAAATAAATAAACAGTTCATTCATTCCGGCGACATAAAAGCATCACACCACGCACGCGCGGCAGGTCCATTAAAGAGCCTGTGATGGGTCAAGCTCTCAAAGAATAACAGTCAGTATTTCCGCATACAACAACTGCGGCTCCACCTTAAATGCTGGGGCTACCTTAAAACTCAGACTCAGCTGCTCGCTTGCTGAAGTTAGCTTCTTATTCGAATTCCCCGTTCCACCTTAAATGGTGCAGCCTGAGGCGCCAGAATGTAGCTGCTGCCCCATTTAAGGTGGAACGGGAAGCATTTAAGGTGGATCCGAATAAGAAGCAGCGACGTCTGTCTCTCTTTAGGTTTGCGCTCAGTGTACGTGGGCGGCTGGGTCTGACTGACCGCTGCAGCTCGTTTTTTTTTTAAGGTGGAACCAAAAATTAAGAATATCTGGCAACCAACTCCAGTCTGGACAGAAGAATAGCCACATCTACGTGTAGATTCCGATCAAGAGATTCTGGCCGGTATGTATGAGCCCGGCGCCGCTCTAGTCCCGGTAGCCCCCCGTTAAACAGACCCCCCCCCCGACCCCACACACACACACAAAAGCCCACCGGAGCTGCGGCTGCACTTACTCAGCTCGTACGACATGACGGCGCTGATCCTCCACACCGGACTGAACGGGGGGCAAACAAACCGCACACGGAACACAAACCGCTCCCGGAGACCGGATCCGAACGAGCTGCGAGTGTTTCTCGCGGAAGTGCACGCGCCCCTCCGCCCCGCTCGCGCCTTTGCCCAAATATAGTAAAGCGGCGGCTCGGGCTCGTGCAGGAAGTGACGTGAGGGGGGGCGGCCCGGGATGAGTGCGTGATGGAGTCGCTTCTGGGTTTAGTGCTCGTGACTCACGCGCGATGCGAAGCGGGGCCGTACCGTGCCGTGCCGCGTGGCGTGTTCGACATATATGTACACGCGCGCGCTCGAGAGGCTTTATAAGGCTTTATAGACGTTTTGTAGATGTTTAGTCTGTTGCCATGGATATGGGGTGACGCGAGGTGTGGGGATTGGGTGGGTGGGGTTAGTGTAACGCCCCCCTCCTCCCTCCAATGCAGAGACGTGTGCGTAAATATTATCAATATATTTTAATAAAATACTAAATTTTATATACATGCTTTAAATTATAGACTTATATTCACTTATAGAGAAAGGAAAGCTGGCCAGTGCTGGTCTCGCTGGTCAGTGTGGTCAGGTTCAGCTCAGTGGTCAGACTGGTTTTGCTGGTGACCAGTACAGAGCGGTGTGTGTTATCAGATTTGTACACGTTGCCCATTGTTGAGCACTGTAATGGTCTAAAACCAGCCCTGTGTGTTCTTATGTCATAAGTTGAAAAGAGTAACATGCTTTGATGTTTATTTCATTTCAACTGTTTGTCCTAATGGTCCACCCTCTGGTTACCTACTGTAAACAGGGTCTTTCTTTTAATCTGATTTTAGATGCTATGGGACTTTTATTTTGAAAAATAGACGCATATTACAAATAACTCAGAGAAGAGAAATAATAGTGACTCGGTCTGATATAAAATGTGTTTCTGACACTATAAATTATTTACAACACTAAATTTAAAAGTGCCAAAATAAGAAATGAAGGTAAATAAGTTAGTTTGACTGTGAGTGTAAGATAAATATTAGAATTTGGAATTCCCAGAAAACACTAAACTAAACATGAGTGGTCTTCTGTCCTCTTACAATCAGGATAAGAATAATATTAATATTATTAGCTCCTGATTATAATTATACTGTCATACTTAATTCTACTTCATAACATTCCAAGTTCAGCATCAGACGTTCCTTATGTTCTGCTTCTGTTTGTATCTTTTCTTTTGTTGTTGCTGAACGTGGTTTCTTGCCAACGCTGGCTCACCAAGAGCTTCAGCATCACTGTGTTTACTGTTCTCTCATTGGCTGTGTTTTCTGTTCTCTCATTGGCTGTCTGTTCTTAAATGATCTAACTGGGAGCAGCACCTTCACCACCACTGACCAGAGATCAGAATACACAGCACTACTTCCTCATCCTCACATACTGGACTGATTCAGCTCCACAATACAGACTCACTATCACCTCTTCAGGTACAAAGTGGTACTACAGTGACTCACTATCACCTCTTCAGGTACAAAGTGGTACTACAGTGACTCACTATCACCTCTTCAGGTACAAAGTGGTCCTACAGTCACTCACTATCACCTCTTCAGGTACAAAGTGGTACTACAGTGACTCACTATCACCTCTTCAGGTACAAAGTGGTACTACAGTAACTCACTATCACCTCTTCAGGTACAAAGTGGTACTACAGTGACTCACTATCACCTCTTCAGGTACAAAGTGGTACTACAGTGACTCACTATCACCTCTTCAGGTACAAAGTGGTACTACAGTGACTCACTATCACCTCTTCAGGTACAAAGTGGTACTACAGTGACTCACTATCACCTCTTCAGGTACAAAGTGGTACTACAGTCACTAACTATCACCTCTTCAGGTTCAAAGTGGTACTACAGTCACTTACTATCACCTCTTCAGGTACAAAGTGGTACTACAGTCACTAACTATCACCTCTTCAGGTTCAAAGTGGTACTACAGTCACTCACTATCACCTCTTCAGGTACAAAGTGGTACTACAGTCACTCACTATCTCCTCTTCAGGTACAAAGTGGTACTACAGTGATTCACTATCACCTCTTCAGGTACAAAGTGGTACTACAGTCACTCACTATCACCTCTTCAGGTACAAAGTGGTACTACAGTGACTCACTATCACCTCTTCAGGTACAAAGTGGTACTACAGTCACTCACTATCTCCTCTTCAGGTACAAAGTGGTACTACAGTGATTCACTATCACCTCTTCAGGTTCAAAGTGGTACTACAGTCACTCACTATCACCTCTTCAGGTACAAAGTGGTACTACAGTCACTCACTATCACCTCTTCAGGTACAAAGTGGTACTACAGTCACTCACTATCACCTCTTCAGGTACAAAGTGGTACTACAGTCACTCACTATCACCTCTTCGGGTACAAAGTGGTACTACAGTCACTCACTATCACCTCTTAGTAGAACTCATCTGGTAAATAGTTATTAATTATGTGTAAACATTGGGCCGGAAGCAAACTTTACACATGAAACTCACTGTTGTTTTTATGTTACTTTTTATTTCATTTATGTTTTTATTTGTGTTTAATAGTCCAATAAAGTGTCCAGACCTTTCCTTCAGTGCTGTAAAGGAATCAAAACATCGTGTTTATCTCTGTTTAAACACCCAACATGCACTTTCACGCACATGCGCAGACCTAAACGGGACAAACTCCCACCCAAACCCACCCCTCCACCCAGCTCGCCTACTCGTGCACGCGCAAGTTTAACACCAACATTGTCTTCAAAGCGCGTTTAAACTCACACCTAGCGCGCGTGACAAGGACGTGAACGCGTTTCCCAGCGAGTGTGACCTTCGCCGCGCGTGAAAACGCACCCAAAGCGCCGAAAACGACGACGCTGCCCACAGCGTTCCGGCACGCGCAGGGTTAAGCCGAGGGAGCTCGTGACTGTGTAGAGCTCTACTGCAGCAGAGCGCGCAGCCAATGGCGTTCATGCAGCTCCGGAGCAGCGCAACCGGCGGAGCGCGGCCGAATTTGGCGCAACGAAGTGCCGCGAGTGAATAAACATCGATTCTTATGAGTTTAAAAGACGGGATACGCTCGTGGTGGGCGACTCCGGGGGGCTACGGCGGAGGAAAAGGTTGGTGTGCGCGGTTTCTGCTTTAACGCGGGGGGCTGTGGCGGGAGGGAGGCAGGAAGGGGAGGGGGGATTCGGCATGGCGACTTTCTGTGCAAACAATGGAGCTGTGCGGAGAAACGCGGTCTGCCCCGGTAGAGACCCACCGCACGAGCGCGCGCCGTCGCAAAAAACACGAATTATTTGCGCGAGGTGGCGCGAGGCTGCCTCGGTGTGTGTTGTATACTTAGTACAGCAGCGCGCGGTGTTTTCGTGGCTGGGTTACTGTAACCCCCCTCCTCCTCCTCTCTCTCTCCTTCACCCCCTCCCTCCTTTCTCTCTCTCTCTCTTTGGAAGCTGCTTATCTGCTACAGGATACGTGCTCAGGGAGAACCAGGATGGAAGCCCCCCTTTCTGGGGGTCTCTGGCGATTCGTTGTGGTCGGAATTCCCAGCAGAGGCGCATTTCTGTACATAGGTCGCTGCTTAAACCGGAGGCGGAACCTTTTGGTGGCCCAAACGAGTGGATCAGTAGAAGCTTGCAGCACGAAAAGAGCAGATTATGAGTTTTGGAGCCTAAATATTAAAAAAATGTACACTTTTTTACAACATATGTGATTTTATCGCGTCTGAGTTCTAATATGAAGCTGAGACTAGTGTTATATACGTGACGTTTTAAGTAATATTAATAGTATTTGCATTTAAAAACGCAATAAAACGTTCTGAGAAAACGAACCCCATGCGCATGCGCGGTTGGTGCAGTTTGCGCGCCACGTTACGTCACCGCACTGCGTTTGTTTACTTGAAATGAAAATTTAATTTTAGTAAAACAAAAATGTGAATTTAGTTGTTTTTCCATTCACTACAGTTACTCTCAGAAACGTAAACCCTGTAGCTGTCGTGATTAGGAGTTTTAACTTTTAACGTAGAGATTTAACTTTTACTCCTTAAACCTGATGTTTACTGTCTGTTTATGGTCGTGTAGCTCCAAAAAACTATTTAAGGTGGAAGAAGGACATTCAGATAAGAAGCACCTTTAACCTCGTTGCGGAGAACGTTCTGCAGAACCAGTTTTCAAACCAGCTTTTGGTCAGAACATTCTAGAACGTGGAGCAGCCTTAGGGAAAGCCGTGCTCCGTGAGTGGGCCCTCGGTAGGGCCTCCTGGAGCGTCCACTGAGGAGAACCTGTGTTATATACGCTGGAGGTGTGTGTGGAGTGTATATGGGGGTCGAGAGTGAAATGTTTGGTGTGAGTATAAGAGCAGGTCACTGTTGTGTTTACAGTGTATACCGACCAACAAGATCAGGCGAGCTGAGTCGTGTGACTACAGCTTGGAACACAATCATTTATTTTAATGACTTTTCCGGCTCGTCATAGCGTAAAAACTACTAAATGTGGGTGTTTTACAGAATTTCAGAATTTTATTTACATTTTTTTTAAAAAAATCGATGGCCCTGCTGCTGAAACATGTTTGTTGTGTCTTATTCTGACTTTCTCTAGTGTTCTTTAATGTTGGTTTATTTATTTATTTATTTATTTTTGTATTTAACAATTTATTCGGGAATTTTTTAATTGTGCAGAAAAAGAAGAATGGGGGGAAAAAAATGTAGAATTGTTGCAGAATAGAAAGATTTTTTTCAAATACAAGGTGATGTATGAGGCTGTAAGTCACATGATTCTGTTCCAACTGATCTTATTGCTTGATGTACAGAGTGTATCGTCAAGGGCCAAATAGAAACAGGTATTATAACATTATTTACTTTTAGTGAAAGTCAATGTGAAAACAGTTGTTAGAGCTGTTAGCAGTGATTTTGGAGCGTTTCTATTGGTCCAGTCATTATGAAATTTTAACAGGATATAAAGATAGATAGATAGTTTATTGATCCTGAAGGAAATTAGAAAATTGAGCTGTGGTATTGAGATGATATAGAAGTACATGCTTTACAATCGTTTTCTTGGACAGTGGTGATGTAACAGTGAGCTACTGTTCTGATGACACCAAACGTTTTGCCCACAACCCTAAACACTCCACACAGATAACCAGCTCGTATAACTTAGTGGTCAATCTTATTTATTTATTTATTTATTTATTTTTTAAAGATAATATTTTTGCATGACTGGAGTTTTATAGGTGTGTGGTTTATTCTACTGTCAGGTGTGTGTAGAATATAACACATTAAGGCTTTAAATGAAGTCTTTAATCACTATAGCGTTTACTTCGTGCAAGCCTTGTGTGAGTAGCTGTCCTTAGTCTGACTCTTTGGCTTAACAGGTTCACTGGTGCTACTGGTTCACTAGTGCTACTGGTTCACTAGTGCTACTGGTTCACTGGTTCTACTGGTTCACTGGTACTACTGTTTGACGGCGTTGAATATGGCGACTGTAATGACAGGTATCTAACGTTACCTGTACTAGCTGCTCTCTTTGATCTGAACATCAAACACAAAGTAGATGAAAGGTGTCTCTGTGGAACTTTCAGTTGAAGATGATCTGCTTCAACCAGCACTCAGTGATTCACTCACACAGCATGGCTGCTACTTCCAGTCACTGTTGAGGTTGTGGTGCTAATAAAGGTGGAGCTGCTCGTCTCTTCAGTCTCTTCAGTGTTGAACGCTGAGCTGAAGCTGCTCCATGGTGTCCGAGTGTTGAAGAAACTGTCCGGAGTGAAACGTACAGACTGCAGAGTTAAAGTTGTTCAGGATTCTGTTAAAGATGTTGGAAGTTCAGCAGCTGGTTTTGGGAATATTCTGGTTGCTGGTTGGTGTTGTGGTTGTGTGTAAATGTTCTGGTTGCTGGTTGGTGTTGTGGTTGTGTGTAAATGTTCTGGTTGCTGGTTGGTGTTGTGGTTGTGTGTAAATGTTCTGGTTGCTGGTTGGTGTTGTGGTTGTGTGTAAATGTTCTGGTTGCTGGTTGGTGTTGTGGTTGTGTGTAAATGTTCTGGTTGCTGGTTGGTGTGGTGGTTGTGTGTAAATGTTCTGGTTGCTGGTTGTGGTTGTGTGTAAATGTTCTGGTTGCTGGTTGCTGGTTGTGGTTGTGTGTAAATGTTCTGGTTGCTGGTTGGTGTTGTGGTTGTGTGTAAATGTTCTGGTTGCTGGTTGGTGTGGTGGTTGTGTGTAAATGTTCTGGTTGGTGTTGTGGTTGTGTGTAAATGTTCTGGTTGCTGGTTGGTGTTGAGGTCGTGTTTAAATGTTCTGGTTGCTGGTTGGTGTGGTGGTTGTGTGTAAATGTTCTGGTTGGTGTGGTGGTTGTGTGTAAATGTTCTGGTTGCTGGTTGGTGTTGTGGTTGTGTGTAAATGTTCTGGTTGCTGGTTGGTGTTGTGGTTGTGTGTAAATGTTCTGGTTGCTGGTTGGTGTTGTGGTTGTGTGTAAATGTTCTGGTTGCTGGTTGGTGTTGTGGTTGTGTGTAAATGTTCTGGTTGCTGGTTGGTGTTGTGGTTGTGTGTAAATGTTCTGGTTGCTGGTTGGTGTTGTGGTTGTGTGTAAATGTTCTGGTTGCTGGTTGGTGTTGTGGTTGTGTGTAAATGTTCTGGTTGCTGGTTGGTGTTGTGGTTGTGTGTAAATGTTCTGGTTGGTGTGGTGGTTGTGTGTAAATGTTCTGGTTGCTGGTTGGTGTTGTGGTTTTGTGTAAATGTTCTGGTTGCTGGTTGGTGTTGTGGTTGTGTGTAAATGTTCTGGTTGCTGGTTGGTGTTGTGGTTGTGTGTAAATGTTCTGGTTGCTGGTTGGTGTTGTGGTTGTGTGTAAATGTTCTGGTTGGTGTGGTGGTTGTGTGTAAATGTTCTGGTTGCTGGTTGCTGGTTGTGGTTGTGTGTAAATGTTCTGGTTGCTGGTTGCTGGTTGTGGTTGTGTGTAAATGTTCTGGTTGCTGGTTGTGGTTGTGTGTAAATGTTCTGGTTGGTGTTGTGGTTGTGTGTAAATGTTCTGGTTGCTGGTTGGTGTTGTAGTTGTGTGTAAATGTTCTGGTTGCTGGTTGGTGTTGTGGTTGTGTGTAAATGTTCTGGTTGCTGGTTGGTGTTGTGGTTGTGTGTAAATGTTCTGGTTGGTGTGGTGGTTGTGTGTAAATGTTCTGGTTGGTGTTGAGGTCGTGTGTAAATGTTCTGGTTGCTGGTTGGTGTTGAGGTCGTGTTTAAATGTTCTGGTTGCTGGTTGGTGTGGTGGTTGTGTGTAAATGTTCTGGTTGGTGTGGTGGTTGTGTGTAAATGTTCTGGTTGCTGGTTGTGGTTGTGTGTAAATGTTCTGGTTGCTGGTTGTGGTTGTGTGTAAATGTTCTGGTTGCTGGTTGCTGGTTGTGGTTGTGTGTAAATGTTCTGGTTGCTGGTTGGTGTGGTGGTTGTGTGTAAATGTTCTGGTTGGTGTTGAGGTCGTGTGTAAATGTTCTGGTTGCTGGTTGGTGTTGAGGTCGTGTTTAAATGTTCTGGTTGCTGGTTGGTGTTGTGGTTGTGTGTAAATGTTCTGGTTGCTGGTTGGTGTGGTGGTTGTGTGTAAATGTTCTGGTTGCTGGTTGGTGTTGTGGTTGTGTGTAAATGTTCTGGTTGCTGGTTGGTGTTGTGGTTGTGTGTAAATGTTCTGGTTGCTGGTTGTGGTTGTGTGTAAATGTTCTGGTTGCTGGTTATGGTTGTGTGTAAATGTTCTGGTTGCTGGTTGGTGTTGTGGTTGTGTGTAAATGTTCTGGTTGCTGGTTGGTGTTGTGGTTGTGTGTAAATGTTCTGGTTGCTGGTTGGTGTGGTGGTTGTGTGTAAATGTTCTGGTTGGTGTTGTGGTGGTTGTGTGTAAATGTTCTGGTTGGTGTTGTGGTTGTGTGTAAATGTTCTGGTTGCTGGTTGGTGTTGTGGTTGTGTGTAAATGTTCTGGTTGCTGGTTGGTGTTGTGGTTGTGTGTAAATGTTCTGGTTGGTGTTGTGGTTGTGTGTAAATGTTCTGGTTGCTGGTTGGTGTGGTGGTTGTGTGTAAATGTTCTGGTTGCTGGTTGGTGTGGTGGTTGTGTGTAAATGTTCTGGTTGCTGGTTGGTGTGGTGGTTGTGTGTAAATGTTCTGGTTGCTGGTTGGTGTTGTGGTTGTGTGTAAATGTTCTGGTTGCTGGTTGGTGTTGTGGTTGTGTGTAAATGTTCTGGTTGCTGGTTGGTGTTGTGGTTGTGTGTAAATGTTCTGGTTGCTGGTTGGTGTTGTGGTTGTGTGTAAATGTTCTGGTTGCTGGTTGGTGTTGAGGTCGTGTTTAAATGTTCTGGTTGCTGGTTGGTGTGGTGGTTGTGTGTAAATATTCTGGTTGCTGGTTGGTGTTGTGGTTGTGTGTAAATGTTCTGGTTGCTGGTTGGTGTTGAGGTCGTGTTTAAATGTTCTGGTTGCTGGTTGGTGTTGTGGTTGTGTGTAAATATTCTGGTTGCTGGTTGGTGTTGTGGTTGTGTGTAAATGTTCTGGTTGCTGGTTGGTGTTGTGGTTGTGTGTAAATGTTCTGGTTGGTGTTGTGGTTGTGTGTAAATGTTCTGGTTGCTGGTTGGTGTTGTGGTTGTGTGTAAATGTTCTGGTTGCTGGTTGTTGTTGTGGTTGTGTGTAAATGTTCTGGTTGGTGTTGTGGTTGTGTGTAAATGTTCTGGTTGCTGGTTGGTGTTGTGGTTGTGTGTAAATGTTCTGGTTGCTGGTTGGTGTTGTGGTTGTGTGTAAATGTTCTGGTTGCTGGTTGGTGTTGTGGTTGTGTGTAAATGTTCTGGTTGCTGGTTGGTGTTGTGGTTGTGTGTAAATACATTCTATGGTCTGCTGGTCACATAGTTAAACCTGTAATCTTGTTACTTTGTTAACAGTGTTATTTGTTTCCATTTTTACAGAACCATGTTAATCTCCGTTGTCTAACGCTAGCTAGGTTAGCAGTTTGGGTGTATGAATGAAGTTAAACAGGCCTGAACAGTTTTTTATTTCCGTAAGATTAAAATGTTAATGCTCGTATATGCATGCAGTAATTTTTAAGTTCAATGAAATTCCTCAAGCACAAGACGCCAAAGCTGCCGCAACCATAAGCTGCTCCTGTTAGCTCCAGTGTTAGCTTCAGCATTAGCTTATTAAGCCTCCACTGCTCCTCCTTACTGCATATGTAAGTTCCTAAAATATTTCCATGGTTTGGTTAATATAAATATAGTTTCCAGAGTCCAATGTTGACCAACATTCATTGCCGTGTATGATGATAATTTATTTGGGAGTCTGGTGGGAGTCTGGTGGGAGTCTGGTGGGAGTCTGGTGGGAGTCTGGTGAACAGAATGAGTAATCAGTAATCATTCTTAGATTCCAAAGCATCTGGGAGTCAGGACCGTGACTCTTAGAATCTAAATTCTTGGAGGCGACTCTTTAAATCTGTTGATTTCATGTTTTTGATTGTAATTGGCTCTAGAGACACAGAACATGATGCAGAACAAAATTAACACTTAAGAAGCTGAACTTAACTTCATTTCTCGTTCCACCTTAAATGGGGTCACAGTTCTGTTCTGGTGGCCGCCTTTAATGAAGTATGACTACAGTAATAAGTCTCTACAGTACAGTAAGGAGTCTTATCGCTGATTGGACTCCTTTACCAGCCTAACACAAGTTTAAACATTAGTCGGGTTTAACCGTTCGCCGAGCTGTATATCACCGCTGTCCAAAAAATAACTTTAGTTTTAATGTGAGTTAGTGGAACCAGAATATTTGCCAAGCTATTTTGGAGCATTTCTATTGGTTAATTTTATCTGATTAGTACAAGTCCAAATAAAAAAAAGACAGGACAGTCTGGAAGATGGAGATAATAATAAAAACACTGTGTTTCTTACAGTTACTTAAACTTTTATTTCATTGCAGACCGTATGAACCTGAGATGTTCCGTCTGTTCATATACGTCCATTCCTACGTTTCAGGCCTACCTGGTTTTACACTGTCCTGTTGAAACATGCAAGGACGTCCCTGCACGAGATCTCATCAAAGACAGCACATGTTTTTTTTAAGATCTCAGAGTACTGTTCCGTGTTATTGCTGACCTTCGCTGAGGGCACTGACGCCCTGACCCCATACCATGACACACTTGTGGCTGATAACAATCTGGGTGGTTCTTTTTCTTCCACGTTTACTAGGGGTGTACGAAATTATTAATATATAAATATTAAATATCAGGATGTTATGTTTGGTGATACTGTATCAATTCTCAAAATCACAGATTCTGGCAGACAGTGAATCATTGTGTGTTGTGTTTAAACCTTTGACCACTAGATGGCGGTGTTGTAATCCATTTTCAGCTCCACTCCAACATTAACCAGCAGCACAAGGGCGCAGTGCTATTGTAAACATTGATAAACCTGTTCATACAGTGGAGTGTTTTAATAGTAGGATTTGAAAAATCACAGTATATCACTTGCGGTATCGCAATATATCACAGTATATTGAATCGTGACCGCCGTATCACAATACGTATTGTATCGCCAGGTTCTTACCGATACACAGCCCTAACGTTTACACTGTGTGACGCTCCATCCTAGATGTCTCTGAACTCAGAGAAGTTGACAGCGCTGCTGGACATGGTTAACATAAGGCTTCAGTAAAGTTTTAATAAAGTTTTGATGATGCGTTCAGCGTGTTCCCTCATCCATGTTGTCCATGTTGTTGCGTGTTCATCTCAGGCCTGCGTCCTTTATGCATGAAAAATATCTCGAGTCGTTTAATGATATTATGCTGTGCACATGAAAAAATATGCAAATCCCTTCCAATCGTTCTTTGAGGAACTTGTTTTTAAGCATTTAAACATTTTAAACATTACAATCACCTGTTGACATCACCTGTTTGAAATCACATCATTATTTAGTGTTATTATCTCATTACTAGCCTTAATACTGACTTTGTATCAACTTTGGAAAGTGTTTTAGGCCTAAAATACAGGTATGGATGTAAGTTGACTAGACAGAACATTAATATATCTTGGGTTCATACGGTCTGCAGTGAAATAGAAATCAAGGTAAAGAGGTTTCCAGATTATCAGACTCTTTCTGATTTTGAGATCATAGTTACATTGTTCCCTGCCTGGCTGCCTCCAAACAAAATGCTAACATGTTGGTATGATAAATAAAATATTCTCTCTTTTTAATTTTATTGTTAGGACGCTTTGGACACTTGTCCAGATTACTGGAGCCACCCAGGACTGATTTTAGCCTGGTTTGCCTTCGCACGCAAGATAACAGGGCTAGTCATTGTCACCAAAGTTGTCAAAAGTATTAACATTCATTACTCAGGTAGGAGTATAGATACTCAGGTAGAAGTATAGATACTAAGGTTTAAAATACTTCTGTAGAAGTTGAAGCATCAACTGAAGCTTTTTACTCCAGTAAAAGTATAAAAGTACTGCTTTCAGAAATACTTAAAGTATAAAAGTAATGTAAGAAAAAAATACCATTAAGTACAAAAGCTTAGCCGCACCACAGGGGTCTATAGTGCTCTAGCCCACCTCCCCAAAAACCCCATTCTTCTAAAAGCCATAATGACTATAATGTTATATTAAAATGTTAATGTTGATAAATTTGGTAGTGTAGTTTAGTACAATGTAAATATATTAAAGAAGCATATCTGTGAACTACTGGACATTAACATGTGTTTCATGGAGCAGAAGATATGATCACTAGTCGTCTATAAGTATTGTAATGAAGTCAAACTTCAAAGACATGTTATCAATAATCTTTACTGGAATGTAAATGTACATGGATGAAAACAAGCTGAAATGAAACAGGAGTAACGAGGCTATGTTTAAAATGTATAGAGTAGAAAGTACTGATAATGGAGTGTAAATGTAAGGAGTAGAAAGTACTGATAATAGAGTGTAAATGTAAGGAGTAGAAAGTACTGATAATGGAGTGTAAATGTAAGGAGTAGAAAGTACTGATAATGGAGTGTAAATGTAAGGAGTAGAAAGTACTGATAATGGAGTGTAATTGTGAGGAGTAGAAAGTACTGATAATGGAGTGTAAATGTAAGGAGTAGAAAGTACTGATAATGGAGTGTAAATGTAAGGAGTAGAAAGTACAGATAATGGAGTGTAAATGAAAGGAGTAGAAAGTACTGATAATGGAGTGTAAATGTAAGGAGTAGAAAGTACAGATAATGGAGTGTAAATGTAAGGAGTAGAAAGTACTGATGATGGAGTGTAAATGTAAGGAGTAGAAAGTACTGATAATGGAGTGTAAATGTAAGGAGTAAAAAGTACTGATAATGGAGTGTAAATGTAAGGAGTAGAAAGTACTGATAATGGAGTGTAAATGTAAGGCGTAGAAAGTACTGATAATGGAGTGTAAATGTAAGGAGTAGAAAGTACTGATAATGGAGTGTAAATGTAAGGAGTAGAAAGTACTGATAATGGAGTGTAAATGTATAGAGTAGAAAGTACTGATAATGGAGTGTAAATGTAAGGAGTAGAAAGTACTGATAATAGAGTGTAAATGTAAGGAGTAGAAAGTACTGATAATGGAGTGTAAATGTAAGGCGTAGAAAGTACTGATAATGGAGTGTAAATGTAAGGAGTAGAAAGTACTGATAATGGAGTGTAAATGTATAGAGTAGAAAGTACTGATAATGGAGTGTAAATGTAAGGAGTAGAAAGTACTGATAATGGAGTGTAAATGTAAGGAGTAGAAAGTAGCCTAGTCAGCAATACAGCTGTCCTATCATTCCCTTCTAAATCACATTCCTAATAGCCCATCTTTGGCACCATGCTCATATTGTTCAAGCACTCTGGATGCTTTGGTGATGGCTACATAATTAAACATGAGATTCTTTCAGCTCGGTGATCATAACATCACTCTAACATCACTCTGTTGACCCTAAAGTTGTTTTGTCAGTTGAAATGACCACATTCTTGTTATTTTTGTCTTTTTGGCTAGGATGCCTGGAGGTGTTCACTGCTCCTGACTGCTCCTTCCAGATGCGGACCACCCTGCCGCCTATTGAACCAGCCAGCGTTGGATACCAATGAGTTATGACCGTATTTCATAAGCAAACACATTTTGGCTCTTGGATTTGTCTTAATTATGAAGTCAACTGGATTACAGCAGAACTTCATCAGCTTTGTGGAGAGTAAGACGAAAGAGGCTTTCAAAGACTCCAGTAGGCGCCTCTGTTGTGAGAAATGCCGCTTCTCAACCAAGGACATTGATCTGTTTGAAAGACATGTGGCTCATCACGAGGAGGTGACCTTCTCTTGTACTCTGTGCAACCACGTGTCCTATTCCAGAGTGGAGTCCCAACGACACATCGTCTCACACAAAGGCTCATATCCCTACAAGTGTAACTGGTGTTCCTATGGAGCGGTCAGGAGGGACTACATGGTGAAACACATTCAGAGAATACATGGGAAACCTGCAGATGGAAGCTTCACCACTGATTACACCGTACCTACTTCGAAAGTCGAACATCTGCCTCAGCCGCAAATTGCTGATCTGTGCCGGGACGCTTCAAGAATATCAAGTGAACCCGTACAAAACATACAGTTTGTGAGTCATTCGGCAGGGAACGTCTTCAGTCTACTCCCCAGCGTGAGTCAGCCTAGAGCGAGTGCACCGTATCTTGTTGTGGGACCTGTGCATCAAACAACAAGTAACCAGACCCAACTGATCTGCAGTACGACCGCTCAGTCAGTGACCAGCACAACATGTATCCTTCCTGTTCCTAAGACAGTCAGTACACCCCACAGTCTGCCCAGCACGAGTCACGTTGTGAGTAAAGTAACGCAAGGAGTTATCAATCCAAATGTTGCAGCGAATGAAGCAAATCATAGACTTCCTGGTAAAGCATCCTTAGGAAAGGCCAGTTCTCCAAATGCACTTCCCAGAATTCACATCAGTGTCCCTCCAGATCGTGCAGTTCAGCAAAAAGTACTGCTCCAGGGTCAAGTGGGACCTGCTACCGAGAAGACCATCATTCAG
The DNA here is from genome assembly GCA_021613375.1 of Megaleporinus macrocephalus. Lineage (NCBI taxonomy): Eukaryota > Metazoa > Chordata > Actinopteri > Characiformes > Anostomidae > Megaleporinus > Megaleporinus macrocephalus. Next base: position 43,408,540 of record CM038719.1, on the reverse strand, counting down.
TCAAGAACAGTTTCAAATAACCAGGTTGTTTGTCTCTCCGCAGATCATACCATTCAGCAAAACCCACTGCTTCAGAGTCCAGAGGGAGCAACTACAGAGAAGATAGTCATTCAATCAAAGTCAGTCTCAAAAAATCAGATCGCTTTCGCCGTTGGAAGCAACACCCATCTTAGGACACTTCTGGGAAACCCACTGGAATCACTGGGACAAAGGGCTGTGGAAGCCCAACATGTGCCGACAACTTTGCCAGGACAGAGGCCAGTTCATACGGGGGTTATACGAAACGTTCCAGTGGCACATGCTGTTCAAAGGTCTGTTCCATCAGGAGCGCATCCCAGTGCCCCAGTTGAGCACTTTGAACAGGGAGCACCTTCCTTCACACTTGGGACTCAAGGTGCAGAGAAGACTAATCGACGGAAGACTCGTCCCAACATTCTTGCGAAGCGACCTACAGGGAAGCTTGAACCGAGAACACAGTCCAGCGTCCAGGTGGAATTGCTGGCACCTTTAAACCAGCCAATTGAACACAACAGACCTTTGACGGTGTCATGTCCTGAAGAAATTACCATCCCTGCTGGCTGCCTTGTTGAGCTGGTGGAGGTGAAAAACGTCAATGGGACTCGAGAGCTGGAGCTTCGGCTAGTCCCGCAGCAGCCCAGTGGGCCTCAACCAGGAAGTTCAAGGAGCACCACTGCAGACAGTACATCAAGCAGACTTTCCTTTAAATGTCAGGTTGCTGCAGGTGACAAAGGACCAACAAGACAGCCCCACACCACCAGCGTGTTGAAGACAAATGCCATCCCTGAGGCTCAGGTCAAAGGGTCCAGTCTACAGTCGCATTCTGCAGATTTCAAAGTTAATGTAAAAGATGAACCTGAGGTAAAAGTGCTTTGGTCCAAGATCAGTGTAACAGAGACCCCAGGATCCTTGAGTGGAGGGTTCTCTAATGTACCAAGGCCACTGGCTAGGCCTTCAGAATCCCATAAACCATTTACTGGACGCAAGACTGCTGCAAAAGCTGGAGAACCTGTGCCTCCAGTGCGCCCAGTGCATTGCAGAGGAAGTACCACGACCCAAAGAGTAAACAGTTTGAATGGTCCAGTTGAAGGGTTGAAGTGTAAACTCCCTGCAACTGAAGCCTCACTAAAGAAACAAGAGGATGTGGAACCCAGTTATCAGGGTCTGCCTGTAATTTCATCAGTTTTTTCATTGTGCTCCAGTCCAGAAGCAACTCTTAACGGCATTCCCACCAAAGTAGGGATTTTAGATGAACATTTGGTTGGGGTCCAGGCATCGTCAGGTTCAGGGTCAAGTGGAAATGTGGCAAACGACTTAACTATATGTAAAACTGACCTGAAAACAGAGGAAGAAACCAGCCTGATGACTGACATTCTGGAATCTAGTCTGAAACTGAAAGAGAAGGACTGTCTTTTGGAAGACACCAAAGAACCAGATGTGGTAGCACCTGAAAAGTTACATAATGTGGGGAAGAGTCCCCAGATATTTCCAAAGGACACGGTTATCCCAGAAGTGTGTAGTTCCCCAGCAGATGCTCCACAGACAGCAGGGGATCAACCACTGGAGATGTTACCACCGAACGAGAACGACTTTTCCCCACCAAATGAAGAAAGGCAGGAAGCAGTGTCAGAGAGGGGGAGTCAACTTGTTTCACCCATGTATCCCACAGTAGCTTTGGCCAGGATTCCCAGCTTGGATTTCTACTCACTTGTAGAATCTACAAAGAAGGCTCCAGTGAAAGCAGCTGGGGAGGAAAGCATTACAGCCAGACCTGTTCTTTGCCGTCCGTCAAACCAGGAACATGTGCAAGAGAGAGGCATTAAGCTGGTTCTAAAGAGGAAACGATCTGAGAGTGAAAACAAGGACGCAGGTCAAGTCCCATATCCAGTATTGTTAGCCCAGTTCGACATACAGCCTCCTCACAAGAAACATAGAAAGGAGAAGAAACGAGCAAAGAAAGAAAAATCATCCAAGGTCACGTTGGGCCTTCATGAGGTCTTGGTGAAGGGTAAAACAGGAAAACTGCAGTTAACCCCGTTAAAAGAAGATCAGCTGGTCAAACTCCCAGCACCCGGTCAACCTGTGGTGGTTCTGAACCTTCCGAACTCCTTACTCCAAATGAACAGCGAAGATGTTCAGACTCTAAAGGACTATGAATGGGTCGCTTCGTCATATAGTCCCACAACCCAGAATGAAGAAGCCACTCCTGCCAAACTTGTATCACAGTGTCCCTCATTCAAAATGAAGCTGAAGAAGATCCAGGGACAGAAATATGAGGTCACTGAACTTGTTCTTAAAGGCGTCTCTGAAAAAGCGAGCCTGTGAAACCGTTTGTAAACAACTGTATTTCCTGGATGTCCACTTGTCCACTTGGACCTTTCAATGCACTACTAGCAAATTCTTTTATGACTGTCCAGCGCTGCTTAAAGAATAAGAACCCTGGATAGGACTTACTGAGGAGTAACTCTCCGCTGTCTACTTTGTATATATGTACATAAAACATAAGGTATGCATATGTGTACCTGAAGCACAGCCCCCCATTCTTTTTATAAAGACCCTTGTCTTAAAGTTTTGCTAGTGTATATAAGGACTTGTTACTGTTTCTGCGAGTTTTTCAGCAACATATCGCAGAGTTCCACTGCCGTGTCAGATATTTCACTTCAGAGTATTTACATCCGAGTCACTACATTTAGCAAATTCTTCAGAGACTGTTTGGTGACCTACCTCATCTCGTCAGACTCTAAGTCAGTGCCCTGTATGATATACATTTTTAAATAGTGTACATATTGGACTTGTTCATCGTGAGGTTTCCTCACTGCTGTTTTTTGTAAACATGTGCCAGCATCAGTGTCAGTGGGACCATCAACTGGATGTGTTTGTAGGGTGGTCTACATGACCAGTATTCACCCGAGTATGTAGTATTTGAGAGTATGTGTAATAAGAACGTGTAGGAGAGAGGCAGGAGGCTGTAACGTTTAGGAGTTGAACTGCCCACGTTGGCCCTGTTGGTGGCCCACGTGGAGCCAATGGACCCGCATGGACATGTTGGCTGGGAAGATGCTTTCTTGAGAATAGGAGGCTGTAGGGATGGGCAATATTATGATAGTTATCATTAGCATGATAACGAGGACCCCCCGCCCTTCACATTTTAGTGCTTGCTCTGCTTGGACACCTGGTCCAAGAAGTCTGCTATTGGCCAAGAGTTAACGTTGGTGCGTTTTGGTAGAAAAACAAAAATGTACAAGGTTGGTGGTCCTTCAAGACCAGGGCCATGGCTGGGAAACCACCGTGTTAGATCATCATATGCTTTTTTATATCATGATTATCGTCGGTGCTTAAAGAACTCAGAACTTCTGAAACACTAAGTAATATTTGTTGTTGTTCTCTTTTTTGGGACTTCTAGTCCAACATTTGAAACCTCAGAAAACCTAAAAACATGATAGATATTTTATACCATGAAGATGATCATGATTAGGGCTAAATATAAAACATTAATACTATTAATAATATATTTTTTAAAAAAGTGCTTCTTGATTGCTGAGCTAATAGCCCTAATCGTGATGTCATCTTGCCCCTATCCTAGTAGACTGCACCAGAAACCTCTTGGTACTGAAATGAAATCGAGACAGATGCAATGTTTTTACCTGAGATTTTAGTTTATGACCCATTTGTTTTGACCGCAGTGGCAGAGAAGCATCTCCAGTGTCGATGTAAACAAACACAAACAAAGCGGAACCGAGTTCTGATGGTATGTTCGGGGTGGAGCCTTAAACACATCCAAGCATTTATCATTCTCCGTGTTGGTCCCATGTTGGTTTTCTTGTTTCTATGTTGTGTCCAGCACATCAGTATTTAAGAACGATGTTCTTCTCCTCAGTGGTTACAGTAACAGCTGCAACAGGATTGGTGTTCCTTGCTGTACATGTTGTATGTCAACACTCTGTGTGTATGTACCTGAGAGGAGACGAGTTTTCAGAGGGTTAAAGTCAGACATTGTGTTGATTAATGAGTTGTTGGGTTCTTTGAGTGCCTTAAAGGAGTAGTTCACTTCCACTATTTAATAGAATTCCTTACTGTAAAGTATCTCCTCACTTTCAGAGAAGTCTGATTTATCTACCCATGTTCTACATACAAATGTGTTCATCCTAAGCAAGTGTTTAGGGTTTGGAGCTAAGGCACCCAATTCTAATGGGGGTTCAAACCTACTGGGGGACCTAAACCTACTGAGGAATCCAGATCTACTGGGGAATCCAAACCCACTGGGGATTCCAAACCCACTGGGGATTCCAAACCTACTGTGGGTCCAAACCTACTGTTGTCGGCTTTCAGCATTCTCCTACTGGGGATTCAAACTTAATGGGAGACTCAAACCTACTCGGAGACTCAAACCTACTGGGGGAATCAAACCTACTGGAGGATCAAACCTACTGGGGGATTTAAACCTACTGGGGAATTTAAACCTACTGGGGGACTCAAACCTACTGGGGGATTGAAACCTACTGGGGGATTGAAACCTACTGGGGGACTCAAACCTACTGGGGGATTTAAACCTACTGGGGGACTCAAACCCACTGGGGGATTGAAACCCACTGGGGGACTCAAACCCACTGGGGGATTTAAACCTACTGGGGGACTCAAACCCACTGGGGGATTGAAACCTACTGGGGATTCAAACTTACTGGGAGACTCAAACCTACGGGGGGATTTAAACCTACTGGGGGATTTAAACCTACTGGGGGATTTAAACTTACTGGGAGACTCAAACCTACTGGGAGACTCAAACCTACTGGGGGATTTAAACCTACTGGGGGATTTAAACCTACTGGGGGATTTAAACCTACTGGGGGACTCAAACCTACTGGGGGATCCAAACCTACTGGGGGACTCAAACCTACTGGGGGAATCAAATCTACTGGGGGACTCAAACCTATTGGGGGATTGAAACCCACTGGGGGACTCAAACCCACTGGGGAATCCAAACCCACTGGGGGACTCAAACCTACTGGGGGAATCAAATCTACTGGGGGACTCAAACCTATTGGGGGATTGAAACCCACTGGGGGACTCAAACCCACTGGGGAATCCAAACCCACTGGGGAATCCAAACCTGCCCACAAATCTACTGTTGTCGGCCTGCAGCGTTCTCCCACTAGACTTCTCCAACATGCTTCCCTTTAAAACCACCATTTAAATTTTTTTCCACTGGAATGTAGTAATTGTAACTACTAGAGTCTAATAAATAATAAATAACATGGTAGCACTTCTGAGCGTCTGGCTTTCTCCTACTAGCCCAGATTTCCTGATATGTGAAGAGATATGTTTCACTGAGTGTTGCTGTCTGTTCTGAACACTGTTCTGGTTTCCCGCATGGTTAGTGACTGTGCTGGGTTCTTGATTTTTGATAGTTTTAAAAAGTACTGAAGGTACATTTTGGCTTCAAAAATACGATGTATGACATGATGTAATGGGGGAAGACATGAGTTAGGCAGCGCTCTGCTTTAGGAATAGTTCAAACTTTGCCTGCTGAAGAAGTTGTTCAGAATATTCCGTTGTCATATCCGAGTCTCCTGATTAGCTGCTGTCCTTATAGACCACCTTTATAGACCACTTCGCTCCATCTACCAGCTCAGCTAGGCTCTGTTAGCGCAGGGCTGGTGGACGATGGCGTGGTGCAATCAGAGATTAAGCAGCTCTCTTCACGGAGGGGTTTGCGAATGTTTGTCAGGCTGTTTTAGGTTCATTCGTCCGAAGACTTTATTGTTGAAGAGCTTGAATCTGGGTGGAGTGGTGGGTTTCCCAGACTAGAGCAGAGGGCTGTGTTTTTAGCTGTTAGCGCCACCTCTAGGTTTTTTTTCAACCTCTAATTGTTAGTGTTTTGCAGTTTGTCATTATTCATGGTATAAATTTGCGAATCCCAAAATTAAAAACCAAAAACCCAACGAACGAATATCCAGACAATCTAATATTCAGCTCCAGCCCTAAAATCCTCCAGACTGGGAAGTTTTGACAAATGCTCACCGACGGGCAGCAGTTGCTATGAAAGAACACATTTGTAGGTGTAGCACCAATCAGTTCACAGTTAAGACAATTATATCCTTTCTTTGAAATCCATCTGTAAATGAGAACATCCTGTCTTAATCGGAGACCCAGGTCTGCCAAGACGTTATGATTTGGACTTAAAATACTTTATTTAATTGGAGTTTATTTGTGAATATGTTGCTTTGTATTTAATAAAACATCTTTTTTTGTGTGTTTGTTTGCTTAATAAAAAATGTTGTTCTTATTATTTGGTCAGGCTGAGTTGTGTTTATTGTATCTGGGTGTGCAGCAGTTTAGCTCAGCAGTTGGTTCATGTCCTGTACTGTGATGGGGTACATGAGGATGCAGTGTCTCTTTGGGTGGGAGGTGGCCGAGGGGTTCCGCCCGTCGATCAGAACAATAGGGAAGATGGAGTGGAATTTGATGATGTCCTCCACCGAGTCGAACGTCTGCAAGACAAGAGTTTTAGAGCATAACATGGGTTATCACTGGTCTACAGCAGTATCAGTAATAATTAATTATTATTACTACTACTATTATTATTATTACATTAGCACTGTTAGTTCACTGTTAGCATCCCAATGAGCTCTGAGCCCTTCTTCTCAACTCATAAAAGAAATGCTGGTTATAAACATCCACACTGTCGAGTTCTACAGTATTAACAATACGCTCCAAAGCCAGCACCTGTTGTTCTACACACATTTTCCTGAACTATATCAGTTTCAGGGTTGTTAAACAGGCGTTTGGGCCTAAAACTAGTTTTTATCCTTCATTGTTCTCTCTCAACATTATCCTCCATTGAAGAAGACGTGATATTCAGCTTTGTAGCTGTAACGTAGCTGCTCAGCGTTCTCCTGCATTGGCCAGCTAGACGACCTTCACGGCCCCATCAGAAGAGAAGGTTTCCTTAGACTACTGACCACTACTGCACCAACGTAGGTTCTCACAAGTGGACATATTTGCATGTTTACACGCCTCTTAGTAGTGACAGCAGGACATTTGCTATTCTAAACAAGCACTTCTGTACATTTACATAGTGTTCATTTAAACGTCACCTCCACATGAACTGGCAACCACGAAGCACTAGCTTGCTTATATAAGATTTAGATTATTAACAGACTTGTAATTTAGAGCATTCGCTGATATTAAACATAAAACTTGTTCTAAAAGGTTTCATTACAAATGAACAATTCAGGCAAAATATCAGACCAGTACTGATTTAAATTGGGAGAATCTTCTATAAATTGAGGTTGGGCCCAAGAAGGAGGGAGTTTTTCTGGCTTAAGCGTTTATTATTTAATCTATTGCATCCTTTCAAATTGCAATTTTAATATAAAATCCTTCTGTAATGAAAAATTGAATGAAAAAATTGCAGCGATTTGAAAATTGCACTTAAATTGCGATTTTGATATATTTTCGTTAATTGATTAATTTCCAACCTGAGCAAGCAATTGTTGCTTTTATAATAATAAAGAAATGCCACAATGTTTTGTTAATAGTTTTGAATGACTGCTTGTTAGCTTTGATTACCATATAATATGATTTTAATAGTAACTGAATGGGTTGGCTTAGGTAGCCAATTAAAACATTGAGTATTGGATCTTTTTTCTATTGAGTAACTCAAAGAAAGTAGTTTAATTTAAAAACCTTACGTTAAAAATTTTACATTAATTTAAGCCTGCAATATTCCCTTCACATTAAATTAACTATGAATGGAGCCTGACTATAAATAATATAACATATTAAAAGTAATGTTAATACTTTACTGTGGGGTACTGATTATAAGGCTCAATGTCACCTGACCTAACCCTACATACATGTTTATAAATGATAGTTCTAACAGACGTCATCTGTCATAAAGGCTACTTTGATTGACATTTACTGGAATAAGGATTGATAATCATTAATGAAAGGTTATGTCAGGTGTCGTGTAGCCTTATGAACAGTTTCTATAGTGAAGTGTTGCTGTGGAGTTTAACAGGACTGTGTTCTACACTCGTGCTTTTATGTACCAGTGAAATTCTACACTGTCTCGTCCCTGCAGTTCAACAGACTGTGTTTGTTATTGTTTCGTTAAGACTGATGTGCAAAACTTTTAGCACCACTGATCCAAATTTCTGTTAATAGCTGAGCCAGTACAAGACAACCTGGTTTACAAAAGTTGTAAAGTTCCAGATGACACATAATAAGCTCATTAATATCTTTATTTCTGCTATTATTAACTGTTTATCTGTCTAAATATCTAACTCTACTTTAACTTTGTCGGTCAGTCAGGAATTCAGTCAGGTTTCCAAAATGCATCATTATTTTATGTATATTATGTATTTTTTCAGTATTTTTTATAGATGGAAGGATTGATCGGCTATGTATCAGTGATCGGCTGTTATTTCTCCAATTTAGCCGATCCCGAGAGCCGATCGATGGCGTTAAACAAATGATCCTAATTTCTGTATTTCCAGCTAGAGTTTCATCCAGGAAGAGGAGAACCCCCTCCGGCCAGCTCCCTGCAATTCCTCTCTGAACCACTAGGTGGAAACACACACCCTTTAATTTTCCACAGACTGACTAAAGCAGCGGCCTCGCGAGGAGAGTTTAAGCGCTCACGGCATGTACTGATAAAAAACATCATCTGTCTGGCAGAGTTTACCGCATGTGACTCAGACTCATCCAGGACGTTTTTAAAATTAGTAAATCAGTGTCTCTACTTTGTTTATTTAATGATAATTTAGTTAAAATATTATGCTGTTTCATATGAGCTCGTTAAAAATGTAATAAACCAGTTTAGATCATGTTTCATGACTTGCTTGCATTATAACTACATGTAGCCCTGCCGTGGCACATAGCCCCGCCCTCGATCGGTATGGGCTATCGGCTGATCGTGCTGAAAGTTGATCGGCGATCGGAATCAGCCTCAAAAACACTGATCGGTCATCTCTAGTATTGTGGTGTGTTTACGTTTGTTTAATATAAAAATGTTGTTCTTATTATTTGGTCAAGCCGAGTTGTGTTTATTGTATCCGGGTGAGCAGCAGTTTAGCTCAGTAGTGTCTCTTTGGGTGGGAGGTGGCCGAGGGGGTTCCACCTGTCGATTAGAACAATAGAGTTCTGATGGATAGATGATCAAATTCCAATAGATGGAGTCTGGTGAACCTTCTTGAAGGTCTTTTACAGCCAGATGGAGGTTCTGACTCAACCTCCAGCATTCCTGTTACTGCCATTTCTTAGTTCCATCAGGAACTGAGGAACCTTAACATGCTCAGCTATCTTCTTATAGCATCTCCTGGCTTGTGGTCACCAGTTCTTGTAAAGGTCAGAGTGCTGGGCAGCTGCTTAGAGGAGCCCATGGCTGCTGATTGGAGGTTTGAGGAGTCTGAGTGTTTCTAAAACTGTGAACTTCACGTCACCTGCTCTCTTTGTGAACGAGCCACTGCGCTAACGAGCTTATTAATGAGTCTGAGATCTCAGTAAAGGTTATCTGAGAGCTTCCTCTGGGTGCCCAAAATTTTGCTTGCTCCTCCTTTGCTGTATTTGACTGTAAAATTGTACAAAGCATCATTAATACACTCATTTTACTGAAATGTTGAAAAGAATGTCTTGTCTGGGTTTTGACCGGGGTACCCAAACTTTTGCATGCCTTTACATGTGACCTCTGTTCTGATTGGTATATTGGCTTCACTCAAAAATCAGTCTGGGCTAAAATGCAATGACCAGAAATGAGAGAAACATAAGAGAAAATAAACTTCAGACTCTCTTTTAGACCCGTCAGCGATGCCGGTGCTTCCCGACAGCCAGAAGCAGCAAGACGTCCAAGCATATACACAACAAACAGTCCGCAGTAACGACACTCCGTATCACCGCCGTGTGAACAGCCAGGCTAAACTGCTGGACACTGAATAGGTCAGCCTGTGTATATCAATTCATAGGTATGACATCACAACCATGAATTCTGCTCGGCTGTGTTTCAGAGGACTGGATGGCTCTGAGGCTGAGGATGTTTACATAACAATAACAATAATAATAATATCCAGATTTTTCCCATCGTTATTAAGGAGCAGCTGCTCAGGGGGGCAGTTATGGACTCACGTCGTTGGTCTTGATCCTGGTGCCCAGCGAGTACTTGTGGGTCTCCCTGCAGAAGCGGATCTGGATGTTGAAGACTCTGTTTTCGTAGAAGACGGCCAGCACGTAGGGCTCGTTGGTAGTGTTCCTGGAACAGTCGCGCACTAGAAAAGCTCCCTCCTGTCAGGAAAGACACGGCATCCCATGAGACAACACTGAGGTCAGCTGACACCCAGCAGCAAATCAGAATCAGTCCACGCCAGCTGACCCAGGGCCTGTAAGATCATATCATAAACTTTACACCTCAAATTAAAATCAAACAAATAGCAGCACCACTTCAGAGTAAGGTCACGTTCATGATTAGTTTAATATTTTCATATGAATGGTTATTAGGTCGGTCATATACACTTCGTAAAAGCAGTTATAACACATATAAATAAATAAAGTGATGAATATGTATGTCTTATGGAGCTGACTGGTGTAAAGCTGACTGATGGAGAAGATAAACTTGAAAATTTCAGCTTTAACAGTTATTAGTTTATTAGTGAACGTAGTTTCACAGCCAGGCACACAAGACATCGCCATATGATCTAGTTATAAACTGTTAATAAAGGAATTAGAAACAGTTAATAAACCCTTTATATGGGTAGTCGTATTCTAAAGTCGTATCCGAACATCTGAAAAATAATAACCCAGAAACCCGTACAGACCAGATCTGACCGGTACGAACAGAACAGCAGCAGAAACAGCCAGAGAGCTAAAGAACCACAGCCAGAGTGATTGAGTTTATAGTTCTAGATAACCACGTTTACACCATGTTTCATGACTTGCTTCAGGTAATAACTACATGTAGCCCTGCTGTGACATATAGCCCCGCCCTCGATCGGTATCGGCTATCAGCTGATCACACTGAAAGGCTTCAAAAACGCTGATCGGTCATCTCTATCTTAAAGGCCTCCAGCACTAACTCTACTGAATCGGTTCACGGTCTCAATTAGAATCACATTTTAAACTTTGAGTTGAGTTTAGACTAAAATCAGTTTACTTTGAGTAACACTGCGGCTCAGTTACGCATATTTTATTTAAATAATTGACTGAACACAGCATTCTGGGACTGCTGAAGCTGTTTCGTTGGTCAGAGTTTAGCTCATTTTTAGCAGAACTCAAAAACAACTCAGCTTTAAACAGCTGGACACAGAAAACCGTCATATTCTCAACAAACCAAAATCTTAAAGTTACGTCCTGATCTGCAGACTCAGCGACGCACTGGCACCAAGAGCTTCATTCAAACTGCACACAAATCAGATTTGCTACTCAAATGAGATCTTTCAGACGCTTCGTTATTTGCAAGTGATCAGATCAGATTTGTGTGTCCAGACCTCACCAGCCTACCTGCACAGGTGGGTAATGACACGGATAACAGTACCTCCACAGTGAACCCCAGCACTTAATAATAATAAAAAAAAAATTATTATTATTATTATTATTACTCAAACCCAAAGTGCTACATATAAACATAAAAACACTTAAAAATGTATGTATATAAACTGAATTAAAAAAAAATAAAATCAATTACAATTAAAAGTTGATCTATAGTGTCTGGTGAGGCATTGCACAGCCGAGGAGCTCTATAAGGAAATGCTCGCTCCCCCACTGACCTCAGTTTACAGACCGGCTGCTGTAGAGTAAGAGTACCAGGCAGGGTTATTATCGTTAACAGAAACAAACTGTTCACTGAAATAAAATTAAACTAAAAACAGCAATTAAAAGACAAAAACGAGAACTGACTGGAACTGTATTATGTGTTTATAAATCTAACTAAAGCGTACTGAAGTTATAGATAGAAAGCACTTCGTTTTCATGTTTGTCTAGAGTGAATAACCTTATTGGAGCTAAGATGGAAAAGGCCGAGCACAAACTGAAGGAGATCATACATTTTTTTAAATGGTATCTATTGTTGAGTTTTTATTACACAATACGTACTCTGACTTTTGAATCCTGCACCTGAAAAATAGCACAAAGTATAAAAATACTAAAACTAATACTAAAACTAATAAAAACTAAACTAAAACTAAGCATTAAAAAATAACAATAACTAATAAAAACTATCAAACCCTCTCTAAACCCTAATTAAAACTGAATTAGAGTCACAACGAAATAAAACTAAACTATAACTAAAAATCCAAAACTATTATAACCTTGGTACCAACAGAGCGTAAAGAGTAAGGAGTATAGAACTTTATCAAATCACCTCGATACCCTGGAACTGTACCACACACCGCCCTATACGCCAGTACGAGAATTTTAAAATCAATACGGGCACCAACAGGGAGCCAGTGTAGAGGAGTAAAGTGAGCACGAGGAGACGTACAGGTTAAAACTCTGGCAGCACAGTTCTGAACATACTCAAGCCTACCAGAGATCAAAGCATCAACAAGCTTCTCAGCATCAGAATCTGATAACTAGGACCTGAGTCTAGCAACACTTCTAAGATGATAAAAAGAATTTTTGGTAATATTTTTGATAAGAGTATTCAAAATTTAGGTGACTATCAAAAGTAACACCCTAGGATTCAAATTTAGTGATCTTCAGATGAAGGCTGAAGATCACTTCTGGTACTTTGGTTTAAACACTGTGATTGTGACTCTTTCAAATCTGGTGTGAGTGACAAGGATCTTCTGGACTGATCTGAACATTCCAGCCTGAATCACTTTTCAAACCTCCTCCAGATGCGGTTCATGTGGTTTTTGCTGTCCAGACAATCAAAAATCTGAATATATGAATAGAAAACTGACTCACTTGCTGAAACTGCCCGAGTGTGAAACACCTCTAAATACTGAGCTTAACAGCCTGAACTGAAAGTTCTTGCTGGGATGCTTTTAGATGGACCTCCATGACTCGACTCGTCCAGTGTTAGCTGGCGTGTAATAACCCAACAGCGAGAACAGCACAGAATTCGAGTTATCTGATCTTCACTTTACATACAATCAATCAGACCTTCTCTGTGATCCTGTTATCAGACGACACGTCTGAACCTGAATAGAGAAAGTCTGATATTTAACCCTTTAACGCCAAGAGAATCATATTTCATACACAAGTTTTTAAGACTATGAATCATCACTGTTTTGCAAGGACGGATTAAGGATAGTCTGATAACCCCCCCCAACCTGCGCTCCTCGTGATCAAGGACACTCGAATGGTATGCCCTGCTCTTCTCTAGGGCCCCTTGGTAGGGGCTCTCATAAACAGGGCCCTCTAAAATTATGTCCCCCTCTTTCCTAGGAGCACTAATAGCCAGAAGTCAAAGTCAGAGCAGTGCCATGACGCCTCGACCATTTTCATAAGGGGCGCAAAAGCATGGCTAGGGCCCAAAAGCATGGCTAGGGGCCCCAAAAGCATGGCTAGGGGCCCCAAACACATGGCTAGGCCCCCCCAAGAGGCCCTGGGGTCAAAGTCTCTAAAAGTAAGAGGATCCTTAAAATAAATATATTGTAATAATAAAATATAAATAAATAAAATAAATAAATAAAATGAATAAATAAGAAATAAATAAATAAAAAATAAATTAAATATATTGTATCAGAAATGTTGATAGGCATCACATTATAACCAATTATATATATATATATATATATATATATATAATTGATAATATATTTTTTTTATTATTGTTGAGCTACTGCTGAGCTGCTGCTGGTATAAACCCCACTAAAGGTCTTGGTGATGACTAGCAATAATAAGTGTGTGTGTATGTGAGTTTGGATCTTTACCCGGTTCACCAGATGAAGAGCATGTTCTGCTTCTACTCGACTGAAGGCTCCTACGTACCAGTCGTTCTCAGAAGAGCCCTGAAATGAAACCCAGGCAAGAACATCAGTCTGTCATCAGTTCTAATCCTGAATGGACAACCAGCACATCCTGCAGCCTACATACTGTAATACCAGCAACATTACTCACAAATTAATTATTAAAAATTAGATTCTATCAGTAATTAAAGTATTTGTATTGCATAAGTTTGCATGAATCGGCCAAAAAATCTGTTTTTTGATGTGAATTTGGAAAATTTAGAGAAAAAAAGTTAAACGAAGAGCAATATTAATGTTTGAGGGATGTTTAGAAAATATCTGTGGAAAGATGTGAAATATGCTCTGTGTCGTTAGATTTCACAGAAATATCAACCAAGATAATCACAGAGAGTCGACCTAGACTTTGATATATCAGGTCATAATATGCAAATGAGCGTTCTAAGCACTTCCAGTGCTTTGATGTGTGCTGTGAGCATCAATTACAGTCCAATTACAATCCTAATGAGAGCTTGTGTGGATGTTTTAATAATTAAAAATATTAATATACCAACACAATATGCTTGTTTACCAATGCAGGTCAACCTTTAAGCATTTTTAACCTAATCCTGATATAATTTAATAGTGTAATACAGTCTCAGTAGGTAGCAACACACTTTTAACCCTTTAATGCCAAGTGAATCATTTTTCATACACAAGTATTTGAGACTGTAAATCATTACTTTTCCTAAAAACCTGATGTTCACCTGAACTTTGCTGAACCCCACACTTTGTTCTAAATGTTACTGGAGAATTAAAGATTGGAGTAGATACAGAATGTGTAAAACACTGTACTACATGGAGAACTGTCAGAATTTACTAAACATTTAAATTATTCTCAGAGTATAAAGGGTTAAAATATTGGGTTCTGAATGTTTTATTTATATATTTATGAATGCCAAAAACCTTCTTTACTTTCATATAAGTCAATAGAATCAGAATTTTTTCCAAGCTGTTTTGGAGCGTTCCTATTGGTCCATTCATTATTAAATTGCCGCGCTATGTAAACAGTAACTAATATGTTTAAATTAATGAAAGTAAAAATAAAAATTAATGAAAATAAAAATAAAAATTAATGAAAATAAAAATAAAAATTAATGAAAATAGGAGATGCCAGTTTTTCTTCGGACAGTGGTGAAAAACTCGTACCTCCATGGGTTTGCTGTGACCGGAGTAGCCGTCCTGGTTGGCGTCTCTTTTAACCCGCGGCCATTCGTGGTGTCGCCTTACTGAGTCTGTACTGGCAGAAAAACAACACACACTTAACTCACAACTCAGATCACAACACTGAGCTCAACACAATACTCCACAAGTACACTTAACCTGTAACACTAATCAACACAATCAACACAATCAACACAATCAACACACACAACACACACTTAACCCACAACTCAGATCACAACACTGACCTCAACACAATACTCCACCAGTACACTTAACCTGTAACACTAATCAACACAATCAACACAAACAACACACACTTAACCCACAACTCAGATCACAACACTGAGCTCAACACAATACTCCACCAGCACACTTAACCTGTAACACTAATCAACACAATCAACACAATCAACACAATCAACACACACAACACACACTTAACCCACAACTCAGATCACAACACTGAGCTCAACACAATACTCCACCAGTACACTTAACCTGTAACACTAATCAACACAATCAACACAATCAACACAATCAACACACACAACACACACTT